>CM023481.1:40021700-40119416 GCA_013339685.2 Hyalomma asiaticum | reverse complement strand
AATAATAATGTCAAAGGGATCAACGAAAGGTGCATTGCCACTGAAGTAGTGGCATGTAAGGATTCCGTTTCAAACTTACAGGGCCATATATAGAGCCTCAGTTATTCCACGTACACTCACACTTCCTGCACGCATTTGCAACTGCTTTCCAACATGATGCGTGAACGAAAAATTTCATACGCTTCAGATTTTGCATTAGAGGACCAATCTGGGTGACAGGGACAATTTCGTGTTACAGCGCCTCCTGGGCCAATCAAACATTCGAATGCAGAAAGTGAAGCTGTAGGAACACTTCAATTCAAGTTCATTTTGATGGAATTTATGTAAGAAACGCCAATGTTTTCTCGTCCAGCATGTTAAACGATGTACCGTGATCGCTTCTAGCATTTGGCGATCTGTGCAGCTAGAGCCACTGATAGTAGACAGAGCGAGGGGAATTGTGGGCTGTTATGCTCGTGGTTTTTATTTTATTTTTCTTTTTCTGCATAACTTGGCCACACTTTTAGTTGTACGAACATCTTTAACAGTATTTATTGGTGTTCGCGTCTTGCATCCCGCTCTGTATAATAATCTTTATGCCTAATTTACATTATTTACTCGATTCGGTGCCTTCCTCCTCTGAAGTGTCAGCGGGCGTTATTGTTCGCATTCGCTGCTTTTCTCCAGAACTCTTGATTTCTGCCACGACATGACTCTATTTACTGAAGTGTCTCCCCCAGAATCTTTATGTGATATTCTGTGGATGGCCTTTAAGAATTCCGTAAATGATGATGACTGTTTCGCAGAAGATTAGATAGATAGATAGATAGATAGATAGATAGATAGATAGATAGATAGATAGATAGATAGATAGATAGATAGATAGATAGATAGATACGGACCAGCTGGTTTTGATATGTAATGAACTGCTTTGCATGTAACACGAACGCGAGCAATACTGTGAGCTACGGATACTGTAAGCTTTGTTCTTATCTTAACGCCACTCAGTTTCTTCAACAGTGTGCATATGTAATGATGACCTGTTCAACAAGCCATCTTTGCCAGTACATTCCCAGTGGACAAGCACGAAGGAGACGGGCTTAACGCGCGGGCGCTCCTCATTGCACGTTATGCAAATAAATAAATATATTGGAAAGGGTTCATAATTTCTTTCTACCTGGTCTTTGTCAGGGGATTTTTACAATTGTGCGCTGCGTGTGCCACCAATTGCAAGTTCGTGTGCTCTTCGCACTTGTTGGAAATACCGATTCCTATTATACCTTGGCTGTTTATGTTCACTGCGGGAGGCCTAGCGTGTTCCAGACCTATCGTATTGTTCACATTCCGTTCGTGTGAGATGGTAATGCAGACGTGGTATGTGTATCTACTCATGCATTGGCACCGTACAGCTCCAGCGTGTGTTAGCTAGATTACCAAGTTCCCGCTCTGCATATCCATTCCCACCGCACGGGAAACGAACACAAGCGCCGTATGGGAACATTTGTGGTCCGCGGTACAGCGTTGCGGACTTTCCTCGTGAGCGATAAGCACATCAACATGTGGCAAACATGGCGTAAGTTCCGTTGCTTGTTCTGAGCAGGGAGCGCCATTCCCACCCCGCAACCTTCCCAATGTGGGCAGAGTGTTGTTATCTAAATGATCAGTGGCAACATTGAACCACTTCCAACCATACGCAAGCTGAAAAACACTCGTCGCTATAAAATGGCCTCAAATTTTGACGTGGACATTGCTTTTTAACTGTACACCACGTTTACATGAAACAGCTCCGTAAACTATGAGCAACATTCTTGCATTCAATATGCGCGGAGAAAAAAAATTGCGCACCGTCCATTATTTGCACAATCCTACTGAAGCAGCTAAGCTGACGAGCACCTCGCTGGTGCGCGTTTGTCTCCGGCACATCGTCAGTGCACTGCGAGGCCTGGCGAAGGGTTCTCAAAGCTACGCACCGAGCTCAGCGTGAAAACGTTCGCATGGAAGATGAGACGGCGGCACATGAGGGATGAACGGTCTTGACTTGACGCCGTCCCACCCCCTTTGCTATACTACACTATGCGTTTGTGTATAGCTTCGCCTAATGAGAAGACGCATGCTCTTGTGGCACGAAGCTATGCACAAACGCAAATTTGTCTGTTTCGTTTGTTTTTTCACATTGTAGTCTGGTGGGACCCACAATTAACGGGGGATCAACGATGAATCGCACGGTAGGAGAAGGGTAGCATAGAAGCGGACAGAAAAGTAAAAAAATAAATGAGGAAGAGATATGAAGAACCTTAAACCTAGCCTAGGAATTTCTAAAAAAAAGATTAGGTAATTTTGACTTTCTATAAACCAGTGGACATAAACGAGCGGATTTTTTTTACCTAGTTGTGAATCGCAAAAAAAAAATGCTAACAAATAAAGAAGAACCCGGACATTTTGTCTAAGGAAAAGGATGTAATAGAATCGGCAGGGTATAAGTCTTGTATTCGGCTGCAAAATTAAATATGGCATCAAATATACAGCATTGTTATATCTTTGCGAGAGGATGTGCACCGGACTTATCGACGCACGCTGCATTTGTCTGCTTGTTCTACTGCTTCAACAACCTGAGCCCAATACCCGCAGTTTTGCCAGTGTAGTACCCGATTGAGGTCATGTCGCAAGAGGCAACAGCACGTGCACGCGCCGCACACTGGGCATTGCACAGAAGAAGTGCACGCGCACTCTTGGGGACCAGAACTGCTGATCATGATAGCTTTGACTCCGCACAATTTCTGAGGGCCGGAGATGCATTTCATATAAAAGGAGAAGCGTGCGCGCAATCTCGCGCAGTGCGCGCTCTTCGCCATTTTGCCACATCGAAGAGGCTCGCTCGTCTTGCAAGCCATCACCTCGGAAGTGCAGCAAGATTGCAAAGACGCGCCCGGTGGAGCACAGCACAGCGCCCAACGGACGCAGGCCAACTGCAGCGACGTGTCGTGTCCAGCGTGGTAGGGCGGCCTCAGCGTAATTCCATGGTGACACGACTGGAGAAGGAAATGGCTCGCCGTAGACTTCAGCACGCGGCCCAGGAACCCAACTGCTTACGGCGCACTCAGAAATCGACAGCAGAACCCGAAGACGACAACTCTCGCTTTCTACGTTCTGCTCTGTTCGGGGAACACTGCGGGCGTCTCGCGATTAACGCACCTGGCGGCTGTTACGCACCGAGGTTCCTTCAGCCTTTAATTGACCTGCCTCGTTCTTTTCCCAACGGAACAGCGCACAGGTCAGTATTTCTGCATTTTCTCTTACAGAACTATGCATTGGAATTTCTTTGAAATCAACATTGATCCAACCTTCAGAAAGTTTTTGCTTTGATCGCTGTGAAAACATTCGGGGAGTCCAGTGGTAGTTTTCGCTGTGTGCGCATGGGTGGAGCTTTTATCCTGAAGGCTTATTGCCGGGTTTTTCACGAATGTTAGCAGACAACCAAGGAACGAAGGTGTGTTAACACTGTACCCTGTATCAGCTGGGACTGTTCGTTTTTCAGAGTGCGTAATGGGCTGCAATAAGCGGATTACAAATAAGCAGACGACCTTAGATTCAAAACGGTCATTTTGCACTGTGGGTTTACGGTATTTAGCAGTGTTTGCAGAATTATGATTGTATGGAGTTCATTTGTGTTAACACTCTTTCAAGCAACCTTTTAGTTGTGCATCCAGGACCGGGTTCAATTTGTGATGTCGGAGAGTTGGTTGAGAAATTTGAGCAGGATCTAGCAAAAAAAATTGCAAACAAAATCGTGTTATATTTCATCACGTTATGATGGAATGTTTTTGTACAAGGAAGATTCGTTTTTCGTACAAAATATATAAACACAAATGTGATACATATATCGTTCCACGTGGGGCAATCAGTGTAAGCAGAGTTGTGTGGGACCAACGATTACTGTGCCCAAAAGAAGTGTAGCCTACAATGGCGGCAGGTCAGCCTAGCAGTCGTCAGCAAATGAATGAAACATATCGCATAGCGCTGCCGCTTACCATAGCTGATCCTATAAGCTTTAGAGGGACGATGAAGCTATTAAGCGTACGTCTCAACAAGCTCCAATGCGGTCGGTTAGCGCTGCCCTGAACTGCATGGGCTCATCCATATTACTAGAATCAAGATGCATGAAAGTTCTCCTTGTCGTCGGATGTGTGTAGTTCTTCAATGTGGAATTTTGGCATGGTCGCAACGGATCATAACTCACCGTGGTGGTTTAGCAGATGGGATGTTGGCTTGTCAAGCTCAAGGCACCGGAATCGAATGCCACTCGCGGTGGCCGCATATAGGTCGGCGCGAAAATCAAATAATAATATTAATTAATAAGAAGTCCTCCTCGTGAGGGTAGACCTAGATGCACGTGAAACGACAGCGCACGGTCTAAGTTTCTTCGGAGCCTGCCACTACTAGGCGTGCCTCACAATCATACCACGGATTTCGCACGCGGAATGTTGTCTGATATTGTAATAAACGGACCAACAGCAGCAGTAGAAGGGGCTATAGCCGTATGCCGTTCTCATTCTGTCAGCTAAATGACGAGAGCAATAGCCGCTGTTCCGCGATACCACGAGTGTTTACACTGAATTATGACCGGTAATGTAAATACTGTCTTCTTACCAAGGGCGACGGACTTATCTAATCCGCAGTATAATATTTCAGCGGAAGACAGCACCGCAGAGACTACTTGCGATTCTGAAGATTGGTCTCCTGTTCGTTACAGGTCATCGCCCCTCCCTGTACTTGCCCCATCCAAGACAACGGCGCTTGGTCTTGCGCTTGGCGTAAAGTGTCTTCGCTGCATGTGCGTCCGCAAGCGTGGACTCGAAACCCCGGATCAGCTACCAGCCTTAGCAAGACCTCGTCGCAGACATAGCCGCGATGTTGGCCCTGATGCTGAGAGCAAGACCAAATGTGGTGCTTGTATTCGAGTGCGCCCACAGCTTCTGCACAGCGGCTTTAACCGGGGCGTCAACCAGACCGAAGTCGCCGTCCTGTGTGCGTCCAGTTTCTCGTCGCCCGAGCCCACACCTCCTCAGTCAGTTTGATTTGGATTGAGTGTCTGTGGGACGTCTTCCCCGTACTTTTCAAGCAGTACGAGGAAGCTTCGGCTCATCCCGAGGAACGATATGCCTCCATGAAATCGCGTATACAAACGTGCACCCGGAAGCTCCCCCGGCCGCTTGGCATTTCAGCCTATGAGGCCGTCTGCCGAGCTACCGACGGGTTAATGCGCCTCAGTATTGTTTGGATGTGATCGTGTTCCTAATTTTGAAGCCACAGTAGTCTAGCATAGTGGCTGCGTTGCTATTACTGTGGAGATATTTTTCTTTTTTCCTATATCTATAAAGATTTCATATTGATGCTATATTTGTCGATTGCCCCAACATTATTATATCCGTAGACTTCACCGTTGCGTTCTCGTTACCTTAATGTATTTCTGTTCATGTAACGGCTATGTAATTATTGAATTATCAATAATACGCCGAACAGTCTGGTGAAAATGCAGACAGGGACGCATGCAATGCTGTTACCCTTGTCTCTTCCTCGTGCGTATTGTGCGATTTTGATTGAAGCTTGTATTTGTGATCATAGTGTGCCGTTTACTGACTGTTTGTGTGGCGTTCCTGGAAACGCCTTATACAATTAACCTCATTAGATTTCCGGCTGCCTTATAATATACCTTCTTTAATTACTTTATCTGAGACGAAGGGTGATACCAAGTTTTTCTTCCTGCGATGCGCAGACGCGAACGCGTGGATATGAAAATATATACGAAAGGAACATTTCAGGGGAAGGTGAATTTCACATTTAGGAGCCTTTCATTGTGCTATAACCTATACGTTTTCGTGAGCTTTTGTTTGATTGTTTTGACATTATAAATAAATTCAGTCGAGTCTAGCTGACACCCGCATAAACGTAGCTGTGATGTTCAAAGCGGGTTTGAGCCAAACGTGATTTCTCCGTCTCTTTTTTTTTCCTTTCTGTGCACGTGTGAATCATAACTGTATAGTGTTATGTTGCGTGTCATGACATCCGGAAACATCGCGCCGAAGCCGTAACTATAGCGGCTGGTTAATTTGGCTGGGAATTAACTACTGGGGGTTCCTGGCACAGGCGTGGCCAGATCGGAGGGGGGGTGGGGGGGGGCGGAGGGTGTCTGTGGGACGTCTTCCCCGTACTTCCCGTGTAAGCTCTTCCCGGAAAACTTTCGAAGTTTCTGGGCACACATATATTTCAGACACGTCTTCACGAGCTCGGAACTCCTGGCGTCGCTGACTTACTGGATTTACATAGGAATGTTGTTGCTGGAATCGGGGGCGACAAGCTAGCACTTAACAGCAACTGGTCATTGTTACTATGCATGACGTTCTGTGTAAAGATTCTAAAATGGCTCCATTGTGGTGATGGTGGGAAGAAGAACGCTAGAAAGCGTAAGCAAAACTAGAGCGCATTATCCGGGAAGCTGCTACAGATGAAGACAATTTACCTCCAGAAACACGTAAATAGGAATAAGCATAGCCTTACGTCGTATAAATATGATCTAGGAGCGAAATTTACCAAGTCTTAATTCATTCCTTAGAGTACAGGCTCATGTAAGCGGTGTGGGTCGCGCAAGTTGTGGAAAGTACACTGCTGCTCACAGAGTGTGTGCTATCCGTGTACAACATGGCGATGAAATTCCAATGACGTTTTACTAAATGAAGGGGCATGTTGCACCAACTGAAGACCGTATGTTTGACTGTGAAAAACGGTCGTCAGAAACAGAAAACCCCAGCAGGAGATAACTTTGATGCTAATATAAAGAGATATTGCAGCTGAAAGCTTTACTAGGGGACGATCATTGTGGTTATTTCACCAGCCATTATGTAGTGAGAAAAACTGCGCGCTAGGCGGGAAGTTTATTATTAAGTTGTTACGTGCTAGTTCAATCAATGTTACTTAATTGTCAAATTTGACCGTGTTATGATGCCTAGTATATACTGGCAGTTCTAGAATGGCAGAAACCCCAAAGACTTGGTGGGGGCAACGTCTGCTCAGGGATTTATAGTCGAGATTTGAGTGCGTGCTTCAACGATTGTATTAGGAAGTTGCGTTTAATTCTTTCTTGCGTTTTCTGTTTAGGTTGTTTCTTATAAAAAAGAAAAACCATTGGACATGCAACTCGAAGCTACCTGTACAGGGTATCGTAAACTATATGACACTACGACGTTTTTTCAGAAATCTGTAGAGAGCTTTCTGAATGTCCACGCGTACAATTCGATACTCACGAAGAGCGTAATCTCTTGGTCACTTCATTCTATACCAAGCCGTTTTTTCGTCCTCACGAACGTTTCTTCTGCCATTCTATTCCAGCAAAAAAAGCAAAAAAAAACAAAGATAGCGTTACTTCAACTCCTCCTATAAAAGCATAAAATACTGCTTCGAGAAGGACAGCAAGGCCGCAAGAAAAGGCGAGTACGCCTCACTCATTATGTATAAAGAGGATACGCAATGAAGGGAGCGTGTAATGAGCTTTCGACACGGAAGTAAAATGACACCCAAGAAAAATGTAAACTTTATATAGATCAATATCTTTGCCTCTGTTATAGTGTACATACCACCACTTACCGAGCGCAAATTACCAAATTTCCTGCGTCGTAAACTAGCCGCCGAAAGTGTCTCGTGTTGCCGCAGGAGTTCAATGTTCAAGCCCAAAAGTGGACGCTATGATCTCGCTTGCGGAAACTACGGTTCGTTAAGTTCCACGGCCGTTAAGTTCCCCAACTGGCTACTGCAAATTTACTGTCGTAGTTTATCTAGTTGGTTTTTCTTATTCACAGTGGAGGAGTACTCAAGGAGGATGTGTTAGCCTCACTTCAAAAACATAGCAACAGAAGGAGAGAATGGGCACCGCTGAAATTTCTCAATTTTACGATTTCCTCGATGACAAATGCTCTGTTCTCGCCAGAGATGGTGTATTGGTTACCACACAAATCTCATCTGCAATCCTGCTTCACCTAATATTTGTCTCTAGCATCTCTCTAAGTAGCTAAAGCTACCCGAATGCATTGTTTCGGAGTGAACACGTGATACTTCCTGCATGTCTCGACAATAATAGACATCGCATTAAATGAAGCGAGCTTTGTCGGTGTTAAGAAATTCCGCCTTAATGCGTATTGCCTTTGCGTTAGCTATAGCAAATATTACAGTGGTTTTAATGTTCTCTCTTCAAAATCTGGCTTACGCTTCGAGCAATTTGTCTGAGGATCAACGTTTGCTGAGGCAGGCGGGCATTGTCGATACATCTTTCTACTAACATAATAGATCTTCCAAGATATCATAAAGGTGGCGCATTTTTGAATGATATATCAGGTTGTATAAAGGACACACAACTCGAAACGACACTAATCTCCACCCGTATACAGACAGTCATGAACTCAAAGAAACGTCGCACACGTGCACACTCAAACATATACACAAGCACATCACAGTAATGCACCATATGGATTGCTCACCTCACACAACCGTACACCGACAATCGGGTATATATATACCCAGACATATTTACCTGCCATGTAGTGCCGGTGGGATGTTCCTGTTCAGCGCAATTACAAAATAAATACTCATAGACCAGCTGTGCGGTTAGCGTCGGCTCATAGTGCGTACTAGTGTTACATTCGTAAATGAAACGCTTATGAGGAACCGCACGCAAGAACATGGGGCTCACACGGATCACTATGGCAATCAGTATAGTTTACTTCAGTAAGATGCAGACCGCATTTATCTGTTGCAAATTGCATTCTGCATGACTCAAAATAGCCGTCGAATTAAACATATGCGAGTTTGCAAAAACACTTTAGGATTTTTCATTTATCTAGAAATATGCATCGCAAACCGTACAGGAAGCTTTTTCAATATGAAACGGTGTTTTACTGCGTTTTGCTGCTTGTTAGGTTGGCCAGTAATTATTTGTGAGAGGGTCAAGACGGCGCTCTTTGTGGATTTATGGATGCATGTTGCTGGAGTCCCACAACGTTGATATTGAGAAGGTGTGCGTTATTCTATAGCTCAATAGGCTTTTCAAAAAAGGCGATAATATAGCATTCAGGACAGAGAGATGTGCAGCTGCCTAAAATCACTGTCGCAAGCGACTCTCTGCTCTTCCTGCAAATGAATCGATAGAAAGAAGCGCCTGTGTAAAGTAGCAAAAAAGTAGCTTTGATGAGGAAACCATAAAAACGGAATGTATACTAAAGCTTCGTCCTATGAAAGGGAAAATTGACATCCACCCGTTTTGTAGCACAAGGCTACAAGGAAATCCGACCGGATTTCTCAGCAATGAAAGCTTCCTAGTTGCCGAAAAATTCGTCCTGGTCCGGGGTTCGAACCGGGATCAACGCCTATCCGGGGAGCTCGCTCTGCCAACTGAGCTAACCAGGAGGCTAGCGATTGACTGCGCGAGGGCGAATCCATGGACAACTTCGAAGCACATGGGCGTGAATATATGGCAAATGAGTTCTGCGGAAACCCGCAAGGTGGAGTTCGCCCTCGCGCTGTCAATCTGCCTCCTGGTTAGCTCAATAGACCGATCTCACCGCGCTGTTTCACCGCGCCACCGCTGCCGCAGTGCATGCCGGAACTTGTAGTTCTCGCGGCAGTCGCGGTACGCGTGGCCTCTGCATGGGAGAACGGCGTTAACGAGCTTTATCGGCCTTATTTAGAAAAATTTTGATGGTTGGATTTACGTCCTATGTGCCGGGATGCTACATGAACAGCCTGAAACAAAAGCGCTTCGGTTTTTCTCGCGTTCGCGAAGAATGGCAAGCTTCGGCAGGAACTGGTGCGTCGGACAGACCGGCTCGTACGGCACACGGCTTGTTCAGCAGTGTTTGTGAATTTTGTGTTTTTTTTTATGCATGACACTTTAGCAATGCCCTACAGCGTCATAACAGCTCAGGCACTTCACGGACGGACCGATTAGTGACCGCAACGATTCATAGCGTGTGCATGATCACCTTGCCGGGCGATCTCCGGATACAGCTTGTGTTGGACAAAATTGTGCTCGCTAGAAAATGCTTAACGTTTTGCGAGCGATAACGACAGTCAAGCGTCAACATGAACGAAAGATCTGACCCAAGCGCTGCTTGGCGCATACTTCACGCTGCGCAGGGCTATTGCTACGCCACGCCGGCATCAATAGCAATTGACCATCGGTGCCGCCGGTGTTTCGGTTTTCAATGTCTGATTTTATTGCGAGCACCAGTTAAAGAGTAAGTACCAGTGACGAAACGTGCAATCTTATGTGCGCGAGCGGCCTGCATAGGGTCATTCGCCTACTGAGTTTATGTCGACGCAGTTTTGAAGCGGTATGGCCTAGCGACGACGTCGGCGCCGAGCCTTCAGGTCAGGGCGGCGGGCAGAGCGGTCTGCCGCTTTTTCGTCGTTTTGCACCTGTCGCCAAAATTACTCACCGACTCATCCGTACTTTATATGCAGCAGGAATTGCTTGTCGTTCGCGATATCAGCAGCGACCCGTAAGCTTTCGTTAACGGCGTGCGGCAGGTCATCGTTCCACTAAGGTGGACGCGCCTTTAACCTCTTCATCGCGATCGTTTTCCACCCATTCACATCTAGCGCATCACTGTGATCGAAGCCCTGTACTAACAACACACTGTGCATATGAAGTTTTGCTTTGACAAAACAAGCGCAAAATCGTTCCTTCGACTGTCTCTTCAGTTTTCACCATCGCTCTTGGCGTTATATCTCTGTACGATACATGCTCTGAGACGTCTTTACTTGTTTTCTTTAATTGCGAATAATTGAGCGAATACGGGTAACAGCAATTCGAAGCGACACGAGCGCACGGACTAACGACGAGATCGTGACCAGGTCGCATGTTCACATTCCAACTTTTTTTTTCTCTCTCTAACAGCGCTACATCGCGTGACAAATATAAATTAAACACGGTCACAGGAGGTTCGGACATCGTTTTCTGACGCGTTCAATCGTCGTCCACGCCAAAAACACGTGAAAAACGCCAGTAAACTTATGGCGTGCAGCACGCACAGCCGTAGCAGCTGTGCTTTGAGAACAACAATTAAGATGGCGGCGGCGCCGCTCCTGGAAACTCGCGCATGCGCAGATCACGCGGTGAGATCGGTCTATTGGCAGAGCGAGCGCCCCGGATAGGCGTTGGTCCCGGGTTCGAACCACGGACCTGGACGAATTTTTCGGCAACTAGGAAGCTTTCATTTCGGAGAAATCCAGTTGAATTTCCTCGTAGCCTTGTGCTACAAAACGGGTGGATGTCAATTTTCCCTTTCATAAAACGTTACTCCACCTTGCGGGTTTCCGCAGAACTCATTTGCCATAAAACCTCGAGCTGGAAAGAATATTTCAGAGTTTATCAGGAGAATTCCAGCATCAACACACGAAGAGTCTCACAATACATGTATTTGATAACGCGGCATTTTTAGCTAGCTACCTGAGGTATATGCTGCCCGCTGTGGCATGCTGAGCAGCTATATCGCGATTTCCTGAAAGCATTTAATGCCCATATATATAACTCCATTGTTAGACTTCGTTCTAAAATTATCAAGGTAATATTGTGTGGAAGTGAGAGATGTTCTTAGCGGCGGCGAGGCAAGAAAGTGGCTTTGTGCTAAATATATTATCGACACTTTTTCATAGCCAGCTGTGAGTCTTGTCTGCGCGAGAGTATAGGGCTTTCAGCCCTCAGTTCGACATGAAAACGCTACACACCACGGGTTATTGATGAGAACTTGCACAGAAGGGAATACGCTCGTCCACAGAGAATATACGTGATGACAGCAAAGGAGAAGTATGCGGCACTAATGAAGCATGACGCACTATGGGGACAGGATATATGCATCAGGCGCTTCGAGCTTTGTGAAAGGTGTTATCGTTCGGAAAATTGCTCTAGGGAATTCGGCGGTGTGCATGACATTGGGGGAGCAATCTTGATGTGAATCAACCCTTACAAAATTGCCATATATGGCGATATCAGGAATTGGGCAAATGTGGCTATATACGGCACGTGCCCGTATGTGGCCGCATGTGGTCGTATTTGCCTAAATCGTTTTAGAAACATATGTGGCAATGAAAGACACACACGAGGAATGCCATGTAAGACTCTGATGCATATTAGGCAAATACGGACACGTACGGACACGTGCCATATATAGCCAGATATGCATATATGGCCATATATGCATATCTGGCTATATATGGCACGTGTCCGTACGTGTCCGTATTTGCCTAATATGCATCAGAGTCTTACATGGCATTCCTCGTGTGTGTCTTTCATTGCCACATATGTTTCTAAAACGATTTAGGCAAATACGACCACCTACAGCACGTGCCATATATAGCCACATTTGCCCAATTCCTCATATGGCCACATATAGCATTTTTGTAAGGGAATGCACCGTGGGTTGCCTCGCGTTTGGTGCTCACGGAAAAACGACAAATGAGGCCGTAAAGCGCGATATGGACTCGTCAACATTTGTGGGTAGAGAACCTCTGAACAAAATCAAGTTGGAGGAGAGAGGAAGGAACATGAAGCACAATTGATAGGCCGGGGAAGTGTCCAGGTCAGAAAGAGCGTAATAATAACTGTTATGGTAGTGAAGTTATCTGTAAACTACTGCCATACAGAGACTCGTGTGTAAACAAATTTAGTAACTCTGCGGTGCAGCTGTTTTGAACGTTGTGTTCCTACTTCCCTTGTTGGCAGTAATTGTAATCAGTAAGTGTAATGGCTGTAAAGTCACTGAATAGGTGTAGTTACTGCCTGCGTAGGTTGTTAATGTCGCGACAAGGATCTACTACGTCGAAGATGGCATGACTACATTGTTTAGAGTGTAGCCATAAAATGGTGGGTAGGGGTGCCTAAATTCCATGCGACCACATCGATTCTTGCGTGCACAACAAATTAACGTGTGCGACAGCAAGCAGTGGTGATATAGAGTTTAATCTAGGTCGCGGGAGTATGCAAGTGAGTCGTATGCCCATGGTCGCTTGCAGTGATCACTAACCAGGCGACTACGCTGTGCACACTGACACAGAACACTCATTGAGGCCTCGCAAACACAGTTTATGCATGAACATGACTGGCGCAACATAATTTCAGGACTATGTATCTTAGCGTGATGTCTGCAGCATAAAGACACGTAGGAAAAATTAGTGCATGTCGCGCATAGGAACTTCTTTATATTTTTTATTATTTTTTTACCGAAGTCTTACTGGCCGCTCATCCCGCTCTTATACCATTGATTACGCGGACTCTAAAATATGTGAGTTATGAATCGCAACATTCGTCTGCTTGTGTGCACGTCATGAGACGTCTCATAACCATGTCGTAACTATGCATAATATCATGGTCATAAAAGCACTATAATTCTGATGAAAGATGAAATACTGCATAGGTGTCGGAAATGGTCCTTTAAATGATGTGTCGGCACTAGCCTTTGAGACTTGTGCCTCGGCTTGTGCCGACGTCCGATAATAGCTTCGCTACAAATCAGCCGAATGTGACGGGTTCCTCTGCTGCTAGGCTGTTACTTTGTGTTTTGTATCAACTTCGATGTCGTACCATCCAAACGGCGTTCTCTTATCTTGTTCTGATCCTGAGCTGTACATATTTTTCATTGATTAATAGGGAACCCCTAAGGTCGCAGGTACGTGTCCAACCATGTACAGCTGTAAACGTAGAATGCGCTTGAATTCTGAATTCTCTGTCTCTATTTACAGCAGAGCCATACGGCCTCATTTTTTGCCCCTTGCCTACATGTTAATTGCTCGCCTAAGAATTTTAGTTAATTATTTTATTAGGTAATTAGATATATTAAAGCTCGACACGATCACCTGATTTACGTGCGATCTTCAAGCGGAATGGAACCGCATTGTTTATGGCTTTGTTTATTTAATTCGGGACTTTTCTTATTTTCATGAAACGTGTCTGCGAGGCCATAAGTCTCACATGCTCATGGCTGGAGCCAAACAAGAATATTCTTATGAAAAAGAAAACAGAGAAAAAGATTACTGCTATTCAAAGAACGGAGAGTCTTGTGAGCGCAGTGATTTGTGACTAAGCCTTTGTTCTTTATCGTTAGAGCATTTCTCTATGCGCGCGCACTCTATAAATGACTGCATCATATTCAAACAGACGACTAAGATCACTAGGTGTCGTAGATAATGTTATAATGCTACAAGTAACAGCCTTGATTAACACTGCATGACAGTTTTATCTTCGTTACCGAAAAAAAATCCACGCATCTCCACGAAATGAACCATGACGAGTGGGCGAAGCTGGGGATGGTTCTGTGTCACCGTAGATCACCGGAGAGATTGCCCATTCATTCATGTCAATAATGAGTGACAACGCGTGTGTATATTTACACACGCATTGTCATTTATGCTCCTGTTCTTTATGAGATTCCTGCGCTCCCACGTCGTAGATCGTGACAATTTCTGGATTAATTTAGTTAACGCGCACGCTGCATGCGAATCCTCATGGTTCAACTACGCACAAGAGAAATCTCCCACCGGCACTGCATTGCAGGTGAAGATCAAGTGCCTATGTATATTGGGTGGCCGGTGAACAGTTGTACCGCGCTGGCAGTCCGTTTTTTCAATCGAGAAACTCGATAGCAGACTCTGCCAGCGCCAGCGTTGTCTCTCGCCGGCGAGGGCGCGTCCACGTTTCTTGCGAGCTGGTGAACTTTTCATCGAAGAAAGAGCGTTTTCGTAGTCAACGCGCGCCGTTCGCTCCCTCCCACCACAGCAGATGGAAGAGAGAGGGAAATCGCGCTCCGGAAGACACGCGCCGAGAGCGAGCGCGGGCGTCGCTACGACACGACAACGAACAAACCCTCGACCCTACGGAGCTTCGCCCCTAAACAATTCCTCTTTCCTTTCTTGCGTGAAAACATGTGTATACCACAAAGAAGCAAAAGTGTAGCGAGGGTGGCTGTTTGAATCGAATACCATTTCGAAAGGTTTTAACTTTATTTAATTGATTTGATTGATTTGTGGGGTTTAACGTCCCAAAACCAGTTCTGATTATGAGAGACGCCGTAGTGGAGGGCTCCGGAAATTTCGACCACCTGGGGTTCTTTAGCGTGCACTGACATCGAACAGCATTTAACGTTATTTAAGAGTCCAACAGGGCTCCCCTGCTATTTCCCAAGAAATCGCGTTTCGCTTGCGAGCGACGCCAGCATAATCTTGACGGAAATTTTCACATCACATCTGTCGCAATAAACATCTAAAACAACATTATTAATTTGCGTGCAAGTTTTCTATCATTAAAAGACGTAAGCGATATGTTTCTGTTGCAATTGTCCAACGGCTAGGAACTGGAAGGCGCTGAGCGTTCGCCTTTAAAAGTGGAACGCAATGTCATTCGGCACTGACAGCCGGAACTGTATCAGTTACGCAAGAGCGAGCGCGCTCTTCGTTGTCTCCTCTCTGTAGCTGCCACCCAATACAGGGGATTGATCAAGTGGCAGTAGTAACAAACTTAATGTTTATCCAATATGGGGTTCAAGGAGGAGGGGAGTGGGAGGGCCCGTCCTCCTCTTCTTCCGGAGACGGCCAGACCTGATGCTCTGGCGGCGTACTCGGCCATCTCGACGATCGGTGCTTGAGAGCCCGGTGTGCTTAGTAGTGCAGTATATCCCACTGCTCTATGCAGGGTGGTTCGCGGAGGGAACGGTAATGCGTTGGTGCGCATTTTTGCACCTATGAGGGGGTGACGGTCAGCTCTACCTTCGCGTAGTTTGCAATCTGCAGAGCGAAGCTCGGGATACAGATGACTGCACGTCACCGGGTTCGGAAAAGTACGCGTGTGTAAAAAAGATGACCGGCGGATAAGGGCCTCCCGAGATGACAGCGCCAGCCGTGGAGCTTCCAGCGTCTTACACTATACCGCGTAGTCTGCTCGACGAAATTGGTAGGGCCGTCGCCTGCTAACGCAGGAGGGTCCTTTGATAAGTTCAGCAGAGTACAAGGATGTCATCGCTTGCTGCCAGCAGAAGACGGCACTTTGGAAGGAAGCCGTGTCAAGGTTCGTTTTTGAGAAGATGCTGGGAATACTCCATATTTACGTATCGGGAAAAAATTCTTGTGCTGTTGTTTCTCGGCTGTGCCTTGCCCAAACTTTGTCGCTGCTCTTAGCTCCCTCCGCGAACGAAAAACGAGTCAGCGCTGAACACAGGCTGTTAACCACATATACCACCATTAGTTTCGTTACCCAATTAACTGCCGTGGCGTTTTTGGAACAAGCTTGGCATGTAAACGGAAAGCATTCGTTGGATTCCCTTCCATACCACGCTCAGGTTTCTCTTCAGAACAGTTACATGGCTTCGTTTACAGTATCTCAAATAATAATGTCGATGCCAAGGCTTCCGTCATTCACTGTAGCGTTATTAAAGAAGATAGTCTTTCTTGGGATACTTGAATGCAGAAATTTTGGTCTGCGTGTCTCTCTGCATGCTGTCACATGACTCAGCCACCCGGCCTAAGTTTAAGCACTTGCCTAACGCCTAGCCATTTTGAACTAGTAACTGCGTTTATAGATGTGAACATTGTCGATTAAAAAGCAAATATTGCGGATATCTGAGGCGCAACATCAATACGTTTTTATGAGGAGTTGTGTTCCTTTACTAGAAAATACATATATACGTAATTCTATAAGACCCTACTCTTTGTCAGGCTGCGCTAAAATGCGACGCTCTGCACGCCAAAGGCCTCTGCCGACGATTTGGTGCTGCCACCTGGCAGTTGCCCGGCAATTCTGCACAAGCTCATGTTTCCCGACGGCGCTACCAGATGGCGTCCATATTTCACGCAGCACAGTACGGCCGGCAGAATACCATCGTCTTTCGACGACATTTGCAGCAAAGTACGCAGATACGCGGTCAAGGATTCTTTTGTGGTGCTCTGGTTATGTATTCAAGTTACCTTTCCGCGCCTTCAGGGAACGCTTACTAAATTTATATACTCGCAAAAGCGCGCTTTTCGTTTTCAACGCTCGTTGCGACGTGCTACTGTTATTCTTCGGCGCCCGAATCCTGTTTCGATTTCTGTTAAATATATAGCAGGAATCAGACAAATCAAATCAAAGCGAATTTCGCGGTGATGTAAGAATTCTTCCAGCTGTGTTTAGTATTGGTCGCTGCCGCCATTTGCCGCTCACAATCAATGCCGCCAACGCAGAGCCCTGCGAAACGAGTTTCTTAACGCTACCGCATAAAAGTTTTGCGGTTTTTCCTTTCGAGATTGGGAAAAGGCAGCTGACCGATCAATTCAAGACGGCACTTCTTTTATTAAAATAAATGACTTGCGTAATTGGAATTTCTAGGCAACCATGTCTACATCGAAATTCGGCCTGTGTTAACCTACTGGGGCAATCGAAGGTGAATACCCGCTGCACACTTCGACGTTAAAGAAAGTTTTATGACCACTACCACATCGACATTATGCTATGCATTCAATCATAGTTTTGCGCATTGCATGCCTTCTTCTTTTTCTACCGAGCTCTCGAGCGTCGGTCAGCGAGCGAGGGCGCGTGGTGGCTTGCGCTACCCTGACGTTCGTTCATGCCAGCCTGGCACGTCGTCCTTAGAAGGCGCTGTCTTCTGCATATCCAGCGAAATTTCTCTCTTGCTGGACGCAAACGATGACAACCGTTTTCATTGCTGGTCCTATCCAAGGACAGTCTGCGGTCAGCAAACGACGGTCCCACCAGTTTCTTCATGAACAGCGCGTGGTAGCGGAAGTCGCCAGAAGGTCGACGACTGCCGCTGTCATCGCGGGAGGCCCTACCACGCCACTCGTACTTTTCGTCACGCACTCCAGTGAGCTCCTGCATTACGCGCCATCCTTTTGCAAGTGGACTACATGCCGCCTACCCGCGAAGCGCGATCTGGAGTTCAAGTTAGGCCAAACTGACGCTCGCCAAGAGGCGTTGCGTAAGCGAACCTGTGGACGACCAGGCTCTTCAGTGGCCCTGCAAGCCCTTCAGATTCGGCGGCTGCGCACCGTGCGAAGTCCTGCAACAACTGAGTTTACGCACAGCCTACATCGTCGACTGCGAGTCGAACCAACTGCTTGCGGGCCGATGGCTGTTGTCCAACTTGTTCGTCGCGAGCATGTCAGGCATCACGCTCGGAACATGGGACACCGACCGGCCACCTTTGTCTCTACGTTCGGTCTCCTCAGCTGTAGCCTGGATGCCTGCTTCGACGATAGGTGTTGGCCTGTTGACCGCTTCCTTCCCAGCGAGGCAGTGTTCCTCTGCACCATCCAAGAGGCCACGTGCGCACGCCCGGACGATGCAAAGCCCTCTACTTCGCCGAGTCGTACGACAGCACGAATTTGGAACTACTTTCGACCCATTTTCTTTCGGTGTATCATTCTGCGTGCGTGGTGTAGCTTGGGTGCGAGGCGGCTACGGTGCATCAAGACTGATCGTCGGACGATCCGATGTCTTCGCTGCCACCAAGCGGTCTTCAGGACGTGCTCTGCTGATTCTCTCGCGGACTCATTTGCTAAACTTCTAATTCAACGTTTGGGTCATACCTTGGCGGCAGGTGAAGCTTGGGTGGTCCACGAGGGGTCGGTCTCAGCCTTAGTAGCCTGGGCATCATGGTGCTGGTTGGCCTGGGCCTGGGCAGGATGGGCTGCCAGGTTATCCAAGGACGATTGACCTGAGCTTCTCCACTGCCGATCTGACTGGGTTTGCCAAGGACAGCCCTTGAATGGCCGACGTGTGTTTGGGACACGCCATGGTGAAGGAGCTCTCGTCGACGTTCCATCCCGTGCTCGTGGGGATGGGCGATGACAGTCGCCGAGAACATTCTAGAGCGGCACACCGCCGTTGTTTCACGTATGAAGCATTTTCCCGTGACCCTGTCAGTATTCATTTCTTGCGTTGACGCGTTATTGAATAAACTAATGTGCATCGGCAAATGTTCATTTCATTATCAAGCCACATAATGCAGTGAAAGGCGCCGCTGTATCATGATCACTGAATTGGAGAGACGAAGTCGAGCAGTGGACTTAGATTAATACGCTGGTAACTAAGCTTCAACAATGCAGGACGCGAACAGTGGTTCGTGATCGGTAAAGAGGCAACGAACTAGTTGACGAATCTATTTACTTTTGAGATCGAGCGACCACGTGCGGATTCAACCCATAACACTTACGTAAGCAGAATAAGAATGGGGTGGAGAGCATTTGGGAATGATGAATATGAATATAAGTATGAATGGTAGTTTACTATATTTACTCAACAGGACAGTGTACAAGAGGAACACCTGATCCACGACGAAGAAATGTGAGGGGCTCGATGCGGACGATTTTGCGTATACGTTGAAGATGACGCTAGCGAGCCACGGAACAGAAAATGATAGGTTTACATTTAGGGGACAAGAAGAGAGCGGAACGAGTAATGGAATGGGCGCATGTTAACGACGAATCTGATCGGAAATAAAAAGAAAATGGGTTTGGGCAGGGAATATAATGAGCAGGCAAGGTAACTGATGCTCTTTAAGGATAACAGACTGGATACCCGGTGAAGGCAAGGGTAGCAGGGTGTGCCAGAAATTACAGGTTAGTGGATGATTGAGATCAAGAAGCTTGGGGGGATAACCTGGCCGCAGTTGCACAGGATGGTGTCATTTGGATAAACATTTGAGGAGGGCTTGCCTGTGCGTTTTTTTTCTTTCTCTCTCTCTCTCTCTCTTTCTTTTTTTTTCATCCTTCACATAATTACCATAATGTAGTGTGTGCAGTGGGTCAAGGGCAAGAGCTGAATGCGATCTTCAACAGCTGCGCTAATACATAAGACTACAAGCCAACTTATGGTCTTGTCGCAGGAGCGTCAACGTTGGCATTATGGGCGCATCGCAGCATGTTGAACTAACGTCTGCTTGATGAGCTTTCGCTTATGTAGGTTGTTAAAAGTGCTTAATATACGGAAATATGGAGGCACGAAATGGTTTCCTCAAAGGAAGACTGTTACAGTTGACCAGTAGTTGTGTGGGTAGGGAACCTGCAGCCAGGGGGCAACGCACACAAGGGGCTAGAACTCTGCATTGAAGGGAGTGGCATTTTTGGAGGGTTTACGGCATTCCTTGCACCCCATTGAGGATGTGCTGTACGACCTTGCTTAAAGCCTGCACCGTGTTTACTGGCATACTGCGAACACTGATGAATTTGTATTTGCTCGCAGAGTGCCATAAGTGTTGGCCGAGGTTTAAAGTTTTGTCTATTGGTCTGTATTGGCTGCAGTGCTGGCTGTCAAGGTTGAATAGAAAGGGCAATGATAAGGCAGTTTTTTGGCATATATCAACTGCGAATTTCTTATTTCTTACTTTCTTCCCCTATGTCTCTGGCCATATTCGTGTAGTGAGCAGATGTTCGCTTCACTGCCCAAAAAACAGACGATCTTCTGCAAGCGGGTGGATCGCAGGGTCAGCAGACATCGCGTTCGTTGCGCCGTCGCCGGACGTTGGCTGGAGCCGACACGTACGTCACTTCAGGTGAGTGTCAATCCAATGTTTGACGAAAACGCGTCTGACGAGGAATGAGCATAATGAATTGATGTTCATTTCTTGCGTTGTTCATATTGTTCGCGTCATATCAGGTGTCCCTCGGGGGTAAATTTTGGCGCCGTTATTTATCCTTTTATTCATTAATGTGCATCGTACTTAATTTACCTGTAAAAAATAAACCTCCTTGCTCAGGATTGCATTTTACACCAAGAAATTCATGCCCCTAGTTATCAAGAGTCGTCAATTACTGGATAAGCCACACTTCAAGCATGGTGTGTAAAATAGGAGATGTCACTCAGATATGGCTAGCGATCGAAGGTGGTTTTGCCAGAACCAATCAGATGCGGCTGTAGTGGTTGATGGTCTAATGTAGACTCATTCCGTGCGGTTTTCCAATACTGGTGCTGTATCAAGTGCGTACTAGTGTTATATTCGTAAGTGGAAGGCTTATGAGGAACCTCACCCATATATTGCAGGGGCAAGAATATTGGGACTCACACGGGTCACTATGGCAATCGGTAGTTTACTTCAGTAAGATGCAAACCACATTTATCTATTGAAAATTGAGTTCCGCATGACTCAAAACAGCCGTCGAATTAAACATATGCGAGTGTTCAAAAACCCTTTAGGATTTTCGATTTATCTAGAAATATGAAGTGCAAACCGTAAAAGAAGCTTTTTTTAATATAGAAACATATTTTACTACATTTTGCTGCCGTACAGTCGAGGTTTCCATGTGCAGCAGCAGCGCCGGAATGCACAGCCTGGCGGACAGATGAAGCTAAATCGGGTAGACTGTGGCCGGAGAATACGAAAGCGCGACGCGCGTGTCTCCATCTATATAGCAGCTCGTCTACACCACGCGTCCCACTTTCTTTTGTTTTGTTTTATTTCCCTTGAGACGGCGCTCTAAACCTGCATCAACTGTTCCAGAGCGCGACGTTGGAGTGTGTTTCTTCGCAGCGCGCCCAAAAAGCAGCGAAGAAACGCGTGCGTCCCTGTCACCTCGGCTTGATGAATGGATGGATGGATATTAGGAGCGTCCCCTTTATAACGGGGCGGTGGCCGGGCCTCCAAGCTCTAGCTTTATTTCTTTTGCGTTTACAACCATTTCTTTTCCCGAATCACACATATTTTCACAACTAATTTTTTCCTCGTCTATTTATTTTATCTATTATCGTTCTGCTGTGATGTAACAATCTTACCCGAACTACCTTGCGCTTTTGTTTGCTCCATACTTTTGCGCCACCAATGCTCTAAGCGCCTTTTACTTATATCTATCGCCGGCATGTTCAGCTTTCCCCTGTTACTCCTGAAACCCATGGCCTCCTGTAGGGTAGTGTCCACAGCTACACCTGGGTGGACATCTGTACATTCAATCAAAATATGATCTGTCGTTTCCCTAGCTTTTCCACAGCACGTACATGTGTCCCCTTCTTTATTGAATTTCGCTCTGTAACTTCGGGTTCTCAGGCAACGGGACCTTGCCTCAAACAGTAAAGCGCTTTCCTTTGAATTATCGTAAAATTTTTCTCTCTTGATTTCGTCTTTCCCTCTTCGGTAGTTGTTCAATGCCGGTTTCTTCTCCATTCTTGCTATCCACTCCGAGTTCTCCGCCGCTCTGACCATGCTCTTAACGCTCTTTTTGGTCCCATCCGTTTCGTTACTAGATGTATACTTACTGGTAAGCTTCCTAGTTCTCTTTCTCCATTGTGAATCAACGTTCTTCCTATACAAACACCTGAATACTTCCGCTGACCATCTACTTTCTTTCATATTCCTTAATCTCTGTTCGTACCTAATTTTACTCTGAGCTTCCCTTCCCTCAAAGTCAGACCATCCCATATCTCCCTTAACAGCCTCATTTGTGGTCTTCCCATGGGCGCCCAGTGCGAGACGTCCGACCGTCCTCTGATTCACGTCCAGCCCTGATTGTACCTCTGACCTCATGCACACCACTGAGTTTCCGAATGTAAGTGCTCCGCCGTCTCATAAGTGCGCCCCAAGCGGCCAGTGTCAGCGACACTACAGAGTTCTGCAATCTAGGGCCGGTATCTTATAAGGGTTCCAAAAGTGGACTGGTCCACTTTTGGAGAGACCGGCCGAGAGTGACGCCTCTCACGTTGACGGCATGAGATGGCGCTAGTAGAGCATGGGCTGTATGCCGTATGAATCTCGCGCACCATACTCGCGCTGTGCATTATGTCGCAGTATGGAACTGTTGCTCCGCATTTCAGTGCCTGTGCCGTGAAATAGTTACTGCTGCACGCAAGAATCGCCGGGCTAAATGGCATACGTAAATGAAATATTGGCTTGGTAAAACCGTACAGCGTAGCTCGATGGGACCGGATTTGCTCAGAGGCGCTCAGTGTCTTTAAGTGTGCGCTGTCTCTATAAACGACGATCTACTTACGTAGAGAACATTGCTATGATAAACGGTTTGTCAACATATTGAGAGCTGATTTTTGGAGCTCAGCGTGGTCTTGCGGCGTCAGCACATGAAAATTATTACTGGGCATACAAAGGAGAAACCGCTGCATCCCTACCTAACAAGTTTCGTCCTTGTATCATTCCGTACGAGAGAAGGCGGTGTTGGAAAAGTGAAAATTTCGAGCCACAAATGAAGTGAACGATTTGTCTCAGATTATATGTAACTTTGTAGAAATTTTCGCCCATGATTTGCAGAAGTCCGCCAAAAATAGGTGTTAGGTTCGAAGACGTACCTAACGCATAGCTTTTTCCGAATAGACCATTTTTATAGTTCGATGCATTTTATGATGTTTCCGGGTTCGCAAAGGACAGACCTGGTGGTGCGACCTTCTAATTCCAAGGTCTGGTGCCGCCATTGATTAATAGTGAGGTTCCCTGGCTGCAGAGAGCTACTGACCCAGGTCGAGCGGCTTTAACATATAACTTCCTACCCTCAGAAGAAACCAAAGGGTTGGTGAGTAACAAATAGCCAGTTGCGTATTCTATTAAGAGGGAAGCACAAGAAAGACGTAACATTGTCACCAAACCCGTGCTATGAGGTACGGGGCGCGATCGCCGGAAATAATTCCAAGAACCAACGTCTTGGTTCCCCGAAAAAGATCCCACGAAAGCTTGGACAATAAGATTTTTGGTCCCCTTTAGCACACTAGCAAAACGCCAGCAGTGGTTCAAAGACCGAGTCAGAGCCAAGGGTGGTCAAACAAAACAAATATATTTTCATCAAATAGGCAGGCACACAAACGTACACAATACGGCTTTCACAACTCAAAACTCAGATGGGTCGCAAAGTTACACAAGGCCAACCAACATGAACAAGTTCATGCACTGCAACAAAGAACAAAACACAAAGAGTCCTATTCACCAAGACACTCGGCGTCTTCTCACTCGAGGCTTGCAGGTGGCCTGTCAGCTGGCTCGGCGTCTGAGTCACGCACGACTTCTTGCTTCTTCTTTTTACTTGCAACTCTTTCTCTCTTCGTCTCTTCTTCGCCCCTCCTGCGCGGCCCGTGTCCGACCGCTTATATAGGCCTGGGAAAGGGTACTAGAAGGTTCCGTAGGGCCACGTGACCCAGAGCACACATACAATTGGGAACCTTCTCGCCCACTCTCGAACCTTCTTGGTTGGGGCGGCGCCTCTCTCTCTCTCTCACTGCGCGGGGAGCGTCGGTGTGTACTCTCCGCCTTCTCTCTCTCCTTACGCCTGCGCCGCGCGCGCGCTCGCCGCGATAAGAAAGCTTCTACAACATTCTGGCTTTTTGTAGGCGCGGCGCGTCTTTCGGTGCCTCTTCCGCGCGCCGTTTTTCTTGTTGTTGTTTCGGCCTTTGGACGCCGGTTTTTTTATTTCGAAACGGGCACTATTTTGTGACACTGCCCCCCACTTTAAGAATATTATGAAATAATATTCAAAATCACACAAAATAGTGCACACACAAATATAACCATACAAAGTTCCACAAGTCTTTTCACAGTCAGCAACACATAAGTCCACTTAAGAGCTCAAACACATGAGTCCACACACGGAACATCGCCACACTTTCACAATGAATCACGCACACACAAGTCACATAAGAATACATCGCTTGAAATCTTCACAACTCTTCGCGTACACACGCGTAATACAATGACACTGAATACATGCATTTTCTCCAAGTTTACAAAATATCCAAATGTAACACACACATCGATGCCAGAGAACATTGTTCACTCAACATGAACACTTGCAAATAGTCACAACACATGCTGGTTCATCCTTCTAATGGACAGTTCAGGATCTCGAGACTGCCCTTCTCTTACGTCGCTGTTTGTTCCTTTTCTTTTTCTTCCGGGTGAATCTTGGCGTTAGCTGTTGTGGTGAACGCCCCTCTTCCACTTCCTCGCAACGCTGTGCTGGCTCCGATGCGATTTGCAGTTCTTTCTCATCTCTGTCGATCTTCGGGGTCTCCTTGTCCGGTGCTTTATTCTCATTCTCCGAACTTGCATCAAAAGTTGCGCTGTTAGTGCGCACCCCAGCTGACTGTACTTCAATGCGCGGTGTCACGGGTACAGAAACCTCTCGCCGTTCGCTAGGCTCCTTGGCTTCGAATGAAGCTTGTGCTGAATTCTTCTCGGAGTCCGGCATTACAGAACGCTTAACAGGCTTCCTTTCGAATCGAGCTCGAGCTGCAGTTGCTGGTGGCTCCCGATGAGGTTCATTCCTCGGCTCTTCATATCGAGGCTTCGGATCGTTAGGGCCTCGTGCACCTTTGATATTTCCCACGATCAGATCATAAAGTGGGTTCTCCATACACAGAGCCGTAACCATCCCACTGTAGTAGGGGGTTTCCACCTTGATCCTCGCTTCACGGAGCCTCCTCGCTGTACCATCAATTAGGCAAACGATACCTTTCGCGCCTGTGAGCTCGTGGTTCCGGACCAAATTCCTTCGCACAATTACTGTGCTGCTACCAGTATCTCGTAGCACGCTTACACGCTTTCCTGCTACTTTTCCAAAAAGTACTGGCATATTCTTGTCCAGTGCTCCGGGACGTGTAGTCGTTATGGCACCAACGATTGGAACTTTCTTTCCGTCCTTAAGTTCCAAGAAGCCCTGAACTTTCTCATCCTCTTCCTGTTTCGGCGGGGCATATACACAGGATACCTGCTGAACTTCTTTCACTTCATTCCGACACGTGTCAGCTTTGTGACCGGTCTGCCCGCATTTAAAGCACTTCGCACTCGGGCGAGAAAAATTAGTTCGGCAATCACTAGCACGATGTCCCAGCCGATTACACAGGAAACACCTCGTAACAGGTTTCGGAGGGATTCTTCTTTCCTCAGTTGCCGATTGTTTCACATCTTCCATTCCCTCCCTTCTGATCTTGCCAAGATTGGTGCCTCCTTGCGCTTCCAAGAATTGGTCTGCTAATTCCAACATGTCACTGAGAGACTCGGCTTTTCTTTCTTTCAGATAAAGAGACAGGCTCGGGTGGCAACTGACGAGAAATTGCTCCTTAATGAGAAGCTCTCTAAGCGCACCGTACTCCTGTTCAATTCCTGAAAGTTCAGTCCACCGATCAAAATAGTGGCTGAGTCGCGCAGCATACTGCGTAGCAGTCTCTCCATCGGCGGGCTTTCCCGTCCTGAACTTGTCTCGGAAGCCTTCTACAGTAAATCTGAATCGTTTCAGCAGAGCGGCTTTAACTCTTGCATAGTTCGAGGCATCCGCAGGCGTCAACCGGCCATACACACTGAGCGCTTCGCCGCTCAAACAAGTACTCAACGCCGTTGCCCATTGCTCCTCCGGCCAATTCTGACTTCTAGCAACGGTTTCGAATCTGTGCAAGTAGGCGTCTAAATCATCCTTTCTCTCATCGAACGCCACAAGCAGCTTGCTTGGATTCAGTCGGAACGAGCACTCTTCTCTTTCCGTGCTGTCGACTCGAACAGGCGCCTCAACGCGCTGTTGCAAACGGAGACGTTCAAGCTCCAACTCATGCTGCCTTTGCCTTTCTCTCTCAGCCATCTCCGCTTCTCTCTGTTCTCTTATCTGGCGCTCATTCGCCTCTCTTTCTTCTTTTGCTCTTTCAGCCGCTATCCTCTCCTTCTCGATCTCCGCTTTCAGTTGCTGTTCCATTCTTTCTCTTTCTTCTTTCATTTGTCTCTCTTTCACTTCCCTTTCTTCTTTCATTTGTCTCTCCATCGCTTCCCTCTCTTCTTTCGCTCTTTCAGCTGCTAGCCGTTGCTTCTCAATTTCTGCTTGTATCTCTCGTTCCTTCGCTTCTCTGGCTTCTTTCTCTCTTTCAGCAGCCAGTCTCTCTCTTTCTGCAGCTTCTTTTTCTTTCTGGCTAACCCACTTCCGTAACTCAGCTCCGGCCAAACCCATCTTTTCACCAAGGGCAATCAATTTCTCTAGATCCATGGTGCCCGTCCACAAAATCTAGCCGCGTGCACAAATATCTGCCTATACCTCAACTCTCAAAATATTCTCTGCACACAGGTTAGCGAGAACGTGGTGCAACACACAATATCGTATACGCCAACACGTACACAACCCAAGGCTCGTCCTCCGTACTTTGAACACACTTAAGCGCCAAAGAAGTCCTGTCGCGGACGCCAGAAATATTGTCACCAAACCCGTGCTATGAGGTACGGGGCGCGATCGCCGGAAATAATTCCAAGAACCAACGTCTTGGTTCCCCGAAAAAGATCCCACGAAAGCTTGGACAATAAGATTTTTGGTCCCCTTTAGCACACTAGCAAAACGCCAGCAGTGGTTCAAAGACCGAGTCAGAGCCAAGGGTGGTCAAACAAAACAAATATATTTTCATCAAATAGGCAGGCACACAAACGTACACAATACGGCTTTCACAACTCAAAACTCAGATGGGTCGCAAAGTTACACAAGGCCAACCAACATGAACAAGTTCATGCACTGCAACAAAGAACAAAACACAAAGAGTCCTATTCACCAAGACACTCGGCGTCTTCTCACTCGAGGCTTGCAGGTGGCCTGTCAGCTGGCTCGGCGTCTGAGTCACGCACGACTTCTTGCTTCTTCTTTTTACTTGCAACTCTTTCTCTCTTCGTCTCTTCTTCGCCCCTCCTGCGCGGCCCGTGTCCGACCGCTTATATAGGCCTGGGAAAGGGTACTAGAAGGTTCCGTAGGGCCACGTGACCCAGAGCACACATACAATTGGGAACCTTCTCGCCCACTCTCGAACCTTCTTGGTTGGGGCGGCGCCTCTCTCTCTCTCTCACTGCGCGGGGAGCGTCGGTGTGTACTCTCCGCCTTCTCTCTCTCCTTACGCCTGCCCCGCGCGCGCGCTCGCCGCGATAAGAAAGCTTCTACAACATTCTGGCTTTTTGTAGGCGCGGCGCGTCTTTCGGTGCCTCTTCCGCGCGCCGTTTTTCTTGTTGTTGTTTCGGCCTTTGGACGCCGGTTTTTTATTTCGAAACGGGCACTATTTTGTGACAAACATACCCATTTTTTATTTAAAGCTGTGCAGGTGTTTCCTGTTCCCGAAAGTGCATCATTATTAGGGCATCAACCATCATGCACTAAATTTTTGAGAAAGCCGGAAGTTCTACAAAAATTTTCTCAGCTAAATTCATACTTGTAATAGTCGTGTGTACTTACGACTACTTTTTTATCACTAAGTGTCAATTAATATTTCTTGTAATTAGTGGACTTCATAAACATTGCTTTAATCGCTAACACATCCGTGTAAAATAGTAGTCCACCTCAGATAACCCCGACATCAAGCACTTTGAAAAGAAAGAAAAATCACGAAATACGTGTTATAATGAAATATAGATGCGTGCTTGTGCACCGCTGCACAAGCGCCCCGAGTGATGATTTGGCAAATGCACGGCTGCATGCGTTTGTCGTTGCAGCATGCATGTCTTCGCCATGCAAGGAGCTTCAAAAATTGTCACGACTTAAATGGCAGCGAGATAAGCGTAAGCGTGTTTCGAGATGCATCATGTAGCTATGTAACTGTCAAATAGCGCTTAGCAGCGCGCATTTATTTTGCATTCCACGTATACTTCAAGGCTGCTCATCTTACTGGTAAAAAAAAATGTGACAAAGTTCAGCATGAGGGGAATCATTCCCGGTTTATCTGAAGAGAGCTGTAACTTTCTAACTAAAATATAAGGGATGAAAGCGATATTCAAAATTTTCAGTAGGTAAAAAATATTTAAGTCATACTTACTGATAAAAAAATACTGGTTGGAAGTGCACACCACTGCCCACAAGGTATGTAAGACTATTTTCCTCCAGCGGTCAGATATTTTCAAATTGTTTGTGCATGGTTGTTGGGACACGATCCTGTGGTGTTCATTTAGAGAACATTGGCCAAAGAAACAACTACGAGCACTTTCTGAACTTCGCATGCAAGTTTATTTATTTTTTTTTTGCTTTGGTGCTTACGGTGACACATTAAGGCCTTTTACAAGAAAGTAAAGCCTTGTGGCAGCATCAAACTTAGCGATGCTAGATGTAAGCATCGGGGTTAAGCACTTCGGTGTTCTCGCTGCATCCTAAACAAGGAGTCTGAGCGTTGCGCAACAGCATCACATCGACTGTGCTGTAGCTGCAGAACAGTGAAGGAAACACAAGTTACTTCATTCTGTACACGAGGTAACAGAGAAACACAGCACGCGACACAGCGACGCATACAAGACAGCAAAGAAAGCAAACGCAAGACGCTGCTACTGCAGCAGGCGGGAGTGCTGAGCATATTGCTGAGTTGAGCGCAGCCGCCGGGCGTACAGCCCACGCTACCGCAGCGCCGCCACATACATACACGACCAGTCAACACTCGCCGCTTCATGCCGGCGCTTGGAGCACGCCCTCTCCTGAACCCACTACCCATATTCTAGTACACTGTAGTAGCGCCCTCTGGTAAGTGGACTTCGGTTTTGGCAGTGCCGCGGGGCCGCGGTGAAATGCGAGAGCGAAACTCGAAGGGTGAATATTTTTTTACCTTTAAACGTATTCTCTCTCTTATCTGTTTCCCCTACACTTGTCTTTCTCGCATGTCTCTGGCCCCCCTCCTTGTGTACCCTATAGTTGCTCGTTGAGAGTCCGGTGCCGGTCGTGTTAGCGTGATACATCGTTTCGGCAGCGCCAGTCAGCCACTGTGCGGCGAGAACTGTATGCGGATTGCATTTTTTGACTAGCTGAGCGCTTCAATATGTGTACACATCCACGAACGTCAAGGGGATGCGGAGAGGCGCATCCAATTATGATAGCTCGTGAGAGTGCGCTGGCTAAATCAGATTGCTTGCGGACAGCTGTCAGCCAGGGCAGCCAGGTGTGCCTTATCAAGTTGCGGGGTGCGCCTACTGCGGTCACAGCCCTGTGAACCACGCCCGACTGGGTGTGTGATTTTCGATTCTATCCTTTATAGCGTTGTGCAATTTACAAACGTAGCACTGTTTCAAATGACCATCGCGTATAAGCTTTGCCTTTGTGAAAGATTGATCGGAGGAGCCTTTTTTGCTCGGAGCATCTAAATGTGTGGTCACAAATTGTCAGAAAGCGGAACTATATTGTTGGCAATTTTGTGATTCGCGAATAGAAAACGATAATAAACTTCTCTAAGCTGCATCTAATGGTATACTTAAAGCAAATAAAATGATTTGTCTTATATTGCTGAAAAACGAATCCTATTTATGAGCATGACTTTCCTAACGTTGAAGAATGTAACTCATTATCACCGTTTTAGATACTCCAACAGAAGTTGTTTCGATGGCTGCATCTGGTGCAGAGTTGCTGAATTGAAATTAAATTTATAGCTAGCATATCTGATCGGAAGAATTCTCTTTCACACTACTTTTTTATCACTAAGTGTCAATTAATATTTCTTGTAATTAGTGGACTTCATAAACATTGCTTTAATCGCTAACACATCCGTGTAAAATAGTAGTCCACCTCAGATAACCCCGACATCAAGCACTTTGAAAAGAAAGAAAAATCACGAAATACGTGTTATAATGAAATATAGATGCGTGCTTGTGCACCGCTGCACAAGCGCCCCGAGTGATGATTTGGCAAATGCACGGTTGCATGCGTTTGTCGTTGCAGCATGCATGTCTTTGCCATGCAAGGAGGTTCAAAAAGTGTCACGACTTAAATGGCAGCGAGATAAGCGTAAGCGTGTTTCGAGATGCACCATGTAGCTATGTAACTGTCAAATAGCGCTTAGCAGCGCACATTTATTTTGCATTCCACGTATACTTCAAGGCTGCTCATCTTACTGGTAAAAAAAAATGTGACAAAGTTCAGCATGAGGGGAATCATTCCCGGTTTATCTGAAGAGAGCTGTAACTTTCTAACTAAAATATAAGGGATGAAAGCGATATTGAAAATTTTCAGTAGGTAAAAAATATTTAAGTCATACTTACTGATAAAAAAATACTGGTTGAAAGTGCACACCACTGCCCACAAGGTATGTAAGACTATTTCCCTCCAGCGGTCAGATATTTTCAAATTGTTTGTGCATGGTTGTTGGGACACGATCCTGTGCTGTTCATTTAGAGAACATAGGCCAAAGAAACAACTACGAGCACTTTCTGAACTTCGCATGCAAGTTTATTTATTTTTTTTTGCTTTGGTGCTTACGGTGACACATTAAGGCCTTTTACAAGAAAGTAAAGCCTTCTGGCAGCATCAAACTCAGCTATGCTAGATGTAAGCATCGGGGTTAAGCACTTTGGTGTTCTCGCTGCATCCTAAACAAGGATTCTGAGCTTTGTGCAACAGCATCACATCGACTGTGCTGTAGCTGCAGAACAGTGAAGGAAACACAAGTTACTTCATTCTGTACACGAGGTAACAGAGAAACACAGCACACGACACAGCGACGCATACAAGGCAGCAAAGAAAGCAAACGCAAGACGCTGCTACTGCAGCAGGCGGGAGTGCTGAGCATATTGCTGAGTTGAGCGCAGCCGCCGGGCGTACAGCCCACGCTACCGCAGCGCCGCCACATACATACACGACCAGTCAACACTCGCCGCTTCATGCCGGCGCTTGGAGCACGCCCTCTCCTGAACCCACTACCCATATTCTAGTACACTGTAGTAGCGCCCTCTGGTAAGTGGACTTCGGTTTTGGCAGTGCCGCGGGGCCGCGGTGAAATGCGAGAGCGAAACTCGAAGGGTGAATATTTTTTTACCTTTAAACGTATTCTCTCTCTTATCTGTTTCCCCTACACTTGTCTCTCTCGCATGTCTCTTGCCCCCCTCCTTGTGTACCCTATAGTTGCTCGTTGAGAGTCCGGTGCCGGTCGTGTTAGCGTGATACACCGTTTCGGCAGCGCCAGTCAGCCACTGTGCGGCGAGAACTGTATGCGGATTGCATTTTTTGACTAGCTGAGCGCTTCAATATGTGTACACATCCACGAACGTCAAGGGGATGCGGAGAGGCGCATCCAATTATGATAGCTCGTGAGAGTGCGCTGGCTAAATCAGATTGCTTGCGGACAGCTGTCAGCCAGGGCAGCCAGGTGTGGCTTCTTAAGTTGCGGGGTGCGCCTACTGCGGTCACAGCCCTGTGAACCACGCCCGACTGGGTGTGTGATTTTCGATTCTATCCTTTATAGCGTTGTGCGATTTACAAACGTAGCACTGTTTCGAACGACCATCGCGTATAAGCTTTGCCTTTGTGAAAGATTGATCGGACGAGCCTTTTTTGCTCGGAGCATCTAAATGTGTGGTCACAAATTGTCAGAAAGCGGAACTATATTGTTGGCAATTTTGTGATTCGCGAATAGAAAACGATAATAAACTTCTCTAAGCTGCATCTAATGGTATACTTAAAGCAAATAAAATGATTTGTCTTATATTGCTGAAAAACGAATCCTATTTATGAGCATGACTTTCCTAACGTTGAAGAATGTAACTCATTATCACCGTTTTAGATACTCCAACAGAAGTTGTTTCGATGGCTGCATCTGGTGCAGAGTTGCTGAATTGAAATTAAATTTATAGCTAGCATATCTGATCGGAAGAATTCTCTTTCACACCACATTTTGCACAATAAAAAAAGTCCTTTACGTCTTACCATCGACAAATGCTTTTAAAAAAGGAGTAGCTGCAATTCACGAAACACGTTCACGTCATGACCGAATTTTGTCAGATTTTCAGGGAAATTGTACATCCAACTAAATATGCATTATGCAAGCACACAATGGTGAATAAAAAAATTCTATGAGGAAGATTTAACGTAGTGAAAGAAAATCTTTAATGAACAAGTGGCAGCACCACGTTCAAACGTGTGCATTAACACTATAAAGGATCTCAAATTGTAATATTAGTCAATATACAGTGACACCATTCACTGCATGCATCTGTGTTCAAGAAGTATACACACTTTGGGTGTACTAATATTCTGTGACATTCACTTTTAATGTAATCTGTATCATCCACTCACGAAAGTTTACTACACGTGAAATTTCAATAATAGAACTTCCATAAAGACTGCAGTTTGTTTCTTTCCATGGTGCTGCAAATAGATTTTATACTATCCTAATCTGTTTTTTTAACCATGCAGGGCCAATCCAACAATCCGCATCCACATTAGCTGGGTTAAATCAAGCAGAACGAGCTGCTGCTGTGTACAAACATTGCCAGGTGTGTAGTGAGATTATTATGTTGATGACTGTTACAAATTGTAACTCATGCAGTAAATGGTTTGTCTCTAAGGCACTGCAAAGAATTTTTTACTGTAGTCTAATGTATTTTGTACTTGCACAGGGCTGAGCCAACCACCAGTGTGCACAGCAATCCTGATAAATCAACTGTGAGAAGCAGCACAAGGTATGAAACTGGTCAGGATGTAAACATTTGTTGGCTCTTGCAGACTATGACTGTAGGGTAAATGAAATGCCTCTAGGGCACCGCAAATAATTTTTACTGTGGCCTGGTGCTGTCACCATGCATGGCCAAACCCACCATCGACGTCCAGAGCAGCCTCAACTGATAAAACTGAAGCTGCAGGCAGTGGTATGAATCTTGTCCGAATATAATTATCTTTCTGGGTCTTGTGAGCTATCACTTGTGGGGAAAGTGCTGTTTTGTAGGGCACTGTGAATATTTTAATTTGAGGGCCTAATGTATTTTTTATCTATGCAGGGCTGAGCTAGCCATCAACTTCAAGAGCAACTCTAGCAAATCAAGGAGGAGGAGCTGCACACCTGACTGTTGGTTAGTAAACATCTCATCAAAATATTTTGTTTGCTCTTGTGAAGTGTGACTCACAGCATAAATTTGCTTCCAAAGCACGTCAAGTAATGCTGTTACTGTAATCAAACGAATGTTATACATATGCTGGGCTGAGCCAACAATTAAAATTGGCAACAACTTTAAAGGGACCGAGAACTTGCCAAAACGTGTTAACGGACTTTCTGCACTTGGAAAGAACGTGAATTATAGTGTAACGAGGCGCACCAAACCGAGGCTGTCAAACGAACGATCGGCTAGGCGAAGAGGAAGAAGGAGAGACGACTCGCGAGAGATTCTGGCAGCCATACTGCTGGAGCCGCAGCCTGTGTATTTGTGAATGCACCCTTCTGGCTCTACCACATCCCTGTGATTCCCCGTGACAATTTGGTGGAGGTGCTGGGTAGCAGAAGCACCTTACGACGGAGCTCCGCAGTGGTCGTCGAGTCGGGGTGTGCATCATGCCAGACCAGGACACGACCACGCCTGCGTCGGTCAATACGACCCCTGCGCCAGCACCAACACCGCGACAACAACGCGACAACACCGCGACAACAGCGTCGACGATCGTCGTTACGCATCCTAAAGACCCAGGGACGTTCTGCGGTACGGATGAAGTTGACGTCGACGATTGGATTGCCGACTATGAGCGCATCAGTGAGATCAATCGCTGGGATCCGACGCTCATGCTGGCGAACGTGCTGTTTTACCTCAAAGGAACAGCAAAAGTATGGTTCGAGAACCATGAAGAAGAGATTGGAAGTTAGGACACTTTCAAAGAAAAGCTTTGTGCTTTGTTCAGGAAGCCCCAGGGTCGAAAGGCAGCCGCAACGAAGGAGCTATCCACCCGCGCTCAGACATCCACTGAGCCATACATAGCCTATATCCAGGACGTCTTGGCTCTTTGCCGCAAAGTCGACGGTGACATGACGGAGTCGGACAAGGTTAGTCACGTGCTAAAGGGTATAGCGGATGATGCGTTCAACCGGCTACTGTGCCGAAATTGTGAATCACAGGGATGTGTTAGAGCCAGAAGGGTGCATTCACAAATACACAGGCTGCGGCTCCAGCAGTACGGCTGCCAGAATCTCTCGCGAGTCGTCTCTTCTTCTTCCTCTTCGCCTAGCCGATCGTTCGTTTGACAGCCTCGGTTTGGTGCACCTCGTAACAATAGTGACGGATTTGAGCACGTTTTCGTGATTTGAATAGGACTTGTATCTCTAAATTGAGCTTGAAAATTGCAGCAACTGAAATGTGGCATAGCCTGGTGGTGAAGCATAGGTACTGCACTCTGGAGTCCTTAAACTGCTGTACCTTGCTGGCTGCTGTTCATATAAATCATATAACAATAACTCGGTCTTAAAATTGCATTGGGTTAACAAGGACCCTGGAACCAGGAGGGCGGGGGGGGGGGGGTATGGGCGGAGGGGTCGCCCCCTTAACATTTCTTGCAGAGGGGGCACCCCCCCCCTTTCCAACCAATTAAGCTGAAATCAAATTTTTGACAAGAATTTCCAAGCTGGTGGTTGGGTGGTCCAGTGCTTTCCAACGTAGCGACCTCCACGCGGACCACCGCACAACCACGTGGGCTGCGCATTCTGCGCAGATTCTCAGTACTTCCAAAATTTCCAACTATATTTTTAAAGTGTACACGAATATAAAATAACCAAGGATGTAAATATGTAAAGTGTGCCACTAGAATCCTGCAGTAAAGTTCAAAGATTGCTAGACAAGTCAAATAACAAAAGGAAACAACTATGAATGCTGCCTGCTTCAAAGCTGCCCATTACTATTAACAAAACTGATTATTTTGAATATAATCAATATTTTGTATTTTCTTACTAAATAAAACCAATGCATTTATGCAGCAACCGTAACTATCTTGTAGCAGCATGATTGCAATGTCTGATGCATCCACATCCACCGTTCTTTATTCTTTACAATTGCAATAAGTGTTTATATTACTTATAGGAAATTCTTCTTATAGCTAACACTAAATGTTTGAAAATTATTGGCTCGCCATTTTCGGAGCTCTCCCATACCAAAACTGATACTAGTCGATAATAAACAGTACGTAAATAATTATATGGGGTGCGCTGGAGCAATTGATCGGTCATGTACGTTATGGCTAGCACGTCCCCACCTACGTATTGCAACAAAAATGTCAGCCGAAAATTTTTGTGTCAGCGCCTCATTAACCACATGGTACGAATCCTCAGGATTGCCAGTCCTGAGTGACATCTTTTTAAGGTTTGCTAGAGAATGATTTATTGGTGTCCTGGTAATTTTCCAGGCTTCAATACACCAAAATATGTTAAAATTCCTGTTCGAAAGTTGTAACAGTGCATTTTTTCTGAATTGTAACAGTTGTCCAAGTACTCATAATGAATGCGTTTTGCTTCAGTATTTTCTTTGAGTGCTTAAGTCTTTGTCGTGTACATTCATTTGTAAATGGCAATTGTCGTAAACTTCAGAGTGATAGTAGTTGAAGTTGTTTTAAAAGGGCTGTATCGTAATTAGCAAAGTAAAATTACATACTAGCTGTTAGTGAGGTGACTTCTGTGCTTCTGCACCTGTCTGAAAAAATGCAGGTACTGATCAACCCGAAAGCACTGCCGTTGTGGACAAAGCCACTAGATGCGGAGCAGTGACCACAAGCAGACAAGCAGAAAAGGTGCTGCATATTCTGACTGGACAGCGTGTGTGTTGCATGTGGGGCCTTTTGTTTGCAATGCATTCAGTATATTTGCTAGCCACAAAAAACCCACCAGGGTCAAAGTGCAATTTTTGAATGTACATTATGCAACTCTAAGTTTGCTTTCCTCACACACTAGAAAAAGCATCATAGAGTGGGCGAAATAAAGTGGGCAAGTCACACTGACTTATACCAGGAGACCTTTTCTGATGATAATGAGGGCAACATGCAGATCACCTCTGAAGATTTTACTCAAAGTGAACAAGGTGCTGTAGTGCGTAAAATGTCGACTAGTCTTTGCAAGTGTATTGAAGGCCATCACAGGAGCCGTAAAACAGTCGTGGATGATGTGGTTCAGAAGATAGATGGCATGTTTAATGCGGTTATAGTTTCTGTCAGCAGCTGAAAGCATAAAAAATGACTGGCTTCGGAAAAAAACTCTATCAGAATGCAAAAATTTTTGTGCCACCCTCTCAAGTTATGCTCACTGAAGGGGGAAAAAGCCTATATCATAAATTTTTTTTATCTTTTCGAAGTCCTGCTCAATCATCCGGGCATTGTTCCCCATGTCAGAAAAGTTCACAGAGCACAAGACTGTATATTTCGTGACTTCACTGATGGAGCTAGGCTTTGTTCACAACCAGTGTTTCAAAAGCAAAAAGAATATTATTTTCTTGCTCAGTGTATCCTATGATGATGTTGAATTTTCAAACTCACTTGGTATGAAGAGAGGTAAAAAGGAAAAGATCAGCATGCCTTATGTGACTCTTTTGAACCTTCCACCTCAGAAGCGATCCAAGCTAAGCAATATGTTCTTGCTTGGCACTGGCCACACAGCAAGTTTAAAGCAGCATAGTGAATGGCTAAAATTTTATGAGAATTTTTTGCATTCATTGACTTTTTTTGGAAGTCAAGGCTTTGATTTTGAGACAGATAAGCGTTATGAAATATCTTTGGTGCACTTAAGACAGTCACAGGAGGTTCATTGGCCACACACTAATTGGAAGGATTTAAGCAGTCGTTTAGCCCTGCAGATTACCGTTTCTGTCGCACATGTCTCGTGCCTGCCGCAGAGTATGCACTGTACTCCCGCCATGGCCAGTGCAATCTTCAAACACAGGGCAGCATCAGGATGCTGGTAAAGAATCTTAATGACTGTGAAGACCCCGCACAAAAACAGAAACTGTCCAAGGAATCTGAGATGAACAGCGCTTCAGTGCTGACGTCTGTTCCTTTTTGCTCCTTGGCAAAATATACCTATATAGTATGATCCCATGCATCTCCTGCTAGAAGGTGTCATGCCAAAAGAGGTATCTCTTTTTCTTCATGTTGCTACCTGAGAAAAGAAATGGTTCACAAGAAAGCAAATTAACACAGCTCTCAATAGTTCTCACTTTCACCGTGCAGTCTCCACAAGTGACAGGCCATCGGCAGATTGAGAAAGATTTAACTCTAGTTTCTTGTGCAAGTGCCTCCCTTGTCATGAATCTCCATTTCCCGCTGAATGTAGAGGAATTTATTCCACAGGACATAATTAACATGAGATGTCTTATACAACTTGCTCAGATTACACAAATAATTTTATCACCAGTGTTGACTACAGAGGCTGTTGGAGACTTAGAGGAGCTCATTGCCAGCCACCATGAATTTTTTATTGAATGCTATAGAAATGAAGCAATCTTTCCAAAAATGCATATTCTTATCCATACTGTTGATCAAGTGAGAAAACATGGATTTGAGGGAAACATAGCGCTACAAGACATCGACAAGGAGACAAAGATCTTGTCAGTGTTTTCTAGCACTATGTTTCCTTCAAATGCATCTAACCAACTAGCCCAAAAAGCAGTACATTTAGAGAAAATATGGGCCAGAACGTCACCACTGGACAATGCAAATGGAGGTAAAAAATGCTTTGTCGAAGTAAAGAAAATTTTGAATTTCAGAAATGTGCCTTTTTCTGTCAGTGTTTTAATTCAGATGAACACATCTTCTGCTCTCTGAAATGATGATGGCACACCAAAAGCAGGATATGCAGACATCAAAATTCCACCTGTATGCGGCACACCTTGTATGCTTAGCCAGAAGTTTTGTGATGTTGAATTGGCTCGTTTTGATGTGGGACAATGTGGCCTGTCGTTGCAAAAAGCACCGGTTGAAAATGTTGTGATCAGGGTTAATGATGTTGTCACTGGGCAAGTCACTGAGCAGCTATGCTTTTGCGTGCACTCACTGACTTGCTCATTGTGTGCTTTAATAAGCAGATTTTCATAACCGTAGACTTTTGACAACTTGTGCTTCAAAAGTAAATGCCTTTGTAGGAGGGATTACAGGACATAAGACCGTTTTGTCAACTGAAAGCTTGCTTTTCCCCTAGCCCTTGTTTACGTATGCAAAGGATAATAATACTTTATGCATTCCTCAGTGTACTTACATTGCATCACAAGTTGAAGCTCAGTAAATTATCTGTATAGCTAACCAACAAGAAGAGAGGATAAAAAGGGTTCGTTCAAAACCAGCTATGTGTGATGTCCGCGTTCTAGTGTGTAAGACTTCAGCTTCATGGAAAGTTCAACTTAGCTCAAATAAAAACGCATATAAATAGAGATGGAGCAGACAAGGTCAGGTGCCATCAACAACTGTTTGTTGCAAGAAACTCACCAATGTGTATGTACGTTTTCATGCACACAGAGCAACGTGTCCTCAGCATAGTAGGGCAACCCATGAGACTGACACACACAAATCAAACAATGGTCTGCATGATGAGGAATTCCTAATAATGCATACCTATTGATTCTGTTCTAATGTAGATGAACTCAGTCTTTTTTAAGTAAAATGCTTCTAAAGCTGGCCAAGCTGTGAAGCTTTTACTTTTGTTCAGGATTTTTGTCTCCTTAAAGAGATGCTCACAGTAGTGATGCAGAACTATTGATAGCACTATCGATACTATCGATGGTTGAGTCACTATCGAACTATCAATGGTACGAAGAACTATCGATAGCACTATCGATGGTAATATTGACAGTATACTATCGACTGTAATTTCTATAGCATCTTCAATAGTATAGAACACACTGTGCGAACTCATCGCCGCGTAAACTTGGTTCCCCGTGGGCGTAGTCTGTGGTTGTGGGGATAACCATGGCAGGATCGGCAAGCCGGCGCTATAGCTCGAGATTATTTACTACAACATGAAACGTACAGCGCCAGTAGTATTTCTTTGTTTACTTCTTATGCAGCTTCGGACCTACTGGATCCTTTCACCTACGGATCGGCAAAGCAAGACAAAGCAAGCAAATCAAAGTAGAAATCGCGAACGGAAAAGGTATACCCATCCCAGAATTTGAAACAAAACGATCTGTCCGGGGCACACAAAAGCAAGCAAGGAAAGGTAGCTCATATGACGTGGCTCATATCACATGCTTGTGTTCCTTCGCCAAAATGCTTGGCTTAGAAATGACAGTTAAATTGAACGGTTCAGCGTTAGCGGCAAGGAAGCCGTTCATGTCACGGAACTGCAAGACCTCGAATTTATATTGCGTTTCGTGGTTCAAAAAAAAAAAAATCACGAAGTTACTTTTGTTTGTAAGGTTGCTTGGTTTTGAGCATTAAGTTCTTAGTGGGCATATTCCGGCATTTTCACTGAGGTAATTCCATTCACAAAAAAATTGCTCATAAATGAAACGAGCCGAGTACTGCGAATAGTAGCCTATTGTGATTGTTAGAACTATCGGAAAATGGACTATCGATGCTATCGATAGTTCTTTTTTAAACTATCGATACTATCGATAGTCGATTTAACGATAGTTCTGCATCACTAGCTCACAGTCACATGCACTCACACGCACAACTAAATGTGCATGCTTGTTTCTCTTTGATTTACTTTTAGAGCATGCTCATTAAGACGGTTATTAACATGTTGCTCAGTTTGGCTGATGTAAGTCTTCGTGAATGACAGAGGAATCGTATAAATGACTCTGACTGAGCATTTCGTGAAGGGATACTCATGTTGTACCAGTAGCGCACCCAGGATCTCTGCCAGGGAGGGGTTCCATCTTTCACGAAGGGCCGGGCAGGCGATTACACAGTAGTTGCGATGTGCAAAAAAAAGTAAATAAAATGCCAAATAATAGTGAAATAAATGATGATGATTATTTTTATTATTTTTTTCGGCGTTTTGCAGACATTAGGTCCACATTCTTCTAGGACATAGGAGCAGTTACGGAGTGGGAGGGGGGTTAGGTCGGCTTCAGGGGCGGTTACAACCCCTGAAACCCCCCCCCGTCGGTACACCACTGTGTTGTACAGTGCATGACAGTCTTATGGAGCATGCACTAAAAGTAAATGAAAAGAGAAAATGGCATGCAAATTTAGTTGTGAATTTGAGTGCATGTAATAGTGAGCCGTAACTGAAGCAGACAAATATTCTGGGCAAAAGTACCAGCTGCAGAGCTTCACTAGCTTTAGAAGCATTCGACATAAGAAAGGCTGAGTTAATTTGTATTAGTCTGGAATTGATAGGTTTGCATTCTTTGGAGTTTTCTTTCATGCAGACCATAGTTTGATTTGTGGGTTCCCCCTCTGTCTTCAGGAAATGTTGCTGTGCATGCAGGAAAACGTATATACACATCTGTGAAAGTCTGTTATTGGCGGTGCCTGGCTTTGTCTGCTTGATGTCTTTGTGAGCGTGCTTATTAACACTAAACTCAGGTTTTCATGATGGAAACTCAAGTAGCACAACAGTCTGTCCTACTGAAGACCCCAGTTGTTAAAAGTGTTGGTTTTCTGTTAGAAGTGTTAGAAATGTTGGATTTCTTTTAGGTTTTCTGTTTTAGTTAGAAGTGTTGGTTTCTGAGCTTCCAGGCCCTGTCACTCCGCACTCCGAACAGAATGGGCATTCTTGTCTCTTTCTCTTCACTGTTCTTTCTCCGCATGGCTATTTCTTAGTCCGACTCCTTCGCATCTTTTTAGCCACCATTTTTTATTTCCTTTTCTCCATACATTTCCTGTCAGTGGCTCACCGATGGGGGGGGGGGGGGTTCGGGGGTTGTAACCCCACCCTGAGGCCGACCTAGCCCCCCTGTTACTCCGTAACTGCTCCCATGTCCTAGAAGAATGTGGAGCTAATGTCTCTGTAAAACGCCGAAAAAAATAATAAAAATAATCATCATCATTGATGTTACTATTGTTGTTTTGTGGGGTTTTACGTCCCAAAACCAGTTCTGATTATGAGCGACGCCGTAGTGGAGGGCTCCGGAAATTTCGACCACCTGGGGCTCTTTAACGTGCACTGACATCGCACAGCACACGGGCCTCAACTTTTCACCTCCATCGAAATGCAGCCGCCGCGGCCGGGATTCGATCCCTCGACCCTCGGATCAGCAGCCGAGTACCTTAGCCACTAGACCACCGTGGCGGGGCTTGATGTTACTATTATTTGGCATTTTATTAACATTTTTTTACTCACGCAACAACTGTGTAATCGCATGCCCGGCCCTTCGCGAAGAATTGAACCCCCCCTTCCTGCAGAGATCCTGGGTGCGCTACTGTTTCCTGTTGCTTCTTATTGTGCTGCTATAGTTGTGTGCCCACCATTTCACACCTACCTATTTCAGAGTAGTGGCTAAAATTCTCTTTCATGACATGTACCCAATAGGCTGTTCTTTGTTGCATAAATCGCTGGCCCATCCATGGTTCCTAATCTTTCATGTATCGATTTGCTTGCACGCATACCTAGTTTACTGAGTTGTCTACTCTAAAAGTATCTAATTGGCATGCACCAAGTGACCCAATTAGGCTTGTAAAGGAGCAGCTTTGAATGTCATATTAACCAAAAAGTGCAGAGTTCCTAATTAATGCCTTTGCTTAAGGTCCTGTACTTTCATTACAGTTAGCATTTTCTGGGCATCTCGGGCATATTTAGGAGTCTATGTGTGCTTCGAGGTATTGCCTGTCACCATTTTCCCACCAACACAGGCGGCTGCTGGTGGGCAGCCTGATGTTGGATGGTTAGCATATCCAGCTGCGGTGCTTCTGCAAAAAGAGATCTCACATGGCAGGGTTTTCAGTGGGATGCAGAGGGGGGACGTGGTTGCATGCATGAATTACACATTCTTTTTGGGACTTGTGATGCTTCGTGTTAATGAGTTTCTGCAATGCCAATTGTAAGAGCATTAGAATTCATTGTGAGATAACTGCTGCCACAAATTTTTGTAGGCCCTAATGCTGAGCTGTCTTTTGCAGCTCACAGTGGGAGCTCAGCTGAGATTTCCGACGGCAACTGATCATGCCATTCGCCATCTGTGCAAGGCCAGAGAGATCATTGGTGGAATGTGCAACCGGCCAGTGGACTTCTGTGACATTGACAAATACTTGCATGGTGCACATGCAAAATCTTCATAACTCCAGTGAGTGATCGTGCTCGAAAGTTGGAAATGCTATTTAGTAACCGTCAATCTTAAGAAAAGTGCTCTTTATTTGGTCACTCTTTTGGTACGTTCCTTGAACATTAAAGGTTTATGGTATCCTCTAATGAAATTGCAGGAATAAATGTTCTCCTCACTCACTTTTTATGCAATCGCTTATCACATTCTTCAATGAGAGAAAGACTATAATGGCAGAAATTCTGAGGGCTTCGTTTGAGTGAAAGTGGGGAAGGCTTCTAGTCTGGTACTCATGCTGGGAACAGCTTTTGAAATAAGCATATGCAGGTGATCTGTCGAATTTTTTGACGATACACAATGCTTATTAAAATATTGTGAGAGCACAGTACACACGTTTATGATCAACTCTTCGTAACGGCAATAGTAATTGTCTATTTCCAAAGCTGCATTGAAACATTCATTTCAGTTTTGTTAACTTTTCATTTGTGTGTTTATATGGGAAAGTTGTAGGGCATGAAAATTTATGCCAGATCTATTTTCTTAGAAATACAGAGAATGACATTTAATTTGAGGTATTCATCAAGGCCCTGATATTGAGTCTTAATGGCCCAGGAACAGAGACAATCTGGCTGCTGTCTTACACACGCCACACTGGAACTTCGGACCATGAAATGATAAACTTAGAATGAAGGCATGTCATAGCATTATCTTGTATGGCTCGCCTGTGCCAGCGGGTACGTTTACGTATGATGTGTGGTGCCCGTCTGTTTTTTTCACCTACATGCGAAACAGAGTGAACAAGACCTTGATTTTCCCTAAAGTGATCCTTTGGCACTAGCCTGTTGGACTATAGGCCTCCGACTATGACTCTGTTGATGTCTGGAAACAGCTTTGCCGTAAACTAGTTCAACGTGATGGGTTTGACTACTAACAGGTTGTGGTTTTGCCTCATGCTGGGGTGTAGTGACGAAAGTGGAAAGGACCAGGTCTCATTTTTAAAAAATTTTAGACAGAGCCTCATGAAGATAACAGATAGTGAGGCCAAGGAAGGCACAGGGGATGGTATTTGTAGTTTACCGTATAGTGTAGTAGTTATGACATAAATAGAAATGAATTAAAGTGGACAAAAAACACACCAGCCGTTCGTGGGTACCGAACCCACAAGCTCTCGGAAGGTTGCGGGTCCTGACAGCTGGTTTGTTTGTTGCCATTTTAATTACTTTCAGTTTATGTCGTAGTCTACACTACAGCTAAAAACTACAGCCAGCTTCCCATATGCCTTTCTTAGTCTTACTGTCTGTTATCTTCATCAGGTGGTGTGTAATGGGAGTTTTAATGTTAATTATTAGTAATTATTACTTGTAACAAAAGTTTTTTAAGTGCACTGACCCTTTCTGCCTTATTGTAAGGGTTTTTACCTGACTTTTATCCTTGGACGAGGAATGCAGGTATCCACCTCATGTAATTTCATTATTGTTAATCTGGATGTATCTGATGAGCAAGTTGTGCTACTGTGTCAACATATTGCTCAGGTTAGTAATACATTCATACCCTTCAGTGGCAATTTTGGTGCATAACAAGTGCACGAGGCACAAGCTTTCGGTTCTTTCACTAACCTTCTTGATTTTTGTGGTCACCATTCTAATGATAAAATTGTAGCTAGAGCAACAATCCTGCGATTTCCTCTATCTCTTTCACTGCACGGTGCAACACTTCGGTAAAACCACTGCGGTGCTTTTTGCAACAGGCAAAAGTGTGTGTTGTGCCTTTTTATAGTTTAAAAATAATCAGCATAGTACATTACATGCAAAGAGTAAATGGTCTACTTGTGTAGCTCAGATGACTTCCCATTTTTCCTGGCCATGTTCTCCTGCGATGTACTTTCATTCAAATTAGGTAACCTCTTTGTTCCAGTCTGATATAACTGAGCAGCTGCATTTCTTGCATTGCTGGGCCACTAAATTCCAATATCAGGGTACTGTATCAATGATGAACACATCAATTCACATAAAAATTTTAGCTCTCCATACTTGTGGGGAAGGGGGACTGGTTTGTTTATTGCTGGGCCACTCAATTCCAATATCAGGGTCCTGTGTCAATGATGAACACATCGAGTCACATAAAAATTTTATGTTTGCATGCCTGGGGGGGGGGGGAAGGTGGGGACTATTTTGTTTATTGTGGCATGAGCTGCTACGAAAGTGTAATCTTTATTTGTACATCGTTTTGCATCCAATGTTCACAACATTCTAGCGCTGGCATTCATCAGTCTACCACCTCTGAACTGCTAACTTTTTCATGAAAGATGTGTTTCATGAAGTGTCTGACAGACATTTTTTTTCAGCATTCTGCAGATGCCCATGGGTCACCAGAACCCATGACTGTTTGGAGTTCCACAGGAAAATGTATTTTTTGTGCCGATGATGAGTGTGTTACCTTAAAAGACGAATGTGCACTTGAAAAGCACTGTTGCTGTGTTTGGCTGTATACTGTATAAAGGATCTCACCTAACCATCTGCTTTTTGCCCAAACATTGCGTCTTATACAAAGTGTGCTAATTGAGGAGGACAGCTTTCCACGCTGCTGGGCAAGCGGTAAACTTCTAGAGATCCTGGACGCACTCAAGAAAATCGCCTAACTTGTGTTCGGTTCTGTGCAGTTTTATTTCGGTTTTGTGTGTTTGTATTACATTGTTAAAGCGCCCCTAAACCATCCAAAAGTCAAATTTTAGTTGTTGCTTTTGTGCCGGTGTCCGCATTGAACATGTAGCCATATGAATTTTTCGAAACAGTGCCAGAATAGCGGAGTTACACGCATTTCATTATTAAAACGCAGTGCTTGCTTGTTTTGCTCTCTCCTGTGCCGTGTGCCGCCTGCTTTCCGGTCGCCGAGTATGTCACGTGACATACATTCTCGATGACGCGCAGTTCAAAAGACTCCACTTCCAGTTCCTACAATTTCTCCACTTCCTACAATTCAGTGGACACGGGAGCAGTGCTTACAACACCATGTCTAACTGCCGTGTCTTTGCTGTGCAGGATTTGTGTCGCGATCATCCTCGGATGGCCGCCCTGCTTTTCCAGTGTTCCCACGCCATTCCGAATGTGATTCTACCAGCCACAACCATATCTGCGCTGCACAACTGCACGCCACCCGTTATGTTGGCAATTTCGCTGGATGTTCAGATCCGCCCCCCCCCCCCCCCGGCCTCATCGACGCAGCCATCACCAGGAGACAAAGTTTAAGCGACCTACAATTCAGTGGATACGGGAGCAGTGCTTACGACACCATGTCTATCTGCCTTGTCTTCGCTGTACAGGTACGTACAACCGTCTCTTTTCACGCTAAAAAAACTGACGATCGCTGCTTGCTATGGTTACCGTGTCCACGGGTGTTATTGGATACTATACGTGACTACTTTTCTGTTGCCTGTCTATTACTACAGTCAGGTGATGTCGAGACTAACCCTGGACCTAACACACTTTCCGAATCAGTACTTAATCGAGATTCGCCCCCTGCGGACCCTTCAGAACAAATTAATGTATTGTTCGAGCTGCTGAAGGATTTGCACACTCGATCCCTTGAAGGTTCCAAGGCCCAGTATGAGCTAGCCTCTGATGTCAAAGCTATATAAAATGGCGAGAAGGGCATCGAGACAAAAAGTAATCGTCTCCAAAAATGCTTAGACATGCTCGAAGAAAAATCAAGCAAGGTCGATGAAGTCACTAAGAAGATGGCATCCGTGCACGCCCAGGTTGAAAAAGTTGCTTGTAGTTTGGATGCATTTGATTCTCGTTTCGCTGAACTGGAAGATTGGTCACTCCGTGATAATCTTATACTCCTAGGTATTCCTGTCACGAAAGAATAATGGCAAGAAACTGAAACCAAGCTAATCGCTCCAATAAAATCAGTTTGTGATTCAATCCCCGATGGCGCAATAAAACGTGCACATCGCCTCGGTTCCTTCTGTCCAAACAAGTGCACCACATCAGTGCGAAATTCTCACTTCAAAAGAAGGGAAAGCATACTTGCTCTTCGAAACCAACTTGAAGAACAAAATCTTTCAGTTGGTGAGGACTTTTCATTATCTACCCGCATAGCTCGTGAAAAACTCTTTGAATTTGGTACCACCCAGTCTAGCTTTTCCAACTTCAAGCTCTGTTACAATAAATTGTTTATGAACAGTAATTGCTATGTGTATGACACTACTAGTGATGCTGTCATAAACTCATTCAGAGTGTAACAGGTACAGGAAAAAAAAAATTCTACCAATGCACGACGTCCGACACAATAGAAAATCGAAGAGGGAAGTGGCCGACTGCCTCGTTCAGCTGCATTTTATCTACCCATTCTTTTTAGAAATACAAGAAGTGTTGTCAACAAATTCTTCTCATTGTCGTCAGCAACCAACATGTGCAACGCGAAAATCTTCGCCCTTACAGAAACTTGGCTCTCTGCACATGTGCGTGATTGTGACATATGTTATGGTGCCACTAATTTCGCTATCTACCGGTGTGACCGTACTGAGCGACGAGGAGGGGGTGTCGTTCTCGCCATTTCGAAAGATATGCTGTCCTTTTATATAGACATTTAAACTGATCTTGAGTGCACATAGGCTTGCCTAACACTCAGTCACACAAAGATAATTGTCTTTGTATGCTATTGCTCGCCTTCATCACCTGCCACCTTCATTGACAATTTACGTGATGCTATTAACCTCGTTTCTTCACGATTTCCCTAATCACCTTTGTTTTCACTTGGTGACTTTAATTTTTACAGCTAGTTGTGCAACACACATCCACCCGATATAAATCCCTTCTCATCTCAGGCAAAAGAATTTATTATCTTTGTCCCGTGTTTTCACTTTCCCAACTGTTACCCAGCGAACCAAAATTACTTCCGACACTGCAAGCACGCTTGACTTAATTTTGACTGATCGCCCAGATCTAGCGTCCCCCATAACATTTCTACCTAACATTAGCGATCATTCTTTAATAAGTCTTGGCATTAATGCTAACCCTCCTAAACGAACTAAGGTTAAGAAAATTATGTGGGATTATAAGAAGGCTAATTATGAAGCAATTAACAATGAATTAGACCCATTTCCCAACAGTTTTTAATTAACTTTTATACTCGTTCAGTTGAGAATAACTGGGGTATTTTGTAGATCTGGTAAGCGTGTTGACAGAAAAATACATTCGCAAATGTGTCATCCTCTCTAGTGCACAAGCACCTTGGTAGTAGCTCATGCATCAAGCGCCTGTATTACAGAAAGAAACGGCCCTTTCGCTTAGCTAAGTCCTCTACTAATCAAGCACATTGGGAATCCTATACGATTGCTAATCGTGCATACTTTGCTGCACCTAAAGAAGCTAAAGATTATTACTTAACCCACACACTACCCGAAATAATCAAAAGAGGCATGCGTAAGTTCTGGCGCGCTACTAATCCTCCTTGTAATAGCACTATCATCCTAAAAGCAAAGAAGGTGATGTAATCTCAAGTGCCGTTTGCACAATCGCTCTTAACAAAACATTTTCAAAGAATTTCTCGGTTTCGAGCAATATTCACCCACTGTGCACTAATTCATGCGACTGCAATATCATGGATCCTATAACAGTTCATTCATCTGGCATTGCTAAACTCATTGGTAAATTACTCTTTAACTCAGCTCCGGGCTTCGATGGCATAAATTTCTAAAAAACAGCACTAGCTTGTTCAGCTCCATCATATTGACCAAAATCTTTCAACAATCCATTAACACATCCACTCTGCCTTCGCAGTGGAAAATAGGGAAGGTGGTCCTACTACATAAATCCGGCAGCAAAATCTCACCCATGAATTACCGCCCTATCTCGCTGACCAGGACCTGTTCCATACTTCTGGAACACGTAATTTTTACCAACCTGGTTAACTTTCTCGATTCTAACTCATTTTTCACCACAGCTCAGCATGGTTTTTGTAAAACATATTCATGCGAAATGCAACTAATATCATTTAGTCATGGTCTACACTGTATTTTAGATCGCGCCTCAACTGCTGACTGTGTTTTTTTAGATTTTAGTAAAGCATTTGACAAGGTTTGCCATCAACTACTTATTTTCAAACTAAGTCTCTTAAACCTCAATAGTAAAATACTTGAAATGGTTTGAATACTTTCTTTGTAATCGCTATCAGTTTGTTACTGCTAATAAGCATGACTCACCTTTAACTGAGGTTCGTTCCGGTGTGCCTCAGGGATCAGTACTAGGACCGCTCCTTTTTCTAATCTATATTAACGATCTACCATCTGCATTGACTTCTCATGTTCGCTTGTTCACTGATGATTGTGTAATTTATCGTAAAATAAACTGCGCCGATGGTTCTAACGCTCTTCAATCAAATTTAAACTACATAAGTGATTGGTGCAATACCTGTCGAATGGAACTAAATATTAACACATGTAAAATTTTGCGTGTTCATAGAAATTCCACCACCCTTCCATTCTACCATTTGAATAATATATCCTTAGATTCCGTGAACTTATACATATACTTGGGTGTTCATATAACTTCAAATCTAACCTGGTCTCTTCACATTCAATACATAATCGGTAAAGCTAACAGCACGCTTGGTTACTTACGTCATAACTTTTCTAGTGTCCCATCATCCTTAAAATTACTACTTTATCAGTCATTAGAGCACCCCAAATTAGAGTATGCTGCAGTAGTGTGGGACGCACACAAGTGAAAACCTCATCTTTTCTCTAGAGCACGTTCAAAATAATTGAGTTGGATTCATTTATTCTAATTATTATCGTACTTACAGCATAGTTTCAATAAAAGCTAACCTATGTCTTCCATCACTAGCATCTCGGAGGAATGTAGCTCACTTATCTTTGTTTCATAAGTTATACCATCATACTTTTCTTAAAAATGACTTCATTTCACAGCCGCATTATTTATCGCACCATATCGACCATCGTTTCAAAATCAGAATTCAAACATAATACTAACACGTTCAGTCATTCTTTTTCCTCCAGAACATCTCGGCGATGGAACCACCTTCCCAATGACATATTCGCCTTCAATGACAACAGACTTTTTCACAAGGCTGTAGCTAACATTGCTTAACTTGGAAATTGCAACATCTTCTTTTCATCGTTATGGTGAATTAGCCAACATTCTATAAGCTAGAATTTATGTCATGATACCTTGTTTGTTGTTGTTAGTACTTTTCAAAGCATTTCATTACTACATTGTATGGACTGCTATTACTAGTCTGTTGTTTTATTGCATCACTGTAATATTTTCTTGTTGTGCTATATTACTACCCAATTTTTGTACAATTTCCCATTTAGCACTTCCCTCTGTAATTCACTCTGGCCTTGAGGGTACAATAAATAAATAAAAAAGACTCCACTTCCAGTTGACGCGCCTCCGCCTGCCTTTCCACATGCGCAAGTGTTTTGTTTGTTCTGCGCCAACACTCCACGTTAACACTGCCCGTCGTGTTCTGCTTACTGGTACAGTTCTTACAGTTTCTAGTTGGCTGTACTTGGCTTGTGCTTGTGCAAAGTGTGCCGCTATGGACCCTGCGTTGCGTTCTCCGCTCAAAAGACTCGCCCGTGTCATGAATCCAAATGGTGATGCACCGTGCCGAAGCACCTGTGTGACAGCTTTGTATGATCGTGTTGGAACTCAAGCGGAACACAGTTACGAATTCATGAGCATGCACACGCTAACACCACGCAAACGATACTCGAAGAGGAAGAAGACACAGGCAGGGAGCACGTGCAATTACTACCAGACTAACCGGAAGTCGAAGTTCTCCTTAGCGGAGATCTGCCTCCGTTGACGTCACCAAAACCACATTGCTTTCCCTTGCTGTCGTCACGGCTAACCTAGGTATGCTGGAATACCCGGTGAAGCGCATGAGATTGTTTTGTTTTATTTGTGGCATGGCCACAAAGTGTGAGATTCACTTGTTTATTTACAAACTCTGTATTCATCATCATCATGAGCCTATTTAGGTCACCTGCAGGACGAAAGCCTCTCCCAACAATTTCCAATCCACCGTATCCTGAGCGAGTTGGTTCCACTTTATGCCCGTAAACTTTTTAATTTCATTGCTCCATCTAACCTTTTGCCTGCCTCTGTTGTCTTTTCCCTTTCTTGGTATACATTCCATTGCTCTTACTGTCCATGTGTTATCTTTCCTCCTCAAGACATGTCCTGCCCAGGTCCACTTCTTTCTTTTAGTTGATATAATAATATCAGCTACTCCTATCTGTTCCCTGATCCAGTCCACTCGTTCTTTAGCTGTTAGCGTTACCCCTATAATTTTTCTTTCCATTGCATATTGCGTGCTCCTTAGTTTCATCTCTAGTTGTTTCGTTATCCTCCATGTTTATGCACCATACATTAGTACTGGGAGAATGTAGTGATTGAATACTGTTCGCTTTAGTGAGAGCGGCAAGTTTCCAGTCATGATTTCATAATGCCTTGCGAATGCGCTCCAGCCGTCCTTATTCTACGGAGAATTTCTTTTTCATGGTTAGGAGTTCATGTTATTAACTGTCCCAGGTATATGTATTCGCTTATACATTGTAAGGGTTCATTCTCGATTTTGAATTCCTGTTCCTTAGCTAGGCTATTGAGCATAACTTTGGTCTTTTGCCTATTCATTTTTAACCCAATTTTAATACTTTCCCAGTTTAGGTCATCAATCATATTTTGTAGTTTGTCTCCTTCATTGCTAAAGAGCACAATGTCATCTGCAAATCTTAAATTGCTTAGATATTCTCCATTTATTCGAACTCCCTTTTCTTCCCAATCTAGATGTTTAAAGACTATCTCTAAACATGCAATGAATAGGATCGGGGAGATCGTATCTCCTTGGCTGACACCTCTCCCAATTGGAATTTCTCTGCTCCTCTCATGTAGGAGTAGTGTGGCTGTGCAATCGTTTTATATGTTGTTTATGGTTTTCACGTATACATCAGGTACCCCTTGTCGATGTAGAGCTTCTAGAACTGCTTGTATTTCTATGGAGTCAAATGCTTTCTCGTAGTCTATGAACGCCATATGAAGAGGTTTGTTATATTCAGCATACTTGTCAATTACTAGGTTGATAGCTTGGCTGTGGTCATTGTTGAGTAACTTTTCCTAAAACCAGTTTGTTCTCTTGGTAGGTTAAAGTTTAGTGTTTCTATTATCCTCGTAGAAATGACTTTTGTAAATAGCTTGTATATTACTGGGAGTAGGCTAATCGGTCTGAAATTCTTTAACTCCTTTATGTCACCTTTCTTGTGGATTAGGATTATATTAGCATTTTTCCAACTGCGCGGTACACTACATTTCGTGAAGAGCGATGCAAGTTTTTCAAGTATAATGTCTCCTCCGTCTTTGATCAACTCGGCTGTCATACCGTCTTCACCTGCTGCTTTACCGCTGGACATGCCTTTGACAGCTTTTTTGACTGCCTCAGCGGTTATACATGGAATTTCAGGGCCCTCCTCTGATTGTATTTCTATTAAGGTAGTATGGTCTGCCTAAGAGCTGTACAGTTCAGAGTAGAAATCTTCGGCTACCTTTACTATTTCATTGAATTTGTTGGTAACGTTACCTTGTTTATCTTTTAGCGCATGCATTTTGTTTTGTCCTAAGCGCAGTTTATTTTTGACCGATTTAATGATGGTGCCTTTCTCTACTGCTATCTCTATTTCTGCCCCGCCACGGTGGTCTAGTGATTATGGCACTCGGCTGCAGATCCGAAGGTCACGGGATCGAATCCCGGCCACGGCGGCTGGATTTCGATGGAGGCGAAATGTTGAGGCCCGTGTGCTGTGCGATGTCACTGCACGTTAAAGAACCCCAGGTGGCTGAAATTTCCAGAGACTTCCACAACGACGTCTCTCATGATCAGCGCTCGTTTGGGGCGTTAAACCCCAAATCTATCAATGCTTTCTCTATATCTCTCATGTTAAAGTTTCTTACATCTCTCTGCTGGCTTTACTGATCAATTTTGATAGTTCTGCAAATTTTGTATTATCTTGTCACGAAGTTACTTTCATTTGTTGGCGTTTTTTATTAAGTCCTTGGTAGTAGATTGGGACAACTTACTTGTTGCTTGCTTTATTGCTCTACCCCGACTTCTATCGCTGTTTCGAGAATTGTTTTGTTATGGTTTGTTTATTTCTTCCAAATCATCATCATTTTGGCCTAAGGCCTTGAACTTTGTTTCGTATGTAGACTTTAAAAATCTTCGCTCGATCTCACCTGATTACTTTTAGATTTGGTTACTACGTCATAACTTTTCTAGTGTCCCATCATCCTTAAAATTACTACTTTATCAGTCATTAGAGCACCCCAAATTAGAGTATGCTGCAGTAGTGCGGGACGCACACAATGAAAACCTCATCTTTTCTCTAGAGCACGTTCAAAATAATTGAGTTGGATTCATTTATTCTAATTATTATCGTACTTACAGCATAGTTTCAATAAAAGCTAACCTATGTCTTCCATCACTAGCATCTCGGAGGAATGTAGCTCACTTATCTTTGTTTCATAAGTTATACCATCATACTTTTCTTAAAAATGACTTCATTTCACAGCCGCATTATTTATCGCACCATATCGACCATCGTTTCAAAATCAGAATTCAAACATAATACTAACACGTTCAGTCATTCTTTTTCCTCCAGAGCATCTCGGCGATGGAACCACCTTCCCAATGACATAGTCGCCTTCAATGACAACAGTCTTTTTCGCAAGGCTGTAGCTAACATTGCTTAACTTGGAAATTACAACATCTTCTTTTCATGGTTATGGTGAATTAGCCAACATTCTATAAGCTAGAATTTATGTCATGATACCTTGTTTGTTGTTGTTAGTACTTTTCAAAGCATTTCATTACTACATTGTATGGACTGCTATTACTAGTCTGTTGTTTTATTGCATCACTGTAATATTTTCTTTTTGTGCTATATTACTACCCAATTTTTGTACAATTTCCCATTTACCACTTCCCTCTGTAATTCACTCTGGCCTTGAGGGTACAATAAATAAATAAAAAAGACTCCACTTCCAGTTGACGCGCCTCCGCCTGCCTTTCCACATGCGCAAGTGTTTTGTTTGTTCTGCGCCAACACTCCACGTTAACACTGCCCGTCGTGTTCTGCTTACTGGTACAGTTCTTACAGTTTCTAGTTGGCTGTACTTGGCTTGTGCTTGTGCAAAGTGTGCCGCTATGGACCCTGCGTTGCGTTCTCCGCTCAAAAGACTCACCCGTGTCATGAATCCAAATGGTGATGCACCGTGCCGAAGCACCTGTGTGACAGCTTTGTATGATCGTGTTGGAACTCAAGCGGAACACAGTTACGAATTCATGAGCATGCACACGCTAACACCACGCAAACGATACTTGAAGAGGAAGAAGACACAGGCTAGGGAGCACGTGCAATTACTACCAGACTAACCGGAAGTCGAAGTTCTCCTTAGCGGAGATCTGCCTCCGTTGACGTCACCAAAACCACATTGCTTTCCCTTGCTGTCATCACGGCTAACCTAGGTATGCTGGAATACCCGGTGAAGCGCATGAGATTGTTTTGTTTTATTTGTGGCATGGCCACAAAGTGTGAGATTCACTTGTTTATTTACAAACTCTGTATTCATCATCATCATGAGCCTATTTAGGTCACCTGCAGGACGAAAGCCTCTCCCAACAATTTCCAATCCACCGTATCCTGAGCGAGTTGGTTCCACTTTATGCCCGTAAACTTTTTAATTTCATTGCTCCATCTAACCTTTTGCCTGCCTCTGTTGTCTTTTCCCTTTCTTGGTATACATTCCATTGCTCTTACTGTCCATGTGTTATCTTTCCTCTCAAGACATGTCCTGCCCAGGTCCACTTCTTTCTTTTAGTTGATATAATAATATCAGCTACTCCTATCTGTTCCCTGATCCAGTCCACTCGTTCTTTAGCTGTTAGCGTTACCCCTATAATTTTTCTTTCCATTGCATATTGCGTGCTCCTTAGTTTCATCTCTAGTTGTTTCGTTATCCTCCATGTTTATGCACCATACATTAGTACTGGGAGAATGTAGTGATTGAATACTGTTCGCTTTAGTGAGAGCGGCAAGTTTCCAGTCATGATTTCATAATGCCTTCCGAATGCGCTCCAGCCGTCCTTATTCTACGGAGAATTTCTTTTTCATGGTTAGGAGTTCATGTTATTAACTGTCCCAGGTATATGTATTTGCTTATACATTGTAAGGGTTCATTCTCGATATTGAATTCCTGTTTCTTAGCTAGGCTATTGAGCATAACTTTGGTGTTTTGCCTATTCATTTTTAACCCAATTTTAATACTTTCCCAGTTTAGGTCATCAATCATATTTTGTAGTTTGTCTCCTTCATTGCTAAAGAGCACAATGTCATCTGCAAATCTTAAATTGCTTAGATATTCTCCATTTATTCGAACTCCCTTTTCTTCCCAATCTAGATGTTTAAAGACTATCTCTAAACATGCAATGAATAGGATCGGGGAGATCGTATCTCCTTGGCTGACACCTCTCCCAATTGGAATTTCTCTGCTCCTCTCATGTAGGAGTAGTGTGGCTGTGCAATCGTTTTATATGTTGTTTATGGTTTTCACGTATACATCAGGTACCCCTTGTCGACGTAGAGCTTCTAGAACTGCTTGTATTTCTATGGAGTCAAATGCTTTCTCGTAGTCTATGAACGCCATATGAAGAGGTTTGTTATATTCAGCATACTTGTCAATTACTAGGTTGATAGCTTGGCTGTGGTCATTGTTGAGTAACTTTTCCTAAAACCAGTTTGTTCTCTTGGTAGGTTAAAGTTTAGTGTTTCTATTATCCTCGTAGAAATGACTTTTGTAAATAGCTTGTATATTACTGGGAGTAGGCTAATCGGTCTGAAATTCTTTAACTCCTTTATGTCACCTTTCTTGTGGATTAGGATTATATTAGCATTTTTCCAACTGCGCGGTACACTACATTTCGTGAAGAGCGATGCAAGTTTTTCAAGTATAATGTCTCCTCCGTCTTTGATCAACTCGGCTGTCATACCGTCTTCACCTGCTGCTTTACCGCTGGACATGCCTTTGACAGCTTTTTTGACTGCCTCAGCGGTTATACATGGAATTTCAGGGCCCTCCTCTGATTGTATTTCTATTAAGGTAGTATGGTCTGCCTAAGAGCTGTACAGTTCAGAGTAGAAATCTTCGGCTACCTTTACTATTTCATTGAATTTGTTGGTAACGTTACCTTGTTTATCTTTTAGCGCATGCATTTTGTTTTGTCCTAAGCGCAGTTTATTTTTGACCGATTTAATGATGGTGCCTTTCTCTACTGCTATCTCTATTTCTGCCCCGCCACGGTGGTCTAGTGATTATGGCACTCGGCTGCAGATCCGAAGGTCGCGGGATCGAATCCCGGCCACGGCGGCTGGATTTCGATGGAGGCGAAATGTTGAGGCCCGTGTGCTGTGCGATGTCACTGCACGTTAAAGAACCCCAGGTGGCCGAAATTTCCAGAGACTTCCACAACGACGTCTCTCATGATCAGCGCTCGTTTTGGGGCGTTAAACCCCCCAAATCTATCAATGCTTTCTCTATATCTCTCATGTTAAAGTTTCTTACATCTCTCTGCCTGGCTTTACTGATCAATTTTGATAGTTCTGCAAATTTTGTATTATCTTTTCACGAAGTTACTTTCATTTGTTGGCGTTTTTTTATTAAGTCCTTGGTAGTAGATTGGGACAACTTACTTGTTGCTTGCTTTATTGCTCTACCCCGACTTCTATCGCTGTTTCGAGAATTGTTTTTGTTATGGTTTGTTTATTTCTTCCAAATCATCATCATTTTGGCCTAAGTCCTTGAACTTGTTGCTTAGGGCGACTTTAAAATCTTCGCTCTTCACTCTGATTACATTTAGATATGCGTTTCTTCTAGTAAATAATTTAGTTCTTGATTTCTTTAGGTTAAGCACAATCTTTGCCTAGCACAAGCTAGCCACTGGACAATGAAATATTGACTACCCCCTAAACGTTTTGAAAGGGTAAGTTAATGAGGTTCAGTTAGTTAAACCTGATCCAACAGCAGCTTTCAAACCCACTTCAAAATATGTACACAAGTGTTGAAGTGGAACACATGGAGGCTTAGAATTGTGTAAAAAGGTATGTGATGTGTATTGTAGGATAATTCTATTTTTGTGATAATTACATTGTTCATACAGTGCCCTGTCACTCTAAGAATAGAGCATGTAGGTGAAGAACTCTTACAATGCACCCTATTGCACATCTTATTCGAATGTTTGCAATACTTCATGAAGATATGAACAGATGCTGCATCTCATTGTTCTGCTCAGCCTGTAGCTGCAGCAGAACACTTTCCTTCATGCACTTGGTACTAAAAGCTGGCGTGGGTACTGTTACGAAATGGCACCAGATGTGACAAGAAATATCAGTGCAAGACAATGCAGCCAAATCACACACATCTACAGTAATAGGTGAAGGGAAGGGCTCAGAGCAGAGAAGAGATCATGGAACTGAGGGGTCCGCACATATAATTAGGGAGACTCAGAGTTCCAACGCAGTACACTAGCACAGTGCTGGATGTGGACTCGATGCTTGACTTGTAAAGATGTGCCTCACAACAGCGTAGGAGAAAATCATGCTTTGAAAGGGTGCCAGAAAGAAAAAGAAAATGCACCATCGTAAGTGACTTAAAGGAGGCATCTGCTCCATGTCAATGACAATCACAGTGTGCATATAAGTATGTGAATGCCTGCGTGCTTATGTAAGCCATGGCTCTGCAAGCTGCTAATGCTGAGAAAAAGCAGTCACACTTGCACACGAGTTGGATAGAAGGTCTTATATGTATATGTATAGCGAGTTCAATTCTCAGGCAAGATGGGTATATTAGCTGTGACACCAGGAAAGCTAAGGTTGCTGCATTACAGTCAACATTTAAACAGTGGTGGTCAACTGAGGCCGCTATGTGAAGCCCTATTCTGGTAAACCCACTAGGCGTGAGAAGTGTGCTTTTAAAAGGGCCCTGCAACACTTTTCGAACATAGAAATGGTGCTGATCAGTCGAGAAGGCTCCTGTGAATATGCGAGCTAAATATTATTGTACTGTATGTACCAGCAAGTTCGCGATTTGTTTTCAAACATACCTAGAAAGTACCTGATCTTCCTCCAACAAATGACATCACTGGGGCCACCAACTATGTCGCTATACCTTTTTTGTTCTCCTTATGAGTGACATGCACGTTGAATTGAAAACAAACAAATATGAAGCATAGCAGATGATCTTGCTGGGATCATGAAATCGGCCAATGCTATTTCTGCTTTAAGTGACTTAAATGATATGCCCAGTGATGACATTTGTCGAAAGAAGAATGGGGTATTTAACAGCTGTGCATGAAACGAAATTGTGAGTTTGCTGGTGCGTGCAGTGCAATAATACTTGGCTCACATGTTCACAGGAGCGTCCACGACTGATTAGCACTGTTTGCTGACTTTGTTCAAACAGTGTTGCAAGGCCCTCTTAATGTGTAGCTATTATTTACTATTTATAATACAAACATGTGTTTCAACTTAATGTGCACTAAACAGTATTATGTGTTGGTGTTTTCTGTCCAGTGGTCTGAGTTCAACAGGAAGCTTTCGGCTGCAAGTTTTTAGGGCAGGCCATGATAAGCAGAGTCTAATTTACTCGCCAAGTTCATTGTTTTTCAGCTTTTACTGGTTTCCTTTAAGGTGTTGCCAAGTGTGGAAAACATGCTGACTAGGTCGCGTGAGCTAACTTTCCGCTCCGACTGGATATTTTAGTTTGACGAAAGCAAGGAGAAATGGCTTCTATCTGTCGACAAGGGAGGGAATAGGAAAATGAATAGCCCTCGACCCGATGTCCATCCCAACGCAGGCTCTCTGGCACATCGTCTGCTTGCACTGCCAGCCTTGAGTTCCGGTGAATACGTGCGCTATCTTTTTGCAAAGTCTCCGCGTTTCTTGGCCTCACCTGTAACACTTTTTTTTGCTTTTTAGCCGCAAGCTCGCGCGTCGCCGGCCCTGTTCGCGCTGTGTGCTACGCAAACCTCGAACGCCTGTGCTACGTGGACGCACGATAATATACAGTAGACGACAGCGATGTTCGCGAAGAACACGGAAGATATAAGGACTTCGCAAACTTGAGGCGATATTGGGTTTGCGTGGTTTACCCGCCTTTCGACAAACATTTTGGTAAACATTTCTTTGACGTCCAGTTGCTCATAAACACATGATCGATCACCTGTAAGCTGATATATATATATATATATATATATATATATATATAACTGAGAGATATCTGTAGTTCGCGTAGCTTTCACAGCATCAATTTATACATTGGGAAATAAAGGCAGCATACCAACTCGATTCGGTGGTCCGCAAAGATTACTTAACACGCCGTGAGCGCCTGTCATATAAAAGATTCTCCGGAAAGTTTGTAGCGCATCGTTAAATATAAGCAATCTGGTTCGAAGTGCATAGTTATAGCCACGCGAATACCCGCCAAGCATGTACCGTGTTGTGGCGTAATGGGTATACAGTGCCTGCGTCTCATGCGGTTTACCCGAGTTGGAATCCTTGCTGTTTCTGATTGTGTACATGCGCTTGTCTTGTGATCCGTCAGTGTGCTTGTTGTGTAGTCGTCATGTGCCATGTGATTAAAGGTCGCAAAATGCGAATAAAAAAAGTCTAGGCAGCGGAAATTTATTAGCACGGAACACATTTTTTTCCGTTAAAATGTCCATAAGTACCGCTTATATATTGTGGCCGCATATTTGTGGGCTGCTTGGCAAGGCGGAAAAATTTGTCTTAAAATACCGCATAACCAAATGAACGGTATGCGGCATAATAAGTGGTCACTTTTAAGTGGTCTTCTGGTAACGAGACGGCCTGACATATGGAAGAGCAGCATAGGCCCCATAAAACTAGGCCGCATAAAAAAAGAGCCACATAGAAACGAGCCACATAAGCCGTGGCCGCATAGAAAAGAGCTGCATAAATTGGTCTGTTTAGAGAGCCATTTTTAAACATGGAAAATTTGACTTTCCGCCTTACACGCGTTGTTTAGCGGGCTGTTCAACGAAGGCGGTAATGTAGCATTCAGGACAGAGAGATGTGCAGCTGCTTGGAATCACTGTCGCAAGCGAGTCTCTGCTCTTCCTGCAAATGAATCAAAAGAAAGAAGCACCTGTGTGATGTAGCAAACAAGTAACTTTGGCGACGAAACCATAAATACGGAATATATACTAAAGGTTCGTCGTGTTTACTAGTGCGCGAAGCTGGACAGAATATTTCAGAGTTTATCTGCGCAATGCGAGCATCAACGCATGAAGAGTCTCACAATACATGTATTTGATAACACGGCATTTATATCTTATCTACTTGATATATATATATATATATATATATATATATATATATATATATATATATGTGTGTGTGTGTGTGTGTGTGTGTGTGTGTGTGTGTGTGTGTGTGTGTGTTGTGTGGAGTAGATAAATTGTAAAGTGAACGGCCCCGTCCCCTCCTCCCCAAGGAAAATTTCTGGCTACGCCAATGCACTTATGTTATTCAAGGACAGCAGTTGGCCGGCCTCTGTCCAGGGCCAGGAAATACCGAGGGTTGGAAAATACAGGTATCTCGGAGTACGGGTAAACGCGAGAAATACGTACATGGAGGTAAGCGGACACAGCCATGATAGCAAACGAGAAGGATGCGGCACTAATGAAGCATGACGCACTGTGGGGACACGATATATGCACTAGGTGCTTCGAGTTTTGTGAGAGGTGTTATCGTTCAGAAACATGCTCTAGGGAACTCAGCGGTGTGCATGACATCGGGGGCGCAATCTTGATGTGAATCAAAGCACCGTGGGTCGCCCCGCGTTGGGTGCTCATGGAAAAACGACAAATGAGGCCGTAAAGGGCGATATGGATTCGTCAGCGCTTGTGGGTGGAGAACCTCAGAACAAAATCGGGTGCGAGGAGAGAGGAAGGAACATGAAGTACAATTGATAGGCCGGGCAAGTGTCCAGGTCAAAAAGACCGTAATAATAACTCGCATGTTAGAGAAGTTATCTGTAAACTACTGCCGTACAGAAACTCATGTGTAAACAAATATAGTAACTGTGTCGTGCAGCTGTTTTAAACGCTGTGTTCCTACTTCCCTTGTTGGCAGTAACTGTAAGCAGTGAGTGTAATGGCAGCAAAGTCACTGAATAGGTGTAGTTACTGCCTGCGTTGGTCGTTAATGTCGCGACAAGGATCTACTACGTCGAAGATGGCATGACTACATTATTTAGAGTGTGGCTATAAAATGGTGGGTAGGGGTGCTGAAATTCCATGCGACCACATCGATTCTTGCGTGCAAAAGAAGTTAAAGCGTGGAAGATTGTGCGAGAGCAAGCAATGGTGATATAGAAATTAATCTAGTTCACGGAAATATGGAAGTGAGTCGCATACACATGGTCACTTCCAATGATAACTAACCAGGCGACTTCGCTGTGCACACTGGCACAGAACACTCATTGACGCCTCGTGAACACAGTATATGCGTGAACATGACTGACCCAATATAATTTCAGAGATATATCTTAGCTTGACGTCTACAGCATAAAGACACGTAGGAAAAATTGGTGCATGTCGCGCATCGGAACCTCTTTATATTATTATTCTTTTTTATCGAAGTCTGACTGGCCACTCATCCCGCTTTTGCGATTGATTAGGCGAACTCTAAAATATGTGAGTTACGAATCGCAACATTCGTCTGCTTGTGTGCACGTCATGAGACGTCTCATAACCCTGTCCTAACTATACATGTTATCATGGTCATTAAAGCATTATAATTCTGATGAAAGATGAAATACTGCATAGGTATCGCAAATGTTCCCTTAAATGATGTGTCGGCACTATAGTCTTTGAGACTTGGGCCTCGGCTTGTGCCGACGTCCGAAAATAGCTTAGGTACAAATCAGCCGAATGTGAAGGGTTCGACTGCTGCTAGGCTGTTTCTTTCTGTTTTGTATCGTGCCATCCAAACGGCGTTCTCTTATCTTGTTCTGATCCTGAGCTGTACAAACTTTCCATTGATTAATAGGGGACCCCCAAGGTCGCAGGTACGTGTCCAACCGCTTACAGCTGTAAACGTAGAGTGCCTTTGAATTCTAAACTCTCTATCTCTATTTACAGCAGAGCCATACGGCCTCATTTTTTGTCCCTCCCCCCCATTTGAATTGTCCGCTTAGTGAATTTTAGTTACTTTTTTTCTTTAGGTAAATGAATTTTCTAAAGCTCCACACCATCACCTCATTTACATGCAACCTTCGCGTGGAACGGAACCGCACTGTTTATGGGGTTATCATTTAATTCGGGACTTTTCTTATTTTCATGCAACGTGTCTGCGAGGCCAGCCTTCGCACTTGTTCATGTTCCTGGAGCCAAAAAAAAAGAATGTTATAAAAAAGAAAAAAAATTTAAAAATTACTGCTATTTGAAGAACGGGGAATCTTGTGAGTGCAATGATGCAGCCCTCATACTTGTGACTAAGCCTTTATTCTTTATCGTTAGAGCATTTCTCTATGTGCAGAAATGACTGCATCACATTCAAACGGACGACTAAGATCACTAGGTGTCATAGATAATGTTTTCAATGCTACAGGTATCAGCGTCGATTCACACTCGAAGCCAGTTTTATCTTCGTTATCGAAAAAAATTTCTTCGTTCCTTTGTAGCGTGAAAACATGTGTATACCACAAAGAAGCAAAACTAATGAGGGTGGCTATTCGGATTCAATACCTATTCGAAAGGTTTTAACGTTGTTTCAGATTAAAACAGTGCCCCCGTGCTATTTCCCAAGAAATCGCTTTTCGCGTGTGAGCGACGCCAACATAAGCTTGACGGAAACTTTAACATTACATCTCTTGCACTAAACATCTAAAACAACATTATTCCTTTGGCTGCAAATTTTCTGTTATAAAAAGACGTAAACGATAGGTATCTACTGCAAGTGTCCATCTGCTAAGAACTGGAAGGAGCTTAGGGCTCGCCCTTAACAGTGGAACGCAATATCATTCGGCACAGACGGGCGGAAGTGGATCAGGCGCGCAAGTGCTAGCGCGCTCTTCATTGTCTCCTCTCTGTAGCACACATCCTCTATAGGGGATTGGACAAGTGGCAGTCGCAACAAACTTTATTTTTGTCCAGGATGGGGTTCAAGCAGGAGGGGAGTCGGAGGGCTCGTACCCCTCTTCTGGAGGGGGCCAGACCTCTTGCTCTGGCGGCGTACTCGGCCATCTCGACGATCGGTACCCGCGAGTCCGGTTCTGTCCCACTCCTCTGTGTAGGGTGGTTCATGGAGGGAACGGTAATGCTTTGGTGCGCTTTTTTTGCACATATGAGGGGGTGAAGGTCGGCTCTACCTCCTCATAGTCTGCAATCTGCAGTGCAAAGCTCTGGATACACATGACTGTACGTCGCTGGGTTCGGAAAAGTACGCGTGTGTAAAAAAGATCACCGGCGGATAAGGGCCTCCCGAGATGACAGCGCCAGTCGTGGAGCCTGCAGCGACTTCCGCTATACCACGTAGCCTGCTCGACGAAATTGCTAGGGCCGTCGCCTGCTGACGCGGGAGGGTCCTTGGATAGGATCAGCAATGAACACGTATGTCATCGCTTGCTGCCAGCAGAAGACGGCACCTTGTTAGGAAGCCGTATCAAGCTTCGTCTTTTGAGAAGGTACGGAGCATATTCCATATTTCCGTATCGGGGAAAAAATTCTTGTCCTGTTCTTTCTCGTCTGTACCTTGCCCAAACTTTGTCGCTGCTCATAGCGCCCTCCGCGAACACAAAACGAGTCAGCGCAAAACACACCTGTTAACCACACATACCATCTCCACATTCGTTACTAAATTTACGTACTCGCACTTTCATTGACTAAAACGCGCCCATCGTTCTCAACGCTCGTTGCGACAAGGCACTGTTATTCTTCAGCGCCCGCATCCTGTACGGCCGCGGCGACGACACAACAACTCTTTTTCGATATCTGTTAAATCTATAGAAGGGATCAGACAAATCAAATCAAAGCGAACTTAGCGGCGATGTAAGCATTCTTCGACCTGTGTTTAGCATTTGTCGCTGCCACCATTTGCCGCTAACAATCAACGCCACCAACGCAGAGTTCTGGAAACGAGCTTATTAACGCTATAGCATTAAAGTTGTATTGTTTGCCTTTCGAGATTGGAAAAAGGCAGTTGAGCTACGAGTCGAGACGGCACTTCTGTTATTCAAGTAAATGACTTGGGCAATTAGAATTTCTAGGCAACCATGGCTACATCGAAATTCGGCTTGTGTTAACCTACTGGGGCAATCGAAGGTGAATACCCGCTGCACACTTCGACGTTAAAGAAAGTTTTATGACCACTACCACATCGACATTACCCTATGCATTAAATCATAGTTTTGCGCATTGCATGCCTTCGTCTTTCTCTACCGAGCTCTCGAGCGTCAGCCAGCGAGCGTGGGCACGTGGTGGCTTGCGCTACACTGACGTTCGTTCATGCCAGCTTGGCACGTCGTCCTTGGAAGGTGCCGTCTTCTGCATTTCCAGTGAGATTTCTCTCTTGCTGGACGGAAACGACGACAACCGTTTTCACTGCTGGTCCTATCCAAGGACACTCCGCGGTCAGCATACGACGGTCCCACCAGTTTCTTCATGAAGAGCGCGTGGTAGCGGAAGCCGCCGCAAGGTCGACGACTGCCGCTGTCATCTCGGGAGGCCCTACCCCGCCACTCGTACTTTTCGTCACGCACTTCACTGAGCTCCTGCATTACGCGCCATCCTTTTGCAAGTGGTCTACGTGCCGCCTACCCGCGAAGCACGATCTGGAGTTCGAGATACGCCAACCTGACGCTCGCCCAGTGGCGTTGCGTAAGCGGACCTGCAGACGACCAGGGTCTTCATTGGCAGTGCAAGCGCTGCAGATGCGGCGGCTGCACACCGTACGAAGCCCTGCAAAAACAGAGCTTACGCACAGCCTACGTCGTCAACTGCAAGTCGAACATACTGCTTGCGGGCCGATGGCTGCTGTCCAACTTGCTCGTGGCCAGCATGTCAGGCATCACGCTCGGAATATGGGACACCGACCGGCCACCTTTGTCTCCACGTTCGGTGTCCTCAGCTGTAGCCTGGACGCCTACTTCGACGATAGGCTTCGACCGCTTGACCGCTTCCGTCCTAGCAAGGCAGTGTTCCCCTACATCATCCAAGTGGTCACGTACCCACAGCCAGACGAGGCGTGCCCGGTAATTGGCAGAATCGTGCGACAGCACGAACGTGGCCCTGCTCTCGCCTCATGTTTTTCAGCGTAAGGTTCAGCGTTCCGAGAGTCGATCGGAGGCGAAGCGGCTGCGGTACATACATGCTGATGGTCAGACGAGCCGATGTCTTCGCTGCCACCAAGCGTTCGTCAGCACGTGCTCGCCTCATCTTGTCGTGGGTTAACTTGTGAAACTTTGAACTTGAGCCATGGAGCAAACCTTGGCGACGGTTGATCAAGATCTCATCGACATTCCATCCCGTCGTCGTAGGGACGGGCAATGACAGTCGGAGAGAAGATTTTAGAGAGGCCCACCGCCGTTGTTTCTCGTACGAAGCTTTCGCCTGTGACTCTCTCATGATTTGTTTTGTGCGTTGGCTTTTTATTGAATAAATTGATGTGCATTGGCAAATATCCAATTTATTATCAAGCCATATAAGGCAGTCAAAAGCGTCGCCGCACACAATACGTATTCTACTTATTGTAATCGTGATCACTGAATTGCAAAGGCGAAGGGGAGTCGGGGATTTAAAAAAACTAATACGCGAAGAACCAAAATGTTTAACAACGCCGGAATAGAAGAATGGTTCGCATTCACAGTTCCACCGACCACATGGCACTTCAAGAAGACCTCAACTTAATTACCGATTGGAGTGACACATGGCTAATGCATCTGAACTCAACGAAATGCAAAGTAATGTCCTTTAGCAGGAAGCATTCAAAATCCAACTTTTGTTACAGTATAAATAGCAGCTGTTTATCCGAGGCCTCTTCTTTCAAATACCTAGGCATCACCCTTACTCCGAACCTCTCATGGACTACCCATATTACCAACGTATGTGCCAACGCTGCCAGGTCATTAGGGTACTTACGTCGTAACCTTCGAAACTCGCCCTCGCCCATTCGCAAGCTTTCTTTCCAAACATTTGTCCGCCCACAGCTTGAGCTTTCCTCTTCTATCTGGTCTCCCCATCAAAAGTATCTGATTACGTCATTAGAATCAATCCAAAACAGCCGCTCGTTTCATTGCCCAGAACTATAATTATCGTTCAAGTGTGACACAAATAAAACTCTCTCTTTCCCTCGAACTGTTAAACGACCGTCGTAATATTGCCCTCCTGTTGCTATTCCATAAATACGTGTACCAGTTCGACCATCATATCTTAGGCCTGCATACATCACCGCACACATCCCGTAGACTACACAACAATCTAAGCTTCACGCGAATATACGGTAACACTGTCGCATTCAACCATTCGGCGCTTCCGCGTGCCATACGCTTATGGAACAGCCTACCTGATACCATAGTCGCCTAAACTAACTCAATGAAATTTCGTCAGTCAGTCGTTTAACACGCATATCGCCAACAGACCATGGTCTGACTAACTTATCTAATGTTGTGATTAGTGTACTCAGTGGTCATCCAGTGCTCGCGCAGTTACATGCGCGATAGCCTTGAAATTGTAGTCCTCCCTTCACCCCCCCCCTTTTTTTCCATTCTTTTTTCCTTTTTTTCGTTATGCCATAATATACATTGTGTCACTTGTATTTTCTGTGTAATTTATTATGCACTATATTATACTACGTAACTTGTTTCTCACTTTTTGATGTTAGCTTCTGTGCATCGTTCTTGTATAATTTCACCTTTTGTAGCATTTTTTGTATTACTTGTTTGCTTATGCTGTGCTTTTCACTTGTCTTTTTTGCTTACGTCATTTACTTTGTCTATATACCTTTCGTTTATACAAGTTCTGTGAAACCCCCCTTGCTCAATGCCCATGTGGCCATGTAAGGTACTTTCAAATAAATAAATAAATAGTTAAAGAGACGATGGATGTAGTAGTCGAACACATCTACTTATAGCAGGGAGCGACCATGGATTCAACGGATCAGATTGGCGTAAGCAGGATAAGAATTTGGTGGAGTGGATTTTGTAACTGTTATCGCAGTACGAATGGTACATTCATACTCCGATAACAGTTCCCAAATGCACCGCCCACCTTTCATCGTGGAGCAGGGGGCTGTGAGCTCGATCCGCGGCGCATCAACGGAATTTTCAAATGTGAAGCATTTCTACAATCATCGAACTTCGGCGACTTTGAGCGTATCTATCTATCTATCTATCTATCTATCTATCTATCTATCTATCTATCTATCTATCTATCTATCTATCTATCTATCTATCTATCTATCTATCTAATGTAAATACGCGCCTACGACTTTGTGCCCTCATGGCCGCTTCGTTAATGGGATGTATACGAAAATTGGTATGCCACAACTTGACTTCATGACGAAGTTAAATGACAGGCCACATCATGAAAATTATGACATGCATGTCATGAGCGGCATGATTTACGTACCACAGTCTTGGTGCTCTCCTGGCCGTTTCGTTAATGGGATGTATACCAAAGTTGCCGTGGAACAACACGACTGCATGGCGAATGTAAATATAACAGGTAATAACATTAGAATCATGACATGTGTGTCATAGCGGCATGGTTTACATGCCACAGTCTTGGTGCTCTTGCGTCCGTTTCGTTAACTTCATATGTACCCAAATCGGTGTAACGAGACAATGGAGATCCATTTTACGTTCCCGATGCGTGCTTCGCATTTCCTTGATTCCCACTGCACGTGGGATCTGCCATTTTTTTCTGCTTATTTTTCTTTGTTGCTCATATCAGCACCATATCATATCTAACGGTATCCTGTCATTAGAAAACCCAAGTATATGCTCACTTGGAATTTTTGTCCACAAATTCACTAACGCTAAGCTCCTTTTCCCCATAATTACTAACAGCCAGTTTCCTCACTCCATGTCTATACGATTCGCTTCGACCAACAGCTATTTATTATCGGAACCTGAAACTAATTACGGTAAATTCACTACTTCCTTTTCACCCACACTACTCTGGTATTCAATGCCATATCACGTTATGATTCTCTCCTATTTTCACACATTAAAACCAAACTTTCGTAATTATCTACACTCAGCATAATCGTTTCGTCATTACCATTTTAAAGGAATCATTTTATAGTGTTAGTAACTCAATTATTACAATATTTTTGCTATTTTGTTTCCATTTTCCTGCTTCATACTCACTTATATTATTCATTTCTAAGGGGAGGTCCCCTGCACAGTCTGGTGACTATGGCACCTCCCGCTGTATGTTCGTATGATGTCCATGTGTAACTTTCTTACTATACAATAAAAGAACTCTGAATATGTAAGTTTGTCGGCGTCACTTCCGTTACGGGAGTGAATTGTGGCATAGTGGTGGACGCTAGGATAAAACATTGTCGCGTTATAACTTGCTTTGCAATCACAAAGTGCTTGCAGCAGATCCTGCAAGGCTTCATCGCTGTGATCCTCAAGCTTTATTCTGCGAAATACAATTCGCGGAATAAAACCTAAATAAAGTACTACTTTCTCTTCCGGTGATATATCGGTGCAGCAAGAATTCACGCAGTTTTCGGGAATATAAGTCTCTCTGAGCCGTGAGTCCAGAGGCATGCAGCGCTCGCCGCCCGTCTGTTTCCCAGCCAAGCAGACGACGCCGGCTCTGGCACATGAGCAGTCGTTCTCTTGCAACTGGTTCATTTAGCAGTATTGCGTATTTTGCAAGGGATCTCTTTCTCATACCACTCTCTGAACTGGTGGGCGATCTGACTTTCCTGAAAGGTGTTAGGAAACCCTTAACCCTGTCCAATTTGAAATAATATCAAAAGGATGAACGAAAGGTGCATTGCCACTGAAATAGTGGCATGTAAGGATCCAGTTTCAAACTTACAGGGCCATATATAGAGCCTCAGTTATTCCACGTACACGCACAGTTCCTGCACTCATTTACAACTGCTTTCCAACATGATGCATGAACAGGAAATTTCATACGCTTCAGATTTTGCATTAGAGGACCAATCTGGGTGACAGGGACAATTTTGTGTTACAGCGCCTCCTGGGGCAATGAAACATTCGAATGCAGATAGTCAAGCTGTAGGAACACTTCAATTCAAATTCATTTTGATGGCATTTATGTAAGAAATACCAATGTTTTCTCGTCCAACATGTTAAACGATGTAGAATGATAGCTTCTAGCATTTGGCGATCAGTGCAGCTGGAGGCACTGGTAGTACAGAGAGCGAGGGGAATTGTGGGCTGTTATGCTCGTGCTTTTTATTTTATTTTTGTTTTTCTGCGTAACATGGCCACACTGTTAGTTGTAAGAATATCTTTAACAGTATTTATTGGTGTTCGCGTCTTGCATCCCACTCTGTATAATAGTCTTTATGCCTAATTTACATTACCTACTCGATTCTGTGCCTTCCTCCTCAGAAGTGTCAGCGAGTGTTATTGTTCGCATTCGCTGCTCTTGTCCAGAACTCTTGATTTCTGCCACGACATGACTTTATTTACTGACGTGTCTCCCTCAGAACCTTTATGTAATGTTCTGTGGAAGGCCTTTAGAGGGCAACTCCGGCGGTTTTTTTCACCATGTTCTGATATCAATGTTTTCCAATGGTACTGATAGTCCTGTAACCGCCGGGGTAGTTCAGTTTGCTCATAAATGTACCAATAATTTTAAATAAGCAATTGAAAACCGAAACCGAAACGGATAGACGCTTCGTGCAGCGTGTGTGGTGACGTCACAACCTTCCCGTCACCAGAAATATGGAAATGGCACCAAAGAAATGGCAGTGGCGAGGTCATACGATGATATATATAGAGTTATGCCACCTTTTCTGATCATGACAGCGACGGTTTGAGCGCTGAAGTACCGCCCTTTTGCTTTTGAAGGCCTGATGGCTCAGGTTGGAAGCGCGGAGGTGATGACGTCAAAAACACAGGGTGGCCCGCGTGAGAATCCGCTAAAAAATTTTAAATTCATTTACAGCAAAACTAAATGACCTACATTCGCCTGACCTAGCCGGTATACATTATTACAGTACCGAGGAAAATATATATTAACAATTTTATTGAGATCAGTGAACATTGAAAAATCGCCGGAGTTGTCCTTTAAGAATTCCGTAAATGATGATGACTGTTTCGCAGAAGATTAGATAGATAGATAGATAGATAGATAGATAGATAGATAGATAGATAGATAGATAGATAGATAGATAGATCCCAGGCAGCACAGATGCTCGGGCCAATATTGTTTTTTTTTTTGTTGGCTTACGGAGGTCCAATGAAGGCCCTGTGATACCACTCATAAGCCAGCGTTGGAAATTCCATCTATTAAGGCCTCCAACAATGGCCCATCGTAACCATTCAATTTGCAATGTTGGTTCTTCCATCCTGTAAAGAAGGCAAATGTGGGCCATAGTTGCCAGTCAGCATACATTATTGGTGCGTCCAGTGCAGAAGGATGGTAATGATGGGTCAGTTTCTACATAGTCCTATCAATATTGGTTATGTAATGGCGGCAGGCTGTATATATTGTCCAATCAATCTCACTGTATAGCCAATGCTGGACTTCCAATGTTCTGTGTCGGACAATATTGTCTGCACACAAGAGTTGTAGCATCAATGTTGGTAACATTTGCAAGTACACATGATATATCGGGAGGCAGGTACACATGGTGGCAAGTACACATGATTGTTTTCCTGTTTTACCAATATGAAGGGACCTCGGTGCCGCAAATGAGTTCAGAAAAATCATTGTGTATGTATTCAGTGCCGCAGGAAAAATTATCTCTATAATTTACGTAATTGTTTATTTGCGCAAGTTCTAGCTAAGTGTGTGTGAAGTAGACTAGAACTGGCACATTGGAAGTTGAGCAAACTACATTCTACAACGCCATCATATGGTCCAAAATGCCCAGCAGCATGTTAGTGGCTTCCGAGCCCACGTGCATGGCCTAACAGGTCACTTTATCTGTTGTCATTGCAATATTTCCAAAATAATAGAAGTAGGCTGTGTATTATGTCCAGACATTCTGTCTGGTTTCTTCAATACAGGACAGCCAATGCTGCTTGCGAGACAATATTGTCCAGACGTAAATACTGTCGTGCCTATGTTGTTCACATTGGGAAGTACATGACATATTAGAAGCAATGATCTCTTTTTCATTTGAAACAACGTTAATATATATTACCATGTGCACTCGCACAATTAGCGCCCACGCGTAATTTCTGCACTCCCAACTTTATGTACGGTTTACGCAAAAATATTACTTGCATGCTCTCCCCATGACACCCAGTGCCACGTGGCGCAGGCTAGTGTTGTCCTTTTTCGGTACTGAGTGTTCGGTAGCCCAGGCTTCGCCATAGCCGGTCGCATTTTGATTGTTTAATAGCGACATATTGGCGATTCCTATAAAACAAATTCAACGTAGTGTTTGCCGATTAACTGAGAACCGTTCCGCCACGATAATTTTGCCACGTGAACACGAGTCGCTCTTGATACTAGAGTTTAGAGATGCTGCTGACAGCACCAGCGACGACGATTCCGAGTCGCACATCCGCTAATGCTTGAATGTAGCCCACGAATGCATTTGGCTGTTAAGGTACGCGTTGTGGTGAGTGAAAGCTGCATTCGTTTTTGTGATACATTTCATTTCACGCATCTCAAATCAGCACGCGTAAAGATTCCTTACGCGATATTCCGAAAGTATTTGCGAAATTCGCATGTAATTTACGCACCTTTTGGAACTCCTAGATGCATGGAGAAAAAAAAACACGAGTTACGTGGTATTTGCGAGTAAGCACGGTATAAGTTATGCATGAGCAAATACGGCATATGCAAAACGTTGGAAGGTAAAGAAAAGCCTTTGTTATCTTTCTACCTCGAGCAGGGGGCACAGGAGCCCGCCGAACATGGAAGCGTACCACGGCAGGGGGGGGGGGCGGCAGGGGGGAGCTGCGTGGGCGGCACTAATCCGTTTTGCTTCGCATACCTGTTTGACATGTTTTGCGGCAGCGAGCTGGGGGTGAGGCAGGCGAAGCGGCTTTCACTCTGCAGAGGTTTTTCGGACCCACAGGTTGTGTCGCACGGGCATCGTGTATCTGCTGAAACTGGCGAGTTTACGAAGTCAGAACACCTGAGTAGTCTACGGACACGGAACTTGCGGCTGCAAACTTCTGCATAGTGAAAAAGTGGCAGCCCTGCGCTTCTTTGGACCGGATATTTTAAGTGAACCGAACAGATGAGCCTCGACGTGTTGCGACCGTTCTAAAGGTTTTCCTGAAAGCTTCGTACCGATTTTAGCCATTCGTTTATTTTACTCATTGCGTATACTGTTGTGCTCGCACCCTCATTTTGGCGTGTGCCGGGTTTATTATAGCATGTATTACTGCGTATTTTCTTTATATTTGTCTATTTGTAAATACACACGTGGTGGGCTTTGTTGTATATACGTCGCGGCAGATGAAGTAATCGGTTCTAGCAAAGCTGTTTTGGTTCGTGTGACTTTCATGTTTGTGTTTTTGTCTTGCGTGAAACGCGTTTTCCCTGTGCTCTTTAACGGTCATTTCTTGTTCCTGGTTTTCGGTTCTTTCGAAGTCGTCGGTTTGTCCCCACATACCCTCCGTTTCGGATTCTGTATGCAGAAACATATCACCATATCCTAACATTCACTTATGCTGTATTACTTAAGGAAGTGTTAAATTTCTACAATTCAGCTGTTTCCTGGAATCATTTCAGGAACCTTTCAAGCTTCAGCTGCTCCACGTAAACACGTAAACCAAAACGTGTCGCATAGGTTTAGGCGTATGTTTTCTTGTGCCTCTTCTTTTTGCTTATGGTGCTTATGCGTTTAGTTTTCTCGACGCTGATTATATACAATGGACTTCAAACTTAGAGTGAATATTGATTTGTTGATTTTATCGGAACTTTCTTTTCAATCCCTTCTCATGTCTCTTATACTCACGAATAAAATGTGTCACAAATAAAATATTTTGCTTATTTGTATGTGTGTATGTGTTCGAAAGATACATTTCGCCATTAACATATGAGTGCATAGACCATTTATGTCTGTTTTATGCTATCGTCATAACCACGAATCGTGAACATAACCAAATTCATTTCCCAAGCTGGCAATACATACATGCATACTAAGTACAAAATAAAGCTATTGTTACTCCCATAATTTACTGGATATTCTTGCTTTTTGCCTAGAGCCAGAAGCCTCGGCAAAACAAATTTAAGCGCATGCATGATAGCCAATAAAAAAGGTGGGGAAAATATAGAATCAGCCAATAAAAGAGGCTGGCAAGAAATGCTGCCTCATCCAACGATGAATGCTGGCAAAAAATGATGGACAGCCATCAATAAAGGCTGGAAAGAACGGTTAGAGCTTCCATTGTTTATACAAGCTTACCAATATTGAAAATACAAATGATGGACAATGTTGGCCAAAGCCATTCTTTCCCAATTTTTCCAACGTTATACGACTAGTATCCAACATTGGACTAATCTAGTCAAAAGTGTAGCATGGGACCCGAAATCCAATGTAGTTCCAATATTGTATCCAATGTTTTCCAACGTTGCGCGAAGGTCGGTCCAATGTTGTTGTGCTGCCTGGGATACGGGCGAGCTGGTTTTGATATGTAAAGAACTGCTTCGCATGTAACGCGAACGCTAGCAATAAAGTGAGCTTGCAATAATGTGAGCTAGAGATACTGTGAGATTTGTTCTTATCTTAACGCCACTTAGTTTCTTCAACAGTGTGCATATGTAGTGATGACCGGTTCAACAAGCCTTTTTTGCCAGTAGATTCTCAGTGGACAAGCACGAAGGAGACGGGCTTAACGCGCGGGCGCTCCTCATTGCACGTTATGCAAATAAATAAATACAGTGGAAAGGGTTCATAATTTCTTTCTACCTGGTCTTTGTCCGGGGATTTTTACAATTGTGCGCTGCGTGTGCCACCAATTGCAAGTTCGTGTGTTCTTCGCACTTGTTGGAAATACCGGTCCCTATTATATCTTGGCCGTTAATGTTCACTGCGGAAAGCCTAGCGTGTTCTAGACCCATCGTATTATTCACATTCCGTTCGTGTGAGATGGTAATACAGACGTGGTATGTGCTTCTACTCATGCATAGGCACGGTACAGCTCCAGCGTGTGTTAGATTACCATTCTCCTACTGGCTCTGCCTATCCATTCCCACAGCAATGGAAACGAACACAAGCGCCGAGGGGGAACAATGGTGCGGACTTTCCTCTTGAGCGATAAGCACATCACCATGCGCCAAACATGACGTCTGTTTCGTTGCTTGTTCTGAGCAGGGAACGCCATTTCCACCCCGCAACCTTCCCATTGTGGGCAGTGTTTTAATCTTAATGAAAATTTTGACGTGGCCATTGCTTTTTAACTGTACGCCACGTTTACATGAAACAGCTCTGTAAACTATGTGCAACATTCGTGCATTCAATATGCGCGGAGAAAAAGAATTGCGCAGCGTGCATTAGTGGCACAAGCCTACCGAAGCGGCTAAGCTGACGAGCACCTGGCTGGTGCGTGTTTGTGTCCGGCACATCGTCAATGCGCTGCGAGGCCTGGCGAAGGGTTCTCAAAGCTACGCACCGAGCTCAGCGTGAAAGCGTTTGCGTCGAACAACAGATGGCGGCATACGCGGCATGATTGTTCTCGGCTTGACGCCGTCCCACCCGCTTTGCTATGCGTTTGTGCTAGCTTCGCGTAATGAGAAGACGCATGCTTTTGTGTCGCGAAGTTATGCACAAACGCAAATTTGTCTGTTTTCTTTGTTTTTTTTACCTAGAACCCTGGCGGGACCCACAACGGGGGATCAACAGTGAATCGCAAGGTATAGGAGAAGGGTAGCATAAAAGCGGACAAAAAGTTAAAAGATAAATGAGGAAGAAATGTGAAGACGCTTAAACCTAGCCTGGGATAAAAAAAAAGGTAATTTTGATTTTTCGTAAACCAGTGAACATAAACGAGCGGAATTGTTTTTTTACCTAGTTTTGAATTGCAAAAAAAAATGCTAACAAATAAAGAAGAACCCGGACATTTTGTATAAGGAAAGGGATGTAATAGAATGTAATATGATGTAATGGGATGTAATAGAATAGAAAGCTGCCAAAGGCATGTCCCGCGGTAAAGCAGCCGGTGAAGATGGTATAACAGCCGACTTGATCAAAGACGGAGGAGATATTTTACTTGAAAAACTTGCATCGCTCTTCACGAAATGTGTCAAGACATGTAGTGTACCCGCAGTTGGAAAAATGCTAATATAATCCTTATCCATAAGAAAGGTGACATAAAGGAGTTAAAGAATTACAGACCAATTATCCTACTTCCAGTAATATACAAGCTGTTTAGAAAAGTAATTTCTACGAGGATAAGAGAAACCCTCGACTTTAACCAACCAAGAAAACAGCTGGATTTAGGAAAGGTTACTCGACGCTATCAACATAGTAATTGAGAAGTACGCCGAATATAACAAACCTCTTTATATGGCGTTTATCGACTACGAGAAAGCATTTGACTCCATAGAAATACAAGCAGTTCTAGAAGCTCTACGACGACAAGGGGTACCTGGCGTATACGTGAAAACCATAAACAACATATACAAAGATTGCACAGCCACACTACTCCTACATGAGAGAAGCAGAGAAATCCCGATCAGGATAGGTGTCAGACAAGGAGATACGATCTCCCCGATCCTATTCATTGCATGTTTAGAGGAAATCTTCAAACGTCTAGACTGGGAAGACAAGGGAATTCGAATAGATGGAGAATAGCTCAGCAATTTAAGATTTGCAGACGACATTGTACTCTTTAGCAATGATGGAGACGAACTACAAAACATGATTGATGACCTAAACAGGGAAAGTATTAAAATTGGGTTAAAAATGAATAGGCAAAAGACCAACGTTATGCTCAATAGCCTAGCTAAGGAACAGGAATTCAAAATCGAGAATGAACCCTAACAATGTATAAGCGAATACATATACCTGGGACAGTTAATAACAGGAACTCCTACCCATGAAAAAGAAATTCTCCGTAGAATAAGGACGGCTGGAGCGCATTCGGAAGGAATTACGAAATCATGACTGGAAACTTGCCGCTCTCACTAAAGCGAACAGTATTCAATCACTACATTCTCCCAGTACTAATGTATGGTGCATAAACATGGAGGATAACGAAACAACCAGAGATGAAACTAAGGAGCACGCAATATGCAATGGAAAGAAAAATTACAGGGGTAACGCTAACAGCTAAAGAACGAGTGGACTGGATCAGGGAACAGATAGGAGTAGCTGATATTATTATATCAACTAAAAGAAAGAAGTGGACCTGGGCAGGACATGTCTTGAGGAGGAAAGATAACACATGGACAGTAAGAGCAATGGAATGTATACCAAAAAAGGGAAAAGACAACAGAGGCAGGCAAAAGGTTAGATGGAGCAACGAAATTAAGAAGTTTACGGGCATAAAGTGGAACCAACTCGCTCAGGATAGGGTGGATTGGAAATCGTTGGGAGAGGCCTTCGTCCTGCAGTGGACCTAAACAGGCTGATGATGATGATGATGTAATAGAATCGGCAGGGAATAAGTCTTGTATTCGGCTACAAAATTAAATATGGCATCACACATACAGCATTGTTATAGCTTTGCGAGAGGATGTGCACCGGTATTATCAACGCACACTGCATTTTCTGCTTGTTCTTCTGCTTCAACAACCGGAGCCCAATACCAGTCATGGGCACGTTACCAGTAAAAAGTAACAGTGTTACAGTTACAGTTACCTAAGCCAGAAAAGTAACTGTGTTACAGTTACAGTTACTCAGCTTCCAAAAGTAACTTGTTACAGTTACAGTTACTGTTAAAAAGTAACGTCGTTACTTCTCCGTTACTGTACAAGATTATTACACCGCAAACGAAATTATGTAGTTCTTTCAACGGAAACGTATGAAGGGCGTGCGGTTAATTGAAGCTGCTCGTAGCAAAGCGCCAGATAAAAGAAATTGAATGGGCTCAGTCAAAAGCCCAACACTAGCAATCGTTGCGTGCGCCTCATTTTCTGCAACTTTTTTTATTGATTGTCGGAAAGTTATTTACAAATATAAATGGCATATCCTACGTTCAGTGGGAATCAAGGAAATGCGCAGGATGCATCATGAACGTAAAACGGATCTGCATTGTTGTCTCGCTATACCGATTTTAGGTACATATGAAGTTAACGAAACGGCCGCAAGAGCACCAAGACTGTGACATGAAAACCACGCCGCTCATGACACTCATGTCATGATTCTAATGTTATGACGTGTCGTTTACATTCGTCATGCAGTCGTGTTGTGCCATAGAAATTTTGATATACACCCATTAAAAAAACGCGTGGCATGTAAATCACGCCGTTCATGCAATACATGTCACGATTTTCAAGTTCTTAGAATGTATCGCCCATGGTCGTCATACATTGTTGTCTCGCATATCAATTTTGGTTTTTATCAAGTTAACGAAACGACTGCAAGATCACTAAGACCGTGGCACGTCAGTCATGCCGCTTATGACATGCGTGTCATGATTTTTTTTGCTATGACGTGTCATTTATGCTCGTAATGCAGTTATTTTGGGCCATACCAATTTTAGCATACATCCCATTAACAAAAAGGCCAGGAGAGCACCAAGACCGTGGCACGTAAATCATACCGCTCATGACATGCACGTCATGATTTTCATGTTATGACCTGTTATTTATGTTCGTCATGCAGTCATGTTCTTGCATACCAATTTTCGTATACATCCTATTAACGAAACGGCCGGGAGAGCACAAAGTCGTAGGCTGCTAGATCGATAGATATGCTCAATGTCGCCGAAGTTTGCTAAGAAATACTTCGCATTTAGTACGTTGGGACAGCCTGATGCCACGAAGCACTGCTGTATGCTCGTAAATGAAATGGGAGCTCAACCTGAGACGCGAAAAAAGGATAGGCCCCTTCGAGCGATTGCTGCCGGCATTTTCGGAAGTGCTTTTTGGAAGTGCCGCCGCACCGGTCTGAACGTGTGCGAGGCATTGAAAAGCGTCTGTTTCTAGGTGGTTTCCGCGCGGGTGGTCATAAAAAAAAATGGCTGGCCATGCAAAAATAAAATTAAGGATGCTGCACTGGTCTCTGAAAACAGTGACTTTGGTCACTTAGCCCGACCATACAGCGCTGTCGCGCACGTTTCTGTGCATGGAGGCGGGAAAAGAACCCTTCCCCGCCATTTCTTGTCGCCGCCCGGCGGTGCTTTGCTTGCCTTCGTAAAAAAAAAAGTGATTTCCGATCTGGAAACACGTCAGGCACATTTAAAAAAAAGAAAGGCCGAGAGATGTCCGTGTCCTGCACAGCATCGCGATACAAATGATACACCGTAAAAGCATTCTACTAGTCAGATACAAATATATTTTGCAAATTTATCTAGATGCAGAGGTACACAGTCATAAATAATTAAGAGAAACATTGCGATAGTCTTGTGTCGCGATACTTCCGAGCCCTGCTTTTAAAAAGTGTTCCTGCTGGATATTTTTTAAAGGAAGTAACTGTAACGGTATTTACAGTTACAGTTACCGTGTAAAAAGTAACATAGTTACAGTTACAAGTTCCTCTAAATTAAATGTAACTAGTTACAGTTATAAGTTACTGAAAAATGTAACTAGTTACCGGTAACGCGTTACTAGTAACTAGTTACTGCCCAAGACTGCCCAATACCAGCAGTTTTGCCAGTGCAGTACCGGGCTGAGGTCATGTCGCAAGAGGCAAGAGCACGTGCGCGCGCCGCACACTGGGCATTGCACAGAAGTGCACGCGCATTCTTGGGGACCTGAACAAATAATGATGATAGCTTTCGTTCCGCACAATTTCCGATTGCCAGAGATGCTTGTCATATAAAAGAAGAAGCATGCGCGCAGTCTCGTGCACTGCGCGCTCTTCGCCATTTTGCCACATCGAAGATGCTCGCTCGTCTTGCAGGCCATCACCTCGGAAGTTCAGCAAGATTGCAAAGACGCGCCCAGTGTAGCACAGCACGGCACCCAACGGACGCAGGCCAACTGCAGCGACGTGTCGTGTCCACCGTGAAGGGGCGGCCTCAGCGTAATTCCATGGTGACACGACTGGAGAAGAAAATGGCTCGCCGTGGACTTGAGCACGCAGGCCACGAACCCAACTATTTACGGCGCACTCAGAAATCGACAGCAGAGCCCGAAGACGACAACTCTCGCTTTCTACGTTCTGCTCTCTTCGGGGAACACTGCGGCCGTCCCGGGGTTGACGCACCTGGCAGCTGTTACGCAGCGAGGTTCCTTCAGCCTTTAATTGACCGGCCTCGTTCTTTTCCCAACGGAGCAGCGCACAGGTGAGTATTTCTGCATTTTCTCTTACAGAACTCTCCATAGGAATTTCTTTAAAATGAGCATTGATCCATCCTTGAGGAAGTTTTTGCTTTGATTGCTATGAAAACGTTCGGCGAGGGCAGTGGTCGGTTAACGCTTTTAGCCTGACGGCTTATTACAGGGTTTTCCGGGAATTTTAGCTGACACCCAAGGAACGAAGTTGCAATAACGCTGCGCCTTGTATCAGCTGAGACCGTTCGTTTTTCAGAGAGCTTAATGGGCTGCAATGATCGGATTACAAATAAGCAGACGACCTTAGACTGAAAACAGTCATTTTGCACTGTGGGCTGACGCTATTTAACAGTGTTTGCAGAATTATGATTGTCTGGAGTTCATTTGTGTTAACACTGTTTGAAGCAACCTTGTAGTTGTGCATCCAGGACCGGGGTTCACGTTATGATGTAGGGGAGTTGGTAGAAAAATTTGAATATGAGCTAGCGAGAAATAATTACAAACAGGATCGTGTTTTACTCATTGAATGTTCTTGTATGAAGAAGTTTCATATTTCATACAAAATATATAAACACAAGTGTGATACATATATCGTTCCAGGTGGGACAATCAATGTAAACAGAGTTGTGCGGGACCAGCGATTACTGTGCCCAAAGAAGTGTAACCTACAATGGCGGGAGAAACCACCTAGCAGTTGTCAGCAAATAGGCGACCCATATCGCATAGCACTGTCGCTTACCATAGCTCATGCTAAGCTTTAGAGGGACGATGAAGCTATTAAGCGTACGTCTCAATAAGCTACATTGCATTCGGTGAGGGGTGCTATCGACTGCATGGGCACAGCGATCTCAATATAATCAAGGTGCATGAAAGGTCTCCCTCAATCTTGTGGGATGTGATTAGTTCTTCAATGTGAAATTTTCGCATGGTCACAACGGATCATAACTCACCGTGGTGGCTTAGCAGATAGGATGTTGGCTTGCCAAGCTCAAGGCACCGGAATCGAATGTTAGTCACGGTGGCCGCATAAAAATCGGGCGGAAATAAAAAATAATATTAATTAAAAAGAAGGCCTCCTCGTGAGGGTAGACTTAGATGCACGTCAAAGGAGAGCGGGCGGTCTAAGTGACGTCGGAGCCCACCACTACAAGGCGTGCCGCAGAATTACACCACGGATTTCGCACGTGGAATGTCGTCTGATATTGTTATAACAAACGGCTCAACAGCAGCAGTAGGGGGGGGGAGGAGGGGGGCTATAGCCGTATGCCGTTCTCATTCTGTCAGCTAAATGACGAGAGCAATAGACATGTTCTGCGATACTATGAGCGTTTACACTGAATTATAACTGGTTATGTAAATACTCTCTTCTTAGCACGGGTGACGAACTTATCTATTGCGCAATATAATATTTAAGCGGAAGACATCACCGCAGAGTCAGCACTTGCGATTCTGAAGTTTGGTCGCCTGTTGGTTGCAGGTCATCGCCCCTCGCTGCACGTGCCCCATCAAAGACAACGTCGTGTGGTTCCGCACTTGGCGTAAAGTGTCTTCGCAGCATGTGCGTCCACAAGCGTGGTCTCGAAAGCCCGGATCAGCTCCTAACCTTAGCAAGACCTCGTTGTAGACACAGCCACGATGTCGGCCCTGATCCTGGGAGCAACACAAAATGTGGCGCCTCTATTCGAGTGCGCCCACAGCTTCTGCACAGCGGCTTTAACCGGGGCGTCGACAAGACCGAAGTCACCGTCCTGGGTGCGTCCAGTTTCTCGTCGCCCAAGCCCACCCCTCCTCAGTCAGTTTGATTTGTACTGAGTGTCTGTGGGACGTCTTCCGCGTACTTTTCAAGTAGTACGAGGAAGCTTCGGCTCATCCCGAGCAAGTGATATGCCTCCATGGAATCGGGTATACAAGCTAGCACACGGAGGCTCCTTTGGCCGCTTGGTATTTCAGCCTATGAGGCGTCTGCCGAGGAACCGACAGGTTAATGCGCGTCGATATTACTTGGACTCGATTTCCTTCTTAATTTTGGAACCACAGTAGCGCTGCATAAGGGCAGCGTCCCTATTAATGTGGAGATATCTTCCTTTTTTCCGATATCTATAAAGATTTCATATTGATGCTATATTTGTCGATTGCCCTTGCGTTATTATATACTTAGATTTCACCGTTGTGTCCTCGTTGACTAAATGTATTTGTGTTCATCTAACGGCTATGTAATTTTTGAATTATTAATAATACGCAGAACAGTGATTGCAAAAATGCAGACAGCGACGCATGCAATGCTTTTACGCTTGTATATTTCTCGTGCGTATTGTGCGATTTCGATTGAAGCTTGTATTTGTGATCATAGTGTGCCGTTTCCTGACAGTTGGTTTCTACGGCGTTCCTGGAAATGCCTTATACACTTAACGTCAGTAGATTTCCGACTGCCTCGTAATATACCTCTTTTAATTATTTCATATAATATGATACGAAGATTATCACCAAGTTTTTCTTCCGGCGAGGCGCAGACGCGAACGCTCGGATTGTAAAAATTATATATATGAAAGGAAAATTTCAGGGGAAGTGAAATCACTTTCAGGAGCCTTTAACTGTGCTATCCTATACGTTTTCGTGAACTTTTGTTTGATTGTTTAGACATTTTAAATAAGTTCGGTCGTGTCTGGCTCACACCCATATAAACCTGGCTGAGCGTAGATGTTCAAAGAGGGTTTGAGCCAAGCGTGATTTCCCCGTCTTTTCTTTTTTTCTTTCTTTGTGTGTACGTTTGAATCACAACTATATATACTTATGTTGCATGTTATGACATCCGGAAACATCGCGCCGAAGCCTAAACTATTGCGGCTGGTTAGGTTGGCTGGAAATTAACTCCTGTGGGTTCCTGGCACAGGCGTAGCCAGATTGGGGGGGGGGGTGATGTTAAAGCCCCTCCCGAAAAAACTTTCGAAGTTTCCGAGCACAGATATATTCCAGTCACGTCTCGATGAGCTCGGAACTCGTGCCCTTGCTGACTTACTGGGTTCACATAGCAATGCTGTCGCTAGAACCGGCGGCGACTAGCTAGCACTTAACAGCAGCTGCTCAATGTTAGTATGCATGACGTTCTGTGCAAAAATATAGCTCCATTGGAGTGACCTTGGGAAGAAGAGCACTAGAAAGCGTTAGCAAAACAAGACCGCATTGTCTGGGAAGCTGGTACCTATGAACACAGTTTACCCGCAGAAACACGTAAATAGGAATAAGCATAGCCTTACGTCGTATAAATATGATCTAGGAGTGAAATTTACCACCTCTTAATTCATTCCTTAGAGTACAGGCTCATGTAAGCGGTGTGGGTCGCGCAAGTTGTGGAAAGTACACTGCTGCTCATAGAGTGTGTGGTATCCGTCTATAACATGGCGGTGAAATTCAGATGGCTTTTTACCAAATGAAGCGGCGTCTTGCACCAAGTAAAGACCGTATGTTTTACGGTCTTCACTTATAAATAAATCTTATGCTAATATAACGAGATATTGCAGCTGAAAGCATTACCAGGGGACGATCATTGTGGTTATTTCACCAGCCATTATGCGGTGAGAAAAATTGCGCACTAGGGGGGAAGTTTATTGTTAAGTTGTTGCGTACTTGTTCATTCAATGTTATTTAATTGTCAAACTTGACCGTGTTATGATGCCTAGTATATGCTGGTGGTTCTAGAATGGCAAAAACCCCAAAGACCTTGTGGGGGCCACATCTGCTCAGGGATTTATAGTGGAAATTTGAGTGTGTGCTTCAACGATAGAATTAGGAAGGTGCGTTTATTTATTTCTTGCGTTTTCTGTTTAGCTTGTTTCTTATTAAGAAAAGAAAGAGAAACCATCGGGCACGCAACTCGTAGCTACCTATACAGGGTATCTAAACTACAGGACACTAAGACGTTTTTTCAGAAATCTGTAGAAAGCTTTCTGAATGTCCTTGCCATGTCATATCCGCAGTCGCCACTATTTTGTGCGTTAGAAAATTACAATATTTTTGACTAAGAAACTGGGAATCGGAAACCTCTATGCATTTTGGGAGACTCACTAATAATATACCATTTAATTTCATTACAAAGCGCGCAGTATGGGGTTAATAGACCGATCTCACCGCGTGATCTGCGCATGCGCGAGTTTCCAGGAGCGGCGCCGCCGCCATCTTAATTGTAGTTCTCAAAGCACAGCTGCTACGGCTGTGCGTGCTGCACGCCATAAGTTTGCTGGCGTTTTTCACGTGTTTTTGGCGTGGACGACGATTGAACGCGTCAGAAAACGATGTCCGAACCTCCTGTGACCGTGTTTAATTTATATTTGTCACGCGATGTAGCGCTGTTAGAGAGAAAAAAAAGTTGGAATGTGAACATGCGACCTTGTCACGATCTCGTCGTTAGTCTGTGCGCCCGTGTCGCTTCGAATTGCTGTTACCCGTATTCGCTCAATTATTCGCGATTAAAGAAAACAAGTAAAGACGTCTCAGAGCATGTATCGTACAGAGATATAACGCCAAGAGCGATGGTGAAAACTGAAGAGACAGTCGAAGGAACGATTTTGCGCTTGTTTTGTCAAAGCAAATCTTCATATGCACAGTGTGTTGTTAGTACAGGGCTTCGATCACAGTGATGCGCTAGATGTGAACGATGACCTGCCGCACGCCGTTAACGAAAGCTTACGGGTCGCTGCTAATATCGCAAACGACAAGCAGTTCCTGCTGCATATAAAGTACGGATGAGTCGGTGAGTAATTTTGGCGACAGGTGCAAAACGATGAAAAAGCGGCAGCCCGCTCTGCCCGCCGCCCTGACCTGAAGGCTCGGCGCCGACGTCGTCGCTAGGCCATACCGCTTCAAAACTGCGTCGACATAAACTCAGTAGGCGAATGACCCTATGCAGGCCGCTCGTGCACATAAGATTGCACGTTTTGTCACTGGTATTTACTCTTTAACTGGTTCTCGCAATAAAATCAGACATTGAAAACCGAAACACCGGCGGCACGGATGGTCAATTGCTATTGATGCCGGCGTGGCGTAGCAATAGCCCTGCGCAGCGTGAAGTATGCGCCAAGCTGCGCTTGGGTCAGATCTTTCGTTCATGTTGACGCTTGACTGTCGTTATCGCTCGCAAAACGTTAAGCATTTTCTAGCGAGCACAATTTTGTCCAGAACACAACCTGTATCCACGCCGTTGGCGGAGATCGCCCGGCAAGGTGATCATGCACACGCTATGAATCGTTGCGGTCACTAATCGGTCCGTCCTTGATGTGCCTGAGCTGTTATGACGCTGTAGGGCATTGCTAAAGTGTCATGCCAAAAAAAAAAACACAAAATTCACAAACACTGCTGAACAAGCCGTGTGCCGTACGAGCCGGTCTGTCCGACGCACCAGTTCCTGCCGAAGCTTGCCATTCTTCGCGAACGCGAGAAAAACCGAAGCGCTTTTGTTTCAGGCTGTTCATGTAGCATCCCGGCACATAGGACTTAAATCCAACCATCAAAATTTTTCTAAATAAGGCCGATAAAGCTCGTTAACGCCGTTCTCCCATGCAGAGGCCACGCATTTGAGCGTACCGCGACTGCCGCGAGAACTACAAGTTCCGGCATGCACTGCGGCAGCGGTGGCGCGGTGAAACAGCGCGGTGAGATCGGTCTATTATGTCACGTGAAAACGCACCTACTCGCATCAGACAGAAGCGCCCTCAAATAAGCCTATGGGAAGCAAGAGTATACGGTGAAGCTCTCCACCACATACGTCCTTACGTACAGTCGAGCGCATAATTATAGAGACCGCGGGAGCGCGTTCGGAACTGCGCCGCTGCGCCTTCTGGCGGCTGCTCGGCTCAGTGCGGCAACGCGTACAGCGCACGCTCGTCCCATTTAGACCGGCGGCCTGCTATTTCGCTCGCTTCAACGGCGCGCTTATCAAAACGTGGCAGAAGGCGCAAGGTGTCACTTCTGCAGACGCTGTGAAAACCCGTGAGAACTGAAAAGTCCGAGTGCTGATGTGACGGCAGTCCGGTCATTTGTACGCGCCGGTTTTCGCGCGTTCCGCTTTGTGCACCTGACCCTTGAAATCTTGGAAGTGCGACGAAGCAGGCGGTCCTCGCTGGCGTACAGGAGTGGGAAGCATTTCGCGCATGCCCTGAGAGCGTGGGCGCCCTTTATAAATCCATGACATCTCGTGTGGCGCATCTGGTTGCAGCCAATGGTGGTTTGATCACATATTGAAAGTGGTGATCCTTGCTGGATCTCAGTTACAATTTACGTTTATTCAGCTTGAAAGAAATGAACTGCGTTTATTCATCGCTCTTCCTTGCTCTTAATCTTCAACCTGTTCCTTCTTCTATTTTCCAAGCCTTTTTTTCATGTTGCGCTATAAAAATGTGTAAATTATGATCTTTTCTTTGGCTGCGCGATATTCAGTGCGTTACCACATATCATTGGCCACATGATACTTGGACCGAGCACCACAAAGAAATGGAGCTGGCACAAGGTGCCCGAAACAGAGCACATAACAAATCGCTGCACGTCAAGCGCATCACACAAGTTCGTTTGAGAGAAAGTGACATAATGCATACTTTCCGCGCTGCATCTACGAAGAAAGCGTAGTGGGCGGCGCTCCGGGCCCTGATGATGCAAAAAAAAAAAGGCATTTTCGTCGCTATATCATCGCTCGGTGCCACGGGCGCTTTTGCATCGTCTGCAGGAGTGACACCTTGCGCCTTCTGCCACGTTTTGATAAGCGCGCCGTTGAAGCAAGCGAAAGACCAGGCTGGCGGTCGGAATGGGACGATCGTGCGCTGTGCGCGCTGTCGCACTGAGCCGACCAGCCGCCAGAAGGCGCAACGAGCAGTTCCACACGCGCTCCCGTGGTCTCTAGAATTATGCACTCGACTGTACATTAATAATGGTACCGAATGAGCGTCAACAAACAGTGCGGCGATTATGCAGGAATACCCACCACCTAATACCTCGTGTACAATTTATTAGTCACGACGAGCGTAAACTCTTGGTCACTTCATTCTATACGAAACCATTTGTTTGTCTGCATGAACGTTTTTTCTGCAATCCTATTCCAGCAAAAAAAAAAAGAGGAGTTAGATTTACTGCAACTCTTCCTATAGAAAATCATAAAATACCGCTTCGAGAAATACAGCAAAGCAGCAAGAAAAGCTGAGTACGCTTCACTCATTATCTATAAAGAGGATACGCAATAAAGGGAGTGTGTAGTGAGCTTTCGACACCGAAGTAAAATGACACCCAAGAAAAATATAAACTTTATCTAGATCAATATCTTTGCCTCTGTTATAGTGTACCACCACTTGCCGAGCGGAAATCGCCAAACTTCTTGCGTCGTAAACCAGCCGTCGGAAGTGTCTCGTGTTGCCGCAGAAGTTCAACGTTCACGCCCAAAAGAGGACGTTATGATCTTGTTTGCGGAAACTACGGTTCGTTGAGTTCCACGGCCGTAATATGTGGTCACAACTCTGGCTACTGCTTATATACATTCTTAGTTTATTTAATTGGTTTTTCATATTCACAATGGAGGAGTACTCAAGAAGGATGGCTTGGCCTCACTTCAAAAACGTAGCAACAGAAGGAGAGAGTGGGCGCCGCTGAAATTCCACAATTTTACGATTTCCTCGATTACTAACGCTCTGTTCTCGCCAGAGATGCTGTATTGGTTATCGCACAAATGTCATCTCGCAACCTTGCTTAACCTAGTATTTGTCTCTAGCATCTATCTAAGTAGCTAAAGCTACCCGAATGCTTTGTTTCGGAGTGAAAACGTGACACTTCCTGCATTTCTAGAGAATAATAGACATCGCAATATATAGAAGCGAGCTTTGTCGGTATTAAGAAATTACACGTTAATGCGTATTGCCTTTACCTTAGCTATAACAAAAATTACAGTGGTTTTAAGGTTCCATCTTCAATATCTGCCTTACCCGGCGAGAAGTTTGTCTGAGGATCAACGTTTGCTGAGGCAGGCGGGCATTGTCGATATATCTTTCTAGTAACATAATAGATCTTCCAAGATATCATTGAAGGTAGCGCTTGTTGAATGATTTATCAGGTTGGATGAAGGACACGCAAATCGAACCCACACTAATCTCCGCCCGTATACAGACAGGCATGAACTCAAAGAAACCTCGCACACGTGCACATGCAAACATATACACAAGCACATCACAGTAATGCACCATGTAGATTGCTCACCTCACATGGCCGTACACCGATGATCGGGTATATATACCCAGACATATTTACCTGGAGGGAAGTTCCTGTTCAGCGCAATTATAAAATAAACGTTCATAGAACAGCTGTGCGGTTAGCGTCGGCTCATAATGCGTACTTGTGTTACATTCGTAAGTGGAAGGCTTACGAGGCACCTCACTCATGCAGGGGTAAGAATATTGGGATTCACACGGATCACTACGGCAATCAGTATAATTTACTTCAATAACATGCAAACCACATTCATCTATTGGAAATTGCATTCTGCATCACTCAATATAGCCGTCGAATTAAACATATGCGAGTTTCCAAAAAGAAGCAAGGCAGCAAGTTGGGCTAGTTGGTATAACGTCATGGTGGAACAGCGCGCACACACACGGACCGAAGCGAAGAAGAGACGACACGAGCGCTGACTAACAACTGAAATTTTATTGAAACGATAGCACATATATAAGGAGGAAACACGTGAACATACTGGTCATGACATACACAGCGGCTAAGTGCAACAAAACTGATTGTCCTTATGTGCCTTCTAAAAACCGGATCTCTTTATCTAGGAGATTGAGCGACGCTTGGCTTATGAAATTCTCTCCCCCTTTTTTTATAAGAAAGGCTTCCATAATCTCTCTTATGGTGCGACTTTTATGTCTGAAAAGAACAGATGTGTTAGTGAAGATAGGATTACAATCACATCCCCTGCAATGGGCGGCCAAATGAGCATAATCTCTTTTCTTTACTGCAGACTTATGCTCATTCAATCTCGTGTTCAGGCATCGGCCCGTTTGGCCGATGTAAGCTGCACCACATGACAACGGAATATTGTAAACTATCTCAGTGGCGCAGGGAACGGCAACAAAGATAAGTGTGCCGTTCCCTGCGCCACTGAGGTAGTTTACAATATTCCGTTGTCATGTATATATATATATATATATATATATATATATATATTGTGTGTGGAGTAGGTAAATTGTAAGGTCCGAAGACCACGACCCTCCCCCTCCCCGAAGAAAATTTCTGGCTACGCCACTGCACTGTTGGTATTCATTGACAGTACTCGGCCGGCACGTATATAGGGCCAGGAAATACTGAGGGTTGGAGAATAGAGGTGTCTCGGAGTATGGGTAAACGAGGGAAATGCGTACATGGAGGTAAGGGGACACAGCCATGATAACCAAGGAGAATAAGGATGCGGCGCTAATGAAGTATGACGTACTATTGGGACACACTACATGGGACACCGGGTGCTTCGAGCTTTGTGAAAGGTGTTATCGTTGGGAAACTTGTTCTGGGGAACTCAGCCGTGTGCATGACATCGTGGGAGCAATCTTGATGTGAATCAAAGCACCGTGGGTTGCCCCGCGTTGGGTGCTCACGGAAAAGCGACAAATGAGGCCTTGAAGGGCGATATCGACTCGTCATCGCTTGTGGGTGGAGAACCTTAGAACAAAATCATGTTGGAGGGGAGAGGAAGGAACATGAAGTACAATTGACAGGCCGGGGAAGTGTCCAGGTCACAAATAACGTAATGATAATTCTCATGTTAGTGAAGTTATCCGTAAACTACTGCCATATAGAGGCTAATGTGTAAACAAATATAGTAACTGTGTCGTGCAACTGTTTTAAACGCTGTGTTCATACTTCCCTTGTTGGCAGTAATTGTAAGCAGTAATTGTAATGGCAGCAAAGTCATAAATAGGTGTAGTTACTGCCTCCCTATAGGTTGTTAATGTCGCGACAAGGATCTTCTGCGCCGAAGATGGCATCACTACATTATTTAGAGTGTGGCCATAAAATGGTGGGTAGTGGTGCAGAAATTCCATGCGCCACATCCATTCTTGCGTGCAAAAGAAGTTAAAGCATGGAAGATTGTGCGACAGCAAGAAGTGGTGATATAGAGCTTAATCTAGGTCGCGGAAATATGGAAGTGAGTCTTGTGCACATGGTCATTTCCAGTGATCACTATCCAGGCGACTACGCTGTGCGCACTGACACAGAACACTCACTGAGGCCTCGTGAACACAGTTTATGCGTGAACATGACTGGCGCAATATAATTTGAGAGATATATCTTAGTGTGATGACTACAGCGTAAAGTAGAAAAAATTGGTGCATGTCGCGCTTCGGAACCTCTTTATCTTTTTTATTATTCTTTTTACCGAAGTCTTACTGGCCGTTCATCCCGCTGTTGCCTTTGATCACGCAGGCTGTAAAATATGTGAGCTATGAATCGCAACATTCGTCTGCTTGTGTGCACGTCATGAGACGTCTTATAACCACGTCGTAACTATGCATAATAACATGGTCATAAAAGCACTATAATTCTTATGAAAGATGAAATACTGCATAGGTGTCGGAAATGGTCCTTTAAATGATGTGTCGGCACTAGCCTTTGAGACTTGTGCCTCGGCTTGTGCCGACGCCCGATAATAGCTTCAAATCAGCCGAATGTGACGGGTTCGTCTGCTGCTAGGCAGTTACTTTGTGTTTTGTATCAACTTCGATATCGTACCATCCAAACGGCGTTCTTTTATCTTGTTCTGATCCTGAGCTGTACAAATTTTTCATTCATTAATAGAGGACCCCTAAGGTCGCAGGTACGTGTCCAACCGTTTACAACTGTAAACGTAGAATGCGCTTGAATTCTGAATTCTCTGTCTCTATTTACAGCAGAGCCATACGGCCTCATTTTTTGCCCCTTGCCTACATGTTAACTGCTCGCCTAAGAATTTTAGTTAATTATTTTATTAGGTAATTAGATATATTAAAGCCCGACACGATCACCTGATTTACGTGCGATCTTCAAGTGGAACGGAACCGCATTGTTTATGGCTTTTTTTATTTAATTCGGGACTTTTCTTATTTTCATGAAACGTGTCTGCGAGGCCATCCGTCTCACATGCTCATGGCTGGAGCCAAACAAGAATATTCTTATGAAAATGAAAAAAAGAGAAATTGATTACTGCTATTCGAAGAACGGAGAGTCTGTGAGCGCAGTGATTTGTGACTGAGCCTTTGTTCTTTATCGTTAGAGCATTTCTCTATGTGCGCGCGCACTCTATAAATGACTGCATCATATTCAAACAGATGGTAAGGTGTCATAGATAATGTTTTAAATGCTACAAGTAACAGCCTCCATTCACACAGCATGCCAGTTTTATCTTCGTTATCGAAAAAAAAAATCCGCGCATCTCCACGAAGTGAACCATGACGGGCGGGCGAAGCTGGGGATCGTTCTGTGTCACCGTAGATCACCGGAGAGATTGCCCACTCATGCATGTGAGTGACACGGCGTGTGTATATTTAGACACGCGTTGTCATTTATGCTCCTGGTCTTTATGAGATTCCTGCGCTCCCACGTCGTAGATCGTGCCAATTTCCGAATTAATTTAGTTAATGCGCACGCTACGAATCTTTATGGCTGAACTACGTACGAGAGAAATCTCGCACCGGTACTACATTGCAGGACGAGTGCGTATATATATGGGGTGGCCGGTGAACGGTTGTACTGCGCGAGCAGTCCGTTTTTTTTTTGAATCAAGAAACTCGCTAGCAGACTGTGCCAGGAGTGTCCTTGGATAGGACCAGCAGTGAACACGGATATCGCCCAGCCACGGTGGTCTATAGTGGCTGCGGTACTCGGCTGCTGATCCGAGGGTCGTGGGATCGAATCCCGGCCGCGGCGGCTGCATTTCGATGTAGGCGAAATGTTGAGGCCCGTGTGCTGTGCGATGTCAGTGCACGTTAAACCCCAGGTGGTCGAAATTTTCGGAGACCTCCGCTACGTCGTCTCTAATAATCATATCTGGTTTTGGGACGTTAAACTGCACAAATCAATCAATCAATCGGACGTCATCGCATGCTGCCAGCAGAAGACTGCACTTTGGGCGGAAGCCGTGCCAAGGTTCGTCTTTTGAGAAAATGCGGGTGGTACTCCATATTTTGATATCGGGGAAAGAATTCTTGTGCTGTTATTCCTCGGCTGTACCTAGCCGAAACTTCGTCGCTGCACTTAGCGCCCTCCGCGAACGGAAAACGAGTCAGCGCAGAACGCACGCTGTTAACCACATATATCACCGTCAGTTTCGTTACCAAATTAACTGCCGTGGCGTTTTTGGAACGAGCTTGGCATATACACGGAAAGCATTCTTTCGATTGCGATCCCTACCACGCTCAAGATTCTCTTCAGAACAGTTACATAGTTGTGTTTACATGATCTGAAATAAGTAATGTCGAAGCCAAGGCTTCCGTCATGCTCTGTAGCGTTATTAAAGACGATAGTCTTTCTTGGGATACTTGAACGCAGAAATTTGGTCTGTCTGTTTGTCTGCTGTCACGCCATTCAGCCATTCGACCAAAGTTTAAGCACTTGCCTAACGCCCAGTCATTTTGAATTGGTAGCTGCGTTCATACTTGTGAACATTGTCGATCAAAAAGCAAATATTACGCATATCAGAGGCGCGACATCAATACGTTTTTATTAGGTGGTGTGTTCCTTTACTAGAAAATACATAGATACGTAATTATAAAGACTCTAGCGTTTGTTAGGCTGCGCTAAAATGCGACGCTATGCACGAAAAAGACCTCTGCCGACGATTTGGTGCTGCCACCTGGCAGTTGCCCAGGTATTCTGCGCAAGTTCATGTTTCGAGACGGCGCTGCGAGATGGCGTCCATATTTCAAGCAGCGTAAGTATACGGCCGGCAGAAGACCATCGTCTTTCGACGACATTTCCACCCAAGCACGTAGATAAGCGGCTTGTTTTCTTTTTTGGTGTTCTGGTTTCGTATTCAAGTCACCTTTCCGCGCCTCATAGAACGCTTACTAAATTTATATACTCGCATATTCTTTGATTAAAACGCGCTCTTCATTCTCAACGTTCATTGCGACGTGGTACTGTTATATATATTCTTCGGCGCCCTCATCCTCTACGGCCGCGGCGACGACACAACAACTCTGCTTCGATTTCTGTTAAATCTATAGAAGAAATCAGACAAATCAAATCAATGCGAAATTCCCGGCGATGTAAGCATTCTTCGACCTGTGTTTAGTATTTGTCGCTGCATTTGCCGGTAACATTGAACGCCACCAACGCAGAGTTTTGCGAAGCGAGCTTCTTAACGCTATAGCATTAGAGTTGTATTGTTTGCCTTTCGAGATTGGAAAAGAGCAGTTGAGCAATTCAATACGGCACTTCTTTTATTCAAATAAATGACTTGCTTAATTAGACTTTCTAGGCAACCATGGCTCATCGAAATTCGGCTTTTGTTAGCCTACTCTGGCAATCGAAGTTCACTACCCGCTGCACACTTCGACGTTAAAGAAAGTTTATGACCACTACCACATCGACATTCTGCTATGCATTCAATCATAGTTTTGCGCATTGCATGCCTTCGTCTTTCTCTACCGAGCTCTCGAGCGTCAGCCAGCGAACGAGGGCACGTGGTGGCTTGCGCTACACTGACGTTCGTTCATGCCAGCTTTACACGTTGTCCTTAGAAGGTGCTGTCTTCTGCATTTCCAGCGAAATTTCTCTCCTGCTGGCCGCAAACCATGACACCCGTTTTCACTCCTGGCCTTACCCAAGGACACTACGGCGTCGGCAAGCGACGGCCCTACCAATTTCGTCAAGCAGAGCTCGTGATGGCCGGAAGACGCAAAATGCTCGACGACTGCCGTTGTCGCCTCGGGAGGCCCTTCTGTGCCGCTCGTCCTTTTTATCACGCACTCGAGTGAGCTCCTGTATTACGCGTCATTCTTTTGCAAGTGGACTACATGCCGCCTATCCGGCAAGAACGATCTGGAGTTCAAGGTACGCCAACCTGACGCTCGCCCAGTGGCGTTGCGTAAGCGGACCTGTAGACGACCAGGGTCTTCAGTGGCAGTCCAAGCGCCTCAGATGCGGCAGCTGCGCGCTGCACGAAGTCCTGCAACAGTTGAGCTTACGCATAGCCTACGTAGCCGACTGCGAGTCGAACCTTCTGTTTGCGGGCCGATGGCTGCTGTCCAACTTGTTCGCCGCCAGCATGTCAGGCATCACGCTGGGAGCATGGGACGCCGACCAGCCACCTTTGTCACTACGTTCGGTGTCCTCAGCTCTAGACTGGATGCCGGCTTCGACGATAGCGGCTGGCCTGTTTACCGCTTCCTTCCCAGCGAGGCAGTGTTCCTGTGCACCATCCAACAGGCCACGTGCGCACGTCCGGACGAAGCAAACCCTCTACTTCGCCGAGTCGTACGACAGCACGAATTTGGAACTACTTTCGACCCATTTATATTCGGTTTATCATTCTACGTGCCTGGTGTAGCTTGGATGCGAGGCGGCTACGGTACATCCAGATTGATGGTCGGACGATGGGATGTCTTCGCTGCCACCAAGCGGTCTTCAGGACGAGCTCTCCTGCTTCTCTCGCGGGCTGATGTGAAGCTTGGGTGGTCCACAAGTGGTCGGTCTCAGCCTGAGTAGCCTGGGCATCGTGGGGCTGGTTGGCCTGGGCCTGGGCAGTATGGGCTGCCTGGTTAGCCCAAGGACGATTGACCTGAGCTTCTCCACGGCAGTGCTGACTGGGTTTGGCAAGGACAGACTTTGAATGGCCGACGCGTGTTTGGGACACGCCATGGTGAAGGAACTCTCGTCGACGTTCCATCCCGTCCTCGTGCGGATGGGCGATGACAGTCGCAGAGAACATTCGAGAGAGGCACAGCGCCGTTGTTTCTACTGCGAACAATTTTCCCGTGACCCTCTCGCGATTCATTTCTTGCGTTGACGCGTTATTGAATAAACTGATGAGCATCGGCAAATGTCCATTTCATTATGAAGCCGCATAATGCCGTGAAAAGCGTCGTTACAGAAGGCATGTTCTGCTTATTGCAAATCATGATCACTGAATTGGAGAGACGAAGTCCAGCAGTGGACTTAGATTAATACGCAGATAACTAAGCTTCAACAATGCTGGACGAGAACAGTGGTTCGCGGTAAAGAGGCAGCGAACTAGTTTACGAATCTATTTACTTTTGAGAGCGAGCGACCACGCGCGGATTCAGCCCATAACACTTACGTAAGCAGAATAAGAATGGGGTGGAAAGCATTTGGGAATGATGAATATGAATGGTAGTTTACTATATTTACTCAACAGGACAGTGTACAAGAGGAGCACCTTATCCACGACGAAGAAATGTGGGGGCTCGATGCGGACGATTTTGCGTATACGTTGAAGATGACGCTAGCGAGCCAGGGAACAGAAAATGATAGGTTTACATTTAGGGGACAAGAAGAGAGCGGAACGAGTAATGGAATGGGCGCATGTTAACGACGAATCTGATCGGAAATAAAAGAAAATGGGTTTGGGCAGGGCATATGAGCAGGCAAGGTAACTGATGCTCTTTAAGGATAACAGAGTGGATACCCGGTGAAGGCAAGGGTAGCAGGGTGTGCCAGAAATTACAGGTTAGTGGATGATTGAGATCAAGAAGCTTGCGGGGTTAACCTGGCCGCAGTTGCAAAGGATGGTGTCCATTGGATAAACATTTTAGGGGGGGCTTGACCGTGCGTTTTTTTTCTTTCTTTCTCTCTCTCTTTCTTTTTTTTTTCATCCTTCACATAATTACCATAATGTAGTGTGTGCAGTGGGTCAAGGGCAAGAGCTGGTCGTCTTCGCAGCTAAGCGAATTTGAGCAGTTTGGTGACCAGCACAGTGAGCTGAATGCGATCTTCAACAGCTGCGCTAGTACATAAGACTACAAGCCAACTTATGGTCTTGTCGCAGGAGAGTCAATGTTGGCATTATGGGCGCATCGCTGACATTATGGGGCGCATCGCAGGATGTTGAACTAACGTCTGCTTGATGAGCTTTCACTTATGTAGGTTGTTAAAAGTGCTTAATATACGGAAATACGGAGGCACGAAATGGTTTCCTCAAAGGAAGACTGTTACAGTTGACTAGTAGTTGTGTTGGGAGGGAAGCTGCAGCCAGGACGCAACGCACCCAAGGGGGTAGAAGTCGGTATTGAAGGGAGTGTCATTTTTGGAGGGTTTACGGCATTCCTTGCACCCCATTGAGGATGTGCTGTACGACCTTTTCTTAAAGCCTGCACCGTGTTTACCGACATACTGCGAACACTGATGAATTTGTATTTGCCCGCAGAGTGCCATAAGTGTTGGCAAACGTTGAAAGTTTTTGTCTATTGGTCTGTGTTGGCTGCAGTGCTGGCTGTCAAGGTTGAATAGAAAGGGCAATGATAAGGCAGTTTTTTCGCATATATCAATTGCGAATTGGAATCTTATATTTCTTACTTTCTTCCCCTAGGTCTCTGGTCATATTCGTGTAGTGAGCAGATGTTCGCTTCACTGCAGAAAACAGACGATCTTCTGGAAGCGGGTGGATCGCAGGGTCAGCAGACATCGCGTTCGTTGCGCCGTCGCCGGACGTTGGCTGGAGCCGACACGTACGTCACTTCAGGTGAGTGTCAATCCAATGTTCGACGAAAACGCGTCTGACGAGGAATGAGCATAATGAATTGATGTTCATTTCTTGCGTTGTTCATATTGTTCGCGTCATATGAGGTGTTCCTCGGGGAGAAATTTTGGCGCCGTTATTATCCTTTTATTCATTAATGTGAATCGTACTTAATTTACCTGTAAAAATAAACCTCCTTGCTCAGATTGCATTTTACACCAAGAAATCCATGCCCCTAGTTATCAAGAGTCATCAAATACTGTATTAGAGCCACACTTCAAGCATGTGTTGTGTAAAATAGGAATGTCACTCAGGTGAGGCTAGCAGTCGAAGGTGGTTTTGCCAGAAGCAATCAGATGCGGCTGTAGTAGTTCATGGTCTAATGTAGACTCATTCCGTGCGGTTTTCCAATACTGGTGCTGTACCAGTGCGTACTAGTGTTACATTCGTAAGTGGAAGGCTTATGAGGAACCTCACTCATATATTGCAGGGGCAAGAATATTGGGACTCACACGTGTCACTATGGTAATCGGTAGTTTACTTCAGTAAGATGCAAACCACATTTATCTATTGAAAATTGAATTCTTCATGACTCAAAATAGCCGTCAAATTAAACATATGCGAGTGTTCAAAAACACTTTAGGATTTTCGATTTACCTAGAAATAAGAAGTGCAAACTGTAAAAGAAGCTTTTTTAATATAGAAACGTATTTTACTACATTTTGCTGCCATACAGTCGAGTTTTCCATGTGCGGTGTCCACGTATACTTCAAGGGTGCGTGTCTTTACTGGTAGAAAAAAAAATGTGACAAAGTTCAGCATGAGGGGAATCATTCCCGATTTATCTGAAGAGAGCTGTAACCTTCTAACTAAAATTTAAGGGGTGAAAGCGATATTCAAAATTTTCAGTAGGTAAAAAATATTTAATTCATACTTACTGATAAAAAAATACTGGTTGAAAGTCCACACCACTGCCCACAAGGTATGTGAGACTATTTCCCTCCAGCGGTCAGATATTTTCAAATTCTTTGTGCATGGTTGTTGAGACACGATCCCGTGTTGTTCATTCAGAAAACATAGGCCGAAGAAACAACTGCAAGCACTTTCTGAATTTCGCATGCAAGCTTTTTTATTTGCTTTGGTGCTTCCGGTGACACATTAAGGCCTTTTATAAGAAAGTGAAGCCTTCTGGCGGCACCAAACTTAGCGATGGTGGATGTAAGCATCGGGGTTAACCACTTCGGTGTTCTCGCTGCATCCTAAACAAGGAGTCTGAGCATTGCGCAAGAGCATCACATCGACTGTGCTGCAGCTGCAGAACAGCGAAGGAAACGCGAGTTACTTCATTCTGCACGCGAGGTAACAGAGAAACACAGCACACGACACAGCGACGCAAACAAGACAGCAAAGAAAGCAAACGCAAGTCGCTGCTACTGCAGCAGGCGGGAGTGCTGAGCATATAACTGAGCTGAGCGCAGCCGCCGGGCGTACAGCCCACTCTACCGCAGCGCCGCCGCA
>CM023481.1:39850989-40021600 GCA_013339685.2 Hyalomma asiaticum | reverse complement strand
TACTGTTAATGCACACTTTTGAAAGTTGTGCTGCCACTTGTTTATTAAACTTAAAGATTTTCTTTCACTACGTTAAATCTTCTTCATAGAATTTTTTTATTCACCATTGTGTGCTTGCATAATGCATATTAGTTGGATGTACAATTTCCCTGAAAATCTGACACAATTTGATCATGACGTGAACGTATGTTTCGTGAATTGCAGCTACTCCTTTTTTAAAAGCATTTGTCGATGGTAAGACGTAAACAGTCTTGGGCAGTAACTAGTTACTAGTAACGCGTTACCGGTAACTAGTTGCTTTTTTCAGTAACTTATAACTGTAACTAGTTACTTTTAACTTAGAGTAACTTGTAACTGTAACACAGTTACTTTTTACACGGTAACTGTAACTGTAAATACCATTACAGTTACTTCCTTTTAAAGAGCTATCCAGCAGCAACACTTCTTAAAAGCGGGGCTCAGCAGTATCGCGATAGGACTATCACGATGTTTCTCTTAAATATTTATGACTATGTGTACCTCTGTATCTAGATAAATTTGCAAAATGTATTTGTATCTCACTAGTGGAACGCTTTTCCAATGCATCGATGGTATCGGGATGCTGTGCAGGACACGGAGATCGCATGGATTTTTTTTTTCTAGATGTCTTGACGTGTTTCCTGGGCGGAAATGAAGACTTTTTTTCTACGAAGGCAGACAAAGCACCGCCGGTTGGCTACAAAAAAGGGCGGGGAAGGGTTGTCCCCCCCCCTGCAGAGAAAGGTGCACGACACCGTAGTATGGTCGGTCTGAGTGACGAGTCACTGTTGTTCAGAGGCCGGTGCAGCATCCTTAATTTTTTTTGCGTGGCCAGCCATTTCTTCATGACCACCAGTGTGGAAACCACCTAGAAACAGACGGTTTTCAATGCCTCGCACACGTTCAGTTCTCAAAGCGAAGGTACTTCCAAAAAAATGTTGCAGTGGCTTAGCTCGGCTATGCCAGGATATACGTAGCGTTAGCAAAGGTTCAGCTGATCAGATTGTCTAGGATTAGCTTGATTGTCATGCTTACTGCTGCTCCAACGACACACACGCGGTATACGTATTATGTGGCACATGCATATTTATTTTTGCTCAACGTCACGTTGCTTCTCTATTGCCACAAAGACGGCTCGGTGATCAGTGAAGTAACACGCTGCCAGTCTCTATGGCCCCAACACTGATTGCCAGGCAACTACTTTGGGATCCGATGAGTCAAGCTTCTCCGCTCTTCTGCGCTGTTGAGCAGCATTTGTGCTCTCCTTCTCCATGGCTATACCACACTGGCAAATGCCAGTCAGAAGCGCAGCGGCTCCAGTGCAGTGTCAGACGGCGACTGCACAGAGAGCGCGCGCCGGCGTCAGTGCGTCTACCACGGCTACGACGTCACTCCTCTGGAATGCGCAGACCGGTGGCGGTGAGTCGCGCGCGGCGGCGGCGGAGTGCGCGAGAGGTGCCGGCTCCGGTGCGCAAGCTGTGTGACATCACTGATCCTTGCGCATGTGCAGCACGGCTCTTGATGTGCCGCGCGAAACGGGCTTGGCTAGGCCAGTGTAGCTAACGCTACAAAAGCACTTCCCAAAGTGCCGGCAGCAATGGCTCGAAGGGGCCTATATCATCTTTGTCGCGTCTCAGGATGAGCTCTCATTTCACTTACGAGCGTTCAGCAGTGCTTCGTGGCGCCAGACTGTCCCAACGTATTAAATGCGAAGCATTTCTTAGCGAACTTCGGCGACTTTGAGCGTATCTATCTATCTAGCCGCCTATATGGCTTTGTGTTCTCCTGGCCGTTTCGTTAATTGGATGTATACGAAAACTGAACATGACTGATGACGAAGATAAATGACAGGTCATAATATAAAAATCATGACATGCATGTCATGAGCGGCATGGTTTACGTGCCACGGTCTTGGCGCTCTCCTGGCCTTTTCTTTAATGGGATGTAGCTGAAATTTGTATGGCACAACATGACTGCATGACGAACATAAATGACACATCATAACACGAAAATCATGACACACATGTCATAAGCGGCATCATTTACGTGTCATGGTCTTGATGCTCTTGCGGCCGTGTAGTTAACTTGATATATATACCAAAATTATTGGTATGGCGAGGCAACAACGTATGACAACCATGGGTGACAAGTTCTAAGAACATGAAAATCATGACATGCATGATATGAGTGGCATGATTTACATGCCACGTGTTTCGTTAATGCTATGCACACCAAAGTTGCTATGGAACGTGCACAACTGCATGACGAACGTAAATGACAAGCCATAACATTAGAACCATGACATGCATGTCATGAGCGGCATGGTTTACATGCCACAGTCTTGGTGCTCTTGCGGCCATTTCGTTAGTTTCATATGTACCAAAATCGGTATAGCGAGACAACAATTCAGTTACATTTTACGTTCCTAACGCATGCTTCGCATTTCCTTGATTCTCACTGCACGCGGAATGTGCCATTTCTTTTGTAAATTAATTCCACAATCAATAAAAAAAGTTGCAGAAAATGAGGCGTACGGAACGATCGCTGGTGTTGGGCTTTTAAGTGAGCGGATTCCATTCCTTCTATCTGGCGCTTTCCTACGAGCAACTTCAACTAACCGCACGCCTTCATACGTTTCAGTTGAAAGAACTACATAATTTTTTTTGCGGTGTACTAATCTTGTACAGTAACGGAAACGTAACGACATTACTTTTTAGCAGTAACTGTAACTGTAACAGGTTACTTTTGGATGCTGAGTAACTGTAACTGTAACATAGTTACTTTTTACTGGTAACGTGCCCATGACTGGACGTAAAGGGCTTTTTTTTTAATGTGCAAATTGTGGTGTGAAAGAGAATTCTTCCGATCAGATGTGCTAGCTATAAATTTAATTTCAACTCAGCAACTCTGCACCGGATGCGACCATCGAAACAACATCTCTTGGAGTATCTAAAACGGTGATAATGAGTTACATTCTTCAACGTTAGGAAAGTCATGCTCATAAATAAGATTCGTTTTTCAGCAATATAAGACAAATCATTTTATTTGCTTCAAATGTACCATTAGATGCAGCTTAGGGAAGTTTATTATCGTTTTCTATTGGCAAATCACAAAATTGCCAACAATATAGTTCCGCTTTCTGACAATTTGTGAGCACACATTTAGATGCTCCGAGCAAAAAAGGCTCCTCCGATCAATCTTTCACAAAGGCAAAGCTTATATGCGACGGTCGTTCGAAACGGTGCTACGTTTGTAAATCGCACAACGCTATAAAGGATAGAATCGAAAATCACACACCCAGTCGGGCGTGGTTCACAGGGCTGTGACCGCAGTAGGCGCACCCCGCAACTTAAGAAGCCACACCTGGCTGCCCTGGCTGACAGCTGTCCGCAAGCAATCTGATTTAGCCAGCGCACTCTCACGAGCTATCATAATTGCATGCACCTCTCCGCATCCCCTTGACGTTCGTGGATGTGTACACATATTGAAGCGCTCAGCTAGTCAAAAAATGCAATCCACTTACAGTTCTCGCTGCACAGTGGCTGATCGGCGCTGCCGAAACGATGTATCACGCTAACACAACCCGCACCGGACTCTCAACGAGCAACTATAGGGTACACAAGGAGGGGGGCAAGAGACATGCGAGAGAGACAAGTGTAGGGGAAACAGATAAGAGAGAGTATATGTTTAAAGGTAAAAACATATTCGCCCTTCGAGTTTCGCTCTCGCATTTCACTGCGGCCCCGCGGCGCTGCCAAAACCAAAGTCCACTTACCAGAGGGCGCTACTACAGTGTACTAGAATATGGGTAGCGGGTTCAGGAGAGGGCATGCCCCACGCGCCGGCGTGAAGCGGCGAGTGTTGACTGGTCGTGTATGTATGCGGCGGCGCTGTGGTAGAGTGGGCTGTACGCCCGGCGGCTGCGCTCAGCTCAGAAATATGCTCAGCACTCCCTCCTGCTGCAGTAGCAGCGTCTTGGTTTGCTTTCTTTGCTGTCTTGTATGCGTCGCTGTGTCGTGTGCTGTGTTTCTCTGTTACCTCGTGTGCAGAATGAAGTAACTTGCGTTTCCTTTGCTGTTCTGCAGCTACAGCACAGTCGATGTGATGCTGTTGCGCAACGCTCAGACTCCTTGTTTAGGATGCAGCGAGAACGCGGAAGTGCTTAGCCCCGATGCTTACATCTAGCATCGCTGAGTTTGGTGCTGCCAGAAGGGTTTACTTTCTTGTAAAAGGCCTTTATGTGTCACCATAAGCACCAAAGCAAAAAAAAAAAAAAACTTGCATGCGAAGTTGAGAAAGTGCTTGTAGTTGTTTATTCGGCCTATGTTTTTTGAATGAACACCACAGGATCGTGTCTCAACAACCATGCACAAAGAATTTGAAAATATCTGACCACTGGAGGGAAATAGTCTTACATACCTTGTGGGCAGTGGTGTGCACTTTCAACCAGTATTTTTTTATCAGTAAGCATGATTAAATATTTTTTACCTACTGAAAATTTTGAATATCGCTTTCATCCCTTAAATTTGAGTTAGAAAGTTACAGCTCTCTTCAGATAAACCGGGAATGATTCCCCTCATGCTGAACTTTGTCTGATTTGTTTTTACCAGTAAGTATACATGGAATGCGAAATAAATGCGCGCTGCTAAGCGATATTTGACAGTTACATAGCTACATGATGCATCTCGAAACACGCTTACGCTTATCTCGCTGCCATTTAAGTCGTGACACTTTTTGAATCTCCTTGCATGGCGACGACATGCACGCTGCGACGACAAACGCATGCAGCCGTGCGTTTGCCAAATCATCACTCGGGGCGCTTGAGCAGCGGTGTGCAAGCATGCATCTATTTCATTATAACACATTTCGCGATTTTTCTTTCTTTTCAGTGTGCTTGATGCAGTACGTGGCACACCGACGGGGGGGGTTTCGGGTGTTTAACCCCCCCCCCCCCCCCCGAGGCCAACCTAACCCCCCTCCCACTATGTAACTGCTCCTATGTCCTAAAGGAATGTGGCGCTAATGTCTCTGCAAAACGCCGAAAAAATAAAATAATCATCATCATTGGTGTTACTATTATCTGGCATTTTATTTACTTTTTTTACACACACAACACTGTGTAATCGCATGCCCGGCCCTTCATGAAAAATTGACCTCCCCCCCCCCCCCCCTGGCAGAGACTGGCTTGATGTCGGGGTTATCTGAGGCGGACTACTATTTTACACGGATGTGTTAGCGATTAAAGCAATATTTATGAACTCGACTAATTACAAGAAATATTAATTGATGCTTAGTGATAAAAAAGTAGTTGTAAGTACACACGACTATTACAAGTATGAATTTAGCTGATAAAAATTTTATAGAACTTCTGGCTTTCTCAAAAATTTAGTGCATGATAGTTGATGCCCTAATAATGATGCCCTTTCGGGAACAGGAAACACCTGCACAGGTGTTTTTCGTCGTTTAGAGACAGCGCACACCTAAAGACACTGAGCGAGCAAATCCGGTCCCATCGAGCCACGCTGTACGGTTTTACAAGCCAATATTTCGTTTACTATGCCATATAGGCCGGCGATTCTTGCGGGCAGCAGTAACTATATCACGGGACAGGCACTGAAATGCAGAGCAAGAGTTCCATACTGCGACGTAATGCACAGCGCGAGTATGGTGCGCGAGCTTCGTACGGCATACAGCCGATACTCTACTGGCGCCATCTCGTGCCTTTAACGTGAGAAGCGTCACTCTCGGCCGGTCTCTGAGCCCACTACCCGTATATTCTAGTACACTGTAGGGCTATGTAGCTCTAGTCGGACGGCTCGGCGCGCTTTCAGTGTTCTAGATTGCAGAACACTGTAGTGTCGCTGACATTGGCCGCTTGGGGTGCACTTATGAGACGGTGGAAGCCGAGGCGACAGCGACGCGCGCGTTTCTTCGCTGCTTTTTGCGCGGTACGAAAAAACACACTCTAACGTCGCGCTCTAGAACAGTCGATGCAGGTTTAGACCGCACAGTCTCAAAGGAAACAAAACAAAACAAAAGGAAAGTGGGACGCGCGGTGTAGACGAGCTGCTATATAGATGGACACGCGCGTCGCGTTTTCGTATTGTCCGGCCACAGTCTACCCGACTTAGCTTCATCTGTCCGCGAGGCTGTGCATTCTGGTGCTGCTGCCGCACATGGAAACCTCGACTGTACGGCAGCAAAATGTAGTAAAATACGTTTTGATATTTAAAAAACTTCCTTTACGGTTTGCACTTCATATTTCTAGATAAATCGAAAGTCCTACAGTGTTTTTGAACACTCGCATATGTTAATTCGACGGCTATTTTGAGTCATGAAGAATTCAATTTTCAATAGATAAATGTGGTCTGCATGTTACTGAAGTAAACTACTGATTGCCATAGTGACCCGTGTGAGTCCCAATATTCTTGCCCCTGCAATATATGGGTGAGGTTCCTCATAAGCCTTCCACTTACGAATATAACACTAGTACGCACTTGATACAGCACCAGTATTGGAAAACCGCACGGAATGAGTCTACATTAGACCATCAACCACTACAGCCGCATCTGATTGGTTCTGGCAAAACCACCTTCGACTGCTAGCCATATCTGAGTGACATCTTTATTTTACACACCATGCTTGAAGTGTGGCTAATCCTGTATTTGACGACTCGATCTTGATAACTAGGGCCATGAATTTCCTGGTGTAAAATGAAATCCTGACCAAAGAGCTTTATTTTTTGCAGGTAAATTAAGGACGATGCACATTAATGAATAAAAGGATAAATAACGGCGCCAAAACTTATCCTCCAGGGACACCTGATATGACGTGAACTATATGAGCAACGCAAGAAATGAACATCAATTCATTATACTCATTCCTCGTCAGACGCGTTTTCGTCGAACATTGGATTGACACTCACCTGAAGTGACGTACGTGTCGGCTCGAGCCAACGTCCGGCGACGGCGCAACGAACGCGATGTCTGCTGACCCTGCGATCCACCCACTTCCAAAAGATTGTCTGCTTTCTGCAGTGAAGCGAACATCTGCTCACTACACGAATATGACCAGAGACCTAGGGGTAGAAAGTAAGAAATATAAGATTCCAATTCGCAATTTATATATGCCAAAAAACTGCCTTATCATTGCCCTTTCTACTCAACCTTGACAGCCAGCACTGCAGCCAATACAGACCAATACACAAAACTTTCAACGTTGGCCAACACTTATGGCACTCTGCGAGCAAATACAAATTCATCAGTGTTCGCAGTATGCCAGTAAACACGGTGCAGGCTCTAAGCAAGGTCGTACAGCACATCCTCAATGGGGTGCAAGGAATGCCGTAAACCCTCCAAAAATGCCACTCCCTTCAATGCCGACTTCTACCCCCTTGGGTGCGTTGCCTCCTGGCTGCAGGTTCCCTCCCAACACAACTACTGGTCAACTGTAACAGTCTTCCTTTGAGGAAACCATTTCGTGCCTCCGTATTTCCGTATATTAAGCACTTTTAACAACCTACATAAGTGAAAGCTCATCAAGCAGACGTTAGTTCAACATCCTGCGATGCGCCCATAATGTCAGCGATGCGCCCGTAATGCCAACGTTGACGCTCCTGCGACAAGACCATAAGTTGGCTTGTCTTATGTACTAGCGCAGCTGTTGAAGATCGCCTTCAGCTCACTGCTGGTCACCAAACTGCTCAAATTCGCTTAGCTGCGAAGATGACCAGCTTTCCCTTGACCGGCTGTACACGCTACATTATGGTAATTATGTGAAGGATGATAAAAAAGAAAGAGAGAGAGAAAGAAAAAAACGCACAGACAAGCCCTCCTCAAATGTTTATCCAAATGACACCATCCTGTGCAACTGCGGCCAGGTTAACCCCGCAAGCTTCTTGATCTCAATCATCCACTAACCTGTAATTTCTGGCACACCCTGCTATACTCTTGCCTTCACCGGGTATCCAGTCTGTTATCCTTAAAGAGCATCAGTTACCTTGCCTGCTCATTATATGCCCTGCCCAAACCCATTTTCGTTTTATTTCCGATCAGATTCGTCGTTAACATGCGCCCATTCCTTGACTCGTTCCGCTCTCTTCATGTCCCCTCAAGGTAAACCTATCATTTTCTGTTCCGTGGCTCGCTAGCGTCATCTTCAACGTATACGCTAAATCGTCCACATCGAGCCCCTCACATTTCTTCGTCGTGGATAAGGTGCTCCTCTTGTACACTTTCCTGTTGAGGAAATATAGTAAACTACCATTCATACTGATATTCATATCTATAGTTCTACCACTGATATAGATATAAATGGTAAACTACCATTCATACTTATATTCATATTCATAATTTCCAAATGCCCTCCACCCCATTCTTATTCTGCTTACGTAAGTGTCATGGGTTGAATCCGCACGTGGTCGCTCGCTCCCAAAAGTAAATAGATTCGTCAACTAGTTCGTTGCCTCTTTACCGATCACGAACCACTGTTCGCGTCCTGCATTGTTGAAGCTTAGTTACCAGCGTATTAATCTAAGTCCACTGCTCGACTTCGTCTCTCCAATTCAGTGATCATGATTTGCAATAAGCAGAACATGCCTTCTGTAACGACGCTTTTCACTGCATTATGTGGCTTCATAATGAAATGGACATTTGCCGATGCTCATCAGTTTATTCAATAACGCATCAACGCAAGAAATGAGTCGTCAGAGGGTCACGGGAAAATTGTTCGCAGTATAAACAACGGCGCTGTGCCTCTCTCGAATGTTCTCTGCGACTGTCATCGCCCATTCGCACGAGGACGGGATGGAACGTCGACGAGAGTTCCTTCACCATGGCGTGTCCCAAACACACGTCGGCCATTCAAAGTCTGTCCTTGCCAAACCCAGTCACAGTGGAGAAGCTCAGGTCAATCGTCCTTGGGCTAACCAGGCAGCCCATCCTGCCCAGGCCCAGGCCAACCAGCAACACGATGCCCAGGCTACTCAGGCTGAGACCGACCACTTGTGGACCACCCAAGCTTCACCTGCCGCCAAGGTACAGTGGAAACCTTGAAGTTTAACAAATCAGCCCGCGAGAGAAGCAGGAGAGCACGTCCTGAATACCGCTTGGTGGCAGCGAAGACATCCCGTCGTCCGAGCATCACTCTGGATGTACCGTAGCCGCCTCGCATCCAAGCTACACCAGGCATGTAGAATGATACACCGAAAAAAAATGGGTCGAAAGTAGTTCCAAATTCGTGCTGTCGCACGACTCGGCGAAGTAGAGGGTTTCCTTCGTCCGGGCGTGTGCACGTGGCCTCTTGGATGGTGCAGAGGAACGCTGCCTCGCTGGGAAGGAAGCGGTAAAAAGGCCGGCAGCTATCGTCGAAGTAGGCATCCAGGCCAGAGCTGAGGACACCGAACGTAGTGACAAAGGTGGCTGGTCGGCGTCCCACGCTCCCAGCGTGATGCCTGACATGCTGGCGACGAACAAGTTCGACAGCAGCCATCGGCCCGCAAACAGAAGGTTCGACTCGCAGTCGGCGACGTAGGCTATGCGTAAGCTCAACTGTTGCAGGACTTCGTGCAGTGCGCAGCTGCCGCATCTGAAGCGCTTGCACTGCCACTGAAGACCCTGGTCGTCTACAGGTCCGCTTACGCAACGCCACTAGGCGAGCGTCAGGTTGGCGTACCTTGAACTCCAGATCGTTCTTGGCGGATAGGCGGCATGTAGTCCACTTCCAAAAGAATGACGCGTAATACAGGAGCTCACTGGAGTGCGTGATAAAAAGGACGAGCGGCATAGAAGGGCCTCCCGAGGCGACAACGCCAGTCGTCGAGCATTTTGCGTCTTCCGCCATCACGAGCTCTGCTAGACGAAATTGGTAGGGCCGTCGCTTGCCGACGCCGTAGTGTCTCCTTGGGTAAGGCCAGGAGTGAAAACGGGTGTCGTGGTTTGCGGCCAGCAGGAGAGAAATTGCTCTGGAAATGCAGAAGACAGCACCTTCTAAGGACAACGTGTAAAGCTGGCATGAACGAACGTCAGTGTAGCGCAAGCCACCATGCACGTGCCCTCGTTCGTTGGCTGACGCTCGAGAGCTCGGTAGAGAAAGACGAAGGCATGCAATGCGCAAAACTATGATTGAATGCATAGCAGAATGTCGATGTGGTAGTGGTCATAAACTTTCTTTAACGTAGAAGTGTGCAGCGGGTAGTGAACTTCGATTGCCAGAGTAGGTTAACAAAAGCCGAATTTCGATGAGCCATGGTTGCCTAGAAAGTCTAATTAAGCAAGTCATTTATTTGAATAAAAGAAGTGCCGTCTTGACTTGCTCCACTGCTCTTTTCCAATCTCGAAAGGCAAACAATACAACTCTAATGCTATAGCGTTAAGAAGCTCACTTCACAAAACTCTGCGTTGGTGGCGTTCATTGTTACCGGCAAATGCAGCGACAAATACTAAACACAGGTCGAAGAATGCTTACATCGCCGGGAATTTCGCATTGATTTGATTTGTCTGATTTCTTCTATAGATTTAACAGAAATCGAAGCCGAGTTGTTGTGTCGTCGCCGCGGCCGTACAGGATGAGGGCGCCAAAGAATATATATAACGGTACCACGTCGCAATGAACGTTGAGAATGAAGAGCGCGTTTTAATCAATGAATATGCGAGTATATAAACGTAGTAAGCGTTCTATGAGGACGCGGAAAGGTGACTTGAATACGAAACCAGAACACCAAATAAAGAAAACAAGCCGCTTATCTACGTGCTTCGCTGGAAATGTCGTCGAAAGACGATGGTCTTCTGCCGGCCGTATACGCTGCTTGAAATATGGACGCCATCTCGCAGCGCCGTCTGGAAACATGAACTTGTGCAGAATACCTGGGCAACTGCCAGGTGGCAGCACCAAATCGTCGGCAGAGGTCTTTTTCGTGCATAGCGTCGCATTTTAGCGCAGCCTAACAAACACTAGAGTCTTTATAATTACGTATCTATGTATTTTCTAGTAAAGGAACACACCACCTAATAAAAAGTATTGATGTCGCGCCTCTGATATGCGTAATATTTGCTTTTTGATCGACAATGTTTACAAGTATGAACGCAGCTACAAGTTCAAAATGGCTAGGCGTTAGGCAAGTGCTTGAACTTTGGCCGGATAGCTGAACCGCGTGACAGCAGACAAACAGACAGACCAAAATTTCTGCGTTCAACTATCCCAGGAAAGACTATCGTCTTTAATAACGCTACATAGCATGACGGAAGCGTTGGCTTCGACATTACTTATTTCAGATCCTGTAAACAAAACTATGTAACTGTTCTGAAGAGAATCTTGAGCGTGGTAGGGATCGGAATCGAAAGAATGCTTTCCGTGTATATGCCAAGCTCGTTCCAAAAACGCCACAACATTTAATTTGGTAACGGAACTGATGGTGGTATATGTGGTTAACAGCGTGTGTTCTGCGCTGACTCGTTTTACGTTCGCGGATGGCGCTAAGAGCAGCGGCGAGGTTTCGCCTAGGTACAGCCGAGGATTAGCACAAGAATTCTTTCCCCGATATCAAAATATGGAGTACCACCCGTATTTTCTCAAAAGACGAACCTTGGCACGGTTTCCGCCCAAAGTGCAGTCTTCTCCTGGCAGCATGCGATGACATCCGATTGATTGATTGATTTGTGCGGTTTAACGTCCCAAAACCAGATATGATTATGAGAGACGACGTAGCGGAGGTCTCCGAAAATTTTGACCACCTGGGGTTTAACGTGCACTGACATCGCACAGCACACGGGCCTCAACATTTCGCCTCCATCGAAATGCAGCCGCCGTGGCCGGGATTCGATCCCGCGACCTTCGGATCAGCAGCCGAGTACCATAGACACTATAGACCACCGTGGCGGGGCGACATCCGTGCTCACTGCTGGTCCTATCCAAGGACACTCCTGCGTCAGCAGGCGACGGCCCTACCAATTTCGCCCAGCAGGGTACGTTGTAGAGGAAGTCGCCGCAAGCTCCACGACTGCCGTTGTCATCTCGGGAGGCCCTTATCCGCCGGTCATCTTTTTTTACACACGCGTACTTTTCCGAACCCAGCGACGTACAGTCATCTGTATCCAGAGCTTTGCACTGCAGATTGGAGACTGTGAGGAGGTAGAGCCGACCTTCACCCCCTCATAGGTGCAAAAAAGCGCACGAACGCATTACCGTTCCCTCCATGAACCACCCTACATAGAGCAGCGGGATATACTGCACTGCTGAGCACAGAACCGGACTCGCAGGTACCGATCGTCGAGATGGCCGAGAACGCCGCCAGAGCACGAGGCCTGGCCGCCTCCGGAAGAAGATGAGGACAGGCCCTTCCACTCCCCTCCTCCTTGAACCCCATCCCGGACAAAAATAAAGTTTGTTGCTACTGCCACTTGACCAATCCCCTATACTTGGTGTGTGCTACAGAGAGGAGACAATGAAGAGCGCGCTCGCTCTTGCGCGACTGATCCAGTTCCGCCCCCCTGTGCCGAATGATATTGCGTTCCACTGTTTAGGGCGAACCCTAAGCTCCTTTCAGTTCTTAGCCGGTGGACAGTTGCAGTAGAGACCTATCGTCTACGTCTTTTTATAATAGAAAATTTGCAGCCAAAGGAATAATGTTGTTTTAGATCTTTAATGCGAGAGATGCGATGTGAAAATTTCCGTCAAGGTATGCTGGCGTCGCTCGCAAGCGTAACGCAATTTCTTGGGAAATAGCAGGGGAGCACTGTTTTATTCTTAAAGAACGTTAAAACCTTTCGAATTGGTATTCGATTAGAACAGCCACCCTGACTATACTTTTGCTTCTTTGTGGTAAACACACGTTTTCACGCAAGAAAGGGAAGAAGAATTTTTTTAGGGGCGAAGCTCCTTATCGTCGAGGCTCGTCCGTTGTCGCGTTGTAACAACGTTCGCGCTCGCTCTCGGCGCATGTCATCCGGCGCGCGGTTTCTTTCTCTCTCTCTTCCATCAGCTGTGGTGACAGAAAGCGAACGGCGCGCGTTGACTGTGGAAACGCCCTTTCTTCGATGATCGCTTTACCAGTCGCAAGGAACGTGAACGCGCCCTCGCCAGCGAGAGACAGCGCTGACACTGGCAGTCTGCTAGCAAGTTTCTTGATTGAAAAAACGGAATGCTCGCGCAGTACAACCGTTCACCGGCCACCCCATATATATACGCACTCGTCCTGCAATGCAGTACCGGTGGGAGATTTCTCTCGTGCGTAGTTCAGCCATAAAGATTCGTAGCCTCTGATTAACTAAATTAATCCGGAAATTGGCACGATCTACGACGTGGGAGCGCAGGAATCTCATAAAGACCAGGAGCATAAATGACAACGCGTGCGTAAATATACACACGCGTTGTCACTCACTTACATGCATGAGTGGGCAATCTCTCCGGTGATCTACGGTGACACAGAACGATCCCCAGCTTCGCCCACTCATCATGGTTCATTTCGTGGAGATGCGCGGATTTTCTTTTCGATAACGAAGATAAAACTGGCATGCAGTGTGAATGGAGGCTGTTACTTGTAGCATTTAAAACATTATCTATGGCACCTAGTGATCTTATCATGATTGAATATGATGCAGTCATTTATAGAGTGCGCGCGCACATAGAGAAATGCTCTAACGATAAAGAACAAAGGCTTAGTCACATATCACTGCGCTCACAAGACTCTCCGTTCTTCGAATAGCAGTTATCTATTTCTTTTTTTTCTTTTTCATAAGAATATTCTTGTTTGGCTCCAGCCATGAGCATGTGAGACAGATGGCCTCGCAGACACGTTTCATGAAAATAAGAAAAACCCCGAATTAAATAAAAAAAGCCATAAACAATGCGGTCCCGTTCCACTTGAAGATCGCACGTAAATCAGATGACCGTGTCGAGCTTTAATATATCTAACTACCTAATAAAAGAATTAACTAAAATTCTTAGGCGAGCAATTAACATGTAGGCAAGGGGCAAGAAATGAGGCCGTATTACTCTGCTGTAAATAGAGACAGAGAATTCAGAATTCAAGCGCATTCTACGTTTACAGCTGTACACGGTTGGACACGTACCTGCGACCTTAGGGGTTCCCTATTAATCAATGAAAAATATGTACAGCTCAGGATCAGAACAAGATAAGAGAACGCCGTTTGGATGGTACGATATCGAAGTTGATACAAAACACAAAGTAACAGCCTAGCAGCAGACGAACCCGTCACATTCGGCTGATTTGTAGAGAAGCTATTATCGGACGTCGGCACAAGCCGAGGCACAAGTCTCAAAGGCTAGTGCCGACACATCATTTAAAGGACCATTTCCGACACCTATGCAGTATTTCATCTTTCATCAGAATTATAGTGCTTTTATGACTATGATATTATGCATAGTTACGACATGGTTATCAGACGTCTCATGACGTGCACACAAGCAGACGAATGTAGCGATTCATAGCTCACATATTCTACAGTCTACGTGATCAAAGGCAACAGCGCGATGAACGGCCAGTAAGAGTACGGTAAAAAAAATAATAAAAAAGATAAAGAGGTTCCGATGCGCGACATGCAGCAATTTTTCCTACTTTACGCTGTAGTCATCACGCTAAGATGTATCTCTCAAATTATATTGCGCCAGTCATGTTCACGCATAAACTGTGTTCGCCAGGCCTCAATGAGTGTTCTGTGTCAGTGTGCACAGCGTAGTCGCCTGCTTAGTGATCACTGGAAGTGACCATGTGCATCGAAGCCTTGCCCTATTTCCGCGACCACGATTAAACTCTATATCACCACTTCTTGCTGTCGCACAATCTTCCGTGCTTTAACTTCTTTTGCACGCAAGAATGGATGTGGCGCATGGAATTTCTGCACCACTACCCACCATTTTATGACCACACTCTAAATAATGTAGTTTTGCCATCTTCGACGCAGTAGATCCTTATCGCGACATTAACAACCTATAGGGAGGCAGTAACTACACCTATCTATGACTTTGCTGCCATTACACTTAATTCTTAGAGTTGCTGCCAACAAGGGAAGTAGGAACTAAATGTTTATAACTGCTGCACGACACAGTTTCTATGTTGGTTTACACATTAGCTTCTATACGGCAGTAGTTTACAGATAAGTTCACTAACATGAGAGTTATCATTACGGTCTTTTTGACCTGGACACTTCCCCGGCCAATCAATTGTACTTCATGTTCCTTCCTCTCTCCTCCAACCTGATTTTGTTCTGAGGTTCTCCACCCACAAGCGCTGACGAGTCCATATCACCCTTTACGGCCTCATTTGTCATTTTTCCGGGAGCTCCCAACGCGGGGCGACCTGCGGTGCTTTCATCCACATCAAGATTGCGGCCACGATGTCATGCACACCGCTGAGTTCCCTAGAGCAAGTTTCCCAACGATAACACCTTTTACAAAGCTCGAAGCACCCGGTGTCCCATGTAGTGTGTCCCCATAGTGCGTGACGCTTCATTAGCGCCGCATCCTTCTTCTCCTTTGCTACCATGGCTGTGTCCCCGTACCTCCATGTACGCACTTCCCTCGTTTACCCATACTCCGAGACACCTCTATTCTCCAACCCTCGGTATTTCCTGGCCCTGAATAAATGCCGGCCGAGTACTGTTAATGAATACCAACAGTGCAGTGGCGTAGCCAGAAATTTTCTTCGGGGAGGGTCGTGGTCTTCGGACCTTACAATTTACCTACTCCACACACAATATATATATATATATATATATATATATATATATATATATATATATATATCAAAAAAGTTCTTCCTGGCTATCGGGATAAATATACTATCAGAAAGACACAGTGACAAACATAGGATTTATTCTGACGTTTCGGCTGGAGGCCAGCTGAAACGTCAGAATAAATCCTATGTTTGTCACTGTGTCTTTCTGATAGTATATATATATATATATATATATATATATATATATATATATATATATATATCGAACAGAATTGACGATGCGCCTCATAGAGAACGACAGTTTATTAAGTCAACGTTTCGGTCGGAGCCCGACCTGTCTTGCAAGAGGTCGGGCTCCGACCGAAACGTTGACTTAATAAACCGTCGTTCTCCAAGAGGCGCATCGTCAATTCTGTTATAAACTAGCGCCAACCCAAGCTCTTTTTGCATATACAATATATATATATATATACAATATATATATATATATCCACAAAGCTTTGACGCGCCAGCATGACGTATTCGCCCAGGAAACTGGCCGTTGAAATGACCGTCAAAGCGTCACTTTCATCGACACAGCAATCTTCCGCCATGCAATGAACGCAACTAACAATATCATGACAAAGAAGCCAGCGGAACGGTTTATTTTTTTAAAGCGTACCCGTTACAGATAGTGGTAATACGCTGCGACTCGAGGGGATTGCATTAGGCATATTCTCTGTAGACAAGCGTATTCCCTTCTGAGGTAGTCCTCATCCAATAGCCTGTGGTCTGTAGCGCATCTTAACTCCTAGCCTCAGTTTTCATGGCAAAATGAGGGCTGAAAGCACTGTACTTTCGTGCAGACAAGACTTTCACAGCTGGCTATGAAAAAGGTGTCGAAGATATATTTAGCAGAAAGCCATTTTTCTTGCCTCACCGCCAGTACGAAAATCTCTCACTTCCACACACTATTAACTTGGTAATTTTAGAACGAAGTCTAACAACGGGGTTATATATGGGCATTAAATGCTTTCAGGAAATCGTGATATAGCGGCTCAACATGGGACTGAGGGCGGCATATATACCTGAGGTAGATAAGCTAAAAATACCTTGTTATCAAATAGATGTATTGTGAGACTCTTCATGCATTGATGCTTGTATTGTACTGATAAACTCTGAAATATTCTTTCCAACTTCGCGCACCAGTAAAGAGGACGAAGTTTTTGTATATATTCCGTATTTATGGTTTCCTCACCAAAGTTACGTGTTTGCTACATGACACAGGCGCTTGTTTCTCTCCATTCATTTCTAGGAAGTGCAGATACTCGCTTGCGACAGTGATTCCAAGTAGCTGCACATCTCTCTGTCCTGAATGCTATATTACCGCCTTTTTTGAAAAGTCTATTGCGTTACAGAAAAACACACCTTCTGAATATCAACGTTTTGGGACTCCAGCAACATGGATATGTCTCCAGTAAATCCACAAAGAGGGCCATCTTGACCCTCTCGCAAATAATTACTGGGCAACCTAACAAGCAGCAAAACGTAGTAAAATACCTTTTGATATTGAAAAGGCTACCTGTACGGCTTCCACTTCGCATTTCTAGATAAATCGGAAATCCTAAAGTCTTTTTGGAAACTCGCATATGTTTTATTCGACGGCTATATTGAGTGATGCAGAATGCAATTTCCAATAGATGAATGATTTCCGGTGTGGGGCATAGATCAGCCCGATGGCCGATTTTGCCGCATGTCCTGCACACGTTGTGGTGTTGTCTGTATAATGCACACTTTACTATAATGGAGCCGTAACACGTTTGCACGGAGGTATACACCACGGATATATGCCAACACTGCAAGAAGTCGCGAGCCACCCAGAGACACCTCCTCTGGGACTGTGCACCACCGCCGGGTAACCAAGAAGCAATGCCAGCCGCCATCAGCAGCAAGATCATCAGCCGAGAGCCAGGCTACCAAAGAGACGTGGTCCAGCACGTGCTTAGCATCCTGGCACGCCAGCGGCCGAAACCGGCGCCCCCACGGGTTTGACACGAGTAGTTTGCTGCTCCGGGATGTCCGAGCGCGCTAGTGTCTCGCTTTAATTCCCCTACCCCTTCCCCCCTTTATGCCGGATCGTCAATAAAGTTGTTTCACTCACTCACTCAATAGATGAATGTGGTTTGCATATTACTGAAGTAAATTATACTGATTGCCATAGTGATCCGTGTGAGTCCCAATATTCTTACCCCTGCATGAGTGAGGTGCCTCGTAAGCCTTCCACTTACGAATGTAACATAAGTACGCACTATGAGCCGACGCCAACCGCACAGCTGGTCTGTGAATATTTATTTTGTAATTGCACTGAACAGGAACTTCCCACCAGCACTACATGGCAGGTCCATATGTTTGGGTACATATACCCGATCGTCGGTGCACGTTTGTGTGAGGTGAGCATCTATATGGTGCATTACTGTGATATGCTTGTGTATATGTTTGCGTGTGCACGTGTGCGAGGTTTCTTTGAGTTCATGCCTGTCTGTATACGGGTGGAGATTAGTGTGGGTTCGATTTGCGTGTCCTTTATAAAACCTGATAGGGGTAACGCTAAGAGATAAAAAACGAGCAGAATGCATCAGAGAACAGACAGGAGTAGCCGATATTATTATATCAATTAAAAGAAAGAAGTGGACCTGGGCAGGACATGTCATGAGGGGAAAAGATAACAGATGGACAGTAAGAGCGACGGAATGGATACCAAGAGAGGGAAAACGCAACAGAGGCAGGCAAAAGGTTAGATGGAGCGATGAAATTAAAAAGTTTGCGGGCATAAAGTGGAACCAACTTGCTCAGGATAGGGTGGAGTGGAAATCGTTGGGAGAGGCCTTCGTCCTGCAGTGGACCTAAACAGGCTGATGATGATGATGAGATGATGATGATGATAAAACCTGATAAATCATTCAAAAAGCGCCACCTTTAATGATATCTTGGAAAATCTATTATGTTAGTAGAAAGATATATCGACAATGCCCGCCTGCCTCAGCAAACGTTGATCCTGAGACAAACTGCTCGACGGGTAAGGCAGATTTTGAAAATGGAACCTCAAAACCACTGTAATTTTTGTTATAGCTAAGGTAAAGGCAATACGCATTAAGGTGTAATTTCTTAACACCGCCAAAGCTCGCTTCTATTTATTGCGATATCTATTATTGTCTAGAAATGCAGGAAGTATAACGTTTTCACTCCGTAACAATGCATTCGGGCAGCTTTAGCTACTTAGATCGATGCTACAGACAAATACTAGGTTCAGCAAGATTGCAAGATAACATTTGTGTGGTAACCAGTACACCATGTATGGCGAGAACAGAGCATTTGTAATCGAGGAAATCGTAAAATTGAGAAATTTCAGCGGCGCCCACTCTCTCCTTCTGCTGCTACGTTATTCAAGTGAGGCTAACTCATCCTTCTTCAGTACTCCTCCATTGTGAATGCGAAAAACCAATTCGATAAACTACGGCAGCAAATAAATTTGCAGTATAGCCACAGTTGTGACCACATCTTACGGCCGTGGAACTCAACGAACCGTAGTTTCCGCAAACGACATCATAACGTCCTCTTTTGGGCGTGAACATTGAACTTCTGCGGCAACACGAGACACTTTCGGCGGCTAGTTTGCGACGTAAGAAATTTGGCTATTTCCGCTCGGCAAGTGGTGGTACACTATAACAGAGGCAAAGATATTGATCTAGATAAAATTTATATTTTTCTTGGGTGTCATTTTACTTCGGTGTCGAAAGCTCATTACACACTCCCTTTATTACGTATCCTCTTTATACATAATGAGTGAAGCGTACTCAGCTTTTCTTACTGCTTTGCTGTGTTTCCCGAAGCGGTATTTTATGATTTTCTATAGGAAGAGTTGAAGTAAATCTAACTTTTTTTTTTGCTGGAACAGGATTGCAGAAGAAACGTTCATGCAGACAAACAAATGGCTTGGTATAGAATGAAGTGACCAAGAGTTTACGCTCGTCGTGACTAACAAATTGTGCACGAGGTATTAGGTGGTGGGTATTCCTGCATAATCGCCGCACTGTTTGTTGACGCTTATTTTGTACCATTATTAATGTACGTAAGGGCGTCTGTGGTGGAGCGCTTCACCGTATACTTTTGCTTCCAAAAGGCTTATTTGAGGGCGCTTCTGTCTGATGCGAGTAGGTGCGTTTTCACGTGACATAACCGCATACTGCGCGCTTTGTAATGAAATTAAATGGTACATTATTAGTGAGTCTCCCAAAATGCATAGAGGTTTCCGATTCCCAGTTTCTTAGTCAAAAATATTGTTGTAATTTTCTAACGCACAAAATAGTGGCGACTGCGGATATGACATGGAAAGGACATTCAGAAAACTTTCTACAGATTTCTGAAAAAAGTCCGGAAAAAGATGCCCTATATAGGTAGCTTCGAGTTGCGTGTACAATGGTTTTTATTTCTTTTTTTATAAGAAACAAGCTCAACACAGAACGCACGAACGAACTAAACACACCTTCCTAATTCTATCGTTGAAGCACGCACTCAGATCTCCACTATAAACCCCTGAGCAGACGCGGCCCCCACCAAGTCTTTGGGGGTTTTTGCCATTCTAGAACCACCAGTATATACTAGGCATCATAACACGGTCAAGTTTGACAATTAAGTAACGTTGAATGAACAAGTACGCAACAACTTAATAATAAACTTCCCCCTAGTGCGCAATTTTTCTCACCGCATAATGGCTGGTGAAATAACCACAATGATCGTCCCCTGGTAATGCTTTCAGCTGCAATATCTCTTTATTTAGCATAAAATTTATTTCCTGTTGGGGTTTTCCGCTTCCGACGACCGTCTTTCACAGTCACACGGTCTTGACTTGGTGCAAGACGCCGCTTCATTTGGGAAAAAGCCATTTGAATTTCATCGCCATGTTGTAGACGGATGGCACACACTCTATGAGCAGCAGTGTGCTTTCCACAACTTGCGCGACCCACACCGCTTACATGAGCCTGTACTCTAAGGAATGAATTATGACTTGGTAAATTTCGCCCCTAGATGATATACGACGCAAGGCTATGCTTATTCCTATTTACGTGTTTCTGCGGGTTAACTGTGTTCATAGGTACCAGCTTCCCAGATAATGCGGTCTTGTTTTGCTAACGCCGTCTAGCGCTCTTCTTCCCAAGGTCACTCCAATGGAGCTATATTATTTTTGCACAGAACGTCATGCATACTAACATTGAGCAGCTGCTGTTAAGTGCTAGCTAGTCGCTGCCGGTTCTACCGACAGCATTGCTATGTGAATCCAGTAAGTCAGCAAGGACACAAGTTCCGAGCTCATGGAGACGTGCCTGAAATATATGCGTGCCCGGAAACTTCGCAAGTTTTCCGGGAGGAGCTTGAACACCACCGCCCCCCCCCCATCTGGCTACGCCTGTGGCAGGAACCCGCAGGAGTTAATTTCCAGACAACCTAACCAGCCGCAATAGTTTAGGCTTCGGCGCGATGTTTCCGGGTGTCATGACAGGCAACATAAGCCTATATAGTTATGATTCACACGTGCACAGAAAGGAAAAAAAAAAGACGGAGAAATAACGTTTGGCTCAAACACGCTTTGAACATCTACGCTCAGCTAGTTTATGCGGGTGTGAGCCAGACTCGACCGAACTTATTTAAAATGTCTAAACAATCAAACAAAAGTTCACGAAAACGTATAGGTTATAGCACAATGAAAGGCTCCTAAATGTGAAATTCACCTTCCCCTGAAATGTTCCTTTCGTATATATTTTCATATCCACGCGTTCGCGTCTGCGCATCGCAGGAAGAAAAACTTGGTAGTACCCTTCGTCTCATATAAAGTAATTAAAGAAGGTATATTATAAGGCAGCCGGAATTCTAATGAGGTTAACTGTATAAGGCGTTTCTAGGAACGGCGCAGAAACAAACTGTCAGTAAACGACTCACTATGATCACAAATACAAGCTTCAATCAAAATCGCACAATATGCACGAGGAAGAGACAAGGGTAACAGCATTGCATGCGTCCCTGTCTGCATTTTTGCAATGACTGTTCGGCGTATTATTGATACTTCAATAACTACATAGCCGTTACATGAACAGAAATACATTTAGGTAACGAGAACGCAAAGGTGAAGCCTACGGATATAATAATGTAGGGGCAAACGACGAATATAGCATCGATATGAAATCTTTATAGACATCGGAAAAAAGAAAAATATCTCCACAGTAATAGCGATGCAGCCACTATGCTGGACTACTGTGGCTTCAAAATTAAGAACACGATCACATCCAAACAATACTGAGGCGCATTAACCCGTCGGTTGATCGGCAGACGGCCTCATAGGCTGCAATGCCAAGCGGCCGGGGGAGCTTCCGGGTGCACGTTTGCATAACCGATTTCATGGAGGCATATCGTTCCTCGGGATGAGCCGAAGCTTCCGCGTACTGCTTGAAAAGTACGCGGAAGACGTCCCACAGACACTCATCCAAATGAAACGGACTGAGGAGGGGTGGGCTTGGGCGACGAGAAACTGGACGCGCCGAGGACGGTGACTTCGGTCTTGTCGACGCCCCGGTTAAAGCCCCTGTGCAGAAGCTGTGGGCGCACTCGGATACAGGCGCCACATTTGGTCTTGCTCCTAGCATCAGGGCCGACATCGTGGCTGTGTCTACGACGAGGTCTTGCTAAGGTTAGGAGCTGATCCGGGGTTTCGAGACCACGCTTGCGGACGCACATGATGCGAAGACACTTTATGCCAAGTGCAGGACCACACGACGTTGTCTTTGATGGGGCACGTGCAGCGAGGGGCGATGACCTGCAACCAACAGGCGATCAATCTTCAGAATCGCAATTGGTGACTCTGCGGTGCTGTCTTCCGCTGAAATATTATATTGCGCAATAGATAAGTTCGTCACCCTTGGTAAGAAGACAGTACTTACATTACCGGTCATAATTCAGTCTAAACACTCGTGGTATCGCGGAACAGCGGCTATTGCTCTCGTCATTTAGCTGACAGAATGAGAACGGCATACGGCTATAGCCCGCCTCCCCCCCCCCCCCTACTGCTGCTGTTGAGCCGTTTGTTATAACAATATCAGACGACATTCCACGTGCGAAATCCGTGGTGTAATTCTGCGGCACGCCTTGTAGTGGTGGGCTCCGACGTCACTTAGACCGCCCGCTGTCCTTTGACGTGCGTCTAAGTCTACCCTCACGAGGAGGCCTTCTTCTTAATTAATATTATTTTTTGATTTTCGCCCAATTTTTATGCGGCCACCGTGACTGGCATTCGATTCCGGTGTCTTGAGCTTGGCAAGCCAACATCCTATCTGCTAAGCCACCACGGTGAGTTATGATCCATTGTGACCATGCGAAAATTTCACATTGAAGAACTAATCACATCCCACAAGATTGAGGGAGACCTTTCATGCATCTTGATTATATTGAGATCGCTGTGCCCATGCAGTCGATAGCACCCCTCACCGAATGTAATGCAGCTTGTTGAGACGTACGCTTAATAGCTTCATCGTCCCTCTAAAGCTTAGCACGAGCTATGGTAATCTGCAGCGCGATGCGATATGTTTCGCCCATTTGCTGACGACTGCTAGGTTGACCTGCCGCCATTGTAGGCTACACTTCTTTTGGGCACAGTAATCGTTGGTCCCGCACAACTTGATTGCCCCACCTGGAACAATATATGTATCACACTTCTGTTTATATATTTTGTATGAAATATGAAATTTCTTCATACAAGAACATTCAATGATAACGTGTTGAAGGAAAACACGATCCTGTTTGTAATTATTTCTTGCTAGATCATATTCAAATTTTCCCACCAAGTCCCCTGCATCATAACATGAACCCCGGTCCTCGATGCACAACTACAAGGTTGCTTTAAACAGTGTTAACACATCTGAACTCCAGACAATCATAATTCTGCAAACACTGTTAAATAGCGTCAGCCCACAGTGCAAAATGACTGTTCTCAATGTAAGGTCGTCTGCTTATTTGTAATCCGCTTATTTCAGCCCATTACGCTCTATGAAAACGAACGGTCCCAGCTGATACAGGGCGCAGCGTTATGCACTTCGTTCCTTGGCTGTCTGCTAAAATTCCCGGAAAACCCTGTGACAAGCCTTCAGGCTAAAAGCGTTACCCAACCACTGCCCTCACCCAACGTTTTCACAGCGATCAAGGCAAAAACTTCCTGAAGGTTCGATCAATGCTCATATTAAAGAAATTCCTATGGATAGTTCTGTAAGAGAAAATGCAGAAATACTCACCTGTGCGCTGCTCCGTTGGGAAAAGAACGAGGTCGGTTAATTAAACGACGAAGGAACTTCTGTGCGTAACAGCCGCCAGGTGCGCCAATCCCTAGACGCCCGCGGGGTTCCCCGAACAGAGCAGAACGTAGAAAGCGAGAGTTGTCGTCTTCGGGTTCTGCTGTCGATTTCTGAGTGCGCCGGAAGCAGTTGGGTTCCTGGGCCGCGTGCTCAAGTCTACGGCGAGCCATTTTCTTCTCCAGTCGTGTCACCATGGAATTACGCTGAGGCCGCCCTACCAAGGTGGACACGACACGTCGCTGCAGTTGGCCTGCGTCCGTTGGGTGCCGTGCTGTGCTCCACTGGGCGCGTCTTTGCAATCTTGCTGCTCTACCGAGGTGATGGCCTGCAAGACGAGCGAGCCTCTTCGATGTGGCAAAATGGCGAAGAGCGCGCAGTGCACGAGACTGCGCGCATGCTTCTTCTTCTTTTATATGAGAAGCATCTGTGGCACTCGGAAATTGTGCGGAGTCAAAGCTATCATCACCATTTGTTCTGGTCCCCAGGAGTGCGCGTGCACTTCTGTGCAATGCCCAGTGTGCGGCGCGTGCACGTGCTCTTGCCTCTTGCGACATGATTTCAGCCCGGTACTACTCTGGCAAAGCTGCGGCTATTGGGCTCAGGTTGTTGAAGCAGAAGAACAGGCAGACAAATGTTGCCAAGAGCTCTATTATAGTATTCCCATCAAATGACTCTGTTAATATAACACTTACTTGCAACCTCCAGAATATACCACAGTTGGACACGGTGAAATATTTAGGAATAATTTATACATAGCTAAAAAAGGAGTGCGCGCTCTTGGCATCCTGTACAAAATTAGCAATAATCGTTCAGGTATGCGGAGAGGCACACTTCTCATGATATATAAGATGTACGTGCGCCCTGTATTAGAATTTGGGTGCGTGCTGTATTCAGGCGCTCCCAGCTATAAATTGCATCCACTAATTCTTCTGGAAAGGGAGGCTCTTCGTAGATGCCTTGGGTTACTAAAATCAGTTGCCACCAATGTTCTCTACCTAGAAGCTCGGTTGCCTTCGCTCCTATGCAGATTCCGCTTACTTACCGTTCAAACGTTCTTGAGGATCTACGAATACCCTATCAAACTTCAAATAGTTTTCATGCATCAGCCTCAATTATTTTTTCAGTCTTACTGGCCTCTATTTCGTACTCCTCAGGTAGTCTACGTGCAGGCGTTTATTGGCCCCATGGATGTGCGGTTGTGCCATGTTTCCCCCGTTGGTGAAAGAGACAACCTTGAAATTATCTTTGATGACATATATCCGAACAACGCTAGACATCTGTCGCAGACTATATTAAACGGCTTATTACAAAATCATTTAAATGACCTGCACATCAAAGATGTCATTGCTACAGATGCTTCCCAAATCGACGAAAAATCTGAAATTGGCATTTTTTCTGAAAGATTTAATTGGACTTTTTCACTAAGACTTCCAGATTTCTTACCAGTATTTTTTGCAGAATTTCTGGCTGTTGTTATTGCCCTACGAAAATTAAGTTCACCTATCTCATCAGTCGTAATTGTCACAGATTCTCTTTCTCTATGTACAGCCCTTACTGCTAACAGTGATTCTCGCATCCTATGTGCTTTTGATTCCCTTGTCCCTAGCCACGTAACGGTAATTCGATTGGTATGGGTGCCAGGTCCCAAAGGAATTATAATGAACGAAATGGCGGACAGCTTGGCGAGGGCGTCTCTTAGTGGTCCAATTGTCCCTCTACTTCCGGCATCAGCGCTCATAACTGCTGCAAGATTTAGGAGAAGGGCGATAAAGCAGGAATCTAGTAAGTGCTTATTAACTAATCTTAATGACTATCGACACCTCTTATTCCGTTGGAATAGAAATGCATTCCTCTCCAGAAAACTAGAAGTTATCTTTACGCAATTACGTTGTCGCATTCCAAAACTAAACTTTTATATGCACAGAGCTGGTCTGGCCCCATCGCCTTTGTGTCCATACTGCGGCGAAGACGAATCTATCGAACATTATTTCTTAAAATGCACTCGGTTATCCTCATTAAGAAAATGCACATTAGAAGATTCTTTTCATAGGGTTGGGTTGCAGTTCACCGTGTCTAATGTTCTGTGTTTGGGAGCCTCCTCATTATAGACATTGCCACGGGGATGTGTGCTCTACTGTTTCAAAATTCATAATTGATTCAGGCCGGTTCTTTTCATAAATTCGTACACTTAACTGTTAATTTCATCTTGATTATTCGATTCTGATTGGTATTCCATAGTACCTCAGCTTAACTATTTCAACTTCTACATCTTGGCCAATCCCCCAGGGTGGGTATGTGCCAGACTTGAAGGAAACAACAACAACAACAACAAATGCAGCGTGCGTTGATAAGTCCGGTGCACATCCTCTCGCAAAGCTATAACACTGCTGTATATGTCATGCCATATTTAATTTTATAACCCAATACAATGAGACTTCTGTGACGATTAAATTACATCCTTTTCCTCAGACAACTGTCTGGGTTCTTCTTGATTTGTTAGCATTTTTTTTGCAATTCATAACTAGGTAAAAAACAATTCCGCTCGTTTATGTCCACTGGTTTACAAAAATTAAAATTGCCTTTTTTTCCTTTTTTTTCCTTTTTTTTCCCTTTTTTTCCAAATACCCTGGCTATGTTTAAGCTTCTTCATATCTCTTCCTCACTTTTTTAAAACATTTTGTCTGCTTTTATGCTACCCTTCTCCTACCGTGCGATTCACTGTTGATCCCCCGTTGTGGGTGCCGCCAGGCTTCCAGGTAAAAATACAAACAAAACAGACAAATTTTCGTTTGTGCATAGCTTCGCGCCACAAGAGCATGCGTCTTCTCATTAGGTGAAGCTATACACAAACGCATAGTATAAGCAAAGGGATGGGACGGCGTTAAGCCGAGACCGTTCATGCCTCATGTGCCGCCGTCTCTTGTTCGAGGCGAACGTTTTCATGCAGAGCTTGGTGCGTAGTTTTCAGAACCCTTCGCCAGGCCTCGCAGTGCATTAAGGATGTGCCGGACACAAACGCGGACCATCCAGGTGCTCGTCAGCTTAGCTGCTTCGGTAGCCTTGTGCCACTAGTGCAAGTGTCACTAATTTTTTTACGAGTATGTTGAATGCAAGAATGTTGCACGTAGTTTAGAGCTTTACAGAGCTGTTTCATCTACACGTGACGTATAGTTAAAAAGCAATGGCCACGTCAATATTTGAGACCATTTTATTGCGACGAGTGTTTTTCAACTCGCGTACGGTTGAAAGTGGTTCAAAGTTGCCAGTGATCATTTAGATTACAACACACTGCCCACAATGGGAAGGTTGCGGGTTGGGAATGGCGCTCCCTGCTCACAACAAGCAACAAAACATACGCCATGTTTGGCACATGGTGATGTGCTTATCGCTCGCGAGGAAAGTCCGCAACGCTATAGCGGACCACAAATGTGCCCCTTCGGCGCTTGTTTCCGTTTCCTGTGCCGTAGGAATGGATATGCAGAGCCAGTAGGAGAATGGTAATCTAGCACACGCTGGAGCTGTACTGTGCCCATGCACGAGTAGAAGCACATACCACGTCTGTATTAGCATCTCACACGAACGGAATGTGAATAATACGATGGGTCTACAACACGCTAGGCCTCCCGCAGTGAACATTAGTGAGTTTTAGTATATGGGAAAGCAGCAAACGTAAAGATTTAGCGTTAAAGTTAACGTTAAGGTAAAGCTGGGTGCACTTAGAGGCACAAACTAGACTTTTAGTATAGCGGAAGAGAGCGAAACGCTAAAGCTAACGCAAAGGCATGTACGGCGACAACTACACCTTAAAACAACTCTTATTAAATCCCTCAGTGCGCCACAAAATCATTGAGCCAGTATCGTGTAAGTGTGTTGTTAGTGCTGTGTCGGCAGACCCGAAAAACATCGCTTCGTTTCAAAATGCCGCCATCGAGTCTCCTTTCTGACCCGTACTGCCTGTCATTTCGAAGTTGCGATGACATAGGAGCGCTTAATTTATACTTTGAAAGCCAGAGAAGCTACGCAGGCAGTCCATGTCGTCGAGGCTATGCTGTATACGAGAAATTTCGCCGACATTTCCGCTTTGAGAAGGCGGATTTTCCACTTGTCATCCACTGCCCCGGAGCTTCTGCAACATTTTTCCAGTGCCCAGGGGGTGCGCATCTGTGCATGTGCCCGCGAAGGCGGGTTTATCCAAGTCGCCTTTGTGACTGAAGGAATACTTCGCCAAACAATACTGTCATTTCAAGCATTATACATACAGTAATGCACCACACTGCTCGTCTCGGCTTTATTTAATTGGTTGTAGCTTGAAACAGCCGATGTACAAAAAGAAAAAAAGCCCCGGTGGCAGTGCCGCCATCTCGACGAGACTACCGTAAACGTGAGCAAAGCGACATGGCCTCTGAGATTTCAAGCGCCGGCAAGCGCAGTCTCGAAGGCCGTGAAAGCGAGTGCACTCACGTTTTAAGCCTTGTGTGCCGCTTACTGAGAGCGTATCTTGAAAACGGCGACACATTGTCACCAATACACGGCTGGCGAAGCTTAATTAGCCAAACCTAAGGCAAATAAGAACATGAGCGGGTAATGAATGAGCTTAACAATGCAGGCCGATGTCCCGACAGATCTGAAGCGAGTGGTCTCACTTCGACCGACGCCGCCATCTTGCCAGCCGTACGGGTCCCTTTGCGAGCGTTAGCGTTGAACGATATCTTCCGAAAATAGCGGAGGTACGTAAGGGTATCGTATACGTTAACGTTCTGCGCATGCGCGGTGTGTTCCAAGGTAACGTTAACCTTACCCTAAATCTTTGCGTTTGCTGCTTTCCGATATACTAAAACTCACTATTAACAGAAAAGGTATAATAGGAACCGGTATTTCCAACAAGTGCGAAGAACACACAAACTTGCAATTGGTGGCACACATAGCGCACAATTGTAAAAATCCCGTGACACAGACCAGGTACAAAGCAATTATGAGTCCTTTCCCATGTACTTATTTATCTGCATAACTTGGAATGAGGGGCGACCGCGCGTTAAGCCCGTCTCCTTCTTCGTGCTTGTCCACTGGGAATCTACTGCAAACACGGCTTGTTGAACCGGTCATCATTACACATGAACAGTGTTGCATAAAATAAGTGGCGTCAAGATAAAATCAAAGCTCACAGTATCTCTATATGACAGTTTTGCTAGCTCACCGTATATTGCTAGCGTTCGTATTACATGCGAAGCAGTTCTTTACATATCAAAACCAGGTCGTCCGTATCTATCTATCTATCTATCTATCTATCTATCTATCTATCTATCTATCTATCTATCTATCTATCTATCTATCTATCTATCTATCTATCTAATCTTCTGCGAAACAGTCATCATCATTTACGGAATCCTTAAACGCCTTCCACAGAATATTACATGAAGGTTCTGGGGGAAAAAGATCGGTAAATAAAGTCATGTCGCGGAAAAAATGAAAAGTTCTCGAGAACAGCAGCGAATACGAAAAATAACACCCGCTGACGCTTCTGAGGAGGAAGGCATCGAATCGAGTAAGTAATGCAAATTAGGCATAAAGACTATTATACAGAGTGGGATGCAAGACGCGAACACCAATAAATACTGTTACAAATGTTCTTACAACTAACAGTGTGGCCAAGTTACGCAGAAAAAAAAGAAAATAAAGAACACGAGCATAACAGCCCACAATTCCCCTCGCTCTGTGTACTATCAGTTGCTCTAATTGCACTGATCGCCAAATGCTAGAAGCTATCACTGTACATCGTTTAACATGCTGGACGAGAAAACATTCGCGTTTCTTCCATAAATGCGATCAAAATGAATTTGAATTGAAGTGTTCCTACAGCTTAACTTTGTGCATTCGAGTATTTGATTCGCCCAGGAGCCGCTGTAACACAAAATTGTCCCTGTAACCTAGATTGTCCTTTAATTTAAAATCTAAAGCGTATGAAATTTCCTGTTCACGCATCATGTTGGAAAGCAGTTGTAAATGAGTGCAGGAAGTCTGCGTGTACGTGGAATAACTGAGGATCTATATATGGCCCTGTAAGCTTGAAACTGGATCCTTACACGCCACTGTTTCAGTGGAAATGCACATTTCGTTGATCCTTTTGATATTATTATTTCAAATTGGACAGGGTTAAGGATTTCCTAACACCTTTCAGGAAAGTCAGATCGCCCACGAGTTCAGAGAGTGGTATGAGAAAGAGATCCCTTGCAAAATACGCAATACTGCTAAATGAACCACTTGCAAGAGTACGACTGCTCATGTGCCAGAGCCGGCGTCGTCTGCTTGGCTGGGAAACAGACGGGCGGCGAGCGCTGCATGCCTCTGGCCTTATGGCTCAGACTGATATTCCCGAAAACTGCGTGAATTCTCGCTGCACCGATATATCACCGGAAGAGAAAGTAGTATTTTATTTAGGTTTTATTCCGCGAATTGTATTTCGCAGACTAAAGCTTGAGGATAACAGCGGCGAAGCCTTGCAGGATCTGCTGCAAGCACTTTGTGATTGCAAAGCACGTTAGAACTTTTATTAACACGGCACTGTTTTATCCTAGGGTCCACCACTACCCCACACTTCACTCCCGTAACGGAAGTGACGCCGACAAACATACATATTCAGAGTTCTTTTTAATTGTGCATAGCAAGAAAATTACACATGGACATCCTACAAACATACAGCAGGAGGTGCCATAGTCACCAGACTGTGCAGGGGACCTCCCGTTAGAAATGAGTAATGTAAGGGAGTATGAAGCAGGAAAATGCAAACAAAATAGCAAAAAAGATTGTAATAAATGAGTTACTAACACTGTAAAATGATTCCCTTAAAATGGTAATGACGAAACGATTATGCTGAGTGTCGATATTTACGAAAGTTTGATTTGAATGTGTGAAAATAAGAGAGAATCTTAACGTGATATGGCATTGAATTCCAGAGTAGTGTGGCTGAAATGGAAGTGGTGAATTTACCGTAATTAGTTTCAGGTTTCGATAATAACTAGCTGTTGGTCGAAGCGAATCGTATAGACATGGAGTGAGGAAACTGGCTGTTAGTAATTATGGGGAAAAGGAGCTTAGCGTTAGTGTATTTGTAGACAAAAATTCCAAGTGAGCATCTATTTGGGTTTTATAATCACAGAATACCGTTAGATGTGATATGGTGCTGATATGAACAACAAAGAAAAATAAGCAGAAAAAAATGGCAGATCCCACGTGCAGTGGAAATCAAGGAAATACGAAGCACGCATCAGGAACGTAAAATGGATCTCCATTGTTGTCTCGTTACACCGATTTGGGTACATATGAAGTTAACGAAACGGACGCAACAGCACCAAGACTGGCATGTAAACCAGCCGCTATGACACGCATATCATGATTGTAATGTTATGACCTGTCATACTTACATTCGTCATGCAGTCGTGTTGTGCCATGGCAATTTTGGTATACATCCCATTAACGAAACGGCCAGGAGAGCACCAAGACTGTGGTACGTAAATCATGCCGCTCATGACATGCACGTCGTAATTTTCATGTTGTGACCTGTCATTTAACTTCGCAATGAAGTCACGTTGTGGCATACCAATTTTCGTATACATCCCATTAACGAAACGGCCATGAGGGCACAAAGTCGTAGGCGCGTATTTACATAGATAGATAGATAGATAGATAGATAGATAGATAGATAGATAGATAGATAGATAGATAGATAGATAGATAGATAGATAGATAGATAGCCCTTACAAAATGCCTGTTGACATTGAGTAGACCACCTATGAACTTTCTATTGACTGTACTGACAGTCTACAGACATTTACACTGTAGTAACACTTGTTCGTAGAACGTCTAAAGACCTACTACTTACTTCTGTATAAAGAATTTTTTAGCTAGAACGTCTAAGGACTTCTCTCTTACTTCTGTATAAAGAATATTCTAACTACACTGTCGAAAGGCTCCCTACTTACTTTTGTAAAAAGATTATTCTAACTACATTGTCTAAAGGCTTCCTACTTACTTTTTTATAAAGAATTTTTTAGTCAACACATATAAATACTTCCCTCTTAATTCTGTATAAAGAACGTTTTAAATACATCGTCAAATGGCTTCGTTCTTACTTCTATATAAAGACTATTTTAAATGCACCATCAAATTACTTCCTTCGGAATTTCGCATAAAGAACTTTCTTTATCTAAAAGTGAGAAGTCTCAGAACGTTTAACCTGTACACTGAGCGATTCTTTGATATTTCCCGCAAGACATGTTGATGATTGCAGCTGCACTTGCCTGAACACAAAGTATATGTCGCCTACAAGTGCACCAGAGCTAACTTGTTCGCCACGCGTAGTGTAAGCTGCTTTTGCACTTAAAAATAACATGAGACATGTTAATCAATTTTCCATTTGTCAAGATAACTAGTATAATTGAGACAGCCCGCAAGCGCTGTTCTAGTGGGCACCTCTAACGTCTTTCCAGACTTTCACCTTCACGTATACTCTCTTTTTTCTGCAGTTCAAACTAACAGATGACACACTTCTTTGATACGGCCGCCTTGCACAAAGATTCAAAGACCAGCACTCACACCAAAAGGGTCCGAGCTGACCCCGAAACGTTCGGTTTTTTGCGTTTCAGGTATAAAAAAAAAAGAAACGAAGCAGGGGCCTACGCTGGTGTCATCTCGTTTCAACACTAACATTATTTTGCTTAACCAGACAGATTTGTGGCAGCTGTTAACGTTTCATATGTGCTTTGCTCGCTGGCAAAAAAAAAGAAAAACAACGTAAAATAGCAACAATAGCTCATCTTGCTACCAGCACGGAGCAGTGAATTGCTATCGCACATAAGCTGGTACAATCTCATAATGAGTTAATTGCGCGGCTTTCATATTTCTCTAATTCCCGCAGATTCCCTTTTCATAACAACCTGCCACATAAAAGCCCTTGTGGATATTATGTTTAAAGCTTTGTGCAGGCTCATTTTTTCCCGAGCATTTGCTTTGTGGCTCGCACGCTCATAAAATACACGGCTAGCTGCTTTCCTTGTGTGTGCGCGTAAATATGAACACATGCGTGTAGCCGTCAAGCGTGGCAAGCGCACTTGTTTCGAAGATGTCAAATAATTCTGCCTTCTCAAAGAGCTTGACCAGGCGGAATTATAGTGATAGCAGCAGTAGCAGTAATACTGCATGTGAAGCAAACGAAAAAAAAAAAAACGCGCATCGAAGACTTCGCGGATGTCAGTTTTACTCAGCAATGGTAAAACCAAGGTCCTTCAAAACGACCTCCCAAACCGTGCCGAAAGGCACGCCACGCTGGCACATGCTGCGTGAACAAAATTCCTGAACCAGTACTAGTTTGCAAGGAGGAGCAAGTCCGGCAGTCACCCCCCCTTCCCCCGATGCGGTTCCTCGAATATCCATTGTGCCAAAGCTCTCCGTCCGCTGTTGGCGCACAGCGAGGAAAGGGGTGTTGAGAGAGGGAGAACGGCGTGCACGTGCTGTGTCACCGGTCTGGCAGTTTTGCTTGGACATGCCGTGTGTCGGGGATGCCAGCCCAAGCCGTTGAGTTTTTCGACATGTGTGAGCTCCTGGATATATTCTTCGATATGTGTGAGTTCCTGGATATGAGTGGCCCAAAACTATGTGGTGTTGCCGAAGGGCGAAGCTATTAGGATGTGCTTTAGGCAAGAAAACGGACACCCGGTACAAGCCCTCCACTGTTTTAAGCCAAGATCGCTGCAACCTGCATACAGCAAAGACAAGGCCAAGTAGTAACTACTTCTGCGTCTCGTTGGACTTTTGTTATATCTTCTGACCAGTGATGAACTATTTCCAGTCTTGTATGTTCTGTTAGTGTGATGCGCTTGAATATTTTCTTTTGCTCACACATTTCTATTTGTTGTCGATCGAAGAGGCTTATGTGGTAAGTTTTCCTGCATAATTATTCGTATAATTCTCTTCGTTGATATACCTTCAGCCTAGCAGTGTGCACGCGTGTACCTCGGAATGCTGATTTATATGTGCGAAGCCTATCTGACAGCACATATTGCTTATGATACAATGCCACGTGTCTGCGGTTGGTAGTAAATTACTACTGGAATGAATTTTCAAGTTAAATGACACTGTCTTTTCTTATTTCCTTTTTATCAATTAATGAACTTTCTTATAGTTGAAATACTCGTGAACAAATAATACTTCTATGCGAATGTGTTTGTGAGGCTAAATCAGATCTGCTTATTTTAATAATCTATTTATCTAGCCGCCTTGTGCTAAGTAGAGGCTGCTTTACGTTGCCTATTTTAATGTTTACTACCTGATGCTCTTGTCTATTGTTCTTACTACTGTGTACCACTTAAGGATAATAAATTATTTATTTTGCTACTTCTTCGTATCGTATTTTGCTTACGCTAGGTTGCACAACTCGTTCACACATATCGACAGAAGCTGTCACAGGGTAACATATGTCGGTATAGACCATTCTGAGAATTTGAACAGTGTGTGCATGAACATGCCTCACTAGATATATTAACCAATTGTTAAAAGGGTATACTGAGACAAATGTTTGTAGATGATCCACAGAAAGTCTACAAACATTTTGGCAGTATGTTCCTAGGGCGTCAAAAGACAAATGTTCATAGGGCACTGGTAGAAAGTAAGCAGACAGCCTATGAACACGCGTCTATGTACTGCTGGTGGCCAATTGGTTCCAGAACGCCAACAAGCAGTCAGTACAGAAGTACACAGACCTTTGCTAGACACCCTGTAGGTTGTTGGTAGGTTCTAGTAACAATTGTCTTTAGATATGTTTCTAGGGTGTCAAAAGAAAAAGGATTATAGGACGTTAATATGAAGTCAGCAGACACCCTAGAAACAGGTGTCTGTTGAAAGTTGGTGGCCAGTTGCAGGCAGGGTGCCCACAGGAAGTTGGTAGAGAAGTATGTAGACTTTTGCTAGACAGTCTGTTAGTTGTTGGTATGTTCTAGTAACAATTGTCTGTAGACATTCAATTTAATGCTACTAGAAATTTTTGTAAGGGACCTAAAAATTCCGTTGATGCGCAGCGGATCGAGCTCAACAGCCCCCTGCTCCACGACGAAACGTGGCCGGTGCTCTACCACTGTGCATATGGGAACTGTTATCAGAGTATGAATGTACCATTCATACTGCGATAACAGTTCCCAAATGCACTCCACCAAATTCTTGTTCTGCTTACGCCAGTCTGATCCGTTGAATCCATGGTCGCTCCCTGCTCTAAGTAGATGTATTCGACTAGTACATCCATCGTCTCTTTAACTATCGCGAACCACTGTTCTCTTCCGGCGTTGCTGAACATTTTGGTTGTTCGCGTATTAGTTTTTTTTTAAATCCCCGACTCCCCTTCGCCTTTGCGATTCAGTGATCACGATTACAATAAGTAGAATATGTATTGTGTGCGGCGACGCTTTTGACTGCCTTATATATAAGGCTTGATAATAAATTAGATATTTGCCAATGCACATCAATTTATTCAATTAAAAGCCAACGCAGAAAACAAATCATGAGAGAGTCACAGGCGAAAGCTTCGTACGAGAAACAGCGGCGGTGTGCCTCTCTCCAATGCTCTCTGCGACTGTCATCGCCCGTCGCTACGAGGACGCGATGGAATGTCGATGAGATCTTGATCAACTGTCGCGAATGATTTCTCCATGCCTCAAGTTCAAAGTTTCACAAGTTAACCCACGACAAGATGAGGTGAGCACGTGCTGACGACCGCTTCGTGGCAGCGAAGACATCGGCTCGTCTGACCATCAGTATGTATGTACCGCAGCCACTTCGCCTCCGATCGAATCTCGGAGCGCTGAACCCTACGCCGAAAAATATGAGGCGAGAGCAGGGCCACGTTCGTGCTGTCGCACGATTCTGCCAATTACCGGGCGCGCCTGGTCTCGCCGTCGGCACGTGGCCACTTGGATGGTGCAGAGCAACACTGCCTTGCTGGGACGGAAGCGGTCAAGCGGGCGTCCAGGCTACAGCTGAGGACACCGAACGTGGAGACAAAGGTGGCCGGTCGGTGTCCCATGTTCCGAGCGTGATGCCTGACATGCTGGCGACGAACAAGTTGGACAACAGCCATCGGCCCGCAAGCAGTAGGTTCGACTCGCAGTGGACGACGTAGGCTGTGCGTAAGCTCAGTTGTTGCAGGGCTTCGTACGGTGTGCAGCCGCCGCATCTGCAGAGCTTGCACTGCCAATGAAGACCCTGGTCGACCACAGGTTCGCTTACGCAACGCCTCTGGGCGAGCGTCAGCTTGGCAGACCTTGAACTCCAAATCGTGCTTCGCGGGTAGGCGCCATGTAGTCCACTTGCAAAAGGATGGCGCGTAATGCAGGAGCTCACTGGAGTGCGTGATGAAAAGTACGAGTGGCGGGGTAGGGCCTCCCGAGATGACAGCCGCAGTCGTCGACCTTGCGGCGGCCTCCGCTACCACGCGCTCTTCATGAAGAAACTGGCGGGACCGTCGTATGCTGACCGCGGAGTGTCCTTGGATAGGACCAGCAGTGAAAACGGTTGTCATCATTTCCGTCCAGCAAGAGAGAAATCTCACTGGAAATGCAGAAGACAGCGCCTTCTAAGGACGACGCGCCAAGCTGGCATGAACGAACGTCAGTGTAGCGCAAGCCACCACGCGCCCTCGCTCGCTGGCTGACGCTCGAGAGCTCGGTAGAGAAAGACGAAGGCATGCGATGCGCAAAACTATGAATGAATGCATAGCACAATGTCGATGTGGTAGTGGTCATAAAACTTTCTTTAACGTTGAAGTGTGCAGCGGGTATTGACCTTCGATTGCCACAGTAGGTTAACACAAGCCGAATTTCGATGTAGCCATGGTTCATATTGACCAGCTTACAGCGCAAACGGGGATGAAGATGAAGGAAAGACAAGGTGACAACACGAGCGCTGACTCTCAACTGAAGTTTATTCCAAGAAACGACACGAATAAATACACATGTTAACCAAGATTTCACCGGAGTGATTGCGCGTGTACAGCAAAGTCATCCAAGTGACGTAAAACTCCCATCACACGTGGAGCACCCACGTGCGTCCAAGAAAGCATACACAGAAGCAGGTAGAGTGAACACAAACTTTCAAATGAACCTATTCCCGCGTCATTCATGATGACAGGCTGCACTCCAGAAATTTTATTTCCTTTTCGCTAAGGGCAACAGACGGATGACTAATGCACGTTTCACCTTCTCTGATAATGAAGAGAGCCTCCATTACCTCTCTCGTAGTCTGATGACCATGCCGGAACAAACAATCTGTCTCCCTCGCGATCGGCTCACAACCGCAATCTTTGCAATGTGATGGCAGGTGCAAACCGCCTGCAGCCCTCAAGGATGACAGATGTTCACTCAATCTAATATTTACACATCGGCCGGTTTGACCAATATATACACGCCCGCATGACAACGGCAGCCTGTAAACAACACGTGATTTGCATTTTACGTATCTGTCTTTTTGCTTTTTTGGACATTGCACGCAATCTTTACCAACACCTGAAAGCCTTTTATGCAAACGGGAGCAGACAGAAGCAAGTTTGTTAGGGGCCGATAATGCCACGCGCACCCCATATCTACTTCCTACATTCTTCAGGCAGTGCGAAAACTTATGCACATAAGGTTCAACCACCGGTCGTTTTTCATTGCGCACATGTTCTGTCGTCTTTTTTGCCTTATTGGAACCCCTAACCCACCTGATCAACTTATGGCATGCTCTCAAAATTTCCACTTCTGGGTATCCGGCTGTCTGCAACTTTTCAATCTGGCTCAGGAAACTCTCCTTCAGGGAGTGCACCCACTCCCTGAAGACGTGCACCCACTCCCTGAAGGAGAGTTTCCTGAGCCAGATTGAAAAGTTGCAGACAGCCGGATACCCAGAAGTGGAAATTTTGAGAGCATGCCATAAGTTGATCAGGTGGGTTAGGGGTTCCAATAAGGCAAAAAAGACGACAGAACATGTGCGCAATGAAAAACGACCGGTGGTTGAACCTTATGTGCATAAGTTTTCGCACTGCCTGAAGAATGTAGGAAGTAGATATGGGGTGCGCGTGGCATTATCGGCCCCTAACAAACTTGCTTCTGTCTGCTCCCGTTTGCATAAAAGGCTTTCAGGTGTTGGTAAAGATTGCGTGCAATGTCCAAAAAAGCAAAAAGACAGATACGTAAAATGCAAATCACGTGTTGTTTACAGGCTGCCGTTGTCATGCGGGCGTGTATATATTGGTCAAACCGGCCGATGTGTAAATATTAGATTGAGTGAACATCTGTCATCCTTGAGGGCTGCAGGCGGTTTGCACCTGCCATCACATTGCAAAGATTGCGGTTGTGAGCCGATGGCGAGGGAGACAGATTGTTTGTTCCGGCATGGTCATCAGACTACGAGAGAGGTAATGGAGGCTCTCTTCATTATCAGAGAAGGTGAAACGTGCATTAGTCATCCGTCTGTTGCCCTTAGCGAAAAGGAAATAAAATTTCTGGAGTGCAGCCTGTCATCATGAATGACGCGGGAATAGGTTCATTTGAAAGTTTGTGTTCACTCTACCTGCTTCTGTGTATGCTTTCTTGGACGCACGTGGGTGCTCCACGTGTGATGGGAGTTTTACGTCACTTGGATGACTTTGCTGTACACGCGCAATCGCTCCGTTGAAATCTTGGTTAACATGTGTATTTATTCGTGTCGTTTCTTGGAATAAACTTCAGTTGAGAGTCAGCGCTCGTGTTGTCACCTTGTCTTTCCTTCGTGTTCGTCCCCGTTTGCGCTGTAAGCTGGTCAATATGAATTATCACCAACTCGCCCAGATTTCCGTTCTCGTAGCCATGGTTGCCTAGAAATTCTAATTGCCCAAGTCATTTATTTCAATAACAGAAGTGCCGTCTGGACTTCATCGGCCAACTGCCTTTTTATAATCTCGAAAGGCAAACAATACAACTTTAATGTTATAGCGTTAAGAAGCTCTTCGCAGAACTCTACGTTGGTGGCGTTGATTGTTAGCGGCAAAAAGTGGCAGCGACAAATACAAAACACAGGTCGAAGAATGCTTACACCTCCGCAAAGTTCGCTTTGATTTGATTCGTCTGATCCCTTCTATAGGTTTAACAGAAACCGAAGCACAGTTGCGTCGTCGCCGCGGCCGTAGAGGATGCGGGCGCCGAAGAATTACAGTACCTTGTCGCAACGAGCGTTGAGAACGATGAGCGCGTTTTAGTCAATGAAAGTGCGAGTACGTAAATTTTAGTAACGAATGTGGAGATGGTAAATGTGGTTAACAGGTGTGTTCTGCGCTGACTCGTTTTGCGTTCGCGGAGGGCGCTATGACAGAGACTAATTTTGGGCAAGCTACAGCCGAGAAATAACAGCACAAGGAATTTTTTTCCCGATGCGGAAATATGGAATATGCTCCGTATCTTCTCAAAAGACGAACCTTGACACAGCTTCCTCACAAGGTGCCTTCTCCTGGCAGCAAGCGATGACATCCGTGTTCACTGCTGATCCTATCCAAGGACGCTCCTACGTCAGCAGGCGACGGCCCTACCAATTTTGTCGAGCAGACTACGTGGTATAGCGGAAGTCGCTGCAAGCTCCATGACTGGCGCTGTCATCTCGGGAGGCCCTTATCCGCCGGTCATCTTTTTTACACACGCGTACTTCTCCGAACTCAGCGACGTGCAGTCATCTGTATCCAGCTTCGCACTACAGATTGCAGACTATGAGGAGGTAGAGCTGACCTTCACCCCCTCATAGGTGAAAAAAAAAGCGCACCAAAGCATTACCGTTCCCTCCATGAACCACCCTACACAGAGGAGTGGGATGTACTGCACTGCTGAGCACAGAACCGGACTCGCAGGTACCGATCGTCGAGATGGCCGAGTACGCCGCCAGAGCACCAGGTCTGGCCGCCTCCAGATTAGGAGTACGAGCCCTCCGGCTCCCCTCCTCCTCTAACCCCATCCTGGGTTTCAAGGAGGAGGGGAGTCGGAGGGCAACAAACATCCATGTTTGTTGCGACTGCCACTTGTCCAATCCCCTATAGAGGATGTGTACTACAGAGGAGACAATGAAGAGCGCGCTCGCTCTTGCGCAACTGATACAGTTCCGCCCGTCTGTGCCGAATGATATTGCGTTCCACTGTTAAGGGCGAAGCCTAAGCGCCTTCCAGTTCTGAGCAGATGGACACTTGCAGTAGAGACCTATTGTTTACGACTTTTTATAATAGCAAATTTGCAGCCAAAGTAATAATGTTGTTTTAGATGTTTAGCGCAAGAGATGCGATGTGAAAATTTCCGTGAAGATTATGCTGACGTCGCTTACAATTAAGCGAAAAGCGATTTCTTGGGAAATAGCACGGGAGCACTCTTTTAATCTTAAGCAACGTTAAAACCTTTCGAATAGGTATTCAATCCGAACAGCCACCCTCATTAGTTTTGCTTCTTTGTGGTATACACATGTTTTCACGCTAGAAAGGAAACGAAGTTTTATCTTCGATAACGAAGATAAAACTGGCATGTGTTAGTTAGTTATGTTGGTTTTTATGGCGCAAAAGCAGCAATGGCTATGATGCGCCAGACGATCGGTAGTTTCATAGAGAAGTAAAAATTGATGAAATCTTAAAATATGATCTTCGTTTACAGTTTGTTCACAAGTTTTGTGGCGTCGAGAAACCTAAAGAGGTATCGACGCTGATACTTGTAGCATTGAAAACATTATCTATGACACCTAGTGATCTTAGTCGTCCATTTCAATGTGATGCAGTCATTTACAGAGTGCGCGTGACAGAGAAATGCTCTAACGATAAAGAACAAAGGCTTAGTCACAAATATGAGGGCTGCATCACAAGACTCTCCGTACTTCGAATAGGTGAACTTTTTACTTTTTTATATTTTTATAACATTCCTTTTTTGGCTCCACGAACATGAACAAGTGGAAGGCTGGCCTCGCAGACGCGTTGCATGAAAATAAGAAAAGTCCCGAATTAAATCAAAAATCCATAAACAGTGCGGTTCCATTCCACGCGAAGGTTGCATGTAAATGATGTGATGCTGTGGAGCTTTATAAAATGCAATTACGTCAGGATAAAATAACTAAAATTCACTAAGCGAACAATTCAAATGGGGGGAGGGACGAAAAATGGGGCCGTATGGCTCTGCTGCAAATAGAGATATAGAGTTTAGAATTCAAGCGCACTCTACGTTTACAGCTGTAAACGGTTGGACACCTACCTGCGACCTTAGGGGTGCCCTATTAATCAATCAAAAATTTGTACAGGTCAGGATCAGAACAAGATAAGAGAACGCCGTTTGGATGGTACGATATTGAAGTTGATACAAAAATGAAAGTAACAGCCTAGCAGCAGTCCAACTGGTCACATTCGGCTGATTTGTAGCGAAGCTATTTTCGGACGTCGGCACAAGGCCAGGTCCAAGTCTCAAAGGCTAGTGCCGACACATCATTTAAGGGAGCATTTGCGACACCTATGCAGTATTTCATCTTTCATCAGAATTACAGTGCTTTTATGACCATGATAATATGTATAGTTACGACATGGTTATGAGACGTCTCGTGACTTGCACACAAGCGGACGAATGTTGCGATTCATAACTCACATATTTTAGAGTCTGCGTAATCAATGGTAAGAGCGAGATGAGCGGCTAGTAAGACTTCGGTAAAAAATAATAAAAAATATAAAGAGGTTCCTATGCGGGACATGCACCAATTTTTCTTACGTATCTTTATGCTGCAGACATCACGCTAAGATGTATCTCTCAAATTATATTGCGCCAGTCATGGTCACGCATAAACTGTGTTCACGAGGCCTCAATGAGTGTTCTGTGTCAGTGTGCATAGCGTAGTCGCCTGGATAGTGATCACTGGAAGTGAGCACGTGCGTGCGACGCCTTTCCCTATTTCCGCGACCTAGATTAAACTCCATATCACCACTGCTTGCTGTCGCACAATCTTCCATGCGTTAATTTCATTTGCACGCAAGAATCGTTGTGGTCGCATGGAATTTCAGCACCCCTACCCACCATTTTATGGCTACACTCTAAATAATGCGGCCATGCCATCTTCGACGCAGTAGACCCCTATCGCGACATTAACAACCTACGCAGGCAGTAACTACACCTATTTAGTGACTTTGCTGTCATTGCAATTACTGCTTACAGTTACTGCCAACAAGGGAAGTAGGAACACAACGTTCAAAACAGCTGCACCACAGAGTTACCAAATTTGTTTACGCACGAGTCTCTGTATGGCAGTAGTTTACAGATAACTTCTCTAACATGAGAGTTATTATTACGGTCTTTTTGACCTGGACACTTCCCCGGCCTATCAGTTGTACTTAATGTTCCTTCCTCTCTCCTCCAACCTGATTTTGTTGTAAGGCTCTCCACCCACAAGCGCTGACGAGTCCATATCGCTCTTTACGGCCTCATTTGTCGTTTTTCCGTGAGCACTCAACGTGTGGCGACCCACGGTGCTTTGATTCACATCAAGATTGCGCCCCCGATGTCATGCACACCGCTGAGTTCCCTAGAGCATGTTTCCGAACGATAACACCTTTCACAAAGCTCGAAGCACCTGGTGCATATATCTTGTCCCCATAGTGCGTCGTGCTTCATTAGCGCCGCATCCTTCTTCTCCTTTGCTGTCATGGCTGTGTCCGCTTACCTCCATGTACATATTTCCCTCCTTTTCCCATACTCCGATATACCTGTATTCTCCAACCCTCGGTATTTCCTGGCCCTGAATAAATGCCGGCCGACTGCTGTCCTTGAATAACATATCATTGCAGTGGCGTAGCCAGAAATTTTCCTCGGGGAGGGGGCAACGGGGTCATTCAGTTTACAATTTAACTACTCCACACAATATCTATATATATATATATATATATATATATATATATATATATATATATATGGGCATTAAATGCTTTCAGGAAAAAATCGTGATATATATCGGCTCAGCATGGGACAGCGTGCAGCATAGCTCAGGTAAATAAGCTGAAAATGCCGTGTTATCAAATACAGGTATTGTGCGACTTCATGTACCAGCTCTGATTATAAGAGACGCCGTAGTGGAGGGCTCCGGAAATTTCGACCACCTGGGGTTCTTTAACGTGCACTGACATCGCACAGCACACGGGCCTCATCATTTTGCCTCCATCGAAATGCAGCCGCCGCGGCCGGGATTCGATCCCGCGACCTTCGGATCAGCAGCCGAGTGCCATATATATCCACTAGACCACGGTGGCGGGGCAAACTCCCAAATATTCTTTCCAGCTTCGCGCACTAGTAAAGAGGACGAATTTTTAGTATATATTCCGTATTTACGGTTTCCTCACCAAAGTTACTTGTTTGCTATATTACACAGGCGCTTCTTTCTTTCGTTTCATTTGCAGGAACAGCAGAGCCTCGCTTGCGACGGTGATTCCAAGCAGCTGCACATCTCTCTGTCCTGAATGCTATATTACCGCCTTTGTTGAACAGCCCGTTAAACAACGCGTATAAGCCGGAAAGTAAGCGAAATTTTCGACGTTTATAAATGGCTCTCTAAACGGCCTATTTTATGTAGCTCTTTTTTATGCGGCCACGGTTTATGCGGCTCTTTTTTATGCGGCCTAGTTTTATGGGGCATATGCGGCTCTTCCATATGTCAGGCCGTCTCGTTGCCAGAAGGCCACTTAAAAGTGACCACTTATTGTGCCACATACCGTTCATTTGGTTATGCGGTAGTTTAGGTCGAATTTGTGCGGCTTAAAGCAGCCCACAAATATGCGGCCACAATATAAGGGGCACTTATAGACATTTTAACGAAAAAAACTGTTCTGTGCTAATGAATTTCCCCTGCCTAGACTTTTTTTTTATTCGCATTTTGCGACCTTTAATCACATGGCACATGGCGAGACGAGGACGGCCCTGGGTGTGCGTGTCTGCTAGGGGTTCGTGTGTCGGCGCACGGTGGTGCACGCATTTCCATGTGCCGGCATAAAACAGGAGCAGATCGACTGTGTGCTTATTAACAACCGGACATTATAGAGACATTTACCAAAATGTTTGTCGAACGCCGGGTAAACCACGCAAACCCAATATTGCCTCAACTTTGCGAAGTCTTGATATCTTCCGCGTTCTTCGCGAACATCGCTGTCATCTACTGCACACTATCAGGCGTCCACACAGCACAGGTGTTTGAGGTTTATGTAGCACACAGCGCGAAAGCGGCAGCGACGCGCGAGCATGCTATTAAAAAAGAAAAAAAAAGCGTTATAGGTGAGGCCAAGAAACGCGGAGATTCTGCAAAAAGATAGCGCACGTATTCACCGGAACTCAAGGCTGGCAGTGCAAGCGGACGATGCACCAGAGACCCTGCGTTGGGGCGCACGTCTGGTCGAGGGCCATTTGTTTTCCTATTCCCTCCCTTGTCGATGGATAAAAGCGATTCTCTCCTTGCTTTCGTCAAACTACGATATCCAGTCGGAGAGGAAAATTCGATCACGCCACCGACTCGAGCATGTTTTCCGCACTTGGCAAAACCTTAAAGGAAACTAGCAAAAGCTGAAAAACAATGTACTTTGTGAGTAAATTAGACTATGCTTATCATGGCCTGCCCTAAAAACTTGCAGCCAAAAGCTTCCTGTTGAACTCGGACCACAGGATAGAAAACACCAACACATAATACTGTATAGCATTAAGTTGAAACACATGTTTGTACATAAATAGTAAATAATAGCTACACATTAAGAGGGCCTTGCAACACTGTTTGAACAAAGTCAGCAAACAGTGCTAATCAGTCGTGGACGCTCCTGTGAACATGTGAGCCAAGTATTATTGCACTGCACGCACCAGCAAACTCACAATTTCGTTTCATGCACAGCTGTTAAATGCCCCATTCTTCTTTCGACAAATGTCATCACTGGGCATATAATTTAAGCCACTTGAAGCAGAAATAGCATTGGCCGATTTCGTGATCCCAGCAAGATCATCTGCTATGCTTCATATTTGTTTGTTTTCAATTCAACGTGCATGTCACTCATAAGGAGAACAAAAAAGGTAAAGCGACATAGCTGGTGGCCCCAGTGATGTCATTTGTTGGAGGAAGAACAGGTACTTTCTAGGTATGTTTGAAAACAAATTGCGAACTTGCTGGTACATACAGTACAATAATAATTAGCTCGCATATTCACCGGAGCCTTCTCGACTGATCTGCGCCATTTTCTATGTTCGAAAAGTGTTGCAGTGCCTTTTAAAAGCACACTTCTCACTCACGCCTAGTGGGTTTACCAGAATAGGGCTTCACATAGCAGCCTAAGTTGACCCCCACTGTTTAAATGTCGAGTGTAATGCAGCAACCTTAAGTTTCCTGGTGTCGCAGCTAATATACCGATCTTGCTTGAGAATTGAACTCGCTATACATATACATATAAGACCTTCTATCCAATTCGTGTGCAAGTGTGACTGCTTTTTCTCAGCATTAGCAGCTTGCAGAGCCATGGCTTACATAAGCACGCAGGCATTCACATACTTATATGGACATTGTGATTGACATTGACATGGAGCAGATGCCTCCTTTCAAGTCACTTACGATGGTGCATTTTCTTTTTCTTTCTGGCACCCTTTCAAAGCATGATTTTCTCTTACACTGTTGTGAGGCACATCTTCACAAGTTAAGCATCAAGTCCACATCCAGCACTGTGCTAGTGTACTATCTTGGAACTCCGAGTCTACCGAATTATGTGTGCGGACCCCTCAGTTCCATGATCTCTTCTCTGCTCTGAGCCCTTCCCTTCACCTTATTACTGTAGACGTGTGTAATTTGGCTGCATTGTCTTCCACTGATACTTGTCACATCTGGTGCCATTTCTTAGAGTACCCACGCCAGTTTTTAGTACCAAGTGCATGAAGGAAAGTGTTCTGCTGCAGCTACAGGCTGAGCAGAACAATGAGATGCAGCATCTGTTCATACCTCCGTGAAGTAATGCAAACATTGGAATAAGATGTGCAATAGGGTGCACTGTAAGAGTTCTTCACCTACATGCTCTATTCTTAGAGTGACAGGCCAATGTATGAACAATGTGATTATCACAAAAATAGAATTATCCTACAATACACATCACATACCTTTTTACACAATTCTAAGCCTCCATGTGTTCCACTTCAACACTTGTGTACATATTTTGAAGTGGGTTTGAAAGCTGCTATTGGATCAGGTTTAACTAACTGAACCTCATTAACTTAACCTTTCAAAACGTTTAGGGGTAGTCAATATTTCATTGTCCAGTGGCTAGCTTGTGCTAGGCGAAGATTGTGCTTAACCTAAAGAAGACAAGAACTAAATTATTTACTAGAAGAAACACAAATCTAAAAGTAATCAGAGTGAAGAGCGAAGATTTTAAAGTCGCCCTAAGCAACAAGTTCAAGGCCTCAGGCCAAAATGATGATGATTTGGAAGAAATAAACAAAACCACAATAAAAACAATTCTTGAAACAGCGATAGAAGTCGGGGTAGAGCAATAAAGCAAGCAACAAGTAAGTTGTCCCAATCTACTTCCAAGGACTTAATAAAAAAACGCCAACAAATGAAAGTAACTTCGTGACAAGATAATACAAAATTTGCAGAACTATCAAAATTGACCAGTAAAGCCAGGCAGAGAGTTGTAAGAAACTTTAACATGAGAGAAATAGAGAAAGCATTCATAGATTTTGGGGGTTTAATGCCCCAAAACGAGCGCTGATCATGAGAGACATCGTTGTGGAGGTCTCTGGAAATTTCGGCCACCTGGGGTTCTTTAACGTGCACTATCATCACACAGCACACACGCCTCAACATTTCACCTCTATGGAAATGCAGCCGCCGTGGCTGGGATTCGATCCCGCGACCTTCGGATCTGCAGCCGAGTGCCATAACCACTAGACCACCGTGGCGGGGCAGAACTAGAGAAAGCAGTACAGAAAGGCACGAAGAAACTGCACTTAGGACAAAACAAAATGCATGCGCTAAAAGATAAACAAGGTAATGTTATCAACAAATTTCAACGAAATAGTAAAGGTAGCAGATTTCTACTCCGAACTCTACAGCTCTCAGACAGGCCATACAACCTTAATAGAAATAGAATCAGAGGAGGACACTGAAATTCCATGTATAACTGCTGACGAAGTAAAAAAAGCTGTCAAAGGCATGTCCCACAGTAAAGCAGGAGGTGAAGATGGTATGACAGCCGACTTTATCAAAGACGGAGGAGACATTATAATACTTGAAAAACTTACATCGCTCTTCACGAAATATGTCAAGACATGTAGTGTACCGCGCAGTTGAAAAAATGCTAATATAATCTTAATACACGAGAAAGGTGACATAAAGGATTTAAAAAATTACAGACCAATAACCCTACTCCCAGTAATATACAAGCTATTTACGAAAGTATTTCTATGAGGATAAGAGAAACACTCGATTTTAACCAACCAAGAGAACAAGCTGGTTTTAGGAAAGGTTACTCAACAATGGACCACAGCCAAGCTATCAACCTAGTAATTCAGAGGTATACGCTGAATACAACAAACCTCATTCTATGGCACTTATAGACTACGAGAAAGCATTTGACCCTATTAAATAAAAGCAGTTCTAGAAGCTCTACCTTCACAAGGAGTACCTGACGTATACGTGCAAACCATAAACATATACAATGATTGCACAGCCACACTACTCCTACATGAGAGAAGCAGACAAATTCTGATCGGGAGAGGTGTCAGACAAGGAGATACGATCTCCCCGATCCTATTCATTGCATGTTTAGAGGAAGTCTTTAAACATCTAGACTGGGAATAAAAGGGAATTCGGATAGACGCAGAACATCTAAGCAATTTAAAATTTGCAAACGACATTGTGCTCTTTAGCAATGAAGGAGACAAACTACAAAACATGATTGATGACCTAAACCGGGACAGTATTAAAATTGAACTAAAAATGAATAGGCAAAAGACCAAAGTTGTCATCAGTAACATAGCTAAGGAACAGGAATTTAAAATTAACAGCGAACCCTTAGAATGTACAAATGAATACGTATACCTGGGACAGTTACTAACAGGAACCCTTGAAAAAGAAATTCTCCGTAGAATAAGGACGGGCTGGAGCACATTCGGAAAACATTATGAAAGCATGACTGGAAACTTGCTGCTCTCACTAAAGCGAAAAGTATTTATTCACTGCATTCTCCCAGTATTAACGTACGGTGGATAAACATAGTGGATAACGAAACAACTAGAGATGAAACTAAGGAGCACGTAACATGCAATGGAAAGAAAAATGACAGGGGTAATGCTAAGAGCTAAAAATCAAGCGGAATGGATCAGGGAACAGATAGGAGTAGCTGATATTATTATATCAACTAAAAGAAAGAAGTGGACCTGGGCAGGACATGTCATGAGGAGGAAAGATAACAGATGGACAGTAAGAGTGACGGAATGGACACCAAGAAAGGGAAAACGCAACAGAGGCAGGCAAAAGGTTAGATGGAGCAATGAAATTAAAAAGTTTACGGGCATAAAGTGGAACCAAATCGCTCAGGAAAGGGTGGATTGGAAATCGTTGGGAGAGGCTTTCATAATAATAAACAAGTGAATCTCACAGTTTTGCAAGAGCAGGCTCAAACAAATAACCACAAAAAGCTATTTAAATAATTGAACACACTGGCTGTTGTTTTGTCACACTTTAGGGCTTTCAGGTTCTAACCTGAGTATAATTAATTCACAGTGACGTAGACTGAGTTTCATCACACGTATATTTAGAAAATGTTTAAGTGAATAGAAAATTTTGCCAGATAATGCCAGTAGGTAACTAAATGCCTCTTTCAATCATACTAATTACCTTAAATGCAATGAGATAACATAGAATTTACTAGAGAAATAGAAAAGCCTCGCAAGTAAGTCGACCTTCATCGATGTAATATATGCAGCCATGGAAACAGAAGAAGGGCTTGAGATGTGCTTCCTGTCTTAATAATTGCCTCTTTCAGGCACTTAGTTAGCAACATATGAATAGAATACACAAAAAGAAATTCAGTTTTTTATCACAGCCTACATAGTGTGCTTACTATGATATATCACAAATGTTTGACTAAACTAGATACCCTGTGTTCTAGCAGGCCTGGAGTTTGAGCAGGCACTAGGGAGTGGCTAATAAATGGCAAAACATGGGTATCAGCTGTGCACGAAAGACAAGTGACCAGCAAATGTAACGCCCTGATAACAGAACTTTTTCATAATAAAAGTATCGAAAACAATATCATGGATTGTATATATTAAATGCCGACGAAAATTCAAAAGGGAACAATGAAGAGATATGTATGGTGTATATCACAAATTCCCCTGCTGTGGACCACCTGCTCATTTATCCTACAGACAAAAGCATTGTAAAGAAAAGTGCATGAGTATAAAAGAAACTTAAAATCTCTAACACTGGTAAAAATCTATCTAGCCTAACAATGAGGAAATGTCACATTCCTAAAGGGCCTCGAAACCAGCTCCAGCATTTTTATGAACATTTCAAGTTAACATGCGCATTGAGTTGAAAAATGCATCATGATGAACGATGCCAAATGCGGCTGCGACACCCGCGATGGCCATGCCACAAACAAAAAAAAAACAATCTCATGCGCTTCGCCGTGTATTCCAGCATACCAAAGTTAGCCGTGATGACAGCAAGGGACAGCAATGTGGTTTTGGTGAAGTCAATGAAGGCAGATCTCTGCTAAGGTGAAATTCGACTTCCGGCTAGTCTGGTAGCAATTGCACGCGCTCCCTGCCTGTCTCTTCTTCCTCTTCAAGTGTCGTTTGCGTGGTGTTAGTGTGTGCATCCTTGTGAGTTCGTAACTGCGTTCCATTTCGCGCTCGAGTTCCAACACAATCATGCACAGCTGTCATCTCTTGCACAGGTGCTTCGGCACGGCGCATCACCATTTGGATTCATGACACTAGCGAGTCTTTTGAGACGAGAACGCAGCGCAGGGTCCATAGCGGCACACTTTGCACGATCACAGGCCAAGTACAGCCAACTAGAAACTGTAACAACCGTACCAGCGAGCAAAACACAACGGGCAGTGTTAACACAGAGCGTTGTGTAGAACAAACAAAACACTTGCGCATGCGGAAAGGCAGGTGGAGGCGCGTCAACTGGAAGTGGAGTCTTTTTTATTTATTTATTGTACCCTCACGTCCAGAGGGCATTACTGAGAGAAGTGGTAAACGGGAGAATTCTACAAAAATAGGGTAGTAATATAACACAACAAGAAAACAATACAGTGATGCAATAAAACAACAGACTAGTAATACCAGTACACACACTTTAGTAATGAAATGCTTTGAAAGTACTAACAAGAACAAACAAGGTATCATGACATAAATTCTTGCTCATACAATGTTGGCTAATTAGCCATAACGATGAAAAGAAGATGTTGTTTTCCCAAGTTAGACAATGTTAGCTACAGCCTTGCAAAAAAGTCTGTCATCATTGATGGCGGCTATGTCACTGGGAAGGTGATTCCATTACCGAGATGTTCTGGGGGATAAAGAATGACTGAACGCGTTAGTATTATACGTTTGAATTCTGACTTTGAAACGATGGTTGATATGGTGCGATAAATAATGCGGATGTGAGATGAAGTCATTTTGAAGAAATGGATGATGGCATAACTTTTGAAACAAAGTTAAGCGAGCTATATTCCTTCGAGATGCTAGTGATGGAAGAGAGAGGTTAGCTTTCATTGAAGATATGCTGTAAGTACGGTTATAATTAGAATAAATGAATCGAACTGAATTATTTTGAACTGAGCTCTAGAGAAAAGATGAGGTTTTCGTTGTGTGCGTCCCACACTGCTGCAGCATACTCTAATTTGGGGTGCACTAATGACTGATAAAGTAGTAATTTTAAGGATGATGGGGCATTAGAAAAGTTGTGACGTAAGTAACCAAGCGTGCTGTTAGCTTTACCGATTATGTATTGAATGTGAAGAGACCAGGTTAGATTTGAAGGTATATGAACACCCAAGTATATGTATAAGTTCACGGAATCTAAGGATATATTATTCAAATGGTAGGATGGAAGGGTGGGGGAATTTCTATGAACACGCAAAATTTTACATGTGTTAACATTTAGTTGCATTCGACAGGTATTGCACCAATCACTTATGTAGTTTAAATTTGATTGAAGAGTGTTAGAACCATCGGCGCAGTTTATTTCACGATAAATTACACAATCATCAGTGAACAAGCGAACATGAGAAGTCAATGCAGATGGTAGATCGTTAATATAGATTATAAAAAGGAGCGGTCCTACTACTGATCGCTGAGGCACACCGGAACGAACCTCAGTTAAAGGTGAGTCATGATTATAAGCAGTAACAAACTGATAGCGATTACAAAGAAACTATTCAACCCACTCAGTATTTTACTATTGAGGCTTAAAAGACTTAGTTTGAAAAGAAGTAGTTGATCAAAACCTTGTGAAATGCTTTACTAAAATCTAAAAGAACACAGTCAGCAGTTGAGGTGCGATCTAAAATACAATGTAGTCCATGAGTAAATGATATTAGTTGCATTTCGCATGAGTATGTTTTACGAAAACAATGCTGAGCTGTGGTGAAAAATGAGTTAGAATCGAGAAAGTTAACCAGGTTGGTAAAAATTACGTGTTCCAGAAGTATGCAACAGGTGCTGGTCAGCGAGATAGGGCGCTAATTCATGGGCGAGACTTTGCTGCTGGATTTATGTAGTAGGACCACCTTCCCTATTTTCCACTGCGAAGGCAGAGTTGATGTGTTAATGGATTGTTGAAAGATTTTTGTCAATATGATGGAGCTTGACATGCTAGTACTTCTTAGAAATTTGCTGTTAATGCCATCGAAGCCCGGAGCTGAGTTAAAGAGTAATTTACCAATGAGTTTAGCAATGCCAGATGAATGAACTGTTATAGGATCCATGATAATGTAGTCGCATGAATTAATGCACAGTAGGTAAATATTGCTCGAAACCGAAAAATTCTTTGAAAATGTTTTGTTAAGAGTGATTGCGCAAGCGTCACTTGAGATTATGTCACCTTCTGTGTCCTTTAGGATGATAGTGCTATCGCAAGGGGGGTTAATAACGTGCCAGAACTTACGAATGCCTCTTTTGATTATTTCGGGTAGTGTGTGGGTTAAGTAATAATCTTTAGCTTCTTTAGGTGCAGCAAAGTATGCACGATTAGCAATCTTATAGGATTCCCAACGTGCTTGATTAGAAGAGGACTTAGCTAAGCGAAAGGGCCGTTTCTTTCTGTAATAAAGGCGCTTGATGTATGAGCTATACCAAGGTGCTTGTGCACTAGAGAGGATGACACATTTGCGAATGTATTTTTCTGTCAACACACGTACCAGATCTGCAAAAATACCCCAGTTGTTCTCAACTGAACAAGTATCAAAGTTAATTAGAAAACTGTTGAGAAATGGGCCTAACTCATTGTTAATTGCTTCAAAATTAGCCTTCTTATAATCCCACATAATTTTCTTAACATTAGTTCGTTTAGGAAGGTTAGCATTAATGCCAAGACTTATTAAATAATGATCGCTAATGTTAGGTAGAAAAGTTATAGGGGAAGCTAGATCTGGGCGATGAGTTAAAATTAGGTCAAGGGTGCTTGCAGTGCCGGAAGTGATTCTGGTTGGTTGGGTAACAGTTGGGAAAGTGAAAACACGGGACAAAGCTTACAAAGCTCTTTTGCCTGAGATGAGAAGGGATTTATATCGGGTGGATGTGTGTTCGACAACAAGTTGGGAAAATTAAAGTCACCAAGTAAGAACAAAAGTGATGAGGGAAATCGTGAAGAAACGAGGTTAAGAGCATCATCAAAATTGTCAATGAAGGTGGCAGGTGATGAAGGCAAGCAATAGCATACAAAGACGGCTATCTTTGTGTGACTGAGTGTTAGGCAAGCCTATGTGCACTCAAGATCAGTTTACATGTCTATATAAAAGGACAGAATATCTTTCGAAATGGCGAGAACGACACCCCCTCCTCGATGTTCAGTGCTTTCACACCGGTAGATAGCGAAATTAGTGGCACCATAACATATGTCACAATCACGCACATGTGCAGGGAGCGAAGTTTCGGTAAGGGCGACGATTTTCGCGTTGCACGTATTGGTTGCTGACTGACAACGAGAAGAATTTGTTGACAACACTTAGTGTATTTGTAAAAAGAATGGGTAGGTAAAATGCGGCTGCACGAGGCGGTCGGCCACTTCCCTCTTCACTTTCCTATTGTGTCGGACGTCATGCATTTGTAGCATTCTTTCCAGTACCTGTTACATTCTGAATGAGTTTATGACAGCATCACTGGTAGTGTCGTACACATAGCATTTATTGTTCACAAACAATTTATTGTAACGGAGCTTGAAGTTGGAAGAGCTAGACTGGGTGGTACCAAATTCAAAGAGTTTTTTTACAGGCTATGCGGGTAGATAATGAAAAGTCTTCACCAACTCAAAGATTTTGTTCTTTAAATTGGTTTTGCAGAGTAAGTATAGTTTCCCTTGTTTTGAAGTGTGAGAATTTTGCACTGATGGGGCGCACCTGTTTGGACAGAAGGAACCGAGGGATGTGCACGTTCTATTGCGCCATCGGGGAATGAATCGCAAACTGATTTTATTGCAGCGATTAGCTTGGTTTCAGTTTCTTGCCATGATTCCTTCGGGTCAGGAATACCTAGGAGTATAAGATTATCCCCGGCATGACCGATCTTCCAGTTCAGCGAGACGTGAATCAAACGCATCCAAACTACACGCAACTTTTCCAACCTGGGCGCATGCAGATGCCATTTTTCTTAGTGAGTTCATCGACATTGCTTGATTTTTCTTCGAGCAAGTCTAAGCATTTTTGGAGACCACTAATTTTTGTCTCGATACCCTTCTGGCCATTTTTGATAGCTTTAACATCAGAGGCTAGCTCAGATTGGGCCTTGGAACCTTCAAGGGATCAAGTGTGCAGATCCTTCAGCAGCTTGAACAATACATTGATTTGTTCTGAAGGGTCCGCGGGGAGCGAATCTAGATTAAGCACTGATTCGGAAAGTGTGTTAGGTCCAGGGTTAGTCTCGACATCACCCGACTGTAGTAATAGACAGGCAACGGAAAAGCAATCACATATGGTATCCAATAACACCCGTAGGCACGGGAACAGTAGCAAGCACCGATAGTCAGTTTTTTTAGCGTGAAAAGAGACGGTTGTACGCACCTGCACAGCGAAGACAAGGCAGTTAGACATGGTGTCGTAAGCACTGCTCCCGTGTCCACTGAATTGTAGGTCGCTGGGTAGGCAGCTTAAATCTTTGTCTCCTGGTGATGGCTGCGTCGATGATGCTGGGGGGGGCGGATCGGAACGTCCATCAAAATCGCCAACATAACGGGTGGTGCGCAGTCGTGCAACACAGATATGCTTGTGGCTGGTAGAATCATTTGGAATGGCGTGGGAACACTCGAAAAGCAGGGCGGCATCCGAGGATGATCGCGAACAAATCCTGCACAGCGAAGACAAGGCAGTTAGACATGGTGTTGTAAGCACTGCTCCTGTGTCCACATAATTGTACGAAGTGGAGAAATTGTAGGAACTGGAAGTGGAGTCTTTGAACTGCGCGTCATCGAGAATGTATGTCACGTGACATACTCGGCGACCGGAAAGGGGGCGGCACACGGCGCAGGAGAGAGCAAAACAAGCAAGCACCGCGTTTCAATAATCAAATGCATGTAACTCCCCTATTCTTGCACTGTTTCGAAAAATTCATATGGCTACATGTTCATTGTGGACACCAGCACAAAAGCAACACCACAAATAAAATTTGACTTTTGGATGGTTTAGGGGCCCTTTAACAATGTAATACAAACACACAAAATAAAACTGCACAGAACGGAAAAGAAGTTAGGCAATTTTCTTGAGTGTGTCCAGGATCTTGAGCAGTTTATTGCTTGCCCAGCAGCATGGACAATTGTCCTCCTCAATTAGCACACTTTGTATAAGACCCAATGTTTGGGCAAAAGCAGATGGGTAGGTGAGATCCTTTATATAGTATACAGCCAAACACAGCAACAGTGCCTTTTCAACTGCACATTCATCTTTTAGGGTAACACACTCATCCTCGGCACAAAAATACATTTTACTGTCGAACTCCAAACAGTCATGGGTCCTGGTGACCCATGGGCATCTCCCTAATGCTGAAAAAGAATGTGTGTCTGACACTGCATGAAACACATCTTTCATGAAAAAGTTAGCAGTTCAGAGGTGGTAGACTGATGGATGCCAGCGCTAGAATGTTGTGAACATTAGATGCAAAACCATGTATAAATAGAGATTACGCTATAGTAGCAGCTTATGCCAAAATAAACGAAAAAGTCCCCCCTTCCCCCCCACCCAGGTATGCAAACCTAAAATTTTTATGTGACTTGATGTGTTCATCATTGATACAGTAGAAGCTCATTAATTTGGCCCCCATTAATTCGGAAATTTGGATAATTCGTCATTCCCACATCCTCCCTTGAAAAATGTTCATAGCCCTATGGCAACAAACATTCGCTAATTCGACGCAAAATTCCACGCGCACTGGTAAATTCGGTCTGGAGGCAAGCCAAAGATGGCGAAACTGAAACTGAAACTGCATCTCTGAGGCCATAATATTTGCCGCATTACATTTTCGTTGCCACAGATGTGCAAACTTATGGTCTCAGAGATTCGCTCCGGCAGCAACGGTGCACTGTCGATGGCGATCGCAGAGGCCAAGAAAAACCGCATTTTCTTTTCTTTAAAACGTATGAAAGGGAATGCAAGGTGGAGTTTTGGAGCACGCATCGTCCTATCGTCAGTGGAGAACAGATAACTAAGAAAAGAAACAAGGCCTCAGACGGATAGCGTGCGGATCTGCAGGCATCTGTTGTGCTTTTCTTCCCCCTCTTCTGTGCGTTGTGACATATCGGCGTATCGGAAGTGTCGGTGCACGAGGTGGTGATCGGGTCATAGTCGCGGTGCAATTCCGAGGCTTCAGAAAGCTCGGAATGCAGCCCGCAGCGCCAGAAGGAGAGGGGGATGATTTGGCTTTCCTTGGCCTGCTTTTCTCCGAAGTGGAGCTTGCAGATTACGTTACAATTGATGACGGCGTTGTCGCTGGTCACTTGAACAATAACAATATCATCAGTGCCCTTGGTGAGACGGATGAGGCGTCCGACGAAGACCCCGTGCGATGAACTACACCCTCATTAAACATTAAACTCATTAAACAACATGTTTAGCTACTGCATAAAATGCAAGTGAGGAGAACATGTCTTCTTGCAATTTCGTTAGGGAGTGTCATAAACCTTTAATGGTTAAGGAGTGTAACAAAAGGGTGACCAAATAAAGAGCACATTTCTTAAGATTGTTATTAAATAGCATTCCAACTTTCTAGCACCATCACTCACTGAAGTTATGAATGAAGATTTTGCATGTGCACCATGCAAGTAGTTGTCAATGTCACAGAAGTCCACTGGCTGGTTGCACCTTTCGCCAATGATCTCTCTGGCCTTGCACAGATGACAAATAGCATCATCAGTTGCCATCGGAAACCTCAGATGAGCTCCCACTGTAAGCTGCAAAAGGCAGCTCAGCATTAGGGTCTGCAAGAATTTGTGGCAGTGCTCATCTCACAATGAATTCTAATGCTCTTACAATTGGCATTGGAGAAGCTCATTAACACGAAGCATCACAAGTCCCAAAAAGAATGTATAATTCGTGCATGCAACTACGCCCCCCTCTGCCTTCCACTGAACAAACTGCCATGTGAGATCTCTTTTTCCAGAAGCATCGAAGCTGGATGTGCTAACCATCCAACACCAGGCTGCCCACTAGCAGCCGCGTGTCTTGGTGGGAAAATGGCTACAGGCAATACCTCGAAGCACACATAGACTCCTAAATATGCCCGAGGTGCCCAGAAAATGCTAACTGCAATGAAAGTACACAACCTTAAGCAAATGGCCTTAATTAGGAACTCTGCACTTTTTGATTAATATGCCATTCAAAGCTGCTCCTTTACAAGCCTAATTGGGCCACTTGGTGTATGACAATTAGATACACTTGGAATAGACAACTCAGTAAACTAGGTATGCGTGCAAGCAAATCGATACATGAAAGATTAGGAAGCATGGAAAGGGCAGTGATTTATGCAACAAAGAACAGGCTATTGGGTACATGCCACGAACAGAATTTTAGCCACTACTCTGAAATAGGTAGGTGTGAAATGGTGAGCACACAACTATAGCAGCACAATAAGAATTAACAGGAAATGTATGGAGAAAAGGAAATAAAAAATGGTGGCTAAAAAGATGCAAAGGAGGCGGACTAAGAAATAGCCATGCGGAGAAAGAACAGTGAAGAGAATGAGACAAGAATGCCCATTGTGTTTGTAGTGCGGAGTTCCAGGGCATGGAAGATTAGAAACCAACACTTCTAACTAAAACAGAAAACCTAAAAGAAATCCAACATTTCTAACACTTCTAACAGAAAACCAACACATTTAACAACTGGGGTCTTCAGTAGGACAGACTGTCGTGCTACTTGAGTTTGCATCATGAAAACCTTAGCTTAGTGTTAATAAGCACACTCACAAAGACATGAAGTAGACAAAGACAGGCACCGCCATTAACTGTTTACTCAACAGACTCTCACAGATGTGTATATATGTTTTCATGCATGCACAGCAACACTTCCTGAAGACAGAGGGGAACCCATGAAACTGACACCCACAAATCAAACTATGGTCAGCATGAAAGAAAACTCCAAAGAATACAAACCTATATGCCACGCTAATAAAAATTAACTCAGCCTTTGTTATATAGAATGCTGCAAAAGGAAGCAAAGCTGTGCAGCTGTTACTTTTGCCCAGAATTTTTGTCTGCTTCAGTTGGGGCTCACTATTACATGCACTCAAATTCACAACTAGATTTGCATGCATATTTTCTCTTTGATTTACTTTTAGTGCATGCTCCTTAAGACGGTCATGCACTGTACAACATGAGTATCCCTTCACGAAATGCTCAGTCAGAGTCATTTATACGATTCCTCTGTCATTCAGGAAGACCTACGTCAGCCAAACTGAGCAACATGTTAATGACCGTCCTAAGGAGCATGCTCTAAAAGTAAATCAAAGAGAAGACAAGCATGCACATATATAGTTGTGCGTTTGAGTGCATGTGACTGCATGTGACTGTGAGCATCAGTTCAAGGAGACAAAAATCCTGAACAAAAGTAAAAGCTTCACAGCTTGGGTAGCTTTAGAAGCATTTTACTTAAAAAAGGCAGAGTTAATCTACATTAGAACAGAATCAATAGGTTTGCATTATTTTGAATCCTTGTACACGTATAGGCTTTGTCGCTTGTATAGAATAGGAAAAACTAAGAATGATAACGCTTTAACAAAATTGGCATCCTTAAGGCAACATAATTCTTCTTTTTATAAATTTCGTCATTCAGAGCCTTGGATTGTTAACAAAAACAGAACTACATACGGTGACCAAATGCTACAATTTCGTTTGCCTACTGTTTTAAATCAATTATACAAAGAAAATGGTCTCAGTGTATCAACTCTGTCGCTAAAAAGGCTACGCGACGTATTTATATGATTGCTTGTGCTACCATGGTTTTGGTTGTTTGTCTTTTTTGTCTTTAACACTTCGCCAATTTTCTTCCCTTGTTTCAAATGCTTCCACAATAACCTTGTTTATTTATGCCGACCGTGGATGTTTACTGTTTTTCTGTTACAGTTAGGTCATTATGTATACCGTGTGTTTATCTGACCGCTGTGAAGCTGCCCAGTGTATGAGGTGGCCAGGTTCCCCTCAAGCTGCTCAATGCAGCTTTTTTGCCTGGTCATCCTTGCAACCTTGTTGTTGTGAATAAACAATTCAATTCAATTCAATTCCTCATCATGCAGACCATTGTTTCATTTGTGTGTGTCAGTCTCAAGGGTTGCCCTACTATGCTGAGGACATGTTGCTCTGTGTGCGTGAAAACGTACATACACATTGGTGAGTCTCCTGCAACAAACAGTTGTTGGTGGCATGTGACCATGTCTGCTCCATCTCTTTTTATGTGTGTTTTTATTCGAGCTAAGTTGAACTTTCCATGAAGCTGAAGTCTTACACACTAGAATGCGGACAACGCACATAGGCTGAAATTGCACGAACCCTTATTATCCTCTCTTCTTGTTGGTTAGCTACATGGATAATTTACTGAGCTTCAACTTGTGATGCAGTGTAAATACACTCAAGAATGCATAAGATATTATTATCCTTTGCATACGTAAACGAGTGCTAGGGGAGAAGCAAGCTTTCAGTTGACAAAACGGTCTTATGTCCTGTAATGCCTCCTACAAAGGCATTTACTTTTGAAACATAAGTTGTCAAAAGTCTGCGGTTAGGAAAATCTGCTCATTAAAGCACACAATGTCATGAACATTACAAAAGCATGCCTGCTCACTGACGTGCCCAGTGACAACATCATTCACCCTGATCATGACATTTTCAACCGGTGCTTTCTGCAACGACAGGCCACATTGTCCCACACCAAAAGAGAGAGTCCTGCATCAAAAAACTTCTGGCTCAGCACACAAGGTGTGCCGCATACAGATGGGATTTTGGCGTTTGCATATCCTGCTTTTGGTGTGCCATCATCATTCCAGAGAGCATAAGATGTGTTCGTCTGAATTAAAACATTGACAGAAAAAGGCACATTTCTGAAATTCAAAATTTTCTTTACTTCGACAAAGCATTGTTTACCTCCATTTGCACTGTCCAGTGGTGACGTGCTGCCCATATTTTCTCTAAAAGCACTGCTTTTTGGGCTAGTTGGTTAGATGCATTTGAAGGAAACAGTGCTAGAAGACACAGACAAGGTCGTTGTCTCCTTGTCCATGTCTTCTAGCGCTATGTTTCTCTCAAATCCATGTTTTCTCACTTGGTCAACAATATGGATAAGCATATGCATTTTTGAAAAGATTGCTTCATTTCCATAGCATTCAATAAAGAATTGATGGTGGCTGGCAATGAGCTGCTCTAAGTTTCCAACAGCCTCTGTAGTCAACACTGGTGATAAAATCATTTGTGTAATCTGAGCAAGTTGTATAAGACATCTCATGTTAATTATGTCCTGTGGAATAAATTCCTCTACATTCAGCGGGAAATGGAGTATCATGACAAGGGAGGGACTTCCAGAAGAGACTAGTTAAATCTTTTTCAATCTGCCGTGGCCTGTCACTTGTGGCGACTGCACGGGGAAACTGAAAACTACTCAGAGCTGTGTTAATTTGCTTTCTTGTGATCCATTTCTTTTCCCGGATAGCAACACGAAGAAAAAGAGATATCTCTTTTGGCACGACACCTTCCAGCAGGAGATGCATGGGATCGTATCATATATATTTTGCCAAGGAGAGAAAAGGAACAGACAGTCAGCACTGAAGCGCTGTTCATCTCAGATTCCTTGGACAGTTTCTGCTTTTTGTGCGGGGTCTTCACAGTCATTAAGATTCTTTACCAGCATCGTGATGCTGCCCTCTGTTTGAAGATTGCACTGGCCATGGCAGGAATACAGTGCATACTCTGTGGCAGGGATAAGACATGTGCGAGAGAAACGGTAAACTGCAGGGCTAAATGACTGCTTAAATCCTTCCAATTAGTGTGTGGCCAATACACATCCTGTGATCGTCATAAGTGCACCAAAAGATCTTTCAGAACCCTTATCTGTCTCAAAAACAAAACCTTGACTTTCGAAAAAATTCAATGAATGCAAAAAATTATCAAAAAATTTTAGCCGTTCATTATGCTGCTTTAAACAACAACCAATTTATAATGTACCTGTTTTTCTTATTTCAACCGAACTATTAGTACTCGGAGTGTCCAATCACGCAATGGCACCTCGTAAAATGGCGTGAAACATTTTTTTATCAGAATTTTTCGCCTATGGAGTCTCATGCACAGCACATGTTGCAAACAGTGGCTGAATGCTGTTGGGTGTGTTTGCAGAAGGTTCTGCAGTAATAGAGAGCATGTATGCAGCACATGCAAGAAGCCGTGTGCAAGCACCGCTTCACAGAGTTGACACCTTTTACTTTGTAGAAAGCTAACAGTATGGTAGGGATGTATTTTTATGTACTCACTCAGGGACTCCGGACGTTTCTGAGAGTGGAGGCAGGGGGGGGGGGGCAAGTCCTGTCTTTGTATGTTGTGTTTATTACTTATATGTTCTCACAATTTGTCAATTATTATTTATTTACATTACATATTATGGTATTGTAATTATTAATATAATATGCAAGCTATGTAAATCAACTAATGTATATTTATCCAATCAATTAATGATGTTTTAATTAATTATGGTCCATATTCAATTTTCTTTATTTACATCTTCACTTATTGTATATTCGTGCACACTTTAAAAACGGTAGGAAATTTTCAAGGTACTGAAAATCTGCACGGACCGCGCAATCCACGTCGTTGTGTGGTGGTCTGCGTGGAGGTCGGCACTTTGGAAAGCACTGGACCACCCAATCACCAGCTTGAAATTCTTGTAAAAAATTTGATTTCAGCATAAATGGTTGGAAAGTGTGGGGGGGGGGCCGTGCCCCCTCTGTAAGAAACGTTAAGGGGGCAATCGCCCCCCCTACCCCCCCCCCCCCCCGGTTCTGGGGTCCCTGCAAACCGACTGCAATTTTAAGACCACGTTATGGTTACATGAATTATATGAACAGCAGCCAGCAAGGTACAGCAGTTTAAAGACTCTAGAATGCAGTACCAATGCTTCACCACCAGACTATGCCACATTTCAGTTGCCGTGATTTTCATGCTCAATTTAGAGATACAAGTCCAATTCAAATCACGAAAGGGTGCTCAAATCCATCACTATAATTCAGGTTCTTTCCAAGTGCAGAAAGTCCGTTAACATGTTCTGGCAAGCTCTCGGTCCCTTTAAGGTTGTTGCCAATTTTAATTGTTGGCTCAGCCCAGCATATGTATAACATTCGTTAGATTGCAGTAACAGTATTACTTGGCGTGCTTTGGAAGCAAATTTATCCTGTGAGTCACACTTCACAAGAGGAAGCAAAATGTTTTGATGACATGTTTACTTACCAACAGTGAGGTGTGCAGCTCCTCCTCCTTGATTTGCTAGGGTTGCTCTTGAAGTTGATGGCTGGCTCAGCCCTGCATAGATAAAAATACATAAGGCCCTCAAATTAAAATATTCACAGTGCCCTACAAAACAGCACTTTACCCCACAAGTGATAGCTCACAAAACCCAGAAGGATAATTATATTCGGACAAGATTCATACCACTGCCTGCAGCTTCTGTTTTATCAGCTAAGGCTGCTCTGGACGTCGATGGTGGGTTTGGCCATGCAAGGTGACAGCGCCAGGCTACAGTAAAAATTATTTGCGGCGCCCTAGAGGCATTTCATTTACCCTAGAGTCATAGTCTGAAGAGTCAACAAATGTTTACATCCTGACGAGTTTCATACCTTGTGCTGCTTCTCCTACTTGATTTATCAGGATTGCTGTGTACACTGGTGGTTGGCTCTGTCCTGTGCAAGTACAAGATACATTAGACCACAGTAAAAAATTCTTTGTGGTGCCTTATAAACAAACCATATACTGCATGAGTTACACTTTGCAACAGTGAGCAACATAATAATCTCACCACACACCTGGCAATGTTTGTACTCACCTGCAGCTCCTTCTTCTTGATTTGGCCCAGCTAATGTGGATGCCGATTGTTGGATTGGCCCTGCATGGTTAAAAAAACACATTAGGATAGTATAAAATCTATTTGCAGCACCATGGAAAGAAACAAACTGCAGTCTTTATGAAGGTTCTAATATTGAAATTTCATGTGTAGTAAACTTTTGTTTGAATGAATGATACAGATTACACTAAAGTGAATGTCACAGAAGATTAGCACACACAAAGGGCGTATACTTCCTGAGCACAGATGCATGCAGTGAATGGTGTCACTGTATATTGACTAATATTACAATTTCAGATCCTTTATATTGTCAATGCACATTTTTGAAAGTGGTGCTGCCACTTCTTCATTGGACTTAAAAGTTTTTCTTTCACTACGTTAAAGCTTCTTCGTAGAATATTTTTATTCAACATTGCGTGCTTGCAAATTGCATATTTGGTTGGATGTAAAATTTCCCCGAAAATCTGACTAAATTCGGTCATGACGAGCATGTATGTTTCGTTAATTGCAGCTACTCCTTTTTTAAAAGCATTTGTCGATGGTCAGACATAAAGGGCTTTTTTTAAATGTGCAAATTGTGGTGTGAAAGAGAATACTTCAATCAGATGTGCCAGCTACGAATCTAATTTCAATTCAGCAACTCTGTACCAGAGACGAACATCGAAACTACATCTGTTGGAGTATCTAAAGCAGTGATAACGAGTTACATTCTTCACCAACATTAGGAAAGTCATGCTCAGAAATAAGATTCTTTTATGAGCAATTATATGACAGATCGATTTTATTTGCTTCAAATGTACCATTAGATGCAGCTTAGAGAAATTTGTTGTCGTTTTCCACTGGCGAATCACAAAATTGCGAACAATATAATTACACTTTCTCACAATTTGTGACCACGCATTTAGATGCTCCATGCAAAGGGTTCCTCTGATCCATCTTCCACAATGCCAAAGCTTATATGCGATGCTCATTCGAAACGGTCCTACTTATGTAAATCGCACAACGCTATAAAGGATAGAACCCAAAATCACACACCCAGTCGGGCTTGGTTCACAGGGCTGTGACCACAGTAGGCACACCACACAACTTGATAAGGCACACCTGACTGCCCTGGCTGATGGCTGTCCGCTGAGCAATCTGATACAGCCACCGCACTGTCACGAGCTATCATAATTGCACGCACCTCTCCGTATCCCCTTGACGTCCACGGATGTGTACACATATTGAAGCGCTCAGCTAGTCAAAAAATGCATCCCGCATACAGTTCCTGCGGCACAGTGTCTGATCGACGCTGCCGAAATGGTGAATCACGCCAACACGACCGGCACCGAACTCTCGACGAACAAAGCTAGCAAGAGGCACGGAGCAAGAAGTATTTGAGGAGGGGAAACTGCTATGCCACGGCAGCGTGCGCCGGCGGGCCATTATGTAACGCTTGGGCGAGGAGGAAGTTGCGTTTTCTGCGCATCACGACAGATGATGCTGGCGGCCTGTTCCCATCGTTTACATGTCACCCTATGGGCGAGACGCATACTTATCGCGTTACCGTTACATATATTGCAAATTTTCTCAGTTTTCACTCTGCAGCGTCAATAAATTTAATAGGGATGGGGCGGCGGACATTTTAGCTGCAGTTAGTAATAAATGCTGAATTAATTACGTACCATACAGCGCTTGGAACGAGCTGCTCGCACTCACTTCAGAGCAACCGACGCATGCAGCTGGAAGTCTTTCACTGGCGTGTTGTGAGCACGCATGTGTAAATGGCCTTGGGAAGACAGGGCGTGAGAGCTGCCACGCATTCTTTGTGATCTGCTGACTCTGGAACAGTCACAGGCTTCCGCAGCGCGACGTCGCACCGCCGCAGACGATCGTGGAGGCCACAGCGTGACGCGCGCTTTTCTCTTTTCTTCCGACAGAGGGCGCGTCGGAGCGATGCCCTTAATAGTTACTGGCCAACCTAACAAGTAGCAAAACGTAGTAAAATACCGTTTGATATTAAAAAGCTTCCTGTAGCGTTTGCACTTCACATTTCTATATAAATCGAAAATCCTAAAGTGCTTTTGCAAACTCGCATATGTTTAATTCGACGGCTATTTTGAGTCATGCGGAACTCAATTTTCAATAGATAAATGTGGTTTGCATCTTAATGAAGTAAACTACTGATTGCCATAGTGACCCCTGAGAGTCCAGATATTCTTGCCCCTGCATGAGTTAGGCTCCTCAAAAACCTTCCACTTACGAATGTAACACATGTACGCACTTTATACAGCACCAGTATTGGAAAACCACACGGAATGAGTCTAGAATACACCATCAACTACTACAGCCGCATCTGATCACTTCTGGTAAAACCACCTTCGACTGCTACCCGTATCTGAGTGACATCTCCTATTTTACACACCATGCTTGAAGTGTGGCTAATACAGTATTTGACGAGTCTTGATAGCTAGGGCCATGAATTTCTTGATGTAAAATGCAATCCTGCGCAAAGGGCTTCATTTTTTACAGGTAAATAATGTACGATTCACATTAATGAAAAACAGGACAAAGAACGGCACCAGAATTCAACCGCGAGGGACACCTGATAAGACGCGAACAGTACGAACAACGCAAGAAGTGAACATCAATTCATTATGTTCATTCCTGGCCAGACGGGGTTCCGTCGAACATTGGATTGATACTCACCTGAAGTGACGTGTCGGCTCCAGCCAACATCCGGCGACGGCGCAGATAACGTGGTGTCTGATAACTGATCGTGCGATCCACCCGCTTCCAGAAAAATCGTGTTTTCTGCAGTGAAGCGAACTTGTGCTGACTACACGAATATGACCCGAAACCTAGGGAAAGAAATAAAAAAAAATTAACATAAGATTCGAATTCCCAATATATGCGAACAAACTGCCTTAACATTGCGCTTTCTATTCAACCTTGACAGCCAGCATTGCAGCCAATACAGACACCAATAGACAAAAATTTCAATATAGGCCAACCAGTTATGGTATTCTGCGAGCAAATAAAAATTCATCAGCATTCGCATTATGTCAGTAAACACGGTGCAGGCTTTACGCAATGTTGTACAGCATATCCTCAATGGGGTGCAAGTAATGTCGTAAACCCACAAAAAACGCCACTCCCTCCAAAGCAGAGTTGTACCCCCCTTCGGTGCGTTCCCTCCTGACGCAACTACTGGTCACCTGTAACCGTCTTCCTTTTAGAAAACCGTTTCGTGCCTCGGTATTTCCATTTCTTAAGCACTTTTAACAGCCCAAATAAGTGAAGGGGCATCAAGCAGACGTTCCTTCAACATGCCAGTGGCATGCTAATCATTTTATTGGCTTCCTTGACTCCGATGCGCCCATAATGCCAGCGTTGATGGCCCTGCTACAAGACCATAAGTTGGCTTGTAGTCTTTTGTAGTAGCGGAGCTGTTGAAGATCGCATTCTGCTCACCGTGCTGGTCTCTGCTCAAATTCGCTTAGCTGCGAAGACGAGCCGCTCTCGCCCTTGACCCACTCACTGCACATACCACACTAATGGTAATTATGTGAAAGATAAAGAAAGAAAGAAACAAGGAAAGAAACGCACCGACAAGCCCTCCTCAAATATTTATCCAATTGACACCATCCTGTGCAACTTCAGCCAGGTTATCGCCGCAAGCTTCTTGATCTCAATCATCCACTGACCTGTAACTTTCTGGCACGCGTCCCTGCTACCCTTGTCTTCACCGGGTATCCAGTCTGTTATCCTTAAAGAGCATCAGTTACCTTGCCTGCTCATTATATGCCCTGCCCAAACCCATTTCCTTTTTATTTCCGATCAGATTGATCGTTAACATGCGCCCATTCCATGACTCGTTCCGCTCTCTTTTTGTCCCCTAAAGGTAAACCTATCATTTTCTTTTGCATGGTTCGCTAGCATCATCCTCAATGTATACGCTAAACTGCCCTCATCGAGCCCCTCACATTTCTTCGTCGTGGATAAGGTGCACCTCTTGTACGCTTTCCTGTTGAGGAAATATAGTAAGCTACCATTCATACTTATATTCATATCCATAGTTCTACCATTGATAAATATATAAATGGTAAACTACCATTCATACTTATATTCATATTCATAATTTCCAAATGCCCTCCACCCCATTCTTATTCTGCTTACGTAAGTGTCATGGGTTCAATACGCACGTGATCACTCCTTCCCAAAATTAAATAGATTCGTCGACTAGTTGTACGCGAAACACTGTCCCCTTCCGGTATTGTTGAAGCTTAGTTGTCTGCGTATTAATCTAAGTCCACTGCTCGACTTCGTCTCTCCAATTCTGGGATCATGATTTGCAATAAGCAGAACATGACTTCTGTACAACGACGCTTTTCACTGCATTATGTGGCTTGATAATGAAATGGACATTTGCCTATGCATATTACTTTATTCAATAACGTGTCAACGCAAGAAATGAATAGTGAGAGGGTCACGGGAAAAGGCTTCGTACGAGAAACAAAGGTGGTGTGCCGCTCTCGAATGTTCTCTGCGACTGTCATCGCTTATCCCCATGAGGACGGGATGGAACGTCGACGAGAGTTCCTTCACCATGGCATGTCCCAAACAAAGGTCGGCCATTCAAAGGCTGTCCTTGGCAAACCCTGTCAGCACTGCAGTGGAGAAGCTCAGGTCAATCGTCCTTGGTCTAACCAGGCAGCCCATCGTGCCCAGGCTACTCAGGCTGAGACCGACCACTTGTGGACCACCGAAGCTTCACCTGCCGCCAAGGTATGGCCCAAACCTCAATTTCGAAGTTTATCAAATGAGTCCATGCGAGAATCAGGAGAGTACGTCCTGAAGACCGCTTGGTGGCAGCGAAGACATCAGATCGTCCAACCATCCATCTAGATGTACCGTAGCCGCCTCGCACCCAAGCTACACCAGGCATATAGAACGATACACCGAAAAAAAATGGGTCCAAAGTAGTTTAAATTCATGCTGTCGCACGACTCGGCGAAGTATATAGGGCTTGCTTTGTCCGGGCGTGCGCACATGGCCTCTTGGATGGTGCAGAGGAACACTGCCTCAGTGTGAAGGAAGCGGTCAACAGGCCAACACCTATAGTCGAAGCAGGCATCCAGGCTGCAGCTGAGGAGACCGAACGTCGCGACCAAGGTGGCTGGTCGGCGTCCCGTGCTCCCAGCGTGATGCCTGACATGCTGGCGACGAACAAGTTGGAGAGCAGCCATCGGCCCGCAAACAGAAGGTTCGACTCGCCGTCGGCGACGTAGGCTATGCGTAAGCTCAACTGTTGCAGGACTTCGTGCAGTGCGCAGCTGCCGCATCTGAAGCGCTTGGACTGCCACTGAAGACCCTGGTCGTCTACAGGTCCGCTTACGCAACGCCACTGGGCGAGCGTCAGGTTGGCGTACCTTGAACTCCAGATTGTGCGTCGCGGGTAGGCGGCATGTAGTCCACTTGAAGAATGACGCGTAATGCAGGAGCTCACTTGAGTGCGTGACGAAAAGGACGAGCGGCGTAGAAGGGCCTCCCGAGGCGACAACGGCAGTCGTCGAGCATGCTGCGTCTTCCGCCATCACGAGCTCTGCTTGACGAAATTGGTAGGGCCGTCGCTTGCCGACGCCGTAGTGTCCTTGGGTAAGACCAGGAGTGAAAACGGGTGTCGTGGTATGCGGCCAGCAGGAGAGAAATTCCTCTGCAAATGCAGAAGACGACGTGCCAAGCTGGCATGAACGAACGTCAGTGTAGCGAAGCCACCACGCGCCCTCGCTCGCTGGCTGACGCTCGAGAGCTCGTAAGAGAAAGACGAAGGCATGTTAAAGAAAAAATTACAGCATATCCACGGATGATGAGTGGGCGAAGCTCGGGATGTGCATCGTAGATCGTGCCGAGTTCCGGATTAATTTAGGCAACGCGCATGCTACGAATCCTCACGGTTCAACTATGCACAATGCACAAGTGAAATCTCCCACCGGCACTTCATTGCAAGTCAAGATCCAGTGCATATATATATATATATATATATATATATATGGGTTTTGCCGGTGAACGCTTCTCCAACGCGAGCAGTCGGTATTTCTCAATCAAGAAACTCGCTAGGAGACGCTGCCTGCGCCAACGTTGTCTCTCGCGTTTGCCGGGGCAGTGTCGAGTTTGCCGGGGAGCACGTGGCTCCCGGCGCTCGCGGCGAGGGCGAGCGCCGGGAGCCACGCGCTCGCCCTCGGCGCGTGCGTGCCCTCCGGCAGGCACGCGCCCGTGCCTACCTACTACGACGACTACTACTACTACTACTACATACATCGGGGACGCACGACCCACGCCTTAAGGAGCTTCGCCCCTAAAAGTCAAGCGTTAAGATAGACTACTCTTTTCGTTTGTGTCGCAAAACATAATTAAGTTAGTATTCTGTATAGCTTTTGTGAATCATCTGTCTGGTTTGAATAGTTAACATGCACAATTCCACTAATTAATTTCCCTCCAAATTCTCCTTTTTTTCTATCTATTCCTTTCAATCATTTCAAATGAAAACGTAACTATCAAATAACTCTTGGCCAATTCCCCCTGGTGGGTAAGCGCCGTAGGTCTTCAGAAGCTTCATCATCATCAGCAGCAGCAAGGCTATGATTGAATGTATGACTTAATGTCGAAGTGGTCATGGTGGTAAAACTTTATATATCGTCGATTCCGCTGTAGCAGTCGTGATACCCGCGAAAGTTAAAACCTTAAAATTTAAGACGACTCATCCGACAACATCGACGGCAGCAGAGCTCGCAGCGATCCTTACTGCCCTTCATTTCATCAGAGATGAAGCGCCACACAAATGGACGCTTTTCTGCGACTCCAAGCCGGCATTGCAGTCCCTATTGTCTCCTCTACGCCGCGGACCACATGAACAGCTGGTGTTCCAGGTTACAGAGATGCTGCAACATACAGGGAAGGCAGGCCACAAAATATCGTTTCAGTGGCTTCCAAGTCACTGCGGGATTATCGGCAATGAACGGGCCGATCAAGCCGCCCGTTCTGCACATAATATGGACCAACAAGTACCCATACCATTGTCAAGGACGGACGCGGCACGGATGCTCCACCTGCTTGCTCGCAAGTGTACTGTATCGCAATGGGGTGGCACACATTTCACGCATTCCCGACTTCCCTCTCTCGATCCGACGTTAAGCCTTCGAGTCCCACCCAAGACTTGCCGAGGAGAAGCCATGCTCCTATACCGACTATGGTTGGGCGTCGTTTTCACAAAGGCATATGCGTTCCGCATATAGGGATGGCCGACACCGCAGCCTGTGACCACTGCGCTCACGAAGAGTCAATTGGGCACATTTTGTGTGACTGCCCACAGTATAGTGCAGAGAGGCAATTCCTTCAGCATGCACTAAACAAGCTGGACGACCAACCACTGTCGGAAGAAGGCGTCCTATGCCATCGTCCAGATCTCACGTCGCAGAAGAAGGCCGTGCAAGCGCTATTGCGCTTCTTGACATCTACCGGCCTTCGCGAACGTCTCTAAGTGGAACGTTCTTTGTGTGTGTGTGTGTGTGTGTGTGTGTGTGTGTGTGTGTGTGTGTGTGTGTGTGTGTGTGTGTGTGTGTGTGTGTGTTTTATTTGTTGTGCTTGTCTGTAATCATGTACCCTCTCTCGCTGTCATCTTTCTAATAACCCCCTCCCCCTTCTCCCCAGTGCAGGGTAGCAAACCGGAGTCTAGTATCTGGTTAACATCCCTGCTTTTCTCTTCATTTCTCTCTCTCTCTCTCTCTCTCTCTCTATATATATATATATATATATATATATCGTCGAAGTGTGCAGTGGGTATTCACCTTGGAGTGTCGCAGGAGGTCAACGCAAGCCGATTTCGATGGAGGCGCGAAAGGCAACTAGGAATTCTAATTATGCAAGTCATTTATTTGAATAAAAGAAGTGCCGTCTTAACTTCATCGGTCACCTGGATTTTTCCACCCTCGAAAGGCGAACCACACAGTTCTAATGCAATAGCATTAAAGAGCTCGTTTCGTAAAAGACGCGTTGGCGGCGCTGATTGTGAGCGGCAAATGGCGGCTGAGACAAATACTAAAAACAGGTCTAAGAATGTCTAGATCTCCGCCCATTTCGCCTTGATATGATTTCTCTGATTTTTTTTTATCCTTTATCAAAAACTGAAGCAGAATAGTTGTGTCGGCGCCGCGGCCGCCAGGACGCTGGCGCCGAAAAATAACGGTACCGTGCACGTCGGAATAAGCGTTGACAACAAAGAGCGCGTTTTAATCGATGAACATGCGATTATATACACTAATTCACCGTGGAATATCCACAACTCACCTTTACGCGCCCTGGGGCGCGTAAAGGTGACTTGAAAAACTAACCAGAACACGACGAAAATCAAAAGGCTACAAAGCATGACGGAAGCCTTGGCGCTGAAATTTCTTATTGCAGCTCCTGTAAACGAAGCCATACAACTGTCGTTAAAAGAAACTTGAGCTTGGTTGGGGTGGTAATGGAACCAATGCCTTCCGTGTACATGCCAAGCGCCCTCCAAAAACGCCACGGCAGTTCGGTAGCGAGAGTGAAGACGGTATGTATACATAGTTTGCACGTGACGTCACGTCCGTCGTCTGCATTTTCCGTCCGCCATAGCTAGGCACCTCGTTCGGGTCGCCTGCTTGTTCTCCGTGCAGTGTAACGCGCTTCTGACAACCGTGTACGGCGGTTTAAGCGTGGCGACGCCGAAGGGCGTTTCGAGTTTTGGCCTGCGCACTACAATGACCTTGCCGGCACAGAGCAGGAACGATACGAGACGACGACCCCTCGCACGCGACGCTGATGTGACTGCAGATGTGAAGCTACAGCGATGCCTGCTTCAGCTCAGGAGGACATAATCAGCTGGCTGGTTTCGTCGACCGGCTACTTAGACTTGTAACCGAGAAACGCCTATAAACCGCTCGGCGTACCAGCAACTGAGTGCTTCTGGAGGCAATTAACTGCCGCAGTGAACATGTGACTCCAGTCGAAGCCCGTCGTCGATCGTACTCCGTGAGGTGAGGCAAAAACAAGATTGATTTGTGGGGTTTAACGTCCCAAAACCAGTTCTGATTATGAGAGACGCCGTAGTGGAGGTCTCCGGAAATTTTGACCACCTGGGGTTCTTTAACGTGCACTGACATCGCACAGCACACGGGCGAGGCAAAAACAAGAATTCATCATTTCGCACCGCTAAGGGTGAATGACACCAGGATATCTTATTTATATCTTGCTGTTCCCCTTTCAAGCATAGGCGATTTGCCACTTTAGCAGATGTAGCTGTTCATCTTTCCGCGATTGCAGGTACATTAAATGTAAACACAGCGCAACGTTTCTAGTTGTCTTACATATTAACTGAAGTTGCGGTTGCACATTAGTGCAGAAACCATTTTACGCGGCAATATAAAGCCTCGCGAGAAAGTGACTGTCCAAACACAACTTTCCCCATTTTCACCATCATCTTCGCGACTGCCACCGGCTCCGGTAGCGGCGGTGCATAGTAGGGATACCGGCTCAAGGAGCGGTCATGTGGTTCCCTTGGTGCATAATCTAACATACGTTTAAGCTTCAGAAAAGCACTGCACCTGCCATACAGGTGCAAAAAGCACGCTCGCACATTCGTACTATTCATGAGAACATGAACACGAAGACACAATGTGTGGCTCTCGGTCAAATAAAAATTTCTAGCGTGGTACGTGCCAAAAGCGCGACGTGATACGAGGCATGCCCTGTAGCAGAGAATTCCGGAAAATTCAACTGCTTGCAGTCCTTTGACATGCACTAATAACACACAGTGCACGGGTCTCTAGAATTTCGGCTCCACCTAACTGAGATCCGCCGCGGCCGGGGGTATGCGTCGAACCCGCGCCTTTCGGGTTAGCAGTCAGCCCCAGCCAAATGCTTCCGCACGCAGTCCAAGCGCTTAAAAGACATCGAGTCGTCAGTGTAGTACCTTTGCTTGTTCATCGGCAACCCAATATTGGGCATATGCGCATTATTGCGAACGAAACAAGGAACACAAGGAAGCGCGTAGACGGCCGTCCGTACGTCAACCGGACCGGCTTGTACCTAGCAATGGCGGACGGAGCCGCTGAAGCCGCCGGAAGTGACGCGCGTGCAAACTATGTATAGTTAATAGGTGCGTTCTGCGCAGTGGCGCACCGACGGGGGGGGGGGGGGTTCGGGGGTTGTAACCCCCCCCCCTGAAGCCGACCTAACCCCCCTCCCGCTCCGTAACTACTCCTATGTCCTAGAAGAATGTGGAGCTAATGTCTGCAAAACGCCGAAAAAAATAATTAAAACAATCATCATCATTGATGTCACTATTATTTCGCATTTTATTTACTTTTTTTACACACGCAACAACTGTGTAATCGCTTGCCCGGCCCTTCGTGAAAAATTGACCCCACCCCCCACCCCCCCGGCATAAATCCTGGGTGCGCTACTGGTTCTGCGCTACCTCGCTTTGTGTCCGCACTAAGAGCAGGACGAAGTTTGCACAAGGCACAGTCCAGGAATAACAGCCCAAGAACAGCCGTGGAAAAATAGCACGGGAGAACTGCTTTGAATTTCAAGAACGTTAACACCCTTCCAACAGGTATTCGATTCGAACAGCCACCCTTTTGCTTCTGTGTGTAGACAGATTTTCACGCGAGAAAGGAAAGAATTTTTTTTTAAACTAAGATAAGGATAAAACCGCATGCAGTGTGATTCCAAACTGTCATCGATAGCATTCAAAACAATATCTATGACGCCTAGTGATCTCACTCGTGTGCGCGCATGCACACACAAAAATGCTAGAACCGTAAGCAATAAAGACTTAGTCACAAATGTAAGGACTGCATCACTTCGCTCGATTGACCCTTCGTTCTTCTGATAGCAGTAATTTTTGCTTTTTCCGGTTTTTACCAGAACACTCTTCTAGTGGCTCCAGCCATTAGCGCATCGTGCAAAGGTTGGCGTCTCAGAAGGGTGACATGAAAGGAAGAAAAGTACCGATCGAATCAAATAAAAAAAAGTCACAGTTTCGCCAGAGAACGAGAGAAAGGGAAAGAAGGTTAACCAGAGATCTCCGTACGCCAGAATGGCGAAGCAACGAGTGCGATAGCAATGCCTGATATAATATACGGTGTAAGACTAACAGCTTTAGAGGCAATCTGAATTGTAGCGAACGTTGGCTTATTAGGTCAGCATGCAGGTGTGCTTATGCGCGACCAGACTCGCACGAAGGGAATAAACGACCACGGCATACCGCTCGCAGAAGATTGATACTGATGAGAAACTGCGCCCGTGAGCACGCCGTCAACGGCTATTTACGTTCCATCTTGCTGCTGTATACGGTCAGCATTGTGTGTGTACCACGCTGTGAAAATTAAGCAAAGAAAGCGTTCACTTTACGGCAGTGGGGAAAATAGCGCACGGAAAGGTAGAAAACGAGCAGCGGCCTCGGCTCGCCGACGACCTTGTATGGCCGCGATGTGGGCCACAGTAGGTCACACTGCAGGCAACTATCGCCTAGCGTACCCCCCGCCGCATAAATCTCTCTCCAGGAGTGACCAGATTCTGTGGCGCAAACTTCAAACTGCCACAGCCACGACCCCTTTCCTCCTCTCCATTATCACGCATGGTGAAACCTCTCCGCACTGCAACTTGTGTCTTAGCACCAGAGCCGACTTCAATCACATTTTTCTAAATTGCCCTAACAAGCCCAAGCCCCCGTGGCAAGGGTCACAACATCAGGAGCGATGGGAGGCTGCTCTGCACAGCTCGCAACCGGAGCTACAGCTTCGGGCAGTGGGCTAGGCAAGAAGGGTCGCCGATGCACAAAAGTGCCCGGCCATCTAGAGTGGCCAGAGGGCTCACCGCCCTCCTGCTCCCCTTTTCCCGTTCCCCCCCTCGCATGATTCCCTCGGGAATCAATAAAGTTGCTTACCTACCTACCTACGGTATTCTGGCACGCGCTTCGGCATGTGCTTCACACCGCGCGACCGCGCTATGCAGAGTGAACTTCGCCCACTTTGCACCGTCGAGAAACGTGGCCCAGCAAAGCGGCAGCAAGCGACCACGTGCCTTCGGGCACTCGCAGACGCATTCACGTGAGCGCTATACGTGGCGAGGGCATTGCGGGCGTTGCGACAATATTCGAGGCACCTGGAACGAAGGACGTGGTCAAGGCTCTGCTACGCAGTAGAAAGATCTGGAAGTACACCGTCGCCTACCCAGGCGACGTAGTCGGCTAGTTGGCGAGGGCAACGCGCCCGCTCCGGCGGAACTCCGTGTCAGCACGGCCTTCTTCGGTGGAACGAAGCTGCAAGACCCGCGTCTGTAACAAGAACCACGTCTGCCGCGTCTGCTGCGGTTTGCAAGTAGTGCCAACAACGCAGTACTTACAAGGACGGGCCTCTTCGGCATAGCCAGCTCGAGAACATGCAACGTAACATTACGTTACATGATTTTGGGTGATCATATGACATGTCCCGGCCGAAATCACGTAACGCAATGTCGCGTCACATCCTTCCGCCATCATCACGCAATGCAATGTCACTGACATGCTTCCACCAAAACCACGTAATGCAGAGTCACGTGAAATGCTCCCGCCAACTTCACAGTAACACACTGCCACCTGACATGCTTCCTCCAAAATCGCGTAAGGCAATGTCACGTGGCATGTTCCTCCCAAAATCACGTAATACAATGTCACGTGGCATTTTTCCGGTAATCACGTAACTCTATGTCACGTTACGTGTTCCTCCCAAAATCACGTAACGCAATGTCACTTGACGTTCTTAAAGGTTGGATGTGAATGAGGACATCGAGAGGAGTTTTAAAAGTACTGTTACCTAAGGTAATAATGAACTAAAATTGATTACATGATCAATTAACATACGGGCACAAAAATTTGGCCGTATAGCTGTGCTGTAAACCACATAGAGAGTTTCTCATTCAAACACAGCCTACGTTTACAGCTGGAAACGGTTGGACTCGAACATGCGACTCTGAAGCTCACATGACATGCTTCCGCCAAAATCGCGTAAAAATTTCCCGCCAAAATCACGTCACGCAATGTCATGTGGCACGCTTCCGGCAAACTCACATAACGTAAAGTCATGTGAGAAGCTCCGCCAAAATAACGTATCGCAATGTCACGTGACATGTTTCCTCCAACATCACCTAACACAAGTCACGTGACATGTTCTTGCAAAAATCACGTAGCACGATGTCAACTGACGTGTTCCTTCAAAAATACCCTAACGTATTGTCACGTGACATACCTCCGACAAAATCACGTAACACCATGTCACGTGACATATCTCCGCCAAATTCACATAACGCAATCTCGCGTGACATGCTTCCGATAAAATCACGTAATGCAGTGTCACATGAAATGTCCCCTCCAACGTCACGTAATGCAGTGTCACGTGGCATGTTCTCGCGAGAATCCCATAACACAATGTCACGTGACATGTTCCTCTCAAAATCACGAGACGCAATGCCAGGTGACATGATTCCGCCAACATCACATAACGAATGTCCCATGACATCATTATGCCAACATCTCGTAACGAATGTCACATGTCACGTTTCCACCAAAATAACGCAACGCAATGTCACGTAGATGTTTCCGCCAAAATAGCGCAATTTCACGTGACATGATGCGCCAAGATCACGTAACGAATGTCCCATGACATCATTATGCCAACATCTCGTAACGAATGTCACATGTCACGTTTCCACCAAAATAACGCAACGCAATGTCACGTGGCATGTTTCCGCCAAAATAGCGCAATTTCACGTGACATGATGCGCCAAGATCACGTAACGAATGTCCCATGACATCATCATGCCAACATCTCGTAACGAATGTCACATGTCACGTTTCCACCAAAATAACGCAACGCAATGTCACGTGGCATGTTTCCGCCAAAATAGCGCAATTTCACGTGACATGATGCGCCAAGATCACGTAACGAATGTCGCCGTTACATCATTATGCCAACATCTCGTAACGAATGTCACATGTCACGTTTCCACCAAAATAACGCAACGCAATGTCACGTGGCATGTTTACGCCGAAATAGCGCAATTTCACGTGACATGATGCGCCAAGAACACGTAACGAATGTCGCGTGACATCATATGCCAACATCTCGTAACGAATGTCACATGTCACGTTTCCACCAAAATAACGCAACGCAATGTCACGTGGCATGTTTACGCCGAAATAGCGCAATTTCACGTGACATGATGCGCCAAGAACACGTAACGAATGTCGCGTGACATCTTTCCGCCATCACATAAAGAATGCCACGTGACATGTTATTGGAAAATAACATAACAACTTACGCAACATATTTCCGCCAAAATCGCGTAATGAAGTGTCACGTGACATGTTCCCGCCGAAATCACGTTACGCAATGTCACGTGACATGCTTCCGCGAACATCTCCAAAAAATTTGTTTGGTAGAAAAAAAATTTAATTTCCAGCCCCAGAAAGCACTTTTCCTCAAGTATTGCGACATTCGGCCGTGCTTTGCTGGAAATCCCCGTACCCCTTGATCAAAATATTTCGTTTTCACGAAAGAACAGGTCAAACGCTACCTTGTGAACATATTGCCCGCTTATCGGATGAGCAGTGCAGGGAAGCGCACTTACGAATTATGAAAATGGAAAAATGGTATATTGTAATTCAGGTTTGAGGTGCTCTGATTACATAAACCAACTGACCAAAAACTGTTGCAGAGGGCTCAACCACATTTAAAAAAATCGTTTGTGTTTATCTCGATTCCGTCTAAAGCGGACCTGGCTATTTTAGAAAAAAAAATGTGGCTGATCCCTTTGTCAAAGGGATCGGTATAACACGAAAGTGAAATGGGTCTTCGCACAAGCAGGTGAATTCTAATTGTTACATCGAGGTGAACTTGCCCATTGCTCTCGGCGTTTCGCTCGTGCGGCAGCGTTTGTCGTGGATTAACGTGCACGTCCACGCATAGCCTTCATAACATCAAGGACCAACCCCTTGTGTGCAACTGAAGTAGTTTACGTAATAACTGGACACAGTCCATAGTAACGGCGGCTGCATTTCGACGGAGGCGAAATGTTGAAGCCCGTGTACTGTGCGACGTCAACGCACGTTAAAGAACCCCAGGTGGTCGAAATTTCCGGAGACCTCCACTACGGCGTCTCTCATAATCAGAGCTGGTTTTGGGACGTTAAACCCCACAAATCAGTCAACAGTCCATAGTAAATGCCGCGCGACAAAGGTATATACAGGGTGTTTTTTATTTAGTTGCAACACGTTTTCTTTAAATTAGAAAAACATAAATCGCTGGAATGTCTTGTGTACCATTCGAGTATTCGAAACTAGCTGCAAAAAGAGCGTCTGTGACGTCGATGTCGCCGCCTCCCCAGATTTCGTCACTCGCCCGCGGCGCCCAACGCCGCAGATAACAAGGAGGTAACGCAAGCTGCTTGCGCGGCCGGAGCGGTGGTGACCACGGGCGAGTGGCGAGTGACGAAAGCCGTGGGGGCGCGAGGCGGTAAATGCAGGAGAACGATCCTCAGGTCACGTGGGCGTAAAGTCACGTGATCACACCGATCGCTCATCTAGGTACTTCTTCGCCTAGGCACAGGGAGTGTGTGCGATTAGTTTCGGACGGTTGGGCAGTCGTCCATCGCGACTGTCCAACCGTCCGACAAGACATTCGAGCTTAGCGCTTGCAAGAGGACGGGAACACTCGTCTGCAGGCGTTGGGCAGGCACTATGGGAAAACCTCAGTTTCATAGGGAATAGATTCAGCCCTGGATTTCCCTCTTAGTTGACGCTGCATCGTCTCTAGAATTCCCCACAAAGCGATGCTGTGCGGACCGCTGACGTCTACATCGAACTAGCCATGAGAGAGAGGATCACCCTCCTGGATTTACCGCTTCGCCGTGGGGGCGGCGACATCGACGTCACAGACGTTCTTTTTCCAACCAGTTTCGGTTTCAAGGAGCCTGCCACGGGGCTCCAACATGCGCTCCGCTATTCAAAATTTGATTGTTGAGATAGGTAGTGTCGAGGACGGGCTCCAAAGTACTCATTTGCTGTAGCCACCAATTACGGATAATTAAAAAGTTAATTAGCGTAATTTCGCTAATTATGCGCACAAGTGCGGAAATTATTCTGTATCTAGAGGTCGCCAATCCGCGTACTCGAATGGTACACAAGACATTCCCGCGATTTATATTTTTCTAATTAAAAGAAATGTGTTGCAACTAAAAAAAAACACCCTGTATACTCGCCCCACATTGACCCATCAACGTTGTTGCCGTGCTTGGGCGCCTAACGCAGCAGTGTTCTTGTAGCGATCATGCTCAAAGAGCGGTCGGCAAGGGAAAGCTGCCCACGACGAAAGGCAACCGGTGCTCTACCATTGCGCTATCGGCGCACATGAGCTGTACGAACCAACGTTGGTAGGAACGCGGCTATGTTTTTATCACGCTTCTCTCTGGTGCCGTCCGGCACGCTGAGGAAGCCGCCCGTGTCCAAGGGCTCGAGGCCGTCACCTATAAGCTGGGGTGCTTGTGGCCCTACCCCGACCAAATCGCCGGACCTATTTGTGGATTAAAGTTTTCTCTCTCTCTCTCTCTCTCTCCCTCTCTGGTGCAAGCGCGACTCCGCACGCGTACATCGAGGCGGACTTTGTAGCGCGCCTGGAATGGTGAGGCTGCAATGATTCACTTCGCACCCCCTGGATGGCGGCACCGTTCCAGGCAATGTGCGCCTTGGTGTGCTCGCGCCGAGCCGGACGAGAGCGTCGTAGAGAGAAGGAATATAAGGCGCGCTCGTACTGCGTCGGGCGTGTGCGCCGTTAGCGCAGTGGTAAAGCACCGGCCACCTGTCGTCGTGGAGGGGGCTGCCACGAGTTCTATTCCCAGCGCCTCAACAGAAGTTCTTCGGAGTATTTTTCTTTGTTGTTCATGACTATTTTACTGCGTCATATCTGTTACGGTAGTGACGTATGGGGTAGTGGTGGACCCCGGCATAAAACACTTTCGTGTTTTACGTTACCCCAGCGTGGTGACGTACATACATATGCTACTCCTTCTCTTGGGTTGCTGCCGTCCCGATACTGTTATCCACGGTGTGGCTCAGAGTTTCCTGCTAAAATACTAGAGGGAAATGTGGCGCTAGTGTCTGTGGGAGTTGAGCCAGCAAGGAAATGATGGCTATGACATGGCCCCGCCACGGTGGTCTAGTGGTTATGGCACTCGGCTGCAGATCCGAAGGTCGCGGGATCGAATCCCGGCCGCGGCGGCTGCATTTCGATGGAGGCGAAATGTTGAGGCCCGTGTGCTGTGCGATGTCAGTGCACGTTAAAGAACCCCAGGTGGTCGAAATTTCCGGAGACCTCCACTACGGCGTCTCTCATAATCAGAACTGGTTTTGGGACGTTAAACCCCACAAATCATCATGGCTATGACATGGATTTGCCTAATCTTCGTTCTTCTGGCTTCGTATGGCTTTGCCACTTCAAAGAAATAGGTCGTTTACAACAAAATATTGCACTAAAACAGAAGACTGGAATAACTATGTGCGTGCGCAGGTACCAGTTGCTTTTTCGCAGTTAGAAAAATACTGAACGCTCAGAAATTTTGCAATATTGTGCGATATGGCAATGTTGCCTCCCCTGCTTGTGCCCAGATTATAGAGTTTCGTACTATAAACTAGAGGTATTCTAGCCACCCTACTAGAGGGTCATCTGGCGCTGCGATCGTTCAACCATCATGGGAACTATGGGAAGTACAGGCTTCGGATTGGTTCGCGTTGGCTTGCGAACTATGCTCAAGCCATATACTTCTGCAGTTATGGTTTTGTTTCCCGCGTACCTTGCCTCGAGGTTGTTCGAGGCGTGCAACGCACTAGGGAGAAACAAAAGCTAGAAAGATAACCAGCCTCGACTACGGCCAAAGCTAGAGCAAGACACAATGGCGAAAAACCAGCGTCGCATTGCGCCACATGACGCGATTCCGCCAGCCTGTCTCATTATGCTCGCCAGTCAGTATTTTCTCGTTAGTCGTATGGTGCACTCTCGATAGAAAGCCTGCGCAAAAAAAGAGCTTGCGAAGTGGGCGTTCAAGCCGCGTTCATGTACTTGCTTGCCGTGGTGCGGTGGTGTATGGTAAAGGGCGGTCAGAGCATAGAGACGCTTGCGTAGGCAAATTCGACCTCATTCGTTTTCGTTGTCGTTGTAAACACACACTTACTCGTGATATGAAGGGCTGCTGCATCCAAGCTGCAGCCTGCTGCTGCATAATGGATACGCGCAAATCACGACAACCGGGCGCGCGCTTCAGTCCAGAAGTCGGTAACGAAAAAAAAAACCTATCAGGAGGCCACGGGCATGCAGTTGCCGCCTGAGCCGTTGAAACAGTCACCTGTATCGGTAATCTTCAGAAACCTTGATAAAAGACCAAGCGCGCGCAGTTCGCGATAGCGTCTGCGAGAGACGCTCGCGGTTCCCGAGCTCGGACGGAGCAGACGGCGAAGCAGACGGTACGTTTAGTGTTTCTCTTGAAAGCTCAACACTTCTAACCAAATATGACATTGTTTTTATTTCCATCAATGCATGCTGTGTATTTTTCAGAGGGAAACGCACATGTTTGTTCACACTGATGCAAAAAACATAATTAATTACTTCGTGGCGCCACATCTAGAGCAATATTGTCGAATAATTCATACCCTGGTGGCAAAATTTGTATTTGCTTTCCTTCAACTTCACAGTTATGCAAACAACGTGTATCAGAATTGTTACATACTAGAGACAAAAGCAAGTATTAATTGCAAATATTTTCTTTTATTTTTGTTTAAAGCTCAAAAAACAATCGTCGCGAGTCTCAAGAACGAAATCCATCCGAAGCAGATCCGAAGCCTGTACTTCCCATAATTCCCATGAGGGCTGAAGCGCCGCTGAACGAGTCGCCGTAGACACTAGCGCCAGATTTCTCTCTAGTGTGTAAGTAAGAAACTCTATGGCCCAGATTTAGCAGCGCCCTTACAGGTTTAAGTTCCAGATATATTTGTGTTCGAACTTAAAATAAAGATCTTTGCTTTTGTAAGTGAGGTGCTGACATATTCAAGTGTGTAAAAGGTAGATGTGTCTTCTAAATTTAACAAACGAGCTTTCGCTCGGTTCTTTTAGTGCAGGGCAAGTGTTCCACTGTATTTTTACAAACTATATGCATGGGTCAAGACCCTGCGCGAGGCCGTAGCAGAAGCGCAGTATCGCCCATCGCTTGGTGGTTGGTTTTGTGAAAAAAACGTGATATCAAATAAATAACCGCGCCGTCTAATTCCGTCGGAAGATGCGCCTGAGCTTTGATCTGAGCAGACTTTTTGAGCGTCGTCCGCAGGCGCGTCCGCATATAGCCCTGTCGGCGTCTACTATGCGCACGATAACTGTGCGCCTGCTTGGCGCGTTCGGTCGTCGTTGAATTAATCAGACGGCGGAAATGAAATGTCGTAGTACAAGATATACGAACAGCCTTCTGACAAGGCATGTATGTCAGCCGTGAAAGCGACCCTACGGTTACAGATTCTTTCGAATCTGATACAAAAGGAAAAAAAAAGCAACAAAACCGCAACGATAAGGTTCGCGAGACGCAGCGCGAATATTTCTAAAGTCGTGTAAAATACCGCTGCAAATTATATGCGTAGCCATCCATCGACAAACACAACAACGAAACAGACTGCACGGCACCTCACCCTTGCAAACCACTTTGGTACATGCGACAGTCTGATCTCTAGCAGTAAAGCGTACCGTATACTGCCGCTGCCTTCGTAGCGAAATGAAAAGGTGTAGTAATGTCACTCGCGTCACTGGAGTTTTATTAAAAAAACAGGAATAAACAAATCCGCCAAGACGTTTGAAGCCGCAGGCACGAAGACTAGACAAATGCATGTCATACCCATCATTCCTATGGCATCTTCACGATCGCAGCGCCAGTTTTCCCTCCAGTATTTCAGTAGGAAACTCTATGGCAGCACTCCTCTGTTTCGTCATTCAAGCATTTTTTGCTGGTTTCTCGAAATCGTTAGCTATACCATATAAATTTTGCAGTACGTAACAAATAACTGGGCAAACAATCGGGTATGTGCTGCTAGTCATCATGTTCACCAATAAGTGGCCTTCAGTACCAGATAATAAAAAATTACGCAGCGTTTCAGCGTCTACACTCTTGCATAACGTGGATCGTTGACGTGCCTCTCATGTGTTACCCTGTCGCTGCATTTCTTTGTACCGCAAAGCTCCGTCTTTGCGCAGCAGGTTTTCTTTTTATTATTTCCGACGGAGCCTGTTTGTGGGGCTTCAATGTCAGTGATGAAAATCCTGAATTTCTTCGAAAGTTAATCCAGTATTTCTCAAGATACTAAAGATAGAAATCAAAACATTTTGATGACTTCCACATTCGTAGACGTTTTTTTAATGTACCGTACCCCATATCACCTTTTATAGACATGTCACCACTTGTCGCATTGTAGACGTGAGGTATTCGAAAATATAAAAGTAATTTCTTTAGAATACATCTAGGCCACACAGGCAAACGCACGCCACACAGGCGAGCTGATGATGATCCTTAGATTTTGGCATTTAATTCAGAACACGCGACTTCATCGTCCGCTTCTTCTTCGACCGTTGGGCACATGGCACCGTAACACATGGCAGCCCTTCTCACTGAGGGCGCTAGCGGTTTGCTAGCGGACAGATTTATATTATTTGCATACATAGGTGCACATCATCATCATCATCATCAGCCTGTTTAGGTCCACTGCAGGACGAAGGCCTCTCCCAACGATTTCCAATCCACCCTATCCTGAACGAGTTGGTTCCACTTTATGCCCGCAAACTTTTTAATTTCATTGCTCCATCTAACCTTTTGCCTACCTCTGCTGCGTTTTCCCTCTCGTGGTATCCATTCCGTCGCTCTTACTGTCCACCTATTATCCTTCCTCCTCATGACATGTCCTGCCCAGGTCCACTTCTTTCTTTTAATTGATAAAATAATATCGGCTACTCCTGTCTGTTCTCTGATCCATTCCGCTCGTTTTTTTCTCTCTTAGCGTTACCCCTATCATTTTTCTTTGCATTGCACGTTGCGTGCTCCTTAGTTTCATCTCTAGTTTTTTCGTTATTCTCCATGTTTCTGCACCGTACGTTAGTACTGGGAGAATGCAGTGATTGAATACTTTTCGCTTTAATGAGAGCGGTAAGTGTCCGGTCATGATTTCGTAATGCCTTCCGAATGCGCTCCAGCCCAGCCTTATTCTACGGAGAATTTCATTTTCCTGGGTAGGAGTTCCTGATATTAACTGTCCCAGATATACATATTCGTTTACACATTGTAAGGGTTCATTGTTGATTTTAAATTCCTGTTCCTTAGCTAATCTATTGAGCACATATTGTGTTATTATTTATTTGTTTTTTGTTTACTCGAACCACCGACGCTTTCCCTGCAGTGCGAAGGCGGCGTGCTTGGGCAATGGAACATACGAAATGCACATCTACCACCACCATCAGCGCATCTGAAAAAGAACAGTGCGCGTCGACGAAGTTCCCTCGGGACACGAGCTGCTCGCGCACACGCGCTGGCACACGCTGCTCGTGCACAGGCTCTGGTGCCAGCTGCTCGCCAAGCCTGGAATTCCACGACGAAAGCCAGTGTTGATCGGCGACGTGCACGACGTCCCCGTGGTTCGCGGCGTCACCAGAGTCGAGGAGCCAGGGTGCGTTAGTCGTGCAGGCAGCCCGTCAGCACTGGAAGAAACCTGAGCCGCCGAGGTCATCGAGATGCCCTGCCGCACGCCACAGACGCCGCTGGTGGGTTCCCCATCCACCTTGCGCATGCTAACGCGCAGCATGGCGAGCACTCCGACGCCGCAGGAGGGGTCTCCGTCTACCCCGCGCATGCTAACGCGTGGCATGGCGCGCACGTCGACGCCGCTGGTGGGTTCTCCATCCACATCGCGCATGCTTACGCGCAGCATGGCGAGTACTCCGACGCCGCTGGTGGGTTCTCCATCCACCTTGCGCATGCTAACGCGCAGCATGGCGAGCACTCCGACGCCGCAGGAGGGGTCTCCGTCTACCCCGCGCATGCTAACGCGTGGCATGGCGCGCACGTCGACGCCGCTGGTGGGTTCTCCATCCACCTCGCGCATGCTAACGCGCGGCATGGCGCGCACTCCGACGCCGAAGGAGGGGTCGCCATCCACACCGCGCATGCTAACGCGCAGCATGGCGAGCACTCCGACGCCGCAGGAGGGGCCTCCATCCACCCCGCGCATGCTAACGCGCAGCATGGCGCGCCGCACGACGACGCCACAGGAGGGCTCTCCATCCACCCCGCGCATGCTAACGCGTGGCATGGCGCGCAAAATGGCGTTGGATCACCCCAGGATCATGGAAATGTCGCCGATAGCCTTGGCGTTACCAAGCGTCCCCCACATCCGGATGGCCCGCCGCACCGGGTCGGCCCATCAACGCTCAATTCATGACACGCCCACAGGCTATGAGCCAAAGCTACTGCCTCGAGCCCTTCTCGATACTCGACTTGACGGTTCATTTGAAGAAGAACGTGCATGTTCTGCAGCTGGACCGGACTCAAAGCTGACGGACAGCGGACAAGGAGACAGAGACGAAGGATGCCAAAGTGATGCCGTAGAAGAGCCCAAACGTCACACCGGCACATCAAAAGCCTTCGGCTACCTAACAAGAATCATATTCGCTTGTGTTTGGGCAGTTTCTACCCTCGGAATCCTCACGTGTGTTCCTCTGGTCCCCTGCCCGGAAGAGCAAGACTCTCACTTTTCTGCAAACATATTCGCACGGTGTGAATGAAGTGCTCATAACGTCGAATAAATGTGGCGTCTTCTGATCGATTTCCAGGCGTGGACAACGTGAGCTCGTCTCACGTGCGAGCTTTGGATGTGCGTTACGTTGAAAAGTAGCGAGCTTCGGTCAGCGCATCCCATTTGTGATGACACGAACCGAGAATCCTGATATTTTTTTGATAACGAAAGAAGTCCTATCCACTTGTACGTGCTAGAAATCACCCTGGACATATCGGGTTTGTTCTTTAGTGCTCTAGAAGAGTCATAGCGGTTGCAAACGCCGAGATTGAACCGGCGTCTTTTTGGCCAGCGCCGAGTACCAGCGCGACGTACGGCCAAGCTATGCCAGAGGAATGGGTCCTAAAGGACGCATAAACGTTTACAGTAACGTATTTCCTTCATTGTATAGATATAAGACCACCTGAAGGTAAGCATATACTAGGGCATTCTTAAAGGGGCCCTGAAACGCATTTTAAGCATATTGATTTTATTGTACATTTGCTTTGTGTGGAACTCGATGATGACCAACACACCAGTGAAAGCGGCGAAGCGTATAATATTTTAACTTTTACCTAAAATCGGTTTCCGCGCTGACTGCAGCGCCACACATCAACATTTTCTCCGAGCGGATATGACATCACCATGCTGGCTTTGCTGCAGGTTCTGATTGGACGGGAACAGTAGGAATAAAAATATGCATCACACATCCTTACATTAATGCATCGAACATAACAAATTTTAAGTTGAGAACGTGTTTTATGCTCGCTAAAGCTACTAAAAGGTACAAATTTGTACATTACAATTTAATTTTGCTTGTTATTAGCACAAGGATCGCTGTGCGGCCCATGTGGTTGTTGTGGTAGAAATGCCGCAGAGGGCAGCACGGTTCCGGTTCTGCAAGATGTAAGCCGCGCTTTGATTGGAAGCAGCGTGCACGTCTCAGGATGCTGATATCTGTCGTCTGCTTTTAATTTGAATTTGTCAGTTGAATAACTTGCGTTTGCCTGCATCGATCTCGAAACCTCTTTTTGCATTTACCACAGAACAATACAGCGAACCCGTTTCTATGCAAAACTCAGCGAGTAAAATATCGTTTCAGGGCTCCTTTAAGGCCAAACCACATATGCGCGAAAATGCACGCGACAGCGACGGGCGACGCGAAGCAGGCTACCGTCGCGCGAGCTGTAGTTTGCATAACCAAACTTCATTCACGCGAAAACTTCGGCGAGCGATATCCAGTGTTGCTGGCATGAAGGCGTCGATTTTGTAGCGAAACTGGTGCGTTGACTACGGCTTGAAAAGTAGAGTAGCATGTTTTACTACGCAAAGTACACAAAATGTTTTTTTATAGCCTTGTAATAATGTTTTTCCTTCGTAAGTGCATGAATATCAAGCACATGGCGGCAACCGGCAGTGCGTCATTGATATACATTCTGTCCCGGGTTTCTCCTATTGGCTAGATCAGCATGGCACTTCCGGGCGACCGATTCTAGATTTCCAAAACCGAGTGTTCGCGCGATTTTGACTACGCGACACGTCGCGCGAACGGCCTGTTTCGTCGCTCATCGCGTCGCCCGTCGCTTTCGCGTGCATTTTCGCGCGTATGAGGTTTGGCCTTAAACCACATGCACGCGATGTTCGAGCGACGGCGACAGGCGACAGCGAGAAGCGATCGGTTTTCTCGACGCGGAGGGCCATCCGTCGCAGTCGCCTGTCGTGTCGCCGATTTTTGGTCAGCTAGAAAAGAGCACTTGTCGCCGAGTGATTTCGCAAGAACATGGCGGCAGCCAAAGCGCCCGCTTCAATTCTAATCCGCACTAGTTGCTTGCTATTCGCATCGACGGCAAGAAACAAAGCTTAAAATGAGCCTTCCCTTCATCTGAAGCACTAAAGGGACAAAGTATTTGCGATGTTCTGCAATCATTATTCAGAAAACAGGCCGATTTTAACCAGGGTGTCGGAACGAAATGTTTTTCGTTCCGGTTTTCGTTTCGTTCCGCAGAAAAATGTTCCGTTCCGTTTTCGTTCCGGAACGAAAAATAAACGTTCCGTAACGGTTCATAACGTTATTTTTTTCAATAATAAGAACGAACAAAATACTTAATATTAAAAGCACCTTTTAAAAACAGCAAAAGATGCTGAACTCATACATAAAACTGCGATAATAATTGTTGGGGTTTTACGTCCCAAAGCCACGGTGCGACTATGAGGGAAGTCGCAAAAAGTTTCGAAGCAAGGACCCAACAAAAACTTGAGATTCATTTTTCCTCAAGTTTGAATCCTGAATATTCGTCAAGGGGGGCACACGATTTCAGAAGCAGCAGGTCATCAAGTGTACTCGCCGATAAGCGAGACAGCTGCTCTGGCAAAACGAAATTGAGTGCCGAAAATGCCCTCTCAACGCTGACTTGTGTGGCTGGCACACCAAGGGCCACTTGCGCTAACATGTACAGCTCCGGTTGCCGCTCTTTGCGCTCGCCTCAAAATTTCAACACATAAGCGACGACAACGCCTTCTCCACGACGGCCTGTGTGAGAGGCACGCGAAACTCCGCTTGAATTTAATACAAACAGCTGTGGTTGCCACTCTCTTGGTTTCCTGCATTATTTCAACACATCTTTCCTTTCAAATACCTGCCCGTGATGCGTGCTGACGTTGAACCCTGAGTTATGCATCATTGCTCACGTTGCATGACCTCGGTTGTTCCGGATCGTAAAGTCTTCCCATGAACCGAAAAACGATAAAAAATATTTCGTTTTTGCTCCGGAACGAAATAATTAATAACGTTCCGGTTACGTTTTCGTTCCGGTCAAAAATATCGTTTTTTTTTCGTTTTTCGTTTTCGTTTTTCGTTCCGTTCCGACACTCTGATTTTAACACTCCTAAGCCTAAGTCGCTTCCGTGGCGTAAGCCTCAAAAGTGGTTGGATTCTTAAACACCGGATGGCGCTCCATACAGGTTCCCACTATCGGCTTGACATCTGGATTTCACGGCAATGATGGTCTATGTGTTCTAGAACTAATGCAATAAAGTGAAAACGTCGGCCTCTCAGCACTTTTCCAATAGACCCTTTTCATAAATACGGCACCTGGTGGTGGGCTTTTCGTCAGTTTCGGCTTGCAAGGCATTTTGGGTTCGCGAGCGGCCATCATGAGGGAATCGCTGGAGAGTGGGGGCAAAGCGTGAGTGTGGTGGCAGCTGGTTCCCGTGTGATCCGCGAAATCTCATCGTATGTATTTGCGAACGTGCTTTTCGTGCAATGTGTTCGTGCCTCCCAAGCGCTTCTCCTCTACAGGGGGTGGTATTTTGCGCCCATTAACGGGATGGTCGGGCAGAGTGGCTCGGTCGCAGGACGATGATAAACCTGCAAGTGTGTGTCGTAAACGTCTGCGGCAGCGCGCACCATCGACACCTGGCACCATCGGGACGATAGTAAGGGCTCGCCGCATTTTGGCGGCATTTGCGTCGCGACATCAAGTTTTCGTGCTTCCTAGAAACAAGAAAGGTGAGTCGCTACCGTTCTGCGCGTGCACATAAACATGCTGGCGGTGCTATGCATACGCGGCGACGTTTGTGTTCGTATACCGTTTACGGATGCTTTTTCTTTTCTCCTGCAGGGAAAACCGAGGAGGCACCATCCTGTTTCGAGGGTCGTCGTTCGCTGCCCCAGCAGGAAAGAAGTGTTTTTCAATAAAGTTCATGGAATATAGTTTGGTTGTTTTTGTTAGTCATTTCCCGGGCCCCTCCAAACGGCATGGATCACTGTGCGCCTAGCTTGTTGGCAAAAAGCTTATACAACGTGAGCGAAGGTAAAAAAGAAAAAATCAACGTGAGAATTAAGATGCCGAATAATGCTTGGCTTAACCTTAGTGACGAACTCTGCAAATGGCATTTGCCGAAAATACCTGCATAATCGCTTTCCTGACACGATTGTCAACCTTTATTGTATGCACCGATAAATTCTGTGCTGTTATTCATGATACTGTTCATGGTTGCGGTCACCGCGTAAAATGTGCACGCACCGTTATTTTTTTTTTTTCTGCGTCTGATATTTGCAGTCGCCCTTGGCTCCGGCAGCCCTAGGGAACCTTCAGGCTCGCGCATCGCAATCCACCGCATGTTGGAAAAAAAAGGAAGTCTTAGCTTGTCACAATGAAACTTTCCTATGTGCAGCGCGTTTACGAATAAGAGCCCATCAGCGTCTATTCTTACTCATTCATCGTACGGAAACGTTTGTTTACAACTAAGTTTTTAAAACTCGGAGACGTACCAGGCTAGGCTTTAGTTCATTCTTGTCCGTAAGAAAAAACTGTCGGCCGACTTCAGAGGTTATGAAAAAGATTGTGACGTGCAGAAAGCTTTCGACATTTCGCCCGTTATAATAATAAACAAGACAAGAATCGGTTCACATAGTCTGGGCTAGAAGAGATCGGCTTGAAGTGCCACACCACTTTGAGTGACAGCGGTCGTCTGTGGACATCAACTTGGCCAGGAATCTATAAGGTTGTAGCCAAACGAATCAGTTTACATCGCGTTAATCACAAAGTTATCTTCACGGCCATCACGGCCATTACACTTTAATGAAAGGGAATACGCGCACCTTTTTCAAACCACGTGTGGTGCGCCACAGCTCCTCTGGTTTCCAATTAAACTTATAGCTTTTTCACTGTCCTCGTCACGGCATCCTCAACGCTAGCACGTCGGAATGTGGCCCGTTTGGATTATCGTACAACGGGCTCGAACAATAAGCACCCCAAGAACAAGCAGGAACAATTCAGTATTCAGCGGTGCTGAAATGTCACGCACTCGCGCGTTGACATTCGCCGAGGCTCGCGTCGTCTGCAAGGGTGCACTCATCGTGGCAGCTGGCTATAGTTCGCGCGTTTGGCGCTAGAGGCGCCCTTTTACGAAAAGGGGATACATGTACGTGCTGTGGAAAAGCTAGGGAAACGACAGACCATATTTTGATTGAATGTACAGATGTCCACCCAGGTGTAGCTGTGGACACTACCCTACAGGAGGCCATGGGTTTCAGGAGTAACAGGGGAAAGCTGAACATGCCGGCGATAGATATAAGTAAAAGGCGCTTAGAGCATTGGTGGCGCAAAAGTATGGAGCAAACAAAAGCGCAAGGTAGTTCGGGTATGATTGTTACATCACAGCAGAACGATAATAGATAAAATAAATAGACGAGGAAAAAAAATTAGTTGTGAAAATATATGTGATTCGGGAAAAGAAATGGTTGTAAACGAAAAAGAAATAAAGCTAGAGCTTGGTGGCCCGGCCACCGCCCCGTTATAAAGGGGACGCTCCTAATATCCATCCATCCATCCATGGTACGAAAAAATATGGACTTTCTGCCATAAGGGGGCAAGGATCTGGGCTATGAATTTCCGGCTTTGGCTATAGTATGATCGATTTGATTGAAGTAGCTGGTTTCGGTTCCTACTGTAGCCTGACGTCACGACACAGTATATGCATAATAATGAGCCCCTCGTGACGTGCTCCCGCAAAAAATCGTCACGTTTTCGTCCAGTGGTCTCTCGCGCACAGCGCCCGTAGCAAGTGCGGGGTCAACGATAGTGAGTACAAGGTATGCAGGGCCCACGTGGTGTTGGTCGTCCAGCGTGAGAATACTTCAAAGCGCAGAACGATTCTCCGTACCACGGTGTACCTTTGCCAAAAACTAGGAATATACATCGGCTCCGCGGAAGGGAAGCGCAGAAGAGCCCACGCAGGCCAGCGGGGGTGCTGTCGGGGGACAGTGCAGCCTCCGCGCTGGCAACAAAAGAAAGGAGGAAATAAAGAGTTGAACGGGAAGCGAGCCGTGTAGAGAGAGCGAAGCGACGCACGACGCCCGGCTTCAGTCACAGCTTGACATCAGTACGCGTCCTTTCCTGCCGCTCCGCCAGATGCGACCGAAGGATGCTTTTGTGTGCAACCGTGTTCGGGTTACAATTATGGTTCTCGAAGCGTGCAGGGTTTCAACGACGAAGGTCGTTGAAATGAAAAGACGATGACAGGCCGAGATGAAAAATGACATGTCGTTAGCGGACAGGGCCGGCAAATATTCTCACGGCTGTGTGGCGGGTTCTGGAAAGAGACGTGGTGCGCGGGTAGGATAGCTAAGACACAGGCGACAACGTAGGAGAGAGAGGGAAATGACGTGTGTTGCGCGGTGAGCCTATCCCCTCGGGTGTTGTAGATTGTGACGTGTGTTTGACCAATGCCGTGTGTGTCATAAAAGTGTTTGTGCCATTGGTTTGCGCGATGCCAACCCCCAAGTGTGATTGGCTTGTTGGGGGACTCTTTGTCGAACCGAGGGTTGAAGTGACGACGCCTCGGATGTGAGCGGGAGAGCGGAGGTTCGGGCTTGGACCCGGGCAGACGCCTAAGTGTGCAATAAAGCTTCTCTTTACCGGGCAACGGTTCTTCCTTCGCGCTACCATCGAGTACTTGAGCCATCGAGGGGCGCCGATTCGAACCTTCAAACACCTTCCCTCCTCAGCTAGTGTTGAAGCTAGTGGAGTTTGGGGAAAGGAAATCAACTCCCGGCTACCGCCCCGTTATAAAGGGGACGCTCCTAATATCCATCCATCCATCCATCCATCGTTCTATATTTTTCACGGGTGTATGACTACTTGTTCATATACTGACTCTAGAGGCAAAGCTCCCCATAGGGCCTGTGTATGAAAGAGGGGGGTCCCCAGTGGTCGACGCCATGTTGCAACGCTCCCGCTATCCTTGGGGATAGTGGCCAGTATTAACCTGGCAATAAAGTATAAAAACGCATAGCCTCCGAAATGGTGCTTGGGCGCGCCAGTCTCGAAGGCTATGTGGAGGAAATCTGCGCCGATAGATGGCAGCAGCTATCCTGTTTACGATTCGGGAAAAGAAATGTTTGTAGACGAAAAAGAAATAAAGCTAGAGCTTGGTGGCCCGGCTACCGCCCCGTTATAAAGGGGACGCTCCTAATATCCATTCACCCTTCCACGATCAGAATCGGTAAATCAAAGCAAGGCTTTCAAAGAACGCGTTTCGTTATCCCCGGCGATGGAACCTTAGAATGTGGAACGGTGGCCGTCAGTGGAGCTGGGAAGCTCAGTTTCGGCAAGAAACCGAAACTACACGCGGCGTTGTCAGTGGACGCGGTGCGCTCGGCGTTCTCGGTGCGATCTTGTCGATTATCGCCGTGTCCGAGCGGCCCGTGCGTGATATTCAACGTGCATACAGAGAACACCTATATAACCGTACGTACGTGTTAAGCACGTTTTATTATTTCGAGTGCAGAAAGCTCTTTCGACGCACAACCTACCAGTTTGAGCTTCTTTGCCTGTACATTGCGGCTGAGGCATGATCGAACAGTTCGGCTGCCCCGAACAACACCGCATCAACCCGACCGTCGCTACCCCGCCAGTGTTCTGTGACCCCGCTACGGTCACAAAGAGAGGGGGCGGTCGTAACAGTAACAACGTAACAGCACGAATGCACCATCGCGTCAACCGATGTCACCGCGCGATCACATGTCATATCGGACACCAAAAATGACGGGGCATCCGAAAACAGAAATGAAGAGATCCGAAAGCACGCTTTATTGAGCGAATGCGTGCATCGTCAAATGTATTAATTACATTTTTAGGAAGTGTTTTCAGTATGCTTAATATTCACACTTAATCTTCGCAAGATTATTCCTTTTTTAAGGATTCGGCATAAGACGACCTACACTTGTGTTTAGCACTCTCAGTAATACTTGGGCTGGCCACATTGACACAATTGCAACAGGGCGGCACGCGAGCGGGACCCCCCCTCCGCGGCCCAGCTTTGCCTCTAGAGTCAATATATTAGCTCTATGGACCCCAGAAACATCCGCGCGCGGAAGCTGCCGTTGCACCAAGTCTCGGAGGCCCTGTATGCCACCAGTATGTCTTTTTTTTTCCGCCTTGTCGCATAGTGGTTGCTCCTGCCCGCGACGAGTCAGCGCGACAGTGGCTGCCTGTCGCGTCGCTGTCGTTACAATATTGCGTGCATATGGTCAGGGCCTTTATGCATCGTTCGGTTAGTCCCAATGCATGGTCGACCACGTTTACAATAATTAAAAACCTCATTAGTGTTCATGAAGGCCTAACGACGATCCTTTTTTTCATCACATGGAGGTAACGGAGGTCATATGACCCCTAGTTATGAGGTCAATAGACGAAAGAATAGACTTCTAAATTTTGTGCTGAATATCGGCTGCTGTGTATAACCGTTAAAATGCATCGACTGATTACGAAGGTTCAGCCGTGCATCGAGCAGTAGAGTGAAAGAAAAGGAAAGGTCGAAGAGCTTTCTGTAAATAAAGAAAATAATTTAGAATCAGCTAGCCGTTCAAATTATGATGCTTCTTCAAGTAGTCGTCCTTCTTGTATTTTGACCACAGGGGGTTGCTTAACATGCATTGATATCGCACGGGCCTCTAGCATTATCGCCTGGAAATGCAACCGTCACGGCCGTGCTCGAACCCGCTTCTTTCGAGTCAGCAGCCGAGTACCGTGACCAGTGTACCACCACGACGGCTAAGCTATGCCACAGAGACAGGCATCCAAGCTCATGTTCACTTGGAAGAATACACTTTGTCACCAATCCTGAGCTGTAAAGTACGGGATGCGATCACCGGAAATAATTGCAAGAACCAACGTATTAATTCCCCCGAAATAATCCCACGAAAGCTTGGACAATTAGATTTTGGTCCCCTTTGGAACACTAGCAAAACGCCAGCAGTGGTCCAAAGACCGAGTCAGAACTAAAGGTGATCAAACAAAACAAATATATTCTCATCAAATAGGCAGTTACACAACATGTGCACAAACGCGGCTTTTCACAACATAAACACAGATGGGTTACAACGTTACACGCAACCAACAAACACGAACAAGCTCATGCATTGCAACAAAGAATAAAGCACAAAATCAGTCCTATTCACCAAAATCGCTCGAGACGCCTTCTCGACTCGAAACTTGCAGGCAGGGCTCGTCAGCTGGCTCGTGGAGTAGCATCTTCTTTCTTCTTCTCGCTGAGTCACATACGACTTCGACTGTTACTACTTCTTCAACACTTCGCGGCCCGTGGTAGACTGTTTATATAGCTTTCGAAAGCCCTTCTAGAAGTTTCTGTGCGGACCACGTGATACAAGCACGCACAAAGTTGGGAACCTTCTCACCTTTCTCGGTCCTTCGTAGCTTGGCCGGCGCCTCTTCCTCCCTCTCACTGCGCGAGGAGCGTCGGTGTGTACTCTCCGCTTCCACTCTCCCTAGGTCTGTCGTGCGCGCACGCTCGCCGCGATAAGACACCTTCTCCAAAATTCTCCCCTTTTGGAGATTCGGCGTGACCTTGGGCCCCTCTTCCATGCGCGTCGTTTTTCTTGTTGTTTTCTTTGGCTTTCCCTTCAGCTCGACGCCGGGTTTCTCGTCCAAATAGGCACTCTTTTGTGACACAATTGTATCGGAACGACTCTGGCCACTTTCTTTCGCCTGGCACTGCCGATAACGAGACTGCCAGCCATGCGGTAAGGAACAGTTCAAAGCCCACGTTAAATTCTGGCTCCTTTGTACGATCACAAATATAATCGGGGCCTGTACATTCACAAAATACGTTACACGCTAGAATTTTTCGCAAATCTCAGCCAATCCCAATTACAGGTATGCCATCAGTGAAGTCAGCTGACAGTGACAAAGAGTACTTTCAAACGCCTGTTTTGTCGCTATCGTGGCGCAAATCAAGAATACGTAAGCTTGCACAGGATGATGGTGCTTCTGAATTTGCCTCTGTGCACGTAACACAGTCAGTGAGGCAGCTTACGGATCGTGCTTTTACACAGGTGCTAGTTATATATAAGCTGCTTATGGGACCCAACAAGTGGGTCGCATTAACCTTCTTCAATACACGTCGCTTTTAATGAAGTCTCGATCCCGTAGAGTAAAATCAGCCTAATAAAAATGTCAATCAACTGTTTTATTGCCTACAGCACACAATTTAAATGCCTAAAACGTTTTTTTTTTCATTTAATTTAGGAATCAAAAACGCCTTCCTTTGATAGCTAACAGGCGAGCCTCCTTTCCCGCCGACTAAAGACGACTGCTCGAAAATAACATGCAAATCTACATTGGTATTGCGAGCGCACAGATGTATCTCTTAATTTTGTGACTAAATTCATACTGTTCCCCCTATAGCTATCCGTGTGCGCCCGCAAGCTCGAGAAATGACTGCATTGCGTCAAAACAGACGACTGTTATCATTGGGAGCCAAGAATACTGTTTTGAATTCTGTAAATGGCATCCTGGATAGGGATGTTAACGTTCTCGGAAGACAAACAATTATCTCGTGCCATTTCCGGAGAAACCGCACTCAGTTCGCGAGTGACGACAGCAGGTGATTTTCACCCCTCTCGCAATATAGCTGTCGCAAAACCATTACTTTTGTTCAGAATTTGTTGTCTCTAATACTGAAGTTACTCTAATAGTGTTAGCTCTAATACTGAATAGGTAATAGTGTTACCTCTAATAGTGAATAGGTAATACTGTTGCCTCTAATAGTGAATTCGAGTGAAGACCTCTGTTACAATAGTAAGCAGCGAAAAATTTTATGTCGTCGCCTCTCAAGCCTGGAAAAAGGCAGCCGACGAAAGAAGTCAACATGGTAAACTTTTGTTATCCAGATAACTGAATAGCTCTGTCAGAGCGTGTAGCCGTCGTCGAACAAATACCGTTGTCAGTCTGAACACAGTGACAAATAAGCCGAAGCTCCACTGCACAGATCAGAAGCATGAGCATACGACACGCGACTGCAAGCCGAAAGGCTGGCCGCCCCGTTTGCTGTCACGAAGCTTCAGGACGACGGTATAACAAGCCACTGTGTCGGAGCCTTATCCAGTGACAGCATGCCTTCGTCTTTCTCTGTCGAGCTGTATAGGGATCCAGTCAGCGAGGGTGCGAGCGAGCGCGCGTGGTGGCTCGCGCTACGCTAGAAATTGCTGACGTTCCAAATACTGTCCAGTAGCGCCAGCTTGACACGTCTTCCTTAGCAGGTGCCGTCTTCTGCATTTCCGCCGCAGCTTCTCTCCTGCTGACAGCAAACCATGACACCAGTTTTCACTCCTGGTCTTACCCAAGCACACTACGGTGTCGGCAAGCGACGGCCCTACCAATTTCGTCAAACAGAGCGCGTAATGGCGCAAGACGCAGCACGTTCGACGACTGCCGTTGTCGCTTCGGGGGGCCCTTCTACGCCGCTCGTCCCATTCGCCACGCACTCCAGTGAGCTCCTGCATTACGCGCCATCATTTTGCAAGTGGACTACATGCAGTCTACCTGCCAAGCACGATCTGGTGTTGAAAGGATGCCAACGTGACGGTCCCCCAGTGGCGTTGGGCAAGCGAACCTTGGACGACCAGGGTCTTCAGTGGCAGTGCAAGTGCTCTGGACGTGGCGGCTGCGCACTGTACGAAGCCTTGCAACAACTGAGCTTACGCAAAGCCTACGTCGTCTACTGCGAATTGAACCTACTGCTTCCTTGCCGATGGCTGCTGTCCAACGCGTTCGTCGCCAGCATGTCGGGCATTACACTGGGATCACGGAGCGCCGACCGGCCACCTTTGTCGCCACATTCGGTCTCCTCAGCTGTAGCCTGGACGCCTGCTTCGACGATAGGCTTCGGACGTTCGACCGCTTCGTCCCAGGGAGGCAGTGTTCCTCTGCAGCATCCAAGTGGCCACGCATTACATACACGCCCAGACCAGGCGCTCCCTGTACTTGGCCGAGTCGTGCGACAGCACGAACGTTGAGCTGCTTTCGGCTCATGTTTTTCGGCGTACTGTTGGACGTGCCTAGTGTCGCTCGGATGTGAGGCCGCTCCGATACAACTAGACTGATGGTCAGCCGAGCCGTGGTCTTCGCTGCCACCAAGCAGTCTTCAGGACATGCACGCCTCATCATGCCGCAGGTTCATTTGCGAATCTCCGAATTTGAGGCGTGGACCGAACCTTGGCGGCAGGTGCTGGGAGTCTCAGCCACGTTCCATCCGGCCATTGTAGGGAAAGGCAATGGAAATCGCTGAGAACATGCAATAGAGGTACACCCTCGTTGTTTCTCCGTCGGAGACTTTTACTTTGTATTTATGACGATTTAGTTTTTGCGATTGTGATTGATTCAATAAAGTAACGTTTAATGGCAAACGTCTAAATTATTACCAAGCCACAACGGAATCAGGGGCGTTGCTGGACACGGTGCAGCTTGCCCCATGAATGCGTCGAAGTGTATGCAAGCACTCAGCAGTCTACACGCGACACACTTTTCTTTTAGACGTGAAGCGTTTCCTGGCGATCTTCAGCAACTTTTACCGTACTTATAACTAGCCGCCTATTGTTGCGTCGGCGCCGGGGCCGTCAAGGACGCCGGCGCCGAAGAATGGTATACCACGCCGCACTCAGCGTTGGGACGAAGAGCATCTTTATTCTATGTACAAGCTATTATATACAGTAAGGGTGGTGTCCCCTGATGGAGCTCCAAGCGGTCTTTAAATCGAAACTAATACACCACATTAACCACCCTCTTCAAATGGAATATAATTCCACACAGCAATAGGAACACGTGGAATAAAAGTGAAAAATACAGAAAGGACTGAACTGCACTGCAATCCACACACACACACAAACACACATAAATTGAACTTGTCATGCAGTTTCCGGCGCTTGCGTGGCCGACATGGCGTTTTGAAGTATTGGCGGGAAGTCTGAACATTGCACGCGAGTAGTGAGGCTCACCGACACACTTTCTAGCCGACGCGACTAGTACGGGCCATAGAGCGCACATGTGCGATGACTCACATAAATAATACTTTGTAGGGCGTGAAAGCGATCTTGAAGGGCGTCAGCATATGAAGGTCCCAAGGCATGCCCATATGTAGACGCGGAGAAGGCACTCAATAGCAGTGGTCCAGGTAAAGAAGGTACATCGGGTGAACAATTGCCCTCAGTGTGACTGGGAACAGCTGCCCCGCTTGGAACGTCCACCTGCACATCACAACACTCCTTTGAAGCGGTCCGCAGCCGACTCTGCGGGCGATGCATGTCGGGTGAGCGCGTCTCTCGGAATCAAAGAACGGATCGGACCATCTTCCATTTCGGACGCGGATAAGGTGGCTGCCAACACGGAAGTGGTCTGTGCGTCAAGAAAGGTCACTGTATTCGAAGCGATTTTGTCTGGTCTGGGCTCTACACCTCCTTAACCGGTGCCGAAATTCCCGGCGATCGGCACACCTTGGAGTTGCGTCCGGTCTTGCCACACTTGAAGCAATGCTGAAGTCGTGCAGGACATCCGGGGAAATTCGCCCAGTGCTCAGGCGAGCCGCAACGGAAGCAAAAACTAGACCCAGACGATGACGCAGTTGAGGGGCAGCTGGTCACTTGTTCGCCCTGCCTCTGAAAACAAGGTCGAAGAAGTGGGACGCCGTCTTGAGTCTCTGCTTGCGCACGACGCTCATCGCGTCCTAAGTGCTGTGGCATGCGTTGCGGAGAGACGGCGTCCACTTGCACTCCGCCAAAAAGCTGCAGGGCGCTTTCGACGCGTTCCTCCTCCTTTGCAAGGTCGGTGGCCTACTGAATTGTAAAATCCATGCCCATGAGGATGAACTTCCGCCTAAGTTGTGGCGACGCTGTACTGCAAATTATTTGGTCTTGTAACATGACATTAGCTGATGCTCCGAATGCGCACGTTTCCGCAGTACTTATAATATCCTAAATGAAAGGCGCTGCGGTCTCTCCTGGTTGCTGCATCCTCTGCCTGAACCTCAGCCTGGTCAAGACTGCGTCCTCTCTGGGGGCAAACAGAACTTTCAGCTCTGAATGGCAGTTGGTAGTTGAAGGATTGGTAGTTGACCTAACTGCGGTTCCTGCATCCACATCTCGAAAGTAAAGCCCTAAGAGTTCAACTCCCAATGCATTCAGCAGTAAGGCTTTCTGGTGGTCTGGCGTGGCGTATCTTGCGGCGGCGTCGATGTAGGTTTGGAAGGCGCAACGCAACTGCGGCCAAGGTCCCACCGGAACGTCAGGTCTTTGCAGGAAAGGCGGAGGCCGGATCGCGGAATTCATGGTGGTGAATAGAAAGCCCAGTCGAACAGCAGTGAACGGTAGGTGAGGAATAGGTCATTCGGAACAGGCGTCTCACGTCGAAGTAAGGAATTCCAGTCAAATTCACAATAACTTGAAGGAAATAATTTTAGCAGCGAACGTAAGAACAAAATATCTTCTGTAATGGAGACGACTTGAAGGTATTGGCTTACTCTTGACGCCGCGATCGATGTCTTCACATAGCACCAAAATGTCTTCACATAGCACCTCCACCAAAATGAAACGGGCACAGGAATACGCTTCTAACGGTAGTGTATTCTAGAACGGAGTGTTTAGCCGGTGCAGCCCCAATGGCGGACCGTCAGCCTGCGCCCCACTCCTGTGTCTTCTTTGTTCCCCTCGGGATCGTCGTCTTCATCCGTGTTCTTGCACCGTGACATCATGTCGCTGGCAAACAATCTGGACGACAACCGAAGGAAGTACGACGCACTCGGCGTTTCTGACGAAGGTGTCAGACTTGCGTGGCAACTTCGCCACAATTGGGGCTAGAAACTTGCACACACCGTGGTCCGGAACGTGAACTGAGGCAGAATGGGCAGGGCGTTGCCCCCGTGGTCCATGGATCTTCGTCGCCGCGGCGTCGAAAAAGAAAGGTACCACGCCGCACTTAGCGTTGAGACCACGTTTGCGAAGCAGAATTTCATTCTGTACCGATTTTCTACATAAGTGGTCGGTCTTTCTGCTCAATAGACGCGTAATAGAAGGCTTGGCCCGTAGAATGATTAGCTCGATATGCTGTTGTTAGCTTTCTAGCGCGCACATTTGGCGAATGCATTTTAGCGATGGACGAGTCAGGCAGATTTTTCGATCAGATTCGCTGCTGTGTACACAGAACTGTTCCCTGGTCTAAATCACGGAATAATGCTTGAAAAGCACGGAAGAAAAACAGTGGTACATGGCGTGGTAATATTCTATCAGATCGTACTCTAGCACCCCTATTTAGTCGCCGGTTCACTTGCTCGACGAGTGTTAGGGCTTGTTTCGGAGGCCAGTTAACACGCCTGACCGCAGCTTCATGTTTGACCATCTGTGTTTCTTCACTAAGCGAAGTAGAATACATATGTAGGGAAACATTCGTGAACTCCAGCAGACGAGTGTATATCCGTGCTTGATTCCTTATACAAAGTGAAAACAATTAAGACACGGCAACCTTACCTTGATACATATCACAAGGAACCTGCCGCGAGGAGTACACATCACCATTTACGCCGATGACCATCCTATCACATCGCTGCGGGTTGGTGCAAACGTGAAATATCATTGGACGCAATTAGGCATCACAGTCAGAGACACAAAGCCCAATTTTTCTTTCTCTTTTCTTTTTCACTATATCTTGTACTTTTTTCTACACGTCTTTCTCTCCCCAAACTCCCACCCCACGCAGAGTAGCATGTCAGCGATATTTCAACGCCGGCTAAATTCTCTGCCATTCAATAAAGAGCTCTCTCTCTCTCTCTCTCTCTCTCTCTCGGGGTAATGTGTATTGAAATTGTGACATCTGAGTGCTAATATGTAGTGAAACAGTTAAAAAAATTACATCATCTCCCGCTAAAGGGGACCATAAGGCGATGCGAAGCAGCACGGGGGGTGCACACCGCGTTTGCATCGGTTTGACGCTAGCAGACGCTGCCTGCGTCAGCGTTTTCTCTCACGGGCGAGGGCGCGTTTTCGTTCCTTGCGAGCTGGTAAAGCGTTCATCGAAGAGCGTTTCCATAGTCAACGCGCGCCGTTCGGAGAGGAGGAATGCCGAGAGGAAACAAGGAGAGTCTGGCTTTGGTGAGGCTGTGCAAATGCTAAAACTCCCTTCTACTTAACCAGTCACAGCGCCTACTGCCCACCACCTTTCCTCCCTGGACACTTTCGCCGCTAAATATTATCCGGTTTGTACCTGGCATAAAACGAAGCAAAGAGGCGTCTGCCACAGGTCGCGCTGTTGCAAGCTACTTCTCCTCTACTTAGCCGAGAAATATCCCCATCACACGCATATTTACACTGATGCTTCAACGACTCGAGAGGCTTCTTCCTGTGGCCTTTATGTGCCTTCAAACAGGACAATGCGTTCCTATCGGCTGCAGCAGAAAACATCTTCCATGACAGCGGAACTTCACGGCATTAAGGAAGCTATCCAGTATATCGTGCGCCAAAAGCCCGGCCGATGGGCAATTTTTACCGACTCCAAAGGAGCGCTGCAAACATTGTACAACCACCTGAAGAAAACTAATCATCAACCCGTTTCTGCCGACATTGCCTATTTACATCACCTGGCTTTTATCGCAGGACACTGCATTACATTTCAGTGGATACCAGCTCACTGCGGCATTCTGCCCAACGAAAAAGCCGACGAGGCAGCACGTAACGGTCTGCGATATCAAAACTATAAGCGAATCTATTTCACCAAATCTGATGCTTCCCAAATGGCTAAACGATTCGCCTACGAAGAAAGGAACCGGCTATGGAAGTTACCGACACATCATCACCCTTTCTTATACTCAGTCGACCCAGATCTCAAATCAAAACTACACTCCAACATCCCTCGGCATCTGGAAACATTGTATCATCGACTACGGCTGAACATTGCATATTCCAACGACTTACGGTACCGCTTCCATCAGGAGACAAGCCCACACTGCAGCAACTGTGGCTCTACTGAAACCGTAGAGCATATTTTGTTTGAGTGCTGAGCGTACAATGATGAGCGTGCGCTCTATGAACATTGTATGCAATCACTTACGTAGCTCCCTTTATCACCTCAGTGTGTTTTAGGCCCTTTAGCTTGCCCCACACAACAGAGACGTGCGATGGACTTTTTATTTACATATTTAAATAGTATAGGTCAACTCGATAGACTTTAATCTTTATCTCCGTCGTCACCATCACTCACCCATCATGCAACACATCCTATCACATCGCTGCGGGTTGGTGCAAAACGTGAAACATCATTGGACGCAATTAGGCATCACAGTCAGAGACACAAAGCCCAATTTTTCTTTCTCTTTTCTTTTTCACTATATCTTGTACTTCTTTCTACTCGTCTTTCTCTCCCCAAACTCCCTCCCCACGCAGAGTAGCATGTCAGCGATATTTCAACGCCGGCTAAATTCTCTGCCATTCAATAAAGAGCTCTCTCTCTCTCTCTCTCTCGTGGTAATGTGTATTGAAATTGTGACATCTGAGTGCTAATATGTAGTGAAACAGTTAAAAAAATTACATCATCTCCCGCTAAAGGGGACCATAAGGCGATGCGAAGCAGCACGGGGGGTGCACACCGCGTTTGCATCGGTTTGACGCTAGCAGACGCTGCCTGCGTCAGCGTTTTCTCTCACGGGCGAGGGCGCGTTTTCGTTCCTTGCGAGCTGGTAAAGCGTTCATCGAAGAGCGTTTCCATAGTCAACGCGCGCCGTTCGGAGAGGAGGAATGCCGAGAGGAAACAAGGAGAGGAGGGGGAGGATGATGCGCATGCGCAGTGCGGGTGTGGACGCCGCCCGGCGGATGGATGGAGGGAGGGGGAGAGTGACATAGCCCCGACCATAAGCTGCTTCGCATCGAAAAGAGTCTAAAGCTCTGAAAGTTGCGTTGAACGTTATTTATGAAATGGACCGTTCTCTGATAGCCTCAGTTCAAGTGCGCGTGCCGGTCATTACACATAATCTTATGTCAAACGAGTGTAGCCAGGTTTTTCTTTTCTGCAGGAGTCAGATATATGAACACAGCTGAGAGCTTTGTTGCCTTTCTACAGCAAGTTATCGCATCGAACCACTTGCTCCAGTTTGCGCTGTGAAATGCAATCTGGTATGCCAAATCGCGATGCATGGCTGTTTTGGGGTGAAGCATCTGATACTGGAAAGGGCTGACTTGAACGGTCCAAACCGAGGGTTCCGGCCAATAGAAATTATTCCCTGACTAGGATGATGCTCCGATACCATTTGGTTCCGTGGAGCCCTTGCCACGCGAGCTGTTGTCACTACTGGCATGCTACACATGCAATGTGCACTGGATACTTCACTGCATGAACACAACTGCTGAGTCCATGGTTAGATGGAACCAGGCAGCCTTTTGGGCTCCCTAGAACTTACGCATCTTCTATCAGTGACCACAAACTCGACATCGGAGTTCTTGCATGCCGTACTAGCAATATTTCTATGCAATTCTTTCATATATACAACACGTGCAAGACCCGCATTATATATTTGCGATATTGATGCGGTAATCTTCAAAAGCCTCGTTTTAATTTCTTCTGGGTCTGAGGAAAATGAATAGAGCATTTCTTTATGCAATGTTTCCTGGCCTGTAATAGCAGAAATCAAGGAAAGCTACATATGCCATGCTTACCTTTGCTATTACAGAAGTGTCCTTTGTCACAATATAGATGTACAATATATTAATGCAAATTTGTATTTCTTTACAATGCGACAACTTTGCCCTTTTCTTTTATGTTATTTTATTCCATATATGATGCAGATATCCATTGTTTTAAACACACACATTCAACAGGAGACATGAACACTGATGACATGAGTGGCACATTTTGGCTTTGGCAAGTACCGGTAGTACCGGTACCGGGAGTTCTGATCCAGCAAGTACCACGTAACTCTGACTTCTACTATGAAATTTTGCGGTACTTTATGTAAGCTGTATGTAAGCTGCTGAAGTATGCCACATTGTAAGCGCTAACTTCGAAGAATGTTTTTCTTTTTTATAGGAGGATGAAGATTTAAAAGAAGTAAACCAAGCTATAAGAAAACAATCTTCGAAATAGCGACAGAAGTAGGGAATAAAACAACAAAGCAAGATATAAGCAAGTTGTCCCAATCTACTAAGGACTTAATTAAAAAATGCCAACAAATGAAAGTGACTTTATCAAGAGATAAAATAGAATTCACAGAACTATAAAAGCTGATCAGTAAAGCCAGCCAAAGATGTGTATGAAAGTTCAACATGAGGGAAATAGAGCGATAGAGAAAAGTACCAGCATTAAATCGGTCAAGGAGGAACTGCATTTAGGACAAAACAAAACGCATGCACTAAAAGATAAAAAAAGGTAATGTTATCAACAACTTCAACGAAATAGTAAAGGTAGCTGGAGATTTCTACTCTGAACTGTACAGCACTCAGACAGACCATGTAACCTTAGTAGAAATGAAATCAGAGAACACTGAGATTCCATGTATAACCACTGATGAAATCAGAAAAGCTGTCAAAGGCATGTCCCGCGGAAAAGCAGCAGGTGATGACGGCATAATACCTGACTTGATCAAGGACGGAGGAGACTTTATACTTCAAAAACTTGCATCGCTCTTCACAAAATGTATCAAGACATGTAGTCTACCGCGCAGTTGGAAAAATGCTAATATAATCCTAATCCACAAGAAAGGTGACATAAAAAGTTAAAGAATTACACGCCAATTAGCCTACTCCTGGTAATACACAAGTTGTTTACCAAAATAATTTCTGCTAGGATAAGAGATACACTCGACTTTAACCAACCAATTCGACAAGCTGGCTTTAGGGAGGCTACTTAACAATGAACCGTAGCCATGCTATCAATCTAATAATTGAAAAGTTCAGTGAATACAACAAACCTCTTTATATGGCCTTTACTGAGTACGAGAAAGAATTTGATTCTATAGAAATGCAAGCAGTTCTAGAAGCCTTACATCGACAAGGGCCTCCTAATGTATCCATGCAAACGATCAGTAATGTCTACAAAGATTGCACAGCCAAACTACTTCTACATGAGAGAAGCAGAAAAATGGCAATCAAGAGGGTTAGGTGTCAGACAAGGAGATACGATTTCCCCGATGTTATTCACTGCATGTTTAGAAGAAGTGTTTAAAAGTCTAGACTTGGAAGAAAAGGGAATCAGAATAGACAGAGAATATCTCTGCAATTTAAGGTTTGCATATGACACTGTGCTCTTTAGCAATGATGGTGATGAACTACAAAACATGATTAAGGACCTAAACTGGGAAAGTCTTAAAATAGGACTAAAAATGAATAAGCAAAAGACAAATTATGCTGAACAGCCTAGCTAAGGAAGAGGAATTTAAAATTAACAATGGACCCTTAGAATGTGCAGACGAATGCGTATATTTGGGGCAGTTAATAATCGGGACGCCTAACCATGAAAAGGAAATCCTCCGGAGAATAAGAATGGCATCAAGCGCATTTGGTAGACATTCCCAAATCATGACTGGAAAATTGCCACTGTCACCAAGCGAAAAGCATTTAATAACTGCATTCCCCCACAACTAATGTATGGTGCAGGCACTAGAGGTGAAATTAAGGAGCACGCAGCATGCAATGGATAGTATAGTGAAAGGCGTAACACTAAGGGATAAAAAACGAGCGGAATGGATCAGGCAACAGACAGGAGTAGCTGATATTATATCAATTAAAAGAAAGAAGTGGATCTGAGCAGGACATGTCATGAGGAGCAAAGATAACAGATGGACAGTAAGAGCGATGGAATAGATACCAAGATAGGGAAAATGCAATAGAGGTAGGCAGAAAGTTAGATGGAGTGATGAAATTAAAAAAACTGCGGCCATCAAGTGGAACCAGCTCACTCAGGATAGGGTGGATTGAAAATGTTGGGAGAGGTATTCATCCTACAAAGGATTTAAAAAAGGCTGATGATGATGATGAGTGGGATGAGGGCAAGAAATGGCCCAGTGATACTCTGGGCCTAGGTGTTATCTAGTCGAAAAAATGCAAAATCAATAACTGTTCTTTCAAACGAAATCAAGAAGCAGCTTTACTGTGTAAATTATTAAAGCATTCATGATGCAGCCAAAACATGTGGACATCTATTGTATTCAAAATTCAGTTAATTCAGCCTATGGATGGTATTGCCTGCTTTTTGTAGCCTATAGAGCTTTTCCAGCATCGTGGAACTCTTGTGCCCCTTTGCCCCAAATACAGTCTGTGGCTTTGCAGCTGCAAAAGGACAGGAGTCTCAGCTTGGGAGAAGAGCAGCAGGGTTTTTTGGTAAAACTGGTGCATGAATCTAATTTCCAAGCCGAGAACTGTTCATAAGAATGCTTAGATGTTTGGCCAATGAACTTGGAGGGTCTGCAATGCACAAGGATATGTGTTTTACATTTTAAATGCTCTAAGTTGTTTCTTCTGCAGTTGCACGTCAATACAAATGTGAAAGTGCTAAAAGAAAAAGACTGCTGAATCATAGCTCCGGTCCAGAGCGAACCTGCATGTTATCTAACTTTAACTGCATTGTTCCTGCCACTGGTATTGGCTCATAATATTCCTATTAAGGCTGTGCATTACAACAGCCATATTTAACAGCTGTCATGGTTTGAGGGCAGATAAATGAAAAAGAAAAGATGCTTGGGCACATTACAACACCTTCTTGTGTCTGAAATGGTGAGAGATGCTCAAAATCAGTCTAACCACATGTGCTTTCATGTTATTACACTACCATAAAAGTCGTAGCTGTGGAGTTTTCTTCACTGAAGTAAAAGTGTGAGTCGGCCTAGTTGGAACAGATCCATTTTCAAAACCATTCAGCGCACAAACAGGCGACCATGAAGAAAAGAAGCAAGGAAACCGTTTATCCCTGTGTGTCTTCTTTTCTTCATGGTCGTCTGTTTGTGCACTGGATAGTTTTGAAATATTTCTTCACTGTGCCTTAGCAACTTGCCTAGCTCTTCCCACATGGGTAATTATGAATTAGAAGATTTGCTCTTGCTCTGTGTTTGTCACCCCTAGTGTGATTTAGCATTTCCAACCATTAACATCTTATTGTTTTGACATTCACAGGCTGAACATCTCATGTCATGGTTTGGCTTCCTGGCACCTGCACACAGCATGGGGGGATGAAGAATAGCAGTGTACTCAGCAGCGCAAGTTTTGGCGCTGGAGCAGCAGTTTCTCGATTCAAAGATGCCAAAAATAAACTTACCTTGGCCACATGCTTCGTTTTTCGACTACTGATCAACATAAACCAGAGATCTCCTGGACCCCTCTACATCCTAAGCAAATGTGCACATATTGCGAAGTCTCAACACAAGGTTCAAGATGAACTGGCAAAGAAGAGAGAGACAGGATATCAATCAACTTTTTTTTTGTGCTATCCTGTCAGTTCATCATGTGTCCTGTCTTATTTCGTTAGGTTAGTTTCAGAATTTCACCATTGTTTATAGAGATTAACAATAATTTTCAAACTCATTGAAGTATAATAGATACGAGTGACATTTAGCTCATCATTAGTTAAGTTGAACTTTTTTCTTTGCCTGATCAGAGTTAATATATGTGCAAGTTCTTGAAGAGAACAATAACTAATGAAGACTTCAGCTTTCAACCAATGTGAAGGTTAGAGAGGCAATTCCACTTCACAGAACAAGGAATGTGCAGGTGTTTATCGCTTGATTATAGCCCAATTTTTCTCACCAGAATGCATGCACTGTGGAACAGTATGAGGCAATAAGCACATTAGTGTTGAATGCCTGTTACCTAAACCAACAGGTTGAATTGGAACCCATCAACTACACAAAATTTAGGGGAGGGTCACCTCCAACTGGCCATAACTGCACTGTGGATAGAGACGGGAAGACACTGCTCCGCATTCAAGTGCATCCTATGTTTAAATGTAGGCTCAAGTCACGCAAGCTTGCAACGAAACATCCCTTAAGGGAATGTTAAGCACAACCCTAGTCAGGGACTCTGGAACGTTTCTGGAAGTGGGGGGGTGGCAGGGCAAGCATTGTTGTCTTTGCATGTTTTGTTTATTATTTATTAGCATTACATAGTATTACATTCGTAATAAGTAGTTTTATTACATCAATTATTAATCTTTGAGTTCATTTAGCCGTATTAAATGTTATATATTTGCATCCTCATTTATTTTGCATTGGTATACAGTTTAAGGATTGTTGGAAATTTCAGAAGTGCTGAAAACCTGTGCAGACCGCGCAACCCGAGTGGTTACCACACAACCACTAGGGTTGTGTGGTCCAACTGAGTGGAGCAACTGAGCAACCACTGAGTCGAGCACAGGAGCACACAACCAACAGCTTGAAAATTCTTGTCAAAAATCTGATTTAAGCATAAATGGTCAGAAATTGTGAGGGGGCCCTGCCGCCTCTGGAAAAATGTTAACGGGGTGACCGCCTTCCCTGCCCCCCCGGGGGCCCTGCCCTCCCGGTTTTGGAGTCCCTGAACCCAGTTCTTTTTATAATTTCTAATAACCCTTGGGACCAAAAGCATTATGAGGGGAATGTGTTAAAGTAAACAAGACAAAAAAAAAGAGTAAGACAGATCAAATGCTTAAAAGCATGAGGGATTCTACATATGCAATATGAACTTCAGTTGCAGTATCATAAAAAGCTCATCTCAAAGGCATGATGTGTAGAAAAAGCAGTGAGATAAACGTAAAGTGTGAAAATGAGGCTTTGATTACAATATGTGCTCAAGTTACAAGGTAAGAAGGTTTCACTTAGAGAATATTAGCTAAAGCTGCTCAATATAATTGGTTATCATGAATGAATGTGAATTCTGAAAGAAGCTGGTTCAATTTCATGGATGACCAAGGAATAAATGACTGAAAGTTGGACACGTATTGTCAAACTTGGCTTATTTATACCTCTACATGTTTTGTAAATGTTTGTCTAGTACCTACAAACAAGCCTTATAAATGCCTTTTGCTCTGTTAAGACATTTAAGGCAAGCAAGTTTTCTAGTTAGAATGATGAGTGAGTGCTTGCAAATGTCTGAAACATCAATATTATCCATACCCCCACTCTTTTCACCGAGAAATTTAGGCCAATGCACGACAAAGCTTGCGCCATGTACAGTACACTCTGTGAATTTAGCATGGTGATGTAATCAAGGCAGCAGTGTGCATCGGGGAAGTAAAAATGGGTTTCTCCACAACTGCTGACAGCAGGGTCTGCTAACAATAGCTATTGGAAAGTGCCTCACCCGGTACAGGAGATCAACTAGGCACCCTAATGATAGCTAAACGCTCCTGCTTTTCACACAGCTGGCCTGTAAGGAAAGGGACTGTTGGCCAGTAAGGAAAGAGAACGGTGAACCTATATCAATAGATCTGCCTAGGCAGGAGATATGAATAATTCTAATGACGTACTGACTACTTCAATACAATTTTCCCTCAAACTTGCCATTTCCTTGGCACAAAACAAGCACTGTGGCATTTCCCGAATGATGATTGAACAATGCACATTGACTTATCACAGTTAAAGCTGGCTATAATAAATTCCTCAATTCATCTTGTACCCTTAGCAGCTCCTTTCTCTGAACAATTTCTATGCCGCCTTGCGGTCTGCCATCACCACACCTATAACACTGGTGCCTCACAGGAAGTTCCGAAATCCTGCAATGACTCTGCTCATTGTGCTGTGACTTTTTCTCCTGGAGACTCAGATCTTCTTTGGACTCCCGTGCAAGTTCTGGGCTTATGTAAAAAATTAACAAGTAATTTTATTGGACTTTACATGGTCACAGAATAGACACGACCAGCCAATTACCGCGTCTTGCCCATCAGGCCCCATCCGACCACCATTGCCAAGGGACAAAAATCGTGCACGTTTCTTGTTTAAAGCCACATATTCGCTGCATTTCATATTATTTCAGCATGGGGCAGCTGGTTCTACCACATGAGTAAATTGGTGCGAGTTCAACATATGATCAACTTTTCATCTCCCCCTACACATCATCACTTATATTTTTCTCAATGACATGGATCGTTATCAGCTGCTCGGCTTGATCTTCATCGTCGTAGCTCGAGCTGTGTGTGTGCGTGTGTGGATGGGTGTGCGTGCATGTACACGGCTGTGTACTCATGAGCTGGTGGGTGTGCCCCCTATGAGGGACCCCTTCCAATGAAGGGAGACTTTAAGCCCTGCTAATTACTTGTCCTGGGCCTATTGGACCTGCTATATTAATCACCTAATGAATTCCTGCAGTCGCTTGCTTGGTAATTTATGCTGCCACTTGTTTTCAGCATCACCTGCAGTCAGACTAGCTTCATATAGGAAACCTTAATTCAACCGATCCTAGAATTAACCATCAAATTATCATAACTTTATAGAATTGATCCAGCACAGAGCTAGGAGATTCATTCTTATGGGTTATGCTCCTACAACTCAACTCTTTCTGCTCTAAACTTGAGGTTGCATCTTGTCTCACAGGCCTCTCACTGCAAAAGTGCTCAGCTAATTTTCTTTTTCAGGTTTCTTTGTTCACTGTTCCAGGAAACTAAATTATCACTTGAGCATATGTTTTCATTCTCACCATATACATCGTAATGCTGCGTATCTGCATGTGCCCATTCTACTACTTTTCAATGTTAAATTTTTGTCTGCATGAATGGCACGCCATTCCTTTTGTGAATGCCCTACTAGCTGGTATATTTCTCATTTCAAAGCTACCACTGAAGACCATCTGTGAAGTTGTGAAATACAACCTGATCTGCCATTTTTTCCGCCTACCCGCCCCTGCTCCAATGTCCCATGTCAAGACCTTTGAGGTATCGTGATTAAAAAAATGAAAATGCTGTTATGCAGCATAATCTCCAAACATGTATCAGGTAGAATGTCAAAACAAGGTCAAAGCCACATGTATGCATGCAACGCTAGATGCTACGCATGTTGATTGTGTGACTATAGCTGTGATAATCAAAGAATGGAGCACTAGTCTTGGTTATTAGCTTGTGACAAAAAAGGAGACAGTGAAGAAGAATGATCGGTCTGGGTTATGTCCAGAAGACTGAAACCACCCAGAATTATAATGGGTGTGCAAAGAATGTGTAATGCTATGTAACCCCCCTTACGCAATACCCCAACAGGATAAATAAATAATGATGATGATGATGCTCATGATCATGCAAGTAGTTGAAAGATATAGGTGTTGTAGAGGTGAGCAATAGCACATGATAGTATACGATAAATATTCAGTGGCTAAGAGGTACTTACAGGTGCCTGACAGTCTCCAGATTTGCTTATACATGTATTGTCACGTGGTTGTGACACACGCAACACTTTCAACCACACGTGTCAATATAGATAATAAAAGACTAGTATCATTCAAAATTACCAAAAGGGTGCCACTGAACGCAGTACAACTGCACAGAGCAGCATTTATACCTAGTCTGTCTCATGTTTGTCTAAATGTTGACAGCACAAGTTTGTGGCTAGGGAGGATGATGGTCAGGAGCTGCCATCTTCGAATGTTAACCTGTACCCTTCTCCCATCCCCTTTCTGGTGCACTGAAAATTTTGACCCTATATGTACCCATTCTTTCAGTGGGTGCTCCTGAAGAGCTTGTGATTGACCTTCCACTTACCACCTATTTTACCCAAGGGCCAATCCTGAGGCTGGAACTTGCTCGCACAATAGGAATTTGTAATGAAAAAAGAGGCTTCAAACATTACATATAAACAGAGATAGAGTATTAGAAGACTAGTATAATGCAGTAAACATACACTGCATGCAGACGTCCCCTATACAATTAACTAAAGCATCACAAGTTGCCTCTAAGCAGTGTCTGATTAAGCTGTAAGAAACTATGAAGTTTCTTGATTAATAACTTCTGAAGTCAGCAGAAATTGATCTTGGAAACCGGATTGTCATCAGCTGGTGAATATAAACTGCAATGATGCCACTGGAAGCCTCAGCAAAAGGAGATTCACCCTCCAGGAAAACTCATTCTGCATTATGGCTGTCCAAGCATTGTTAATAATGTATTCTCACTAATTTCATTCCTCTAATTCCCCCATTTATATAATCCTACCTCATCTATCCCTTGCTGTGGATCCAGTAAGTATTGATCAACGGGATGTTACTAAAGTAACCAGCTCATTTAAAAGAGCCCTGGATAAGATTTTACCACATTATACAAACGCATTGAGCCAGTAGCACAAGTCCTCCTAATCATTACCAGATCAGTGTGTGTGATAGCACGGAGCATGAAATTTACAAGGTTTTAAAATATGTGAACCTCCATAGGCTGAAGCTACGCGACCAAAAGAGCTTTTCACAAACCTCTGTATATAAGGTGTGCCATGCACACACAACGTCGTGCTCGAAGTCATAAAAATATTCACACAAGCCTAGTATTAATGATCATCTGCTGGGAAAATAATACTTAGCACAAATCTGAATATTCGACACTCTTCCTGCAAATGTCCATACTTGAATGTCCAGGAACGCCCGCATATGCATTTTTCGAATCCATTGTGCTTAGGAGAATATTCTATTCATATTCAAAGTTTCAGATATTCACATATTTTCTAGTTATTTTACATGTGGAAGAAGATAGCCATGCCAACTCTTCTTTGCATGCCTGAAATCTGTGCCAGTGAGTGGGGGAGACAGCATTCCTCCGTTGTTACAAAGTGATGCCCTTACTATTTTTTTGCATTTGTACACAAAATGTAAATTCCGTGATTTTTCACGGAATCGCAGAAAGCTAGAGTCCTTAGTCATAAGCTTCTCCTTTTCAAAAAAAGTTTATGAAATATAGATGCTAATCTCCTTACTTTTCTTAAGTACTTCCGTAATAATCATTTTCAGTTCAATGTATGCGATGGCACGAAATCTAGCAAGAATATTATTCTGGAGTACCACTAGAGTCATAGGTTTCTTGCACATCATTAAAGGAGCCCTGCAGCAATTTTTAAGTAATCCTGCAAAAAACTGAAGCTTACTGCCTTGAAGATCGCTTGCCACCAAATTTTTTGTGACATAAAGCTATAGTAGGCTCGCTACAGCGGTTGAATTTGGTGGGGATGCTGTCCGACACCACCGGTGTCAGTAACTGCTATCAGCTGCAGTGAAAAAAGAAAAGTCATGCCTGTATGGATTTGAACACAGCTTAATAAAAGTGGCACCACTGTGACCCTTACAGACTCCCACCATTTGGATGCGCATCTTGCATTCTAAGCCACGGCTCCGACATGGCAAGAGTGGTGTTTCAGGAGATTGTACCTTATTCTGTCACTGGCTGCATAGTTTCATCGACAAATATGAGGAAAAAGGAAGAGGGGGCAAGAAAAAAAGGAGATGGCAACGAGGAACCAGAAGTTACAGTAGGCGACAATGAAGGAAACGAGGAAGAAAGAGGAATAATTAAGAGAGAATGACGACAGAGAAGAATAAGAACTTGACCAATAAGATGATAAAGAGAGAGAGAGAGAGAACACTTTATTGATGAACCGGAGATGTTAGCCTGGTTTATGGCCTGGCTTGCTACTCCAGGTACTTTGCGGTGATTATGATATTTACAGAGGAGAAGCAGGAAGAAATGACTCAAAAAGGAGAATGACAGCATGTGGCAAAATCTAGCCTACTTTGCCACTGTGCTGCATCCTTTGCACAGGCCTGAGAGTTTTTTTCAGTCAGTCAAGTATGAACAGGGTTATGTCACCACCCCCCCAAGCACCATCCCTCTTCTTTCGCCTCGATGGGAGTGTTGGTAGCTACATAAATGAAGAGATGAATAAGGTGCTAGAAGTCATGCCAGTGGGTGTCACGACCTTGAGCATTTTCTCTTTTTTTTCTGTGTGAACATATTCATGAGCTTCTATCATGGTGACTGGCAAACCACCATAGCCACAGCCACTGAAGAAAAATCTGCAACCCACTAGGACACATAGTGGCACCCCGTAAGCATGCTGCACGGGAAATTCTATTGAGGTAAAACTCTGTCGTCGAAGCGTCCTTTGTCAAGCGTGTCAGTCGTTTTCGACACAATGATATGCGCAGGTAAGGGCTGTCTTACTGGGCTCAGTAAAAGAGAAGTGGCCTATTTAGTCATGTGTTTGAAATAGCACTGGTCAAGTTGTCAGGTGGCATAGCGCATGTTTGCAGGAGAAATGACACTAACCAAACGTCTATTCATCAAGACTGGAAACAGTGACATGTTTTAGTGTTTAATGAGTTGGAAACAGACATTTTTCATTTGTTGAACTCAAAACGAGCAATCAAAGGATTACTGAGGATATTTTTTTAACCATGAAATCAGGCAGTCCTAAATCAGCCCCAAACTACATAACTAGTTCTCCCAATTGCACAAATTGCTGAAAGAATGCATCATGTCTAGCTGTTTATCTGGCACGTGCAATGCGGTACCCGGCTCATGTTCATAAGAGCCTTGACCCGATATTGATTGCCCCCCTTTTCTCACTATTTTAATGAAGTGCTCAAGGACTTCTATAATGTACACTAATGATCTTTTAAATTGCACTTCATCTAATATCCACCTTCCTGACAATTTCATTAGAATGACATTACTACAGTTATCTGGAAGTTCACATTGCCTCTGATCTTAACCAAGCATTACATATGATCATTATTGCTAAGGATCCCGAGTGAATGCTAGGTTGTATTTATCATATTTCTTTTTTGTTCCTTCTACATCCATATTGCTTCTGTACAAAGCTCATAGAAGTAAACTTGAATATGCAGCCTCTATATGCAATTTTATGCACAAAGAGCCATTCTAGGAGCAGTTGTTTCTGGAAAAAGGCATGGTTTATATGCAGGGTTTTGCTATCAAGGTAGCTGTTCTGTAAGATTGTTGCATTTGGAATAATCAATCGGTCATTGCCTTCAGGTGTTCATAAATGTGCACTATAGCATGACCGTGTACTGCCCCACTATTCAGCACTGTCCGTTACAACAAATAATATAAATTTAAATCAAAGTTTTCTATACAGTGGCTTTAGTTATCTTAACATTAACTTGAAATTCATCCAGCCATCTTAATCTCTGCAGAATAAATTCAAGCAGTTTCCCACATTAAGCAAGAAGACAACCTAGATGGTTGTTTAAATAATGGGTATTCTAACTTAATATGGTATATAATAGAAGGGTTGTAATGCAGCAGAGTTGAGATATTTATGGGAATGAAGAGGTGTATGCAATGGATACACTTGAGTGGTGTTATGCTATATTTCAGACATATATAGAAGCAGTGCGGAAATTTGTAGTGCTTCTGGCACGTTAGTAAGGTATGCTTGAAAGGTATTCCATATACATAGTGGAAGTCCAGAGTGAGTGCATGTCTGGTACGTGGGATCTCTTATTGTGGAGCAGGCTAAAAATTCAGTCATGTGTCTAAGGTTTCTAAGCAAGCTGTTTCAATAAGATTTGCCCATGATAACAAAGGCATGAAATAAACTCCTACATGTCGCCCTAATTTACCATGTATATTGTTCTCTTCTGACAGTGTTTTCTTTTGCGGCATTCTCTTCTTTATCAGTATTAATTGTACGTCGTCATGTGTGGTGTCTAGGTTTCTGTTGTTTTGTTAAATTTAAAAAAAAGATTTTTCTTGGATTAAGATGTCATTTATGTGTAGTGTTCATCCTGTGTGTTCCTTCTTTGTCTTCATCGTTGACACTGCTGATGACACTGAACTAAAATCAAACTGCGCAATTTTCCATCATACTGATTGGTCCAAATCTTGTCTTTGTATTGGTATGCAGGCCATTGATGCAGTAAAAGAAAACAACAGTGGTGCTAGACCTATACCTTGGAGGAATTTAGATGTAACATTAGTCAACAGGGGCACTGTAGCTGTTAAGTGGTGACCTTTGCATGCTAGACTATTTAAGAATTATGTTAGAGTGCCTACAAGGAAAACAAGGACAGATCAAAGCACATGAACAGGTGACCATGGCACAAGTTCTAAAAACAATCTTTATTTCAGAGCACCATGGAACTCTTTCCCTGGTGCAAGTGGGCCATTGTCTTTTAACATCTGTTGTTAGAAATTAGCAGCTTGTTTTTTATTCTTTTCTGTGCCCTTATCTTGTATTCGCAGCCTCAGTATTTTAAAATGAAACGAGAATCCTAAACTACAACACTACATTTGAAATTATTCTAGCAAAATGATTTCAAGCAGAGTAAGCAAGATTACAAAGCGCCACAAGATGATTATGTGGTGCTATGTTGAATGCTTAGCAAAGCCGTATTTATTTGTGCCATATCACTGTTTGCAAGATGATGTGCGTGAATCACACAAGCAGACTGTGGCACAGTAGTCTCATTTGAAATATGTGCTGGTAGAAAAAAATTATTTATTTCCAGGTTACTTATTAGGTTGAAAAATGTGTGCTCAAGTAGGACTACTTGAGCACACATTTTTCAATCTAATAAGTAACCCTGAAATAAATAAATTTTTTTACCAGCACATATTTCAAATGAAACTGCTGTCAGAGGTATCAAGTGCTACTTTGTTACAAATCAGTGACTGTCAAAGCAGTGAATTGGTATGATTTTGGCCTTCTCTAGTCCAAACATACGTAAGTTGAGCGACTGCATGAATAACAGACAGGGGTACGTGACTCAACAAAGCGAATGTTTTTATTTGATACAAAACTGGTCACAGCCACCAGGTCAACTGCAGTCCTATTTATTTAGCTATCTCATCTTGGCCCCTTCAGATTTAAGCAGTGTGAGATTAGTGATAGAACCAGTCTTAGCTAAAACCATCAGGAGGCATTTGATGAAGACAGTTACATGAAGTTATAAGCTTCATTTAGTTGAGCAGCACTGCCTTTGACCTTGATGGGGGTGTACCAGTACTAACAATAAAGGGTCCACCATAATTGAATAGGATTTCATTGAATTGAAAGATTGCATTTATGAATTCATCCTTGGCACCTGTCACATGCATAATTCACATTTCGACATACAGTTAGCATTTTTCCCAGCACTTACATTCTTAAGCTGCCCTTCATGTAAGAGTGCTTTTTTGAACTGCTGGTTGTTGGAGCCCGATATTACGAGGTCAGTAGGAACAAACATGTTATGTAAGTTGATCAATGCACTCTTCTGCAACTTCCAGTTAGCAATGCCTTCTAGAATTATACCTAAAGTATTCTAAATTAGTTATGCAGTGCCATAGTTGTTTGCATATAAGAGTTGGCTTTTTTAAAGAAAATGATAGGTTTTTTTTTGTTGCTGCTCTTTGTTTTTTGCCGTCATCAATGGAGAGCATGGTCACCGAGACCAGGCTGCAGGTTTTTGTATGTTATCAGGTCTGCGGATTAGTTAGAGGATTGATGGTGTCTCCTCTTGTGAGACAAGAAACAACATATTCCAATTTTATATCTGACTTAGCAACTATTTGGATATGTTGTGCACAGACTAAAATGAAAATGGAAAATCCAGTCAATGATAAAACTACAGAAATCACTGTGTAGGAAAATTTGTGAGGTTGGCAATGCATATTATTTGTGGTTTGAGAGAGTTCAATTCTATCTTTACTTATCCTTCAAAGAAAGAAAGGAGCAATCACAAAAAAGGCTAGTACAATGAGTAGCTTGACGGGGTGACAGCCCCCTTAGAAGGACAGCAACAGACAGTGCATGGAACAAAAAGAAAATAATAATAAAACGAAACAAATTGAACAAAAAGATGCACAGGAAACGCTGATACATGCTAGTGGAATATCGATGAACATTGGTGTAAGAGAAAACCTTGGTGCTAAAAACAGTTTTAGCTAGATCAAAAGATTACATAAAAACATTGTAATAGAAAGTGTTCAATAGTAGGGCAGGATCTGCAAATGCAGGCTGTCAATTTGTACCATGAGCTCACAGGCATGTGTGCTAGCTCAAGTAGTCTACATGATGTGATAAGTATAGAGTGGTAGTTTGTTATTGGCCGCGAGGCCCACCACTGCTGTGGTCGGCGCTGGGATCGCTTTGACGTCATAGGTAGGACGCCCCTTCCTACTTTGCTCGTTTCGCTGCATAGCTCCCTTGTAAAACGTGACGTGCGGGTCAAATCGCGCATTTTAAATCTTTTGTTGTCTTAATGATCAGCATGGAACGTTCGCTTCTGGGCATGGCAAGTTCATTATCGGTATGCAGAGCAGTATGCGACCATCTTTCGCCGTGTGGTAGCGAAAAAGATATTGTATAAAGCCTAAAATTCCATGACGTACCTGTTTGCATTCGTGATTTTCTTATCCCTACGTCTGAAAAGTTATTTGGTTATATGAAGAACGTAGTCTTTGATATACATTCGCTTTAAAACAAATTAACATGCCGTTATCATTGTTTATTTAAATCTGGCTCCGCCATTTTTTCCATTCAAACTAAGTAATATTTCTGCCTGTGCGAATCTGGCGTGCCCTAATCGGCATGTATACAGAACGCGCTCGTGCAAGTACTTGCTGGTGATAGCAGAAGCTTTTAGAAGTGCTGCCAAATTAGCCTCCTCATGTTAATTGTCGCTTTGCTTTACACGAAATTAATTGACATGCTTGGGCACGTAAACAAAACTTCCTTCGGAAAGCAGCCGCGAATTCTCGGACTGTTTGTCAATAATGTTCTTGATGCTGTAGAATGGCAGGCTAACTGCAAGCGAACAAAAGAAGAAAATAATAGGCCAGGTTTGCGCTCAGACGCGCATGGCTTAACACACCGCAGCTCGTCGATTTGAAGTTAGACATGGTTCTTACATAGCCTTGCTAGGTCTCACTTCGCAACCAATTTAGCCGTAGTGCAGTCAGCCTTGCCTCAATAAGTCCTAACTTAATTAATCTTGCATTAATTAGCATTGGCTTAATTACGCAGGTCTGCTTGATAATACATATCTTAATAAGTATTAGCCTCAGTCTTGGTTTAATTAGGCATGACTTACTCAGTCAGCCTAACTAGGTCTGGCTTACTTTTATTTGACATAGGCTTGTGTAATTAGTAATAAATTAATTAGGCTTTGTTTAATTATTCTTGGTTTCATCGGCCATAAGTTTTTAGGCTTGGGTGAATTATAATTGCCTTATATAGATAAGACTTAATTAACATTAGGTTAATTAGGCTTTGCATAGTTTAATACGACCGGTATAATTAGCTTTAGCTTAATTGCACTAGTTTGAGTAGCACTAGCTTTAATAGGCTTGGCTTCATTAGTATTACTTTAATGAGGCTAGTCGTAATGAGTCTTAGCTTAATTAGACCCAAATATGCTAGCTTATTTGGCTGTACGACAACCTGATTCAAAAGGAAACCTATCTACCGTAAAGAAAACGACGGCGATTGCTAAGCCAGCACTCCTAAGCATGCTTGATAACGCACCAGTCTGCCGATCATTCCCATATGCTGTCGACAGTGCGAGCGGGCCGCTTGCGCGGTGGTGTTCTGCCATATCCTGATTCAGTGGCACATTTTATTCGCTGTTTCACGATCACTTGCATTCGTTCAACACAGGACATGTGAAATGTGACGTCAAAAATATGTCATAATGAATCATCAGCGTGTGCATAGTCTCATATGGCGTTGGCTATGGCTCATGATAGTAGCAACTCCTTACCTGGTATTGTCACCAGGGGCACGGAATCGTCGTATACTTGCCCCGATTATCGGTTCACTAAAATGCTTTTTTGGAGGACGGTCATCAGGCAGGGGGCAAGTGCTCGCAGTGCCCACAACAAAAAGACCCGCGGTGGCATACACGCAGGAAATGTGGAGTTGTAGCAGACGACAAAACCCGGCATCCTATGAGTGACGTCAGAGCGTAGGTGGCGCGACAGTATGTCCTCGAGGCCAATATTTGAATGGGGGAGCCAAATCTGCCCCATACGTTACATTACACTGTGTTTTGACCAAATTAGCCTCTATGGAAAGAATATGGGAGGAAGAGGGTACATAAGCTGCAGCTAACCTTCCCCCAATGGAGAACCCTGTACACACTTATGCATGGGCTGAACACTGATAAGGCAGCATCAGCTCTTTGCATGTTCCAATGTTTTCAGGAAGTGCATAAGCCGGAAATGTCTCAGCTGTCTTTCCCTGCATTTACATTTGCATCGTAAACATCACTGTTTTTGTTTGGAACTCACAGCAGCACCATAATATGCCAGTAAATATTTAAACATTACATGAAAATGTCATTGAGGTTATTTTGAACACTTAAGTATCTTCAGCTGCACGTTTTCAACTCAAGTTAACCAACGTGGTTCATACCAGTGACTAGTTTATAGTATTTCTTAAAGAAAGCATGCATTCCAAATTCGTCGTTCTGCTTCCTTGCAGTAACCAAGATGTGAATTAGCAAAGGCAAACTTGTATTACATATAGTGTTCAAATAAACAAGGATCAACAGGCTTTGAAACAATGTATCTTACGTACATGGGCGTCCGGATGGGGGGCCAAGAGGGGGCGGCTGCACCCCCCTGGAAATTTGGACAATCATTTTTTTTGCTCGAGCTAAAAGGTTGATCAGCACACTCAGGTTCCTCATATCCGTAAAAGCACCATTTAGGTATGCGAGCAAACTCTGCGCTGCGCACACTATGACGTAATCTTGCTGGTGATGGCACGGCAGTGAAAGAATGACAGGCTGAAGATATCGAGAACAATTCTGAGAGGAACGCTTGCAGCTTTCTATCTTGAATTACGAGGTCTATGCAGTATTATCGCGAGAACTTCCACTTTCTCATAAATTGCCAGCTACATTTATAGGAAGAAGTCTGGACCGCCACACTTAGTAAGGAAAGTGTGACACCTTCCCGTGGCCTCACATTTGCTTGAAGACACTCTTTGCTGAAATGATGAAATTTCGACCACCCTGCCACCCAAACCAAGTCTATATAAATGCGCCCTTCAAAACGTTTGTACACTTGTAGTACACTGAAAGCCAAGGCCAGTAGTGTCGCTATGCGATCCATTTCAATGAATTAAGATAGGACCACATAATTATTTTTGTCCCAGATAAATGCAACCACAACAAAATTTCGTGTACGGCTACCTATCAAAATGGAATAGTCAATTAAATAAGCTTTTTTTATTAATGAAGGAGCACAATTCATAGGATTCTATGTTTTGCTTCATTTTCTGGTTATGAAAACGATTGTCAAGTGCTTCGAACGAATTTACACAGTGAAAACACCCCGAGAGCCACACTGCCATGAAAACGGCTGCAGTGCGCCCGCAGTATGATTTGCTGGAGAAAAGGGAAGGAGGCAACATTTTTTCTCATATATAAAAAGTGTTCGAGAGAAACACTAAAGGTGTACCTATGGACTTCCATTCTGTGCATAACCACATCACTGAGCTGCAACGTTTTTTTCATGGCCACCGGACAAACGCTGTAGAGGAGTTCTCTAACATCATTAATGCAGCAAGGAAGGCAGCCAATCAAATGTGGTGATATCTGTACCAAGACAAGTCTCTCGTTAGGCCCGCCGAGATAACTACGGCATTCAGTCGCCAGACGAATACTATCGTCTGGCAATATATGTGCCATACTCGGACTCTGTCACTGCTTCTTTAGCTCGCCGCTTTTCTGAAAGCAATGAGAGGAGCTTCAAACTTTTCCAGCTGTATCCAAGCACTTGAGCTGCGTTGAGTTCGCTGCCCTCGCTGAAGAACTCCAATGTTTTTATGGCATTGACAACTTCAAGGAAGAGGCCATCTCTCGGTACGAGATGTGGTGCAAAAAAAACTAGGGACCCATCAGAAATAACCTGCTGCGAGTGTCTACATCAGGCCAAGACATTATTCCCCGGTGTTGCAAAAGCCATTGAGGTGGCTCTGGGTTTGCCAGTTACTACCTGTACGGTCGAACACTCCTTGAGTGCAATGAGAAGAGTGAAAACCTGCCTACGCTCAATGATGATACAACAGGCTGGATGGCCTTTGTATGATGAGTGTGCACAGAAAGCGTGTAATGAATCACAGGAATGACTTTATTACCCGTGTCATCAAGCAATTCACCCAGAAAAATCTGAGGCATCTGCAGTTGCTGTTCAAGGAAGACCGACTAAGTGACTGTAGTTGCGCGCTTGTGAACATATTGCGTTGTGTGCTGGTCATCAATTCGGGTGTGTCGAGAACCCGCATGCAGCAAGACTGAGCACTCTTCTCCACGAAGTGATAGTACCTTTTTGCATATATTTTTATTAATATTACTTGTTTGTTTGTTAATAAACTCCAATGTATCTCTCCAAGCCACGCAGTGATTTGCTGTTTGTATGTGTTTATTGTACTAATTTATTTATAAATAAATAAATAATTTTACTCTGCAAATGGTGCCTTTTTGCTGTGAATATACCGCTGCCCTCCCCTCTGCTTCCACCCCACCCCCTCTGGCGCCAACAACCAATGCCCCTCCCCCCCTGCAAAAAATTCTGCGGACGCCCTTGCTTGTGTATTGCACCGAAGCTTGCCGACACTGGCATAGGCGAGCAAATTGCTAGGACTCCAGATAAATGATGATTGTTGCTGGCCAGGTACTTGCCAGAATTCATATACGGGTACATACCAATTTCAGCCACCTCAGAGATAAAGACTGACCAGGTAAGGCTACAATACCATATGCTACACCGTAGACTGTGTATCTGTTAATTATGAACATCCACAATGCTATAACATGTTAGAATGATTTCCTCAAGCAGTTGCCCGGCTAACAATTAGCAATGCACAGCTAAAAATTAATGCTAATACTAAAGGAAGTCCTGGCCCCGACCATATCCGCAATGAATTTCTTTACTGATATGCGGAATGGTCATCTAGGTTCCTAACAATGATTTTTCGATCATCCGTTACTAATGGCTCCTTTCCCACTGCTTGGAAGCATGCAAAAATTCTGCCCATACATAAATACGGTCCCTACATCTGACATTAACAGTTACCGATCTATATAGCTTATGAGCACCTGTTCTAAATTATTCGAGCATATTGTATCAAAACACTTGCTAACCTATCTTGATGAACATAACCCGATTTCCTTCTACCAACATGGCTTCCAGAAAGGGCTATCCACCTTTACCCAGCTTACTGAACTTGTACACAACTGTTCTAGCACAATCAACACCCACGGTCAAACAGATTTAATATTCTTAGATTTAGCAAAGGCTTTTGATAACATGTCGCATAAAAAGCTGTTGCTTAAAATTAATTCTACCTTTAAAAATTCTGCCCATATGCACTTGTTCGGTTCCTATCTTTCATACAGAGTCCAACTGGGACATCAGCAGTCTGCTTTATCTGCTGTGGTATCCAGGGTGTCCCAGGGCACTGTGTTGGGGCCCCTCTTGTTCTTGGTGTTTATAAGTGATCTGCCACAAAGTATCGCAACCCAAATAAGAATGTTCGATGACGATTCCATACTATACAAAAATATAGAATCACCGAGTGATCATGTTGAACTTAATACAGGGAATTAAAAACTGGTGCAACCAGTGGCAAATTCAGGTGAGTGCAGCTAAAATGGTCCTCATGTTCATTTCTGGAAGGAAGAATATTCTAAGTTATTCTTATAGTATCAATGGTCACGAACTTGATCGAGTTAAACAATATAAATACCTAGGCATCATATTCACACCTGACCTGTGTTGAAATCTTCATGTAGATAAGCTTTGTTTCAAAGCTAACAAGGTATTGTGTGGTATGAGATGGAACTTCCACAGTGACTCGCCCAAAATTAAAACAATAGCTTATAAAACATAGGTAAGGCCCATAATTAAATACGCTAGAATAGTATGGGATCCCCACACCCAAACTAACTGCTCAAAACTTAAGAAAGTGCAGCATATTACTTCCAGGTTCATATTTATTAACACCACCATTATCATTCTCCTACCAAATTATGTAGATGGCACAGCTCCCACCCCTACAAAAACGAACTGAGTATGAAAGAGTAAGATTTCCTTTTTTATTATTCATAACCATGTAAAAGTAAGCTATGACAAATACTTTCTAATGAACACACAAGAAACATCAAGGCATAGACACATTGTGTACATACCGCCTTACAAAGTGCATAATGACTGCTCCAAGTAGAGCTTCCTTACTAAGGCGATTCTGCAGTGGAATTCCTTGCAAGATTCAGCTGTGTAAATTAAATCTCTTGCTACATTTTTAGTAGCGATCAATTCCACTGTGTACTCTGATATTCTGCACTGATACTGTGATGCAGTTACGTGCTCTGTAAAAAATGCTTCGTGAGTTTTATGTTTTGATATGTGCTACGATTTGCTATGTGTTTCAACAGTGTTGGTTCCTTGTTTTATGGTTCATTATTGCACCTTTCTGATTTCATGCTTTGAATCCACTCCTTTAAGCCCATAAGGGCTGACAGTATAAGTAAATAAACAAATAAATTTTAAAAAATTAATGCAATGGGGAGTTAAGTACAGTCATATCGCCACTGCAAATAGCAGGATGTTCTCGTCCACAGCAAAGCATTTCGTTGTAATTGTGTTTTTCAAAGAGATGCTACGTATGACTATGCAACAGGCTGAATGCACATGATATAGGCACTTGCCGTGAGATATCGTCTAGAAAGAACAGTCAATTCATGTGTTCGCATTGTGACAGGAGATGGCACTTGTATAATTAAAAAAACACACACTAGATCTAATAACAGAGGTACATTTCCATTAGACACACACACGCACACACACACACACACACAAGTGCACGCGCATATGCTTTACTGCTATACATTGCGTGCACTTCACCGCATGGCACGAATGTATTGTGGCGAAGTTCACTTTAGGAAGGCGTCTAGGTGCCTGACAGTTTATGCTAGACTGTTACAGTGCTCCCAGCAATAAACGTCGGTTTTATTTTCTTTCTCTATTTGTACACACATACCTAAACAAACTACTTGCAATAAAAACCGATCGTCATTTTCGGTGACAGCATAAGCTCAATGCTGCAGACGATATAACGTCGGGTCAACAAGCGTGTTGGTTCAAACAATTCACCCAAATGACGGTCCTGTTAGCGATCGATCCCCATGCAAAGCATACACTTACCACACATCCAAGCAACAATACCGCACATTTACAAATTACATATCAACACATGGCCTTAATTCACGATCGCACAGTTCGTAATCACTGCGGCCCAGGCTTCGGCCTGCATCGTACACGGCGACCTCGCAGGAACTAACAAAAGCGGCAACGACTGGCGTATGAATCACTCTCTACAACACTCCGCACAACGCGACCGCGGACCAAGGCGACTCTGGATAACGCAGACAGCTCTCTCATGCAAACACGGTGTCATTCTGCGTCGTCGACATCAGCGGGACGCAGACGGGCGCATGGGCACGTCCACTTCGGAAGTTTCGTGTGGTACTCAGCCGTTCTGAGTGAAAGCGAAAGTTCGAGGCTAGCGCTCATCAGACGCGGGCGAGCTGATTGGAGAAGTCAGTAAACGAAAAGTTCTCACCACTGTCACTGAGATGACCGTACTTGCGGCTGCAGAAAAGGTAAGGTTAGGGTCAGGGCCTCTTTTCATCCGTGCCAGCGCCTTTACGTTTCCCAAAGCGCCCGAACCAAAGCACCACGTCTGAAAATCACTGTGCTTTGCAGACGACGTGAAACGGCTGACAGGGCTAACATGGGGCGTTGAAGCCGAGTTAGTACACTCTAGCCGAGTTCCGCTCTAAAATGTGATTTGGCCCACTTTATCGAGTTTCAAAATGTCCGTGTGACAACGAAAAGTCGTTTCGCACATTTCGTATGCTTGCCAGAGAACAACAACAACAAAAAAACCGTGCTAGAGTTTTTGCAGTTGCCAATCTCAAAGGCCATAGAGTTTCACACCTTAAATGTACAACAAAGTAATAGTAAGAAACTCTTTGTAAATGCTGGATTGAATATCTTTATATTTTCACCATGAACTAATCAACTTGGTCGAGTCTGGCGCAAACAGCCGAGATATTCTTGCTAAGGCCCGATCTCGAAGGCTATAATTTTGCAGACTTCATAACCAGAGACACGTCATAGACAAATTGAATCCAAGACTGGCCAGTAGCCGCTCGCTCCATGGTCAACGCTGAAGTCGCGTATTACCACCGTGCGTTTCGGAAAGTATGTCTACGACTGAGAAAGCACTCCAAGTCCTGCGCTACCTGCCCCGCGTCAAAATCAATAACCTTCGGGACACGCCTGGCAGCAACTATGTAACCAAAGGCATGCTCACTGCAGGTCCGCGGCTGCGCATATCGTGGAAGAAAGATGGGCGCAAGCGCCACATGGGTTGGGCTCCTCTCGGTTACGAAGGGCACCAGACACCGTTTTATCTGAAGATTCCAATGGAAAACTACAACGAGAAACATTTCCTTCGCCGTCAGTATCCTCCCCTGTCTCTGAAGCAGTTACAGCTCATGATCGATCTCGGCCGCGTAGACGTTACGCGACCCATAGACTTGGCTTCCCTGTGCAACTCGAAAGTGTACTTCTTGGACCCCCAAGACCGCCACTTCGGCGTTCACTTGACTGCCGAAGGCATGGATGATTTCAAAGCCAAAGTAAGTGGATCACATCAATCCGTTGTTCAGAGAAGCCTCCTTTCACTCCTTTCACCGCTCATGTTTCCATCGTTTGTCAATGCGGTCTTCACGAGCGCTGCGGGGAAAGGCACTACAGTGTGTCGGACATTTCTTTTTCCATTATCACTTTTGTTATTCAACGCAGTTCGGGAGGGGGCACCCGGGCCAAACGTTTTTACAAACAGCTTGAGTGTGCCTGGGTTCCTGCCTGTAATAACAGCAGACTTCTCGCGTACGCACGCACCGGCGAAAATTTCGACAAACACATTTCTTTCGACAGGGGCTCGGCCTTCATGAGCGTGTTGCTGATGAAGGCCGGGACACGGTCAGAACATGAGCAAGGAACTTTCGCATGTGCTGTGAAGACACGATTGTCGTAGTGTAGTCTAACAGCGTACATTGTTTACATCACACACCTGGAGACACAGTATTTCAGAATGCATATATTTTCAGAATGCAATAAGGAAAGCGCCTATTAGGTAGTTAAACTCAGCTAATGTGTAGGAAAAGCAGCAAACCGTTTCCTACTCAGATGGGATGTCCCTGTACAACAGAAGACATTGATGTGATTCCCTCTTCCTTAAATGGAAAAGAAAGTGAAACAGTAAATCAGTTTATACTGATAGATTGTTCTTTGAGAACTCTACTGGTGTTGATTTTGTGTTTATGGGTTCAATATTAAAGGAGGAAATGAAGGTCAAAGTTTGATTTTTTTTTTTAATTTAATGCTGAAACCTCTGGACATCAACACAAGCATGATGTCATAGGTTTCAGTCTTTTTCTTTCAGTATTTTGTCTGCATTGCCTCAATGGAATTTCATGAAATTCTGCAGGCCACCTACAGACACAATGCTATTCAATTTTACCAGTGAATAGTTACGTGTGCCCTAGCAGGGGCGTTCAAAATCTATGATGTCACGCCAAGTTGGTGCCGGAACCTTAAGACACATTTCCACCTGCATTTTCCTTTTGCGCATTTTCTTGCTTGCCAATCACCGTCTCGCTCCGATAGTGGTGCCCTTGGTATTGTGAAAGCGTTATTTACCGATAAGAGAAAAATCTTTTTGCTCTTTAGTGTCCCTTCAAAGGGGGCCCTGTGACACCAATTGAGCACACTGTTTTTATCACGTATTCTAAAACTGCGGCACACAGGGATGCCCCGGCAAGTGGTTATAATTCTATTTTTTTTCTTTCTCTTTGTGTGTATGCGCCCGGCGACAAAGGGGTGCCAGAAACCAGTCAATAGCAACAGCGGTGCTGTGCTATGTAGCGACTAGCCGGTGCACCCAAAAGTGCTGGAGGTTTGTCAGGGACACACAAAAAAAAAAGAAATCTGTTTTCAGTACAATGTTTTAAAAACCAGCTGCCTGTCCTGACTGACCCATGTGGCTCGTCATCCCTGTTGTCACCATGATGACAACTGTGTCAGAAAGAGCTGTAGCACGGTAATCTGTATAGGCCACCTTGAGAAAAAAGTTGGGGTATCTCTGTATAACAGGTGCGCGCTGATTGGATCTTACCACATACGTCAGTGGGAGAGCGAAATGTGAAAGGGAACGGTTTTTTCAGGCAGTCTGCTTGTGTTTTGAGCTTAGGGGACTAATGGCTTCAGTTCTTGTGCACCGATTCGTATAATTCCTTTTGTGTTCATTTCAGTATTCCATACCACACACACTCCACTGCTCCAGAGAGGCAGTCAAAAAAAGTGTCCCCTTTAGTCCCTTTAGAAAAAGAAGGGCTTCTTTAATCCCTTTAAGAAAACCTGTCCACTCTTAACCTGGGAACAGCTTATATTGACCCAACGTCCGTTCAAAAATTGTAGAGCCACAGCTGGCCCACAAGTTGACCACTTGCCAGATTTATCAGCTTTTGGCGATTTCGCCTGCTCACATGCGCACCCTGTTAGTTTTACGTTCGCATAGCACAGTTTGCATTTCAAAACAATATTAGGGCTACAATACAGAATTGTTGCTGTGCTCATGGAACAAAATATTGCCAAGACTATTGCTTTTTCATGACAGTCATCCTCCATGCCTTTCCCGAAATCAACCATGCCAACTTGTCCAGTTTGCTACCGGTCTCAATGCTGTGTTCTTGAATGGTTCATCAGGTTGGCCATTGAAAACTGTGACAGGCAAGGGGGATCAGTTATGACAGTGTGCATTTCCTGCACAATTTTTCGTTTGCTGCAGGTATGAATTACATTGCAAATGGAACCCTCGTGCTAGATTAATTATGTGCTTCAAGGAAAATGTGCAGATAATTTTTTTAATGCTTTCCTTGGCCTTGTGCAACTGTTGAATGACCATTGGACAATGAGTCAGACATGCAGAATTTTTATAGGCACACCCTGTGTACAACTCGCAACCAGAATGCTGCACTTTGCATCTGTCACTCCGTGGAGGCTGGAAAGACAGAGGGCAGACACATTGCACACACAAATACAGCCTGCACTTCTGGTCAAGCTCCCACCAGTCACTGTAGGTGGATCGCCGCTGTCACCGTGGCCTTTCCGTTTGAGCTAACTTGGTGAGATAATTTGTACTGTAAAATCCTGAGCAAGTGCCCCTACTTCAGATATCTCTCTCTTAAGATATCTCTCTCAAGATATCTCTCTCAAAAAAGGGGCACTTGTACGAGTGGGGGCGCTTTATCAGGATTTTATGGTAGAAGCGGTATGAGTTCAAGTTCTTATTCAACAAGTAAATGCAGAACTTCAAAAGTATTCCTTCTTGCCAACTGTTTCCCACGCTAAAAAAGATCTATATTTTTATTCAAGAGAGCAACAGCCTAAACTTGTTAGATTTTTTGTTGCCCCTGTTCTGAGCCAATTTTTTCAGCACTGTTCCAAAAGTGATGTCTTGCCTAGAAAATTCAACTGGTAAATGTTGCACTGTTATTTAAAAAAGGTGATCCACTCATGCAACAACAGAAACTATAGGCCCACATCTATTTTTCCTTTCCTTGCTAAAGTTTACAAAACTATTTGAATTAAGGCTATCTAAATGTTCTCGTAAATTTAACATACCTTCTTCTTCTCAGTTTGCCATTAGGGCTGGTCTTTCCACTGATACTGCAATTGCTTGTTTCACTAAGTAAATTGGAGCACTCATAAATACTGGGAACATTGAAGAATCAGTTTCGTTGACTTCTCAAAAGTATTTGACAGCATTGACCTTTTCATTCTTCTTTATAAATTAGAGTACTATGAGATGACTCATCCTGCAGTAACACTATTACAATGCTCTCGTCATTATAGGACACCCAGACCTACCACAATTGATGAAGTGTTCCACAACGTTTGATTTGAATGATGTACCATGTTGTGTAAATTTTTCTTCATGCTTACAATATGCTGATGACACAACAATCATTTCTCATCATTCTGATTCTGCAACTCTAATATCTAACCTTTATACTGACTTAACCTCGCTTGTAGAGTGGTGCAACTCTGATAGACTGTTGAATAATCCGTCCAGAATTTTACTTTTTCATTCAATGAACAAAAAATTGCTAATTATTCCCAGCCTTTTCCTCAACTTTGTCGTCATTACTGCAAGTGTTCAAGCGTCATTTTTTATAGTTATAGTTGACATCCATTTGAAATTTCATGACATATCGATTTCATTTTTAGAAAGATCTTAAATGGAATTAGGGCATCGGTAAAGGCGCAAAAGTGATTTGTCATAAACACGCTTAAAGGGGCACTGACAGCAAAATTTTGCTGCTGAGATAGCCTGCAGGATCGATTTTCATGGACATGCACCTGTCATCTACCAAATCTCTACAGCAAACACAGTTCCAAGTGTAATTTAAATGAATATTGAAGTTCACATGCGCATTTGAGCACTAGATGCCGTACCTCGCAACATCGACGATAGCAGAGGTGACCGCAAGGGGACCCCCAACTTCTGCAGCGTCACCATGGTAACCGGGCTCTGAGCAGTCCAGCTAGCAATGATGACACCATGGCCACCATTGCCTATTCACTGCGGCTGCGTTAGTAGACTCCCGGCGATGCCAGGTCTCAAGAAAATAGTTGCCACCCAATGACAGCAAGAACAACAACGCACAGGACGTGTGACCGGCGAAAGAAAACGAGCACACGTTGCAGGTCGTGCAGAACTGTGTCAGAGTTATGTGTGCTCACATGGTTGAACTTGTTTACCTCGTTGCGAATGCTAGGTGGCGCCAGTTGCTTCCGGCGGCTTGTCATTTTTGGAGCTCTCCTAAATCGCAACTGAAACTGGTCACTAATAAACAGGCCATAAGTAATTATATGTCGCGTGCTGGAGCAGTTGATGAGCTGTGTTATGGTTAACAGGTCCAAAGCTACATATTGTAGCAAAAAAGCGTCAGGTGAAAAATTTTTGTGTCAGTGCCCTTTTTTAAAGCTGTGTATTCTGCACTCATACATGGTCATGTCAGTTGCTGCATTGCATCATATATACCTGTGCTTTTCCTGGCTTCATTGTCTTTTGGATTCATTAGGTTGTGTATAACATAGAAACGAGCCCGTGATCCATTTTCCTTCATTTCATAGTGAGGGTCTTGTTTTAGGCTTGGTTCCCATAGGTAACATGTAAGGGATTGTTCGTCAGCATCTAGCTTTTACCAAGATTATATGCTATGCGGCACCTTCTGGCAAAAAATGTTCCAGACCCACCACCATGGCTGTTTTTGTCACTTCCAGGTTTATGTGCACAGAAATACCGAATGAAGTTGACAGGGGAATGACCGCAGTCGTAGCTCAGTTGGTAGAGCATCAGACGCGTTATCAGACGGTCATATGTTCAGTCCCATCGATGATCGATGGCAGGTTTGCTTTTATTTTTCACCCACTTTAATTCCTTTTCATTTATGCCATAATTACTAATCTACATTTAAAACTACAATTAACCCTTTCAGTGCCAATCCCAAGATAACTCGGGGCAACAATACATGCACAAGTTCTGCCTATTCCGACTGTACTCATCGCTTTAAATCACTTCCTGCCACTCACGAGACAATGCTTGTAAAAACAAGTCATTCGGGCAATACCACCATCCATGGAGAACACAGATGAACATAGGTTGCAGTAAGATATTTGGCAACAGATGGAGGGCATGTTTCTAAACCCGCATTGGTTCACATCTCTTTGCTAGCATCTCAGCAGCACAGCTATCATGAGTAAGCGGGCAACGTGCACGCACCATTTGACAGGTAAAGAAGTTCATAAGTTCGAATACCATGTATAAATGCTTTCTACGCACTTTGAGAACCAAATTAATTGCTAATTATTATGTTAATTAGTTACTTGTTGATTTTATCATAATGGCTGCATTATTTTGGTTGATGAAATTACGTACAGTAAAAGCATTCAACATTTCCTGAAGAGCATTGTACTGCATTGTATGTGCAAAATTTCCACATAACATGCAGAAACAAAAAAAAAATCTAGGCAAGGAGTGCAGAACAATACGTAAAATACCCAGCAGTGAAAGGGTTAATGTTCCCTTTGCCTTCCTTGGCTTTGTTGTCTGTTGGCTTCATTAGGTTGTGTAAAAAAAAAAAGCAGCGTGCCCTTGATCCATTCCCCTTCTTTCGTTATTACATCCAGAGCTAACTCATTTTTACTGCACATTTGAACATTGAACATGCTGCAAAAGCAAGCAGTGTGACTTATTACTTCTACTAAACATCTAAAGCCATCACATTCTTTTTTCATCCAGCTTAACAGACTATCATTTCCGGATCTGTAAATTTACACTATGTGCCATGTTCTTCAAGGCTTTTCCCCAAATCCTTATAATCGACCCTTTTCCTGACATCCTGTTGCACAATGCCAACAGAAGAGGATTTGCAGTCCATAATAACCTTCTGATACGTAAAATACACCTTAATTATGGCAAAATGAGCATTGTTATCTCATCCATTTGATTATGGAATTCAGTTTTACATTACCTGAAAGTAATAATCCATCTTCATGTTTTAGGCAAAGGTTAAAAATGTTTTTATATAATGTGTAACTGCTGCATTTTGCTATTGCACCATCTGCTAGGTTGCACCTATTGCTGTTGCAACCTGTTGCACCAGCAGTGGTAATTAATGATGGTGCTTGTGTAACATGTATTGTGCTTTTAATGTGTGATAAATGCTATTATAGCAATACATAGCTGCTACCATTCGGTATGCTTTTGTGTAGCATTGCTCGATCTCGTTGGAATACTTCAATGAACGACGCTTATGATAGCGCATCAACGCACCATTTAGTTAATTTTTCTTCCACAAAACGGATGTCTTTGCTTTGGACTAGTGTGAGTGCCAGCGTTACGTCGTACCTTGAGCTACCATTCAGTCACCACGGTGCTATTGACATTACTGGTTAGCCCACATTTAAGCACACTCATGGATAGGTACTAATGTGCTTTTCACAAACGACTCGATCCTACTCGTAACACTTGGCTGAATGCCAAACAGTTTGTCATAGGCAATTTCCTCGCTGATTGCTTCGCATGGCACTGATTCCCACAATGTGTGGGATCTGCAGAATTTTTTGTCTCTTTTCTTAAACAGCCCTACCTCACAGTTATCACTTAAAAAAACATTGTGTTTTCATAATCACTGTATAAATGCATGCATTAATTGAAAGCAAGATATAAGGTCTGTTTAAGTTTACTTGGATATCTATTTTACTTCTTTTTAAAAGTTCAGGCATGTACTTCATGACTTAGTGAGTGTTGTGTTGCCTAATGCACCAGTTCCATATGCTACCAGTGTGTGGTACCAGGATTGTGTAAGTTGAGCTCCTGCATTTCTGTCGGCTATGTTGCAGTAGTGATCGTGCCTGAGTTTCATACGCTGCTCTTTGTTTCTGTGCAGGTGAACATTGAAGTTCAGCATGCCAGGGAGCCGGTGATTGCCGCAATTGAACGCAACGGGGGCACCATCACCACCGCCTACTTCGACATAGAAAGTGTCACGGCTCTCATGAATCCTGAGAAGTTTTTCAAGCTAGGCGTTCCCATCCCAAAGCGCAAGCTGCCACCAGAGGATGCCATTCGGTATTACAGTGACCCAGCATTTAGAGGCTACCTGGCTGATCCACAAGAGGTAGCCAAGCACCGTTATCTCTTGGCACAGAAGTATGGCTATGAGCTACCGAATTTGGAGAAAGATCCCGGCTACGACATGTTGAAAGAACGAAAGGACCCACGTCAGGTCTTCTATGGACTTCAACCAGGCTGGGTTGTGAACCTGAAGGATAGGGTTATTCTTAGGCCAACCAACCCAGAGTACAAAGAATACTACAACATCTGAGTGAAAAGAGTTGTTTTTGTTGCAGCTTTTTGAGTGCTGCCCATCACAGAAATTTCTCTTGTGTTAAAGGAGCCTGTTAATTATCACATTCACATCAAATTATCATTACAGTTAATATGCCTGAAATGTTCTTTCTTTCTCTTTATTAAATCTGAAAAGAAACTTTCTCTTTATTAAATCTGAAAAGAAACTAAAAGATGCATGGTAGCATCTCTGTGCCATGCATGTTTGCATTGACGTGTTGATGTCAGTATAAAATGGCATTGCACTTCTCTGTGTACATTACCTAGTTTCACGATTAAGGTCATTATTTTATGCATAGTTTGTTCTGTGAGGCTGCTATTGGTAACACCATGAAAACTTAAATAATGTAAAGGCCAGTAGTTGAAATAAATTAATACATGCTGTTTTTGTTTAAGTTTTGTTTGCGACTGGCTCACAAAAGGAGTGCAATTCATATGGAGGTCACCCAGTATGGAATGCATTTCCTCAGTAGCTCCCTTTCTTTGTCGTACCTCTGTGGCTGTTTTCGTCACGTAGCATTGACTAAGGTAGATTGTAAACTAGTGTTTTGCTCAATGCATTTTTGTGTCTGGTTACTCATGTTTACCAAACTTCGCTGCTGCTTTTTTTTTAACAGGAAGGCTGTTTTAAGGGGCACTAAAGGCAAATGGTAAAATAACATAAAGTATTGAAATAACAGTGCACGATTATCATGGTATTCATTTTTTGTGACACAATTGCTTAGTTTGAATGAAAATAGCGCATTTTTTGCTTGGTTCAATGTTCGCGGCATTCAAAGGACCAGCCATACAAAAGACTGTGGTGTCACATCTGGTGCTCCCGTGCTTAATCGCCCTATAGGTGTCGCTACAGTGGTTATGTGGTTTTTTATTCATTTGTTTGTTTTTGTTCTTGGGGCAAAGTTGTGGCGACCATTCAAAGCAAGTCAAGGACACTTGATGATTGTAGTTCAACTACAATCTGTAATGCAGCCAAGGTCATCGCTCATGGTCACCGTGATGGATATCGCCGATGAACCGTATGAGGCATTGGCTTGAGATGCTCGGGGCTCGGTTGCTGGTATCCATTGCTGCATCTCCTCACTGCTGCAAGTGGCATGGCCCATTCGGGCATCCGACAACTTGACATTGACGCGGCATTTTCTCTAACTTACAATTAGAGCGAGTCCTGTCAGCAATCAAAGGCAGCACAATAGTGCAGATAACGAAGCTGTGACTGTGTATGCAGTGCAGAGCTGGGTGACACTGAAACAGTTTGTATTCATGTCATTCTCAAGGGTAACTGCAAGGATTTTTTTTCGTGAATCAAAAAGAAATAAATCAATAACATTTTATTCCATCTTATAATGCGGTAGAATATGCTTTTTTGCTGCGAGTAGGTTGATACTCTTAGAAATATTCTAAATGGCATGTGATGTCATCACTCATAGTAGCCGAAACGCCCACGTATTGCGCAAATCACGTTCTGCACTCAGCTTAATCTCTCGATAACTAAAGTACTCTTGCAGATAATACTGGTGTTCTAGGAGTTCTCAAGCACTGACCTTCCAAATGAGCACAAATTGTCGTTTGCCTTTAGTGCTTTTTTAAACAATTTGTTAAACCATGGGAAATCTGCAGAAAACTCTGCTAGGCTATATAATGTTACTGCAGCAAGACTGATAACTGGGCGAGTTGGTATGTATCCATATTTAAACTTTTTAGCGTGCACAAAAGACAAGGACAAGAAAGACACACGAGCACTAACTCTCAACTGTTTATTTATGAAAGAAACATAAATACTCAACAGCTGGCATAGAGCATGTGCGGCACAAGTCATGTGACACAGTCAGGAGGGCTAAACAGAATTTAAAAAAACGAACTCCTTATCAGTTAGAGCCACCAAAGGGTGACTGACGCATTTTTGGCACACCTATTTATATAAATGGCCTCTGAAACTTCACGTGTTAGTTTGTCTTTATCTGCAAACAAAATATCTGTATCAGGAAAAACGGGTTCATATTGGCGTGACCTGCAATGATCAGACAAGTATGAAAATGTTTCTTTCCCCAGTGAGTTAGCATGCTCTTTAAGACGCGTGTTGATACATCGGCCAGTTTGTCCTGTGTACATATTACCACAGGTTAATGGTATCCTATATACCACCCCTTTTCGGCATTTCGTTAGCTTCGATTCTTCTTTTATGCCACATCTACATTTTCTTTCCCCTCCTTTTAACTTTTTTGCGATGGCCTGGCACAAATGTTGCGTCTTAATGGGGGCGCTGAAAACATCAATGCCATACCTTCCCTCAACTTTTTTTAACCCGTGAGAAAATTTGTGAATGTACGGCAGAACCGCACAGTGCTTATCTTTGCTGAAGCGGTTCCTTGAAGGTGGTGCTTGCACGCCCTTAACTAGCCTTATAACTTTATCAGCAGCTCTGAGCAAGTTCCGGGAAACCTACTGCAGATAGCCGTGTTCTTGTTTTAAAAACTCTCATTGCATGATAGCAAGACTTCACCGTAGCCCCTCAAAGACAAGACACAGCAATTCCATTTTTAACAATCTTTGAATGGCCCGATTTGTAGTGGAGCAGGGGTTTTTCTGATCTTGGGCTGTACATCCAGCACGTGTGGCTAGGCAAAATTTTTAAAGAAAGGTCTAAGAACTGTAGGTGTTGGTCTTTTACTATCTCATGGGTAAACTTGAGTCCTAAGTCACATTCACGAACAACTTTAAGTACATTCACAGCATAGGACCTATAGTCAGCCCCATCAAATACAATAAAAAAATCATCAACAAAGCGAAAAATTCTTTTAGCCAAGCCTTGAATGGCATGATGAATTTTTTGGTTCATTGATTAATTTGTGGCGGGGCAATCTTTTTTTTTTGGGTCCACTGGGGCCAGAAAAATATCGCTGAGTAATGGGGCTACCTTTGGACCAATACATATGCCAGATTTTTGCACATACATTGCTTCATTCCACCCGACAAAAGTAGAATTCAAATAAAATATCAGTAATTCTGTAACGCTTTCCACACGAATTTCGCTTTCATTTCTAAATTTGATTTCATTATTTTCTTCACAAATGCACTGTGTTGCACTTCTTAACAACTCTGGGTGTGGAATGGAGTAAAATACTGTCACTCTTTGGTGGCTCTAACTGATAAGGAGTTCGTTTTTTTAAATTTTGTTTAGCCCTCCTGACTGTGCCACATGGCTTGCGCCGCACATGCTCTATGCCAGCTGTTGAGTATTTATATCTATGTTTCTTTCATAAATAAACAGTTGAGAGTGCTTGTGTGTCTTGTCCTTGTGTTTTGTGCGTGCTAAAAAGTTTAAATATGTATATAATGCTAGTATAACCGTGCCAAGCTAGTAAAGCCAATTAAAGCTTGCTAAGACTAGTTCAAGCCAAGCCTAATTAAGCTAAGTCAAACTAAAATAACTAATTAAACTGACAATAGTTAGGCTAATGACAGTGGAGGCAAGTATAATTTTATTAGGGCCTGGACAGCCATTGCTGCTGTAACCAAAATGATGAAAAAAAATGGTGAAGTGTGCGCTAAGGCGCGCATGGCTTAACGCTGGGAAGCTGGTCGATTTGTAGTTTGACATCACTTTTCTAGGTGTAACTTGACCTTGCTAGGCCTATCTTAGTCTTTCTTGAGGCATTGCCAAGTCAGTATCTCATACTAGGCTTTGCTTGGCTCTACTAGATCTGTCTTGGCCTTTCTTGGCCTTACTAGGTATTGCTAAGTCTCAATTGCTCTAAGGTTTCATTAGGCCTGTCAAACTTCAAATCGACCAGCTTCGCCGTGTTAAGCCATGATTGACTTAGTGCAAGCTTTGCCATTTTTTAGTCCTTCTTGAGCCATCTTGATGAAGAAAAACTGACCGTTCTCTGCTAGTCGAAGCATAGGGGGACAGTGTAGGCTTGGCCAGTGAAGCACGCCTCGGGGAAGCATGGTAACAGGGCAGTTGAATTTCTTTAAGCATGACCATTCAACTGCTTTGAAAATTGCTTTTGGTAAAATGTTCCCCACATGGTACCTTACAGTTTCCACTGACTGACTGATGTTGGCAGTTGTAGCTGTTGAGGGTCCCTTTAAACCACATTTTAATTCTCACTAAACTCAGTTTATGATAACTGACTGACAATCTTTTTGATTTTTGCTGTTCTGTTGAGTTAATCCTAAAGAGGAAAAAAAAATTATCTGAGATTAAACTCTTCTGAACCTAGTTATTATAGCGAAAGGTATGATTGGCTTCCCTGTAATGTGCTCATCTGGCCTCCCTGTGCTCCAGTGTTTCAGCAGGCAAGTTTGCATTTGCTTGAGATTCTGTAACTTCTCATCCAGCTATATATCTACTGGGTGATTGGATTGAGCATGTTGCTCGCACTGGAGTGCACACAGTAATAGGAAAGTGCATGTGAGCACCAAAATATCTACTGGACGATTGGATTGAGCATGTCGCTCGCACTGGAGTGCACGCAGTAACGGGAAGTGCATGTGAGCACCAAAATCCACAGAGAGGATTGGGGTGAGTGCGTGCAGAAGGGCTGGTAGTGTGCTGAGGTGACTACTGCTCTCTACGGTGGTTGAGTGTGGTCAGGAGGGAAGTGGAGGAAACTGGTTCCATGGACCATGGAAAGATATGTTTTCCCTTTGCACAGGCTCAGATGAGACTCCAGCAACTTTCAAGTAACGAATGCTCATCGCCAGCAAGCAGCCATTGTAGACCCTTCTTCTAATTGTGAAGCTATCTTTCCTGCCATACATTTTGCCTAACTAATAGCGGCGTTGTCAATTCTGCATGCAGCATGTACAGGCGTAGTTTACTTGCGTTAAGGCATGAAAAACGCAGGCTTAGCCCTTCTGTTCTAAACAAGCACAGAAGGCAAGCCTCAAGATGTGCAACTCTTTGTCAGCACTTCAAACAAGACAAGTGCCACCATTAGTTGGGCAAATGTGCCCCAATGCAGAAAAGCACACTTGGAAATTATAAAAAGGACCAAAAAATGTACCTTTCCTAGTAACATGGTAGTGCAGCGGATCATAAAGCACGATGTCACTCTCGCTCTGGCCCTCTTGACACCTGAAGTCCATGTGGCCACTGGCCATGAATGATGACTTTGTGAGGCATGAAGTAGTAGTGCTCCAAAAATTGGGATTCCACTGCCCTAGGTAGCAGAGCCCATTATTGAGCAGGCCAGAGGCCTCTTGGAGGTACACATTGGGGGCACCCTTGTGCTTTCAGCCATCTTGGCTCCCCCGCCCTCCCCAGCAGTGCCAACTTCGTGCATGCACAAGCTGGGTATGACTGAAGAGAGCCACACCAACAGGGCCACAGTGCCTGATGTTGCTGCTCATTGATATCATAACACGGTACTTTGCTGCACCATTCCTGGATGGTGTACTATTCTTATTCCTATCAAAAATACCATCATGGTAATAAAGCTGTGATGCATTGGTAGCATAGCATGTCTGCAGTGGACTGTTGTGCTCGAGAGCGGAGCTGTCACAGGTTTGCAGTGGACTGTTGTGCTTGAGAACGGAGCTGTCACAGGTTTGATTGCTCCGATCAGGTGCCTACCGTATTTACACAATTGTAAGGCGACCCATTTTGTTTAAATTTGAAGTCAAGAGTTGGTGGGTCATACACTCCAAACTGAAACCGTACTTGCAGCCAGGTGTTCTTGGGTATTTTTTTTTGTAAGGGGGTGTCGGCCTATATTTGAGTCTACTTACAATTGTGTAAATATGGTATGTTCAATTTTCTTTTACGTTTCTTTTGCGGCCTGTTCAACAAGGGGCCAGCGGCAGCAAGGTCAGTGAAACCAAAGGGATGTCACAAAGAAAGGTTTGCTCAGAAAAAAATTTTCCTCGATGCTTCATTAATATACAGTAGAATCACATTATAAGAGACATTTGAAAATGGTTTGATTAATTTTTCCATGTTTTCCATGTTAACATTTCATACAAGAGACATGTTTAGAAGAAGACACACCTTTGTTACTAAGGGCAACATTTTTGGTCCCTAGATTAGGTTCTTCACTACCCAGAAGAGACGCAACCTGGACATGTACATGTTCACCTCATGCTCCATGAGCTTACAGATCATGTAGTCCTCTTACAAGTAAATTATGCATGTCCTCTTTAGGATGAACTAGAAAAGAAGGAGAATAACAAAGACATTGCAGGACAGGAAATGCCAGCACTTGAAGCTGACAAATATCGAACAACACTTCAAAGGTATCGTGGGCAACAGTGAGGCTCACAAAGAGAAGTGCTTTACCTCCAGAAGTTGGGAAGGAAGCTAATACAATCTGTAGTCACTAAAAAACAAACTACATATTTCTTTTAAGCCACCCAGAGCGATTTTCTGTAGATGTCTTTAAATAAACTTTGGTAATGATGCATAACTAAGTAATCTAGTGCGGTACCTCAATTTTTTTTTATTTCTTTGTTTAAGAGACCTTGGTTGCAAGAACCATGTTTCGTGGTTCCCTGAAATCTGGTTTCCTGGTTCCCATTGTCTTACAACAATGTTTTACAGTAATGCTGCAGCAGTGTGCTTAGAAGCTCTTTTGACTCATTTTTTGAGTCTGTACTGGTGCCAGTATTGGGAGTTTATGAGCAGTGTTGCCACTCTGCATCTGCGCAGCCAGCTAGTCTTTTGCAAACACTTGGCAAAGCTGACAGGTGTGTGCATAGTATAGATCATCCATGCAGTGACGGCAAGTGCTTGAAATTATTAAGGATCATTCACACCTGCAATTTATACCAGTTGCACAACCAAGTGCGTCGCAAATAGCCACTTTCATCATGAAGTGACTGTTTTGTCTCAGTTGCCTGCTGCTCAATTTTTCACTCACGTGACTGTAGTCGCACACCACTGAACGAATCAAATATACTGGAACAGGACATCTCCTTCTTTTATGAAGTACTGGTGTGAGCTTATGTGAATTCGGTGTGCCAAGGGGCACATCATGCTAACCAGCATGAAAATTGGTCTCTTTGAGTCGCTGTTTGGTTCTTAAGTTGCAAATGGTCACATTACTGGTGGGAATGAGCCCTTACAGCAAATGGTTATTCTACATTAAACATGCCCACTGACCACCATGTGTGTGTGTTGCCCCTCCACGGTGGTCTAGTGGCTATGGTACTCGGCTGCTGATCCGAGGGTCGCGGGATCGAATCCCGGCCGCGGCGGCTGCATTTCGATGGAGGCGAAATGTTGAGGCCCATGTGCTGTGCGATGTCAGTGCACGTTAAAGAACCCCAGGTGGTCAAAATTTTCGGAGACCTCCACTATGGCGTCTCTCATAATCAGAGCTGGTTTTGGGACGTTAAACCCCACAAATCAATCAATCAACCATGTGTGTGTGTCGTTATGTCTCCTCCAATAATCGATCAATTTGAAAAATTATATTGGAAATATTAGTGCCTCCGCTATTTAGAAGAACGACAGCACAATCGCTTGGTTCCCAATGAGAGCCGTCAAACTGCCTTAGTTCAGTAAGCCACCACAATGTGACACTACCCAGAGAGTACGACTGCTTGCGTCCCTACTGCACCTCAGTGTATACAGCTGCCATTCCTTTGGAGACATGGTAAATGCTCTGTTTTTATGTCCCCCTCCATTGCCACATGCCTGTAAAAATTCTACCTTTTCAACCCTTTCCTTTATAGCTCTTGCTCCAAGTGAGCAGTAGCGCTTTCTGCATTTGTAAAAAGTTGGAGATGCACAACTCATTTTGAACACACCGCCATGGCATATTAAAGCAATGCCGCCGCAGCTACACAAACTAGCGAGGCACATTTTAAAGGCAGCATTTGGTGCTGCGTCGCAGTGACGCATCCCAATTGGTAGCGCATTTAGTACCATGCCACTGTCAACAGGGATCTGGCAGCAGATGACACTGTATCTCTTTGATAGCCAGCTGCAGTGTGACAACCAACATGAGGAATGCAAAACATCACCCCATGGATGAAGGCACAATATCACAAAAAATTGCTTTGTCTGATTTGCATCACGAGGTGCCCACTCATAGGGTGCTCTGCCCCACAGTTATAAAACAGGTAGAAACGCTGACCAACAGGGAAGGGTAGGAAGGGACAATAGATGTACCCGATGGAGTTGGTGAACACCTTGATCGGGTACATCTGGCTGGCATGACTTTCTGTAGAGGAGGTGCTGGCAGTATGCTGCCTAGACAGTACCTAACAATATCTAGTGTTTAACCAAATATTTGCTGTGTGACAAATGCAGCTAAATTTTAAGCTGCATAAAAAGCCCAGTTTTAGGTAGTTTGGATACAGAACAACCTTTGTGTAGACTTTCTGTTTTGAAATATGAGTAGACATGTATAAATGACTCACCATAATATTTGACACCAGCCAGAGCACCTGCATAACTTACCACCAGAAGTGGTTCCTAGCTCAAAATGCACTTTTCAACGTGGCCCTTGAGATTAGGTGCCATCGTTCATACAGTGAAACATCTGGGAAGTGACGCACTTGGTCCTTCATCATACTAAGCATCAGGTGCACTTGCCTGCTTTGGTGCTACGTATTTATCAGTGGGTAGTGAGAAAAATCAACAGTCACTATTACTGCATATTTGCATATTTAGTAGTATATAACATATATGGTATACTCATGTATAATCATGTATACCATATATGTTATATGCTAACAGAGGTAACATATATGTTATATTTAACAGAAGTAAAAGTTCTTTATGTTTGGCCTTTAATGAAGGACACTGCAACTAAAAACTTCTACTCTGAAGGCATAAAAAGGTTGCAAGATGTAAAATTTGTTTTAATTTCAATTGTGATTATTCTTGACACAACTGTCAGTCATTTCTATGATTTTAATCATACAGAAACTATGGTGTCTCGGTTGGCCTATTGAAGACACTTTATTGCGTTGATAATTTACTCTTTTGTCACCAATTTTTGTCATATCTTTTGCCTCATTTTGGAAGGTGACTTTGTAGTAAACACTTCATTTTCGTAACCGCTGCACAATTGTGTGTGCAGGCACAGGTTCAAGTGTTATACACATGCACACATACTGGTGCGCGAGCTTTAGAGTGAATAGGGCAATGATGTATGTTGAGTGTCACAGTTCCCACACGCCAAGCACTCTCATGGTTTACTACAAATTTCCATGTGCATGAACCAGTCTGACCACACGTAGTATTTGTTCCGGAAGTACCAAACGTTAACAGGTAGATTTATAGCATATTTATTTATTTGCATAGAAAGGAACAGTTGTGAACAATAAGGCTATCGCAACAGTATACTGTGAACAGTACAACATTAGACATTGAAAACATGCAAACATGACACCTGAAGAGGCTTGGGCTCTTTTCCCTGGCCTTCCAGTCTGCGCTTTGTGGAAGGGAAGAACTGGGTTAGTCCTTTTAAGGGCAACGATGTATAAAATACATTCTATAATGCTAACTGCAACAGGTGCATGAGGATATAAGTACACTTTAGCGCAGGAGTTGATTGTATTGGCAACAAACTTAACAGAAGCAGCTTGGTGTTCCTAAGTGTGTAGTAGTGTACGGACTTGGAGAACATCATAAGTAACGTCTATTAGATGTGAAAGTAGATTCGCTGCTTTGTTCATATTGCATTGTTCATACTTTGAGTTATAGCTTGGTAGGAGCTACATCACAACTATGCACTCTGCCTACATTGCAACAACAGGTTTTCAAATCACTTGTAAAGTGATCAAGTCCATTGCATTATGGCTTTGTGATAAATGTTTTCTTAGCTGTATGCTCCATGACCTGAAATAATAGCCTAGCTAAACGGGCAGAGCAGCTCTGATTGTCAAAACCCAGACATTACGCAAACTGGCAACGAGTGCTTTTCTGTTCTGTTGGATGTCTATCGACATCCAAACTATGTGGTTACAGTAGGAAGCATTGAAAGGCTTTCTTCTTCTAGGTAATGTCAGAGAATCTTTGCTTAACATAGGCTATAATTCAGTTGTGCCTGTTCTGTTATCTTTAAAAATGCCAGCAGAAATTGTCAAAATTTACTAGTCACTTGCAGAAACTGATATCTATTCTGCATATTGGCATTCTTTATGAGAGAGATGGGAAAATTTTGACTGCCGTTCTTTCTGATTACATATATATGCAGAAAGAAGATAACTATTGTGCACAAAGCCCATGAGGCAGAAGTTCAGAGATCAATTTCAAGGATGTTTTCTTCTTTTTAAAGTCATCTTAAATGAATCCATGAGCAAAAAAATTCTTACAGTTGCACCTTTTTAGTAATAAGCTTTTGCCACTGGCTGGGCGGCTGCTTAAGTGCCCGAGTGTGTCAAAGCAGTTGTACAGCACAATGTAGTGTGTTGAAGCATGTACTAAAAAATGTATAGCATGAACTAAGAAAAGCCCATAAAAGCAATGTGCTACATGGCCATTCAGAATGAGTCGTTTGGTTCCAGTTCTCATGGACCAGTTAAGGTACTACTTATCAGAAGCTAACAGATGAGTTAATTTTGCTGCAGTTGGTATGGAAAGAAAGAAAAAGGGCATACTTGATGCATAGGAGATTCTGCAGAAGAAAGACACTGTGCTAATAGAAAATGAATATGGTAGCATAGGTGATGGTTCTCTTCTGAAAGCTACGTTAAGGTCTGTGTGGTGCGCACTTTCAGCCTTGCAGAAGTAGTTAGAGACATGACATATTTGCATTGGTGGACACGTGGAGGCCGAATTGTGCCAAATAGGTATTCTCATTCTCTTTCATAGCGTATTGCTCATTGCAGATGAGCTGTTGTGGAGGGTGAACCAGTACTGTCACTGAGTTCGTTCTTCACAATCTCGTGTGTCACCTCTTTCGGCCACTATCTTAGCTTCAAGTGTTCAGACTAAGAATAGAGAGGCCTAGAGCCTTAGCTTGGATTTTTTTGCATGCTCGGCTAATTGAAGGTATTCATGAAGGGAAATGTTGGCTTGTAATGGTCATTTGTGATCCATCTAAAAACTGTGGCTGGCTAGTCTTTGGCTTAAACATAAACATCTGTGCACGCTCAAAAGATTAAATTCAATTTTTTCAAAAATAAATGGCCATGTTTCTCGCCATAAGCTACAATGCTCATTATATTATACAGCAACACTCTCTTTATGCGTCCTTTCTGAGCATTAGTTCTGGCATGCTGGGATTCAAACTCCACCAAAGCAGAACTGGTCAAGATTTGATGAATGCTACCCCTTTCCTATTTGCACTCCACACACTTTATGAGGAGGTAGTACATGAGGCCTGGAATTGCAGTAAACTTTCCTCACATTTTGTGTTTGTGATTTGAATGGACGTGCCGCCATGCATAAGTGTGAAAGCTGTCTTCCGCATGGTAGTGAATTGCCCTTTGAAGGTTTGAACACTGCCTGCTGATCACTTGCATACCATTACAAGCTGTTGACACACATTTTGACGGGGAACTTGTTAGTTGGCCTGGGAAAAATAGAGCAGAGCACAAAGCGTAAAACTGTAAATATGCTAACTTGTATTTTCCTTTTTTTTAATTTAAGGCCTAGTACAGTGCACAAAATATGCTGAAATATGTTGCTGTATATTGTAGCACATTAGTGAATAAGAAGCAGTAAGTCAGAAGATGCCAGCCACAGTGTTCATAGTAGCAACAAGTATGTGCCTGCTCAAATTTTTTCTGGTTTATGCTAGTTCTTCCTTGATGCTCCCAAAAATCACTTTACTCCTGCTGTAAATCATGTGTATCTACACATCCACACGTCTTAGGGTCACATATTTCTGGAAAGTGGAGCTAGTCAAGATTCCTACCAAGCAGGCATAAATGACTTCACTACTCACTGGCAATATAACATATACATTATATTTAATAATGTATATGTTGTCATTTATATAAGTTGTTAATCTGTAATGAACTTATGATTACACATATAGGGCTTATAATAATGATTTTATATTCAACAGTGTTATTATAACGGTGATTAGCAGGTCTATATGCAAAACTATTCATTTCTTGCTGCTAAGACTAGTCTAGCTGCGTAACCTATCGTCACTGGTGGCACAGGTAACTCTTAAGGAAAAAGATGTAATTAGTGCTAAGGAAAATTGAGTGAATAAAGAGATTTGAAAGTGCACGATTACATGTCTAGTGCCTGCATAGAAAAGGACTCACTAAGCTGAAAGATATATATCTACTATAGAGGCTCCCTGCTAAAGGTACTTTGGAAGGTGTAGCTTTAGTCTGTTTGTCTTATTGCATACTTCTGACTTGGCATACCTTTACATCAGTCAATGGAAACTTTCAATAAAGCTAGTGGACACAGCTAGCTTCCATTTTTTCTACTCGTACAGTGACAGTGGCAAGTGGACTGTCTGTGTCATATTTGTTTCTGTAAGGAATGAATCTACCTTCATTTAGCTGTCGGACAGTTGTTGCTGTTCAGCTTGCATGGACTACATACAAGAACATGCTACACTAGTACTGCATAGGTATATGTACCTTGATCTGCCTACACATAACTGTTGGAGGGTTTTTGTACATGCACAGTGTTTAAGATAGAGGGTTAAAAATACAATGTTTACAGTGGAACATGAAAATACGTTGTTGCAGCTGAAACTTATCTATTATGTCGCAGAGCATTTGTGACTTGTTACCTGAGTGTATTCATTGCAGTGCAAGAAGTTCACTTGCAGAATGCCACTAGTGTAGACCCTATTCCAACATCCTGCTTCCTTCTAGTTTTTAAATGTTCACAATTATATTTAGTAACTGATAGCTTGCCAAGATGTGGTCACACAGGTATACCCACTGCCAGAACTGGTGAGATCAGCGTTTGCATGAGTGTAGACACCGAAGTGTTGCATGGTGTTTAATTATGTGGTGTTGAGGCCAATAACTGTGGACCATAAGATAACAAGCAGCACGTGCCCATTTGCCTCACCAGTTTATATGACAAAATTTAAGTGGCACAACTAACAATTTTAAATCTTGCACCAAAAAAAGAAAAAAAGCGACGACACAGAGGAGTATCATGGTGGCAACATCACCTGGACTACCAAAGTGGTAGCCCCAATTGCATGGCACGGAATTTTTTTTATTAAAAAGATGGCATACCAGGTTGATGTGGTCACCACTTTTGTAGCCCACATAGTGTTGCCATCATGCGATACTCTGTTTCATCACTACCTCTTTTGGCACAATTCTGAAAATCATTAGTTGGGCTGTATAACCTTTATAATATAAGGTTACTGGTGAGGCAATAGGGCACGTGTCGGTTGCTATTGTAGACCTGATCAAGTGCGCCTGGACACCACATAATAGAATACTGTGCAATATTTTGGTGTCTACACTCCTTTAACCAATCATGATCTACTCCTTTAATGAATCGTCTTGCTCTAGCAATATCCATAGACAGAATATCTGTACGGAAAGCCAAGCATGTGCAATTCTTTCAAGTTAATACTCCTCCATATAGACTATTATTTACTGTTTTCACTGGATATTATCTTACATTATGACCTCCTATATTTTGTGAATTTGGCCTCACTTTTGTGAATACAAGTGCATCTCATAATGAAATCCAAAGTAAGACCAGGGTGAATAACCACAAAGACAGTGTGGTCCAGTTGTCATATGTGTCCTTTTTTTGTCGTACCTGAGGCACTAATTTTCAGTAACTTGTCCAATGTTGTTTTCATTGAAATTTCTGTTATTTTGGTCTCGGGCACAAGTGTGGTTGCATTAAAATAATATTATATATATATATATATATATATATATATATATATATATATATATATATATATATATATATATATATTAAAAATGATATTTCTAACTCCTCCAATGCATTGCACCCAGGGCTGGGCAGTATCGCAATACTCTTGTATCGCGATAGTATTTTAGAGATACTTTTGAGTATCTATATTGCTGTATCGAGATACATTTGACAAATGTATTTGTATATCAGTAGTGAAATACTTTTACAATGTATTGCCCGTATCGTGATACTATACAGGACACAGGTATCTCGTTATTTTTTTTTTCCAGGAATGAGCTGAGACATGTTTCCAATGACATGTTTCCACGTGGAAATTTGGTGCCATTCTGCTGCTGTTCTGATCTTTCACCCCCCACTTGCGGCAGGCAGCTGTCCCACCATGTGCGGGACGGGTGTGCGGATAGCGCGTGGAATGGCCCTTACTGAGAATTCCGCAGAAAAAGTCTTTCCAGATTTTTCTTATTCGCGAGTCTTGTGTTGAGGCCGAACCGATAATGTATAAATGACGGCCTATTTGAGAAACTCCTGCTGCAATTAATGTGCCAAATTTTTCAACAACACAGATCTTTGATAAATAAATGTATACTTGTTCTCAAATTGTTCGTTAGTGATCCCAGTGCTTCGCTTGAGCTATGCTATTTCTAGCGTAGCTAATAGTGTTGCCACCAAGTATGTCGATTTCAGTGTACATTGTGTGTTATTCTTGCTGTGATACGGTATAATTTTTATTGTAACTGATATCTGTGCATATGTCATATTTAACAATTATGTACAGTGTAAGTCTCCTTTGTAATGCCTTAATGGCACTCAGAGTACTGTGATATAATAATGAATAAATTGCAAGTTTCAATGCACTGCAACATTTTAAATATTATGCTACACTTAATTAGTGTATTTACGGAGTATGAACATCCAAAACAGAAAAAAGTATTTCAGTATCAGTATTGCTGTATCTGTATTCCGGAATACTTTTTTCGTCTTTTTGCAAAAGTATCTGAAATATCCCACTACGTCAATTATAAATGTATCTCAGTATCTGTATTTTAGGCCTCCAAACCGTGTATATTATGATATCTGTATTCCCGAATACGTTTTGTGGTATCTCCGCCCTGCCCTGATTGCATCAGATGTAAACTACAAAAAAAAGTAAAACGTGCTATGTAGAAACACCCTATCTGGAATCATTCCCGCAGCTATACAGGACAGCTGTGGGACTATAGATGTTTTGTGGGGTTACACGATGCAACGGAACGATGGTTGAGTGAGAGCAACCCCCGTAAACCCGGTTCTCAAGAAAGAACAGGCCTTCGTGACTACAGTGTCACGTCTCGGCAATCAGCAGGCAGCGCATCAGAGATGCATGGCGAGGAAAGCTGCGGCGACAGTGGCCAATGGCAGCCACCAGGATTTGCCAGCAGGCGAGGAGGAAGGAGGAAGGCTCATGGCAGTCCCTACGGAGCTCAGAGGCTGCGCTGTCTGTGGCCCCGACACCCGCCTCGGCGGTGCTGGCTGGCCTACTGCGCGTGCTGGGCTGAAAGGATGCGCTGTGTAAAGAGAGAGAAATGAAAACAGTGCTATTTCACCTGTGCTATGTCCGACCCACTGAAAAACCAAGTGAATGCATTAGCAGGTGTATCTTAGCGCATGTGCACAAGAGGCTTGGAATCCTCACATTTCTACATGTTCCTTTGTCGGCTTGCAGGTCACATTTCGATAGAACAGCTCTCCACATGTCCAAACTCTTTTGGAGTGAAAAACGCAGTGAGCCTGACCGCCGTGCAAATGCTGTCTGTGGAAAAGCTGACTTCTCTGCGGTCGCACACACACATGCACACACACAGACAGACAGATGTGAAAAGAAGACGCATGTTTTGGTGTTTTTAGTACCGGAGCGAACATTCACTGCTCCGTTTAAGGGTCCACTCCAGCTTTACAGGCGCACTCACTTTTGATGCAGTAACCTACTGGCCTCAAGATCGACATGTAGGAGGCAGCACCGTAACCGTGTGAGTGTGGATAGGCGTTCGCCGGCGCACATTGAAATGTACACAGTGGCGCTCTGCTTTGAGCGGTTTGAGGCAGTTGTTAGATAAATAAAAGCATTAATTGCAGTCACGCAGTAATACACAGTCCTCCAATCTCACGTAAGAGCAAGAAGTGCACAAAGCTTTTTTATTGCTTGTGAAGGAAGCGTGACATGCAGTTCTCTCCGTCTATATTTTTTTTTCACAATACTTAAGTTCTCTTCTGTCTACAAGGTTGGCATTGCTGTTACGCGACTGAAAGAGCTCAGTATTGTGTTCTCAGTCATTTTTCACTATTGGATACAACAACAAAAAAGGGCTATTACTACGCATTGAGCTCAACTAGCACCTTGTGTACTTTGCCGTATCACTTACACGCATACTCACCTTTAAGTGCCTTGCATGTCATGTTCCATGAAAAGCAAGGTAGTTAACTGGCTCAGTTAAGCTACGTGACCGTATGTACGCCACTTGAGTGCTATCGTGATATTTGATCTACGCCTATATAAATAAACATTTTAATACTCAAATGCATCACTTTCTGCACATGAAACCTTGTGTGACCGTGAAATACAAAAAGGATTAAACTTTTATGCACATAAAAATACACAAAAAAAGAAGACGTATTCTTCAAGCCAAGACCTTCTGCTATTTTCCGTCATGCTCATAATCGCATATCGCGAGACGATATCACTGCAGCACTGCATTTACACATTGATGTTTCCCGCTTAACTTATTCAGAAGAACACTAAGTGCACTTTGCTGTATACTTGAAATGCATAGCCAACTTGAAATAAATGTGCCAAACCAAAGGTGGCACGATAACAAAGCACGCTCACAACACAGGCGCTCAGTGATTTTAAGAAAGAGCAAGGACTGCAGCACAAAGGCAAGTAATACTGTAACTAATACATTTATGCTTGGATAAGCATATGTGAAACCATTCAACACTGCACCGGCTAAGGAAATTCAGTTAACAAATGGAGAAAAATTGGGCACCATATATTTATTTATTTATGAGTACCTTACAGCGCCCTCGTGGGGCATTGTGTAAGGGGGGCAATACAGCATGTACAAAAAAGAGATAAATATACAAAGGTGAAATACGGATTATTACCGATGTAACTGAACACACGAACATAGAAATGCAAAATATACAAAACAGCAAAATGTAGTGTCTAAAGGCGTTACACAAAATATAATATAAAGTAACTATTTAAACACCAACAGTTTAACAAGATATGATAACTGCCGAAAGAATTTTTCGCAAATAACTGAACACAGAGGATAAAATAGAAACACGGGGAAAAAAGAAAAAGAAAAAAAATGTTTGCGTTCTCGTAACTCTGAGCGTAAAAGGAGTTTCCGTTGTTCAGGCACGACTCACACACTGTAAACTGCAATGTTAATAAACACATTGGAGGATCTGTGTGACGTATGCGCACATTTAAAAGCGCAGTGGCTAGCAGACGACGCAAAAAGGTATCCACACTTGGGAGCTTCTTCCACTTGCCGCTAGGCGCCGGCTTTGTTCGATATCGAGGCCAATAGACCTACTCCACCGGCCTATGTCATGAAGATGCGGTGGCGCTGTCGTCGGGGGTTTTGGTTTCGCATGGTATAGGCTCCGTGCAGTCAAGTTTTCCATGTACGACGGATGGATGGATGGATGTATCAAGCTGTACCCTTTATATCGGGCGGCGGCTCACGCCACCTAGCTGTAATGTCTCGTATTATATATGTATAACTGTCACTCCTGCCTTGATTTTAGCCACCAATCCAACAACCTCCTCTTGGTCTTTTCTACCCTCTTAAAGTCTATCCTGCCTTCACTATCCCTGAACCCCAGTGCTTTAAAAAATCAGCGCCAGAATTGGCACAGCCTGGCGGACAGAAGAAGCAAAACTGGGCAGACTGTGGCCTGGACTGTGGCCGGGCAATACGCAGACGCGACGCGCGCGTCTCCAACTCTATAGCAGCAGGTCTACACACAGCGCGTCCCACTTTCTTTTGTTTGCTTTGAGACGCGCACTCCAAACCTGCAGCAAACTGTTCCAAAGGGTGACGCGAGCGTGCGTGTGGTTTCGTTTGTAGCAAGCCCGAAAAGCAGCGAAGGAACGCGCGCGTCGCTGTCGCCCTGGCTTCCATAGGCTTCCACCATGTGCGCGCTATGGGCGAACGCGTGCGAGTTAAAAGTCCCTGAAAAATAACTAAAGTAGTGCCATTCGTGTCAGTGTGGAGACGCCTCCTCTCTCGTTTGTTTCGTAGATGTGTAGATGAAGGTAGTTGAGAAGGCACTTGGCCACCGTCGTACTTTCAGCTAAACGTAAGAGGGCGCTGCGGATGTAAGCGACTTTTTGGGGGAAGTTAATTTGAGAGAAATAATTAGGAAAGTGCCGGTAAATACAATAGAATGTAATTAGGAGCAAGTGGCGTGTTTTTTTTTTAGTGTTGAAATGTGCAGTACATTATCAGTGAGTACGTTCATGTGCTCGACGTGTGTTTATGTGCGTGGTTTCGGCAAAATGGTACAGGTTCACGGTTACGGCAGTTATGAGTTTTTGTGCAATATGAGGTGAGGTTTATTTATTTCTGTTACACAGAAAAAGGAGTAAGAGCTAAAGCTTACTGCATCAAAAGTTGAACCCCAGTGCACCCCAAGCGGCCAATGTCAGCGAAACTGAGCCGTCTGACGAGAGCTACGTAGCGCCCTCTGGTCAGTGTACGGAGCCCATAGGCATCCGTACACTGACCAGAGGGCGCTAACAACAACGAAAAAGCGGGCTTCACTCCCATATGCACGAGGTGTGAGCGAGTCCCTTTCAAGAATATTCCAAGATTACGAAGTGAAAGTCTGCCACATCCCCTCAAGCAAGCTGAAACAACAACTCGTTCGAGTCAAAGACCGCCTTGAAAAGGAAAGATACCCTGGCGTCGTCTACAAAATACCGTGCCAAGACTGCCAGGCGAGCTACATAGGCGAGACGGGAAATTTTAAACGAAGACTGCAGCAGCATCGTAATGATGTAGCCAAAAGGCACACGATTTCGAACGCCCTGGCAGAGCATAGTGAAAAAACTGGACACTGTCTTGATTGGCAATCGGCTTCCATTATCGAAAAAGAGAAGAAGTTATCATCCCGCCTGCTCATCGAATCTTTTTGCATACAATCCACTACTAACACGATAAATCGGACACGGGGTCCACTCCCTGAGGTATACGCAAGCGCGTTGCGCCTTTCGCCGCATATATAATAAAGACCGCCATGCATTCGTTCATTGTGAACAAGGCACCCGTGCTGGGCGCCGAAACGTCAATTGTGTTGTTTTATTTTACTTGGCGAGTGTACGTTTTCTTCAACCATGGTTTTTCCTCGCCAGACGAGTTTTCGTCAAACCCTAGACTTCATAGGCATCCGTCGGCGCACCTCATAGCAGCCACTGTGTTTTCGCTGGTGCGGGCGCTGCTTACCGCCGTGCAACGAAGAAAAAAGTGCGCACCGATGAGCTGTGCCGTGGGTTGGTTGCACTGCAAAGAACAAGAAATGGGCGATAGGGTTATCGGTTTCCTGTTTATGTCTGTCCCTTGGAATGGAAAGAACCTGCAGTGTAATGCCAGCTCATCGGTTATGCGCCAAATATTTTCGTCACGGCTAAGCTTACGTGTATTTAGCTGTAGTGCGGCTTGTTTCATTTCAGAGAAGTATCCTTGTCATAAGTTTGTCAAGTGCAATGCTCGACAGCAAGTTTTTTGGCATATAAAAAAAGTGTGGACACATAGGGATTACGCAATACCTCAAAGCGTCGCACTACATTAACGTAGTACGCTGTCATATGTACATAATTAATCGCGGTCGCCATATGTTTTATTGAAGTGAGGAAGTTCTAGCTACGTCATATGGATTTTATTCACTGGAGTGAAATAAATCGGCGAAAGGTTAATTCAAATAGCCGATGCAGTGTGCGAAAGGCCGATTACAGCGATGCTTTTGCAAATTGCTTGCGGCTACATCGTAGCCGCAAGCCATGTAGCCGCAAGGGCGCAATGCTGTTGTGATGCGGTTTACATGACGCAAAGCCGCGAGCCGCGGTTGTGCGCGCCTTACTGGCGTTTATTCGAGGGCCTTGTCCTTGACACGTAATTGACTTTTTTCCGTGTGCGTTATTACAGCCGTAGTTACATAGATGATAGCGTCACCAATATTGCTCTTTTCGTTACCCGATACATTTAATTGTTTGTGCGCAAGGATTTCGCGTAGGGATTAGGCTGTAGCGATCGAGACGGTATTTTTAACTGGGGCATTTTCAAGTCGTATTTAAATACGTCTCGCTGTTCCAGGTCGTTCATCCTAGCACTAGTTCATGAAGTGACGAGCTCGCGGTCGTTCACAACTTCACATATATCCGCGGTGGAAGATGCTTGTTGTTTGAATCAGCTTCTCACATCTTGTCATAGCTGGGCGTCGATGTATTCTTTTCTACATTCATTGAATACTTCCTACAGAGCCACTGCAACTTCAATTCACACGGCTGCCCCTTGCGAACTGTTGTAAACACGCCGTCGGCGCTCCGGTGCAAGGAGGCAGCCGGCGGCGGTGGGGTGACCATGCGGGGCCTCCACGCCGCGACGTCGCTATACAAACCCTTGTTATATCGCTGGTGCCTACCTACCACTGATTATCAACATTGATAAAACAAAGTAAAGAAGAAAAACTTCGTACTTTATGTCGCGAATTTCGTTATTACATTCTAACAGTAAACACAACCTGCAGTGGTGAAGCGGTCCCGCTCACAGAGTGAACGATGGCGCAGTGCGTTTAGGTTGTAGGTGCAATAATAGGGAGTTTTAGTGTTTGGTACCCAATCGGTTCTGCGTATGCACATGCTCGAATCCTTTTGAACTCCTAGCTCTTGGTGGTAGAGAAACAATAGAACGGAGGAGTGCTTGGAGCCCCTAGCGCTTAATGGGGGGGGGGGGGGGGCACACTAAAGCTCCTAATAAGCTGATATTGGTTGAAGATCGATGCTCACTGCAACCGGTGATAAGTGGTATTCGTGTGTTTGTCCGTCATTGTTGTGATCAAGATTTAGAGTCTCTTTTTCTAGCAGTATGTGGCCCGTATAGATTGAATTCAGCCTGAAATTGGCTGTGTCAAAATATCGCACTACTTGCTGCTCAAGCGTGTCAGATGAAAGGACCGCGCTAAATTATGAAACAAAATAAATGGTTTGCAATTGAAGTATAAGAGAAGAAATGAAAATAATTTGTTACAGAGGGACGTTCGACTGCACATAAGCTCTCACGTGCGATTGGCATGTGCGTACGGGCAGGTTAATTTGCTTATCCAGCGTTTCACGTGCGAGGTTACTCCTCTCATGTACGCATTTTCTTCCTTACGAATCTCAAATGCACTCGATTAGTGTGAAAGCATTCAACGACGCTCAACACTGCGTTAAACCCCACGAATCAATCAATCAATCAATACGGGTGGTCGTATACACGCATGTTACGCTGACCTCTGTGAGCTGTGCTGCTTGTGTCGTGAAAGTGAGCTCTATTCGGCAGTACGAATTTCTTGGTGTCAATGCCAGTGGGAGTTAACCGCTCGCATCCGACAGTGCTGCAGTTGTAGCAGTTCGTCGTTCTGCGTAGTTAGGAGCTGCTCGACGCTTATATATACCAAACATATTTTCAAAAAAAAAAAAATCTGTAAGTTGGCTTTCCCGCGAGCATATGCCTCCCAACCAAAAACTCTCGTCTACAGACTGCTTTCCTCCTCCAAGCGCGTTCACGTCTGCACATAGCATCCGAGGCGCACGAGCAATACAAAAGCTTCTCAAAAGCTTTGCGGGGAGTGAGCAGAAATTTACAAAGAGAGAGAGGGGGGGGGGGGGGGGCAGAAGCAAAAGAAAGGAAAGGCAGGGACGGGCGCTGAACTATGTGTGATAAATGGTGTGGCGAATGTGCAGGTTTGCACGCGCTTGGAGCAGGAGAACAATCTGTGGACGAGAGTTTTTGGTTGGGAAACATCCTTGCAGAAAAGCCAACTTACAGATGTTTGCAAATGGTCCCTCCGACATCGGGCAGCGCGCGCCTCCCTTTCTTAGAGGCCATGGACGAGCAAGAATGGAAAATGTAATAAATAGTACTAGAAATACTTGTTTCTAGAGAGCTGTAGGACGACGTTAATCTTTACGCATATTCCTTCGCATCAAATAGGATCGAATTCGAGCACAAATGCCGCACTTACCCACATGCCCGTCTTCGGGAACGAAAAAAAAAAAAGAAAACATCGATGACAAGTAAGGCGCCGCGCGCGCGTACCTGTTGTGGCGGTGATGCGTGCGCCGTGCGGCGGGCGTCAGGGCTTGCGCTTCTCCCCGCAGGCGGGGTTGCGGCGGCAGCAATAGGTGCACTGCTCCCTGAGCATGCCGAAGCCCTTCTCGTAGCAATTCGGGGAGCATTTGTCGGCACACCGCCGCGAGTACGTCACCAGCACGCCGTTCAGGCGCGTCACCTCCACCTGTTCCGGGAAGACGCAGAGACTGCGCGAGTGAGTAGCGAAAAAAAATCCTGCCAATAGGTAAATATGCGACACGAACAGAAAGGAAGATGTGCCATCTGCTAAACTTTATATATATATATATATATATATATATATATATATATATATATATATATATATATATATATATATATATATATATATATATATATATATATATATTGTGCGTTTACGAAATTTACGAACACTTGAAAGAAAGCACGGCAATTATCACAAGAGAAAGAAATAGACAAGCATTCCTTGACTGAAACCCGACCGTCGTCAACGCCCCGCAAGAAAAAGAAATAATTTGACGGATGAGTCAAGATGCGAGTCTACCAGCAGGCAGAGTAGACTTCATAACAAGTAGGAGATTAATATTCCCCTGCTCTATTGTCGTTCTATAATTCTTATTTTGCGTAATGTCTTGCGCGGCTCCACGGGTATATTTCGTGCATTGGATGCCATGCCAGGACTTGGTGCAATGGCACCTCTATCTTTTAAAATGGCGCAAGAGCAAATAAACAAGGACGAGTTGGCACGCGCGCGAATGTACGAAAAAGGCGCACATAGTACCAAAAATCTTATCCCGAACTCGCTTCAACTATACGCGGAGCCCCTGAGAATTTTCAGCGGCAGAGCCCAATTAGTAACGCCAATACTATAAAAGTGCCTCTGTTGAGTTGGTCCTGATTCGGGGCACATTCATGGTGATAAGTGCGCAAACATACACCGGACGAAGTGTGTGTTTCCACACACTTCGTCCGGTGTATGTGTGCGCACTTATCACTATGAATGTATACCAACTGGCCCGGTTATCCACCTTTCTGTAAAGGCATACTAACCGACCGTACACGCGCCAATTCTTGCGTCTGCTGCTACTTGGGAGTATAACAACCAGCTAGTGCGGAGCGTCGACTGAAGTAGCTTGTTCGAATAACAGCAAGTCTAATTAACACGCATGTCGCTATATTGTATCGGAACACGCGCAGAATTTGCAGTCATTGCAAATCCTGGCGGTCAGTCATTGCAGTCAGTCATTGAGGTATTGCAGTGAGTCATTGAGAACTGAGAATTTGCAGTCAGTCATTGAGGTATTGCGAACGTGGAAGTCAAATGATATTGCGCTGCGCACAACAGGGAACTTGCAATAGGGTTTCGAATGCAGCCAATTCGTCTGCTCTTCTTCACTGGCACTGACGTCACTGACAGCACCGACTAAGTCGCTAGATCTTTATCGGTGTTCTTAAAGGTAGATTCTTACATTGTCTTTATTTGTTGAACTCAAAAACTCAAAAAGAACAAATAAAGCACTTCAGAGGATCTTTCTGCGTTCACGAAAATCAGCCAATGCTATTTCTGCCTTAGTCGGCGCGCGCAGTGACGTAATTTGTTCAAAGTAAAGGGGGCGTTTTCCATCTGTGTTTGCAACCCAATAGCGAATCTCCTGCTGCAGCGCAATAAGATCCGCCTCACATATTCGCAGGAGTCCCCTCCCCCCCTCCTCCCTTCACGACTGATAGGCATCGCCACCTGACTAGTTTCAAAGAGCGTTTATTCCTTTAAGAATATTAGGTACAGTCTGTTTCATACTTAGGGGAAATCTCGGAGCACCTTGCAACGCGACGCAACCATGTGGCCAACGGGATGCGGCCTCAGTTAAAGGCTGCACGCATAGAGCATCTGCGCCTCCGTAAGCAGCTGCCGCTGGCTGACTCCAGCGCTCGCCGCACCACGGACGAAATGCGTTTTAAGGCGCTCCGAGATTTCCCCTAAGTATGAAACAGACTGTACAAGACTGCCAACTATACGAACAATGAAGAATCGTCGCGGCATAAAATCCCGCCTAGTGTCGGCGCTCAAGGCACGAGGCAGAGGAGCGAAAGCCCGGGGAGCTTCACAGCATCAGCGAGAAAGAAGACTAGAGATGAAGGACAGAGGGAGAGGATATACAGATCAATTTCCCGGAGGAGAGCTTCAGCGTGAACGAAGAGTTCTGCGTAGGGACCGTATTCACAAAAACAACTTACGATAAAAATGCTGGTAAGAGAAAATTTCAGCCAGTCCTGATGCTGGACATATCATTACAGAAGCCCGCTGACCAATGGCAAAAAGCACTTACGAAAGAGAAGTTTTGTGAATTCGGCCCCTGTTCTGCGGGCGCTTAGGACGCACTAACGCTTGGTTGTGCGAGCAACATTAACAAACCTGACGTAGAAAGTCTACTCCTCCAACTCCCATTCTATATCTCTCTCTTTCTCTCTCTGTGAACTAAAAGGCCACAGCAAAGGATGATGCTGATCGTGACTGATGTGATTGCCTACAAAAGGCGAAGGCAACACACGCCGTATCTGAGCAAAGCGGAAAAAAAAAGAAGTTTGAGGACGCTTGAGTGTGGAACGTGAGGGCGTTACCGCGCCACGTGATCGGAAATCACGCGACAGGAGCGCCAGCACGCTATCTGTTGTAACGTGCACAAGAGATGAAAGGAGTTGCCACGTGGGTTTCGAGCGCAAGCGAAGGCACAATTTAGTGCACGCGCTTCTTTCTTCTCTTGCACTCGAACCGGACGTGCCCTGGACCCGCCATTACATGCGGCATCATATGCCCTGTTTAATCGGCTTAAATTACGCAGCCGTCGTGGCATTTTCGGAGCGCACTTGCGTCGCACCCAGAAGGCCTGGGTGCGAATCCCGCCCTGACCCAGCTTCGGCCACTGTTTTTTTCCTCAGCTTAGCTATACTTTGCTCGCAAGAGCTGCACTGTGAATTTCCCCGCCAATCCAAGCATTCTCTGACCTAATATTGAATTCTGAATTTTATTAAGCCAGAAAGATACGAAAGTGACGATATACGTGATAAGCATCTGTATCCTTAGCTATTCCGGATTCATGCATAAAATCGGGACTTCTTGCTCACTGACAATTCCGCTGCCATTCTTCGCTTACTGTCAACGATGCCGAACTGCCCCTGTAAAGCGTGGTTTGTCTGTAATACAGTGTTGCTTGGTGGCGAAGGTATGCAGTTATTATAGCGAAGCTGTGTGTGGTGGATCGTGTCCGCGGTCAAAAGGAAGCGTATAATGACAATTTCACAGCGATGGAACAATCCCGAGGGCATTGTAGGGAATGTATCAGTGGCTGACGCGCAGAATAAATTGTGAATTAAGCGAACCAAGTGAGGGAAAAAAAATAAAAGGTAAATAAAACGCGTGTTAGGTGGACTACGCTTCACTTGCTGTTAATGAGATACGAATTAAGCGCATGAAATGTAAAGTGATTCAAATGTGTCCTCAGGGAACCAAAAGTACTATAATGCACGTAACTAAGCTATATACGGAGGTGTTCTGACCAAAAGTGCGCCCGTCTGTCGAGCAGTGTCGACAGACAAATTTACAGCGGTGCCGGGCCGATCCCAGCAGCACAGTTTCGTTTGTCACCCTTCTTCACAGAGTGGAAGGGCACTGAAGTTTTTGGCTTTACTAGACGTGAGAGAGTGAGACATGCAGACAAGTAGCGATGCACGAAGTGTTTCGCAATAAGTATGCGCGATTTCTCCGGTGATTTTATTCCGATTGCAGTAGAAGCGGACGATGAACCGATGCCAGCTGTTCGACAACATATTCGTTTGCTCTTTCGGAACAACCTGGTATCCTTGATAAGGCCCGTCCTGAAGGTCTATAGGAGCCGAGGAACTTGCTTGTTTGTTTCTCTCTCTCTCTTCTTTAAAGAGCAAGAAGTCCGAACATTGCGAATGCGTGAGTATTAAGAAAGAAAGTAGAAAAAAAAAGTGGTGGGAGCGGGGCAGTAAGACAGAGGAAGTAACACATGCACGCAGCTTGTCTGTATCAGTACAATAGGACTTACTCCGCGCATGCGCGTATACTTGTTGAATGTCGCCAGATGTCGCCAGTAGTACCGGCGTCACGTGGTGTTGCATAATGCCCCTAATTGGCTTGATTACCAACTAGTTAATTATCGTTAATCAGCATGTAAGGGGTTGCTAGGTGTCGCCAGTAGTACCAGCGTCAAGTGGTATTGCATAATGTTCCGAGAGAGAGAGAGAGAACTTTAATCCACAAATAGGTCCGGCGATTGTGTCGGGGTAGGGCCACAAGCACTCCAGCCTAGGTGACGGCCTCGAGCCCTTGGACACAAGGTAAATGATAATTACTTAATTAGCGTTAATTATCATGTACAGGGGTTCCTAGGTGTCACTAGGTATTGCTGGTTGCACTTGGTGTCACGTGGTGTAGAGCAGCTGCTGCAAGGTTGTTCCAAGGTCGGCATTGTGGCACGCCTGACAAATTACGGCTAGCTCAAGCAGCTTCGCTGCCAAAACAAAGCTGAAGTCCCGCCACGACGCGGTTGACGCGGTGGCCTGCGTTTGTGAAAGTTCATCGAGTTATTAGCGGAGAACGGCACCCACCTTACAGAAGTTCGAGTTGACGCTACAGTAGGCCACGTCCCTCTCTCGCTGTCCAACCAGGCAGGGGTGGTCCACCGAGAACTTCTCGATAGTGAAGTCGGCGTCGCACGTGTGGCAGCGCACCCTGGTGCCGAAGTAGAAGTCCGTGTCCCCTGCGCGCCAGCGTCGCACAATTCAAGTTCGTTCGGACTGAACGCGCTTCGATTGGATGCTGCGTCCTCTTCAGCGCCACGTAACCCATTTGGGTAATGTGGAGCTGAAGAAAGGGACCGTGCTTTTAGTACTTTCCAAGAATGACTCGGAGATGAGCCCCGTTTTACACGTGTATGTTGAACACCGCAACTTGACGCGAAAATCCAGAGTGAAGCATCAACGCGCGAGCCTACGACGCTGTCATAGGTTAACTTCTTGGTTTCGGCCAGTGAAAAACGCCATTTGCGTCAGCTACGGGTTCAGGTTCCGGTGCAGCGCGCACCATTTCGCTACGGTTCGAGGAAATAAAGCTTTGAACCGGCTCGCAAACAGGTTGCAACTCAATGGAACCGGTTTGCAATTGCAACTAGATGTCAACTGGTAATTCAAACGTAAAAGCAAGACCCTCACAATGAAGTTTAAGAACATACGAAATGTTATTAATTTCGTACTGTTTGGTTCGAGAATACTGTTGGTCCATCACTATTACGACCTGCAGGAGGTTAGCCGTTGGCAGTGCGAGGGAAAATTCGTTGAGAATTCGAAATAAATATATCCTTTAAGTTCGTGTAATCTTGTAGATGCAATTTCGGACACATACATCACCCCGTGTAGTGGCAGCTGGCGATGATCGTTGGCAGCAACAGCGCCTAATATTTGTCGTGTGTCCATGCGTATAATCAAACCTGGTCGCAAGGGGACGCCAATTATTCGGGTATCTTTATTTTATTTTTTCATTGCCACTGCGCGAAACTACGAGAAGTGGAGCAGAGTCATCATTCCCCGGCGAGAGACTTTCACCATGCACTTCTGACTTGAAACAGCTTCGCCTTTGTTTCGTGCCAAAAATGTTATTTGACGAATGCCAAGGGAAGTTTTGCGGAACTACGACGCGGAGCAATCTAAGGCTCAAAGCAGACACGATTACAATTTTAGGGAGCCAGTAACTTATGCGTATAAGCTAGAAAGATAGACTGGTCCCGTGTAATACTATAGTGCACGTTTTGTGATGGCAACTGTACTGCCCTTGGTGAAATGGATACTAAAGTGAAACAATGGATCAGTTGAACAGGTTATGTCAGATTTTTTTTCAGCGCACACAAAGCAGACAAAGACGCTAAGGGGGCGTTAAAAAAGGGCGTTTTCTTGTATTCTTCCTCGGCGTCTTTGTCTATTTTGTGTGAGCTCGAAAAAAGCATCTCATATGAATTCAGACCAACTCGCCCATTCTTCAATACTTCCGACAGATCTTTTTTTTTAAAGCTGTGTTGTAATTAATTTCACGTTTATAGGTTCATTACTTAAAGGAGGAAATGAGAGATAACCTTATTTTCAAATTTCGCGCCGGAATCTCTGTACGTGAAGACCAGCGTGACGTCACGAACTGCAATGTACCTTTTTGTACTTCATGCCCCATTGGTCGCACAATATCTGCTGAAACTTGGCACGTTATGTCTTTGGTCTCCTTGAAAGACCACGCAAATACTACAGTGCGCGCCGTCAAAGCCTATGCCGTCACTGTGAGTGGTGCGGGAACTTCGAAGGGACGCGGCAACCTGCATTTTCTTTTTGCGCGTATTCTCGAACGCCTTCTCGTGGCAAGAGTCACGTGTATTGTGTAATTTACTAAAGCATTTTTTTTCTCTTTAGTGTTCCTTTAAGAAAACATACAGCGTTCCGCAAGCAGACGCATAGCTATAGCACAGGCCATATATGTTCCTACACAAGAATGTTGTAAAGTAAGCTCTTTCCTATACCACGCCTCATTTGCTGACTCGTGGAAATGAATCACCTTAGATTAGTTTCTTCAGTGTCTCGCTAACTGCTATGCCCACCCGCCGTTCTTTGCCCGCAGTTGTGGTTGAATAACAACACTGCATGTTTAAGTGATACACACGAACTCGCGAGTCCCAACGTCCTCTTTATTCTATAAGGGCAATCTATCATACTTCTATTGCATATACAATGAATTAACGAACGTAGCAGTTATTTTCATTGTAGGCGACGGCTTTCACTGGTAGTCCTATGCTGCCCACGCGTACTTCACATGCCACTCGGACCTTGTGCGGAATCTTTCGCCTCTACGAGTTGCACGCTACAGTACTGTCACGTGGTCGCGACTCACGCAGCACTCACAACGAAGCATGCAGAGCTCAAGACGACGTCAGGCGAATTGTTTATTGGGCGAACTTGTGCCCAGCAAGACAAAGCCAATGACAATGCGCAGCAATAGCGGCGTGAACAGTCGTCGGTCGACGGAAATACTGACAAGCGGCGTAAATGCGTCGGCTTTTATACATACGTCATAATGCGTTCTAGTATTGTCTCTGAAATTCTAGAAGACACTCAAATGTACGCGTCAGGCATGCAAAAGTAGCAAGAAAGGTCAACATGCTTCTCGAAGCGATATGCAAGATAAACGCGGCCTGCGCTGCGCGTAACAGAAAGCGATAACGGCTTTCCGCTGAAACAAGCCAAAACAACCGTACGTGTCAGTATACTATAGAAAAGGACAAAACCGCTACAGCGAGAGAAGGCTGTCCGTAGCATTTTCGCGCAAGCATTGAGAATTGGCGCGCTGCTGGCAGAACGCATATGTGGTGTATAGTTTTATCACAAACGTACCGCGCGCGTTTTCCTAAAATAAGAAGCGGGGATGATATGCTTAAACGAATACGAGAAAAGGAGGCTCTCCTGGTGAGAGATTGGCGACTGTAGGTCAGGGCCATATTCGAGCAAAGTAGATAGATATCCTTCTATACTTACGTCAGCGCTTCTGGTGACAGCTTATGTCTATTTTTGGACTTTCGAGAAATTTCCTTGGACCCAAGAAAAGTATAGAACGGTACCAGCTTATCGCCTCGTTGTTGTTTCCGATTGGCTGAAGATACGTGCGTACATCGTCGGCTGCGCTGCACAGTTAGCGAGACGGAGTGTAAAAGCAACGCGGCGCGGTAAAGTTGAAATCGAGCAAAACAGCCTGTCGTATGCGGTTGCGTCATGAGAAGCAATTTCAAGCTCATTGGTGTCCTGTGGAAGCGGCAGTGCTATTGGTCATAAAGACACTACTGCTCCAGTGTCACTCTTGCATTACTATACTGAGTCTTCAATGTCATTCGCTGTCAATCTGCATGCAACTAATAAAAGGCAGGTCTTGAGTGGCTTCTGTTCGTGTTGAGTTCATCGCGAGCGAGAACGAACAAAAAGAACAAAATAACTGTTGTTCCAGGCAGAAGTGCAACTGGTTAGCCAATTTATGAAAGTTTCGTCTGTGTCTTTCTACTTCCGGAAATAAAAAAAATGAACATAAACAAAACAAGTTCATTCTACGTTGTTCTTTCTTTGTTGCGGTGCGGGTCCTAATTGGGCTGCATGTTGCCAGAAAAAAAAATCATAGTCGAAATGAAATGACAGCAGTGCACATTGATTCGGGTATGACGTACACCAATGGGTCAAAACCACCTGTTACTCCCACCAAACACGTTAAGGCTTCTGGGGCCGAATTCACAAAAGTCCTCGTTCGTAAGTGCTTTTTGCCATTGGCTGGCGGCCTTCTCTAATTATATGTCCAGCATCAGGATTGGCTGAAATTTTCTCTTACGAACATTTCTGTCGTAAGTTGCTTTTGTGAATACAGGCCCTGCTGTCTTCAGAGCAGTAACCATTATAAGTGCGTGACGCGTGCTCTAAACAAGTGTACAGTTACTTATATAGTTGCGCATCAACATTATGCACGACAGCAATCGAAGCATTTATAAAGAATTGCCTATCTGATTGGATTAACTTGATTAGCATAGTCGGGGAAAAGGGAAGGAAAGCGTGCACGGAATCGCATTGCCAAACGACCAGAATCACCGAGCCTGCCGATTTCGCGTCACCAAAGACGCTCAGCACTTCCCTCTTCTTCGCTTCGACCGTTCGAAAGATGCGCGTATCGCTGACATCGCTTCCTCTGAAAAAAGAAGGGACGGGTTGATACCGAAACGTCCGGAAAGTACCCCCTCCCCCTCATCTTCTTGCTCTTTTTGGAGTCATAAAAAGTCTGTAATGGTAACACCCCCCCCCCCTTTTTTTTTGGAGATGCAGCAATGGTTTACTTGTTTAATTTTGTTGAATGCACATGTTGTTGTTTAGCGCGACTTCCTTTCTCGAGCCATCCCGACTTGTCCGACACGCACGTAAAGTCTCGTGGAGAGCTGCAACACGCACGACAGCAAACCGGGCCACTAAACAACCATATCGTCAAATAAGCGGTTTTACCCACTGAAGGCGACACTCGATACAAGCGGCACGCTAGGAAGCGTACGAGCGCACGGCAGAGGTGCGCCACTATACTCACTCTGCGCCTGGACGACCGTAGAAGCGGCCACCAGAAGACAGGCGGAGACCAGAAGACAGGCCCGTCCCATGTCCCGAGAAGGACTGATGGTTGACCAGTGGCATAGGGAACGCACTTCCTTTTTTGTTTCTTTTTCCACTTCCGTCGAAAGGCCGCGCCTTAATTACAGCCCCGTAGCAGTCACGCCGTACGTGAGCAGACGACACACAGCCGTGGGCGAGGCAGGCTATCGCACACGGCAATGTGTTACCGTCAAGGGTAAAAATGTAAAGAAACGATAAACGTGAACAGCAGCCAGAATCCTCCAGGGACGTCTGACAGAACAGGGTGGAGTTCTTGGACGTGACCCGAGCTTTGACGCGTTTGTGTCACACTGGCGGGGTCCGTGCGGGAGAGAGCGGTCCGCACGGTCCAATCGCGGGGCCCCCCATTGCGTGACGTCACGCGGACGAACGCGACGGCAGCGCAACGGCTCGCCCTCTTCCCTTTTGTTTTGACTCCGTGTTCGACGGGGGAAATACAGATCTGGCGGCAAAAGCGGGACTGCCTCGCTTTCGCTTTGGAGTGCTTCGGCGAGTGAATTGACCATTGCGTCGTGGCTCTTTGCGTTACGCCGAATGTGAATAGCGGCGTTAGAATGAGAGAGAGAGAGAGAGCAACAAAATAGAAATAACAAACAAGTATCGCCAACTCACGAACAAAACAAGATGGTGAACGTCAATCTCCATAACTGTCGCTCCGTGTTCTCGTCTATAAGTGCAGGGAAATATTTCAGACGACTACACTGTACGGGAGGAAAAAAAGAAATAATAACCTGACAGCAAATGAAGAAGGTAGCACGTAAAGCGCAGTATCGGCCATCCGCGTGTCCCACTAAAATGTAACAATACGCTTTTTTTTTTTCGATTGTTCACGGACATGCAATAAAACGTACAAGGCTATAGAGACGCAGAGGTACGGCCGTTAATCTTCTTTCGGCCAGCGGCAGCCATATTTTTTTATTAGGCGCCTCGCTTTAGCCGGAGGTATTAACTTGCTCCGTGCGCGCCCTAAGTGGGCTGCTCGATCAATAAGCCGTCCGACCTGCGGCGGAATTCCAAACAGTGGGCGAGTGCCCTCACCCCCGTCACATGGCAACGGCACGCTCGTGTGCCGATTCCGAGATGAGACGCGCCTCGTCTACCGAGGTTAGTGAGAACAAAGGCCGCACAGGCAAACGGCCTCGATACACGTGATACGGCACACTCGACGTCGATGGCATATACCAAAACAGTCGGACAGTCGCCGAAGAAGTCGTCCGACGTGACGGGTGTGACCGCATCATACTCGAGGTTGAATGAACAGAATCGCAGCTCGTGCTGAAGAAGCGAACAGAACGTTCTGCCAGCTGTCCCTCGAAGACAGCCGACACTGTGGTCGAGCAGTAGCGGTGGCGGGTCCAACCACTCAAGTTGAGTGCGGACGGATGCTCAAAGCAAGAACTGGGAATAAGAAAAAAGGCAGGGGGGAGGAGGGATAATGTAGCCTTCCTTTTAAGGAGCTACTGGGTACACAAAGATCGCGATAATATAAATACTAGCAAATTTTTGCCAACAGTGCTCGCATTATTTGTTCTCATCCGTTTCCCAGCACGCAAACGCGTTTGAGAAGCGAAACCTGACGGGTGACTGTTCTTCAGATATAAGCATAATTCGCTGCTGTAAGTCTCTAACACCGGCCGACATCGCAGGAGCGTTTCCGATGGCACTCAAGGCCGATCTGGATTAAGCTCCATCCGGATCACGTACTCCTGCATGGACACCCTTGATCGCGATTTGGCTGACGTTTTCCCCGATCTCGATTGCGATCAGTTTGGACCGTGTGGCAGGCACCTAACTTGCAAAGACTAGTTCTCGGCGTACTGTGGAGGAAACAAAAACAACTGTCAGTTGCGCTGGGTGGAGTCCGTGATTATTCCACAGAAGAAGGGTGTTTAGTTATTTTGCTCAATGCTCAAGATTATTTATTTTTGCTCAATGAATGACGGTCGCGCAGTTTCACTTAATTAATTCATTTACTGTCAGGCATAATAATAACGCACTGAGTTATTTGTACACAGGAGATTGTCAGTCTAGATAATAAACATTAATACGAAGCAACGGCAACATCGCTGCCACTTGCACAATTATAGACAACCAAAATGACATTATTCAAATCGTACCAGTCGAAATGAGACTAGTGCACTTAACACAAGTACGGTAACATGTTTATAAATAACCGAAGTTGCACCAAAATACCACTAAGACGTCTCAAATTCTCGGTAGAGCCTGTACATAGCTGCGACGCACTTATAGCACATTTAATTTTAGTGCTTGCTATGAACGCTGTAAAGAATCAACATGATGGCAATGCAAAGAGAACAGCATCCTCCAAAATTTGACAGCATTATTAACACATTGATAAGGCATCCGGCAAACTGAAAATGAAACTCGTGTGTAAGTGCATATAGCTGCGCCACTCCACTCTCCAGCGGCAGTTCGACGTATATGTCGACTTTGATATTTTGTAAAGTGAACGAAGGAGGTCATGATAACATTGCAAAGTCATCGTTGACGTGTGCCTAAAGCACTAATTCAGGCCCTTCCTCGAAATTAACAATCAAAAGGTGAACAAGAAATACCAAGACGACAAAGTTTTATTACAGACAGAACCAGAGTAGGTGGAACAACAATGAAAAATAAATTCATGGCCAGAGCACTAGCATGACAGCTCGGTTCGCCTGCAGATATCTCGGCTGAAATTAAAAGGTCCACAATCACAAACTGCAGTATTTGTCTATGTACAGGGTGTGTCAGTAAATGTGTCAAAAATCTTTAAAATGCACCAAACAAGCTACTTGAGTTGTCGTTGCGGAATCGCTTTGTCCGCGGCGGCACGCAGTGCAAAATAGATAGGAGTAAAAACGTATAGTACTTAACAAATTTAAGCTAATTAGCTTTTAAACCAGAGCAGCCAGGCACTCCGACCTAATCAAAACATGGAAGTCATTTGTACGGAGATCTATATCAGTGGTATTATATTCAGAACCGCGACTCTGCTAATTCCGACGTATCGACGAAATCCGCCTAATTTAACTAGGGAAACATAAAGTGAGTGGTGAAGGACATCTGAAGGTGTCCTATGTGGCATAGTTGCTCCCCCTGCATTGGTGAGCGACGGTGAGCGCGCGTCATTATCATTGCATGTGCCGATCATTCTCGGATCGTTGCTGCGCCCAATCGCGCTTTGCGGGAATGGCTGGTTGCCTGCGACACTTGCTCTATTCTGTCTTCTGGCCTGTAGCGTGCCATGACGCGCAGCTGCACGTTGTGCCTGTTTGTGGACACGCATGCGAGTGCGCGTTCCCTTCAGTGTAGCGTTCGGCGAAGCTCTTCGAACGGGACGCGTGGAGCGTTCGTCAGTACACGTTGCAAGCTCGAGAGCTTTTCGCCTAGAGAAGGACGCTTTGCGCAAGACCTAGAGTAATGCCTCCTTTACTTTAACGAAGCATTGACTAGAGTTACTTCATATCTCTAGCAAGAGTGTATGGACAGATAACTCTAACTATAGAACTTAGCGCTATGTCGTGGTAAAAGTCTAAAAGAGCCTCCGTCGGAGGTTCGTTTCTATCACGACATCGTGCTAAGTTGTAGTTCTTGCTAGAGTTACACTATCCATACGTAGTCTCCTCCGTGGCCGACTTGTTGGAAGAGCTTGCCTTGGGAAGGGAATTGAATCCCCGCTCAGGCACCTCGTGAAAGTTTCTACAAGGTTGTTTTTATTTGGGATTTTGATCCCCGTAGCCGCGGCGCGTTTCCACAGCGCTAAATCAAGAGAACTAAAAAAAAAAGAAGTGCATAATGAAGCATCACGTGCGGCAACAAGATGACAAATTGCGATATGGTTAACATCACTGATACGTCATGTCGTCAATAACTTGACACCCTTGCCGGATACGTCACGACCCATAAAAAGCATTCTCGACGTTCTGGCGCGGAACCCACTTGAATTTTTTGGCGGTAAGCTTACACTTAGACAAACCAATAATTACTTCCAGTTTCAATATATTAAAACAAGTTTAATAAAACAGTCCAGGAATATTACCCAGAAGAAAAACTGCGAAATCCCCTCACGTCTCTGAGTTGAACTAATGTTCCCGGACATTTTAAAACCTACTGACTTTTCATTGTAAGAAGCGACACACAAGCAAGACGAAAACGAAGAAGCATTCGCGCGCTCCGCTCGCAGTATCAGCCACCATCACGTGTCGCGAGCTGCTCACGCGACACGGCGTCGAACGCACTTCCAGGTCCTGTGGAAAGAACCCGCGTCAACGTAGTGGCAGTCATTGCCACTGATATATCGGCCACCTTCAAAATGCTCTACCTCGTCGACAGCACAGCATCCGCCCTCTGGGAAGAGCCGCCATCCCGCAAGAAGCCTCCTTCGATGTCACTCATCATGCAGCTAAATGAAGCCGAAGGCGACGTGTCCTACCTGTCTGGTCAGTTGGCCATCGACGAAGTCCTTCCAGACAACCATCAGCTTCTCCAGGGCGGCATCCCCTTCGACATGGGTACCAAGGAGACTGCGTGTCACTGCAGCGCGATGCGCCAAGCAGCTACCACCCAAGGAGCCCTGTACCAGGTTGCGGTCCTGTCGAGGAACGCCGGACACTCGCACATAATCAGGTACAGACGATCTTACATCTTACTCTTCACTTTATGCA
>CM023481.1:39813096-39850889 GCA_013339685.2 Hyalomma asiaticum | reverse complement strand
CAGGTATTCACATTCTACTGGTAAATACTATTGGGACAACACTAGCGTAATGTGGTTTCATTCCTGCTGTTGGTACAAGTGTACAAGCAGATGTACACCTTTTAGCATAGCCACAAAATATGGGTCTATTCAAAAACCAGAATCTGTAACTTACCATGAAGTCCCAATCAAGTCCCAACTCTTTTTTTCAAAAGATTTGAAATTGGCGCCACTGACTGAGCAAGCGCACCCTCGCCTCTTTTAAAATCCTGTTTAGTGCAGCGCACATCGAGGCCAGGTCGCTTGAAAAGTTCTTTTTCAATCTTCAAGAAATTTTCAAAATAAATGATCAGAAGCGACGTAATTAAGTAAGGAAAAGAACACTTTTTTATTTAAATATGGGGAACATGGAAAGACTTTGTTGTCTAGATGAACTTGTGCCAAGGCCTCATAATGGCTGCACCATAACCGCACACTTCTAATCTCCATAGACAGCCATGACTGACTGCAGCTGGGAGGCAATAGGCTTCGTGAGTTGCCATGTTCATTGGCCTAGAGTGATCTAGAATTGTTCCAGGTTTCTCTAATCGGACAGATGGACGTGAGACACACCAATTGCTAGTGTAAGTTAAATGTTTGGTGCCCCTCGGGCTCGCCGGCCCACAACTTGTGTGTCCGACTACGGAGAGTCGTTTGACGGCTTCAAGAGCAATGACATTGCATAAATACACTTATTATTCCACAAATATTAATGAAAAGGACAGCTCTGCATTCTTTTTTATCTCTGGCATTTCCACCACCATAACGAATTTTTGCTTGCAGCAGAGCAAGGGCCCCTTCCTATACATTCGTCCAGTTATCTCTTGCCCAAAGGGAGCACTTGTTTGGGATTTTATGGTATGCCATTGATTTTAGAAGTCGTACTTCAGAAGTTGTATTTCACCATACTTTGTACCTGTGAGATGTGAATATCCTGATAGGTTTGTAAGCAGCAGTGAACTGTGGAGGGAGTCCACCTTCTTGATTTGTCAAAGGAAACAACAACCAATTTATAATGTACCTGTTTTTCTTATTTCAACCAAAACATTAGCACTCGGATTATCCAATCACGCAATGGAACCTCGGAAAATGGCGTGAAATATTTTTTATCAGAATTTTTTGCCTATGGAGTCTCATGCGCAGCACATGTTGCAAACAGTGGCTGACAGCTGTTGGGTGTGTTTGCGGAAGGTTCTGTAGTAATAGAGAGCATGTACGCAGCACCTGCAAGAAGCCGTGCGCAAGCACCACTTCACAGAGTTGACACCTTTTACTTTGTAGAAAGCTAATAGTACGATAGGGATGCATTTCTATGTACCGACTCAGGGACTCCGGAATGCGTCTGAGAGTGTAGGGGGGGGGCCAAGTCTTGTATTTGTATGTTGTGTTTATTATTTATATGTTCTTACAATTTGTCAGTTATTATTTATTTACATTACATATGATATTAAAATTATTATTATTATAATATGTAACTATGTAAACCTACTAAGGTAGATTTATTCCATCAATTAATGACATTTTAATTAATTATGGTCGTATTAAATTTTACATATTTACATCCTCACTTATTTTATATTCGTGTACACCTTAAATGGTTGGAAATCTTGGAAGTACTGAAAATCTGCACGGACCGCGCATTCTGCGTGGTTGTGTGGTGGTCCACGTGGAGGTCAATACTTTGGAAAGCACTGGACCACCACCCAACCACCAACTTGACAATTCTTGTCAAAAATTTGATTTCAGCATAAATGGCTGGTAAAGTGTAGGGGGGGCCCTGCCCCCTCTGTAAGAAACGTTAAGGGGCAATTGCCCCCGCCCTCCTGTTTCCAGGGTCCCTTGTAACCGACTGCAATTTTAAGACCGAGTTATGGTTATATGAATTATATGAACAGCAGCCAGCAAGGTACAGCAGTTTAAAGACTCCAGAATGCAGTACCAATGATTCAACTGCAGGCTATGCCACATTTCAGTTGCCGCGATTTTCATGCTCAATTTAGAGATACAAGTCCTATTAAAATCACGAAAAAGTGCTCAAATCCGTCACTATAATTCAGGTTCTTCCCAAGTGCAGAAAGTCCATTAACACGTTCTGGCAAGTTCTCGCTCCCTTTAAAGTTGTTGCCAATTTTAATTGTTGGCTCAGCCCAACATATGTATAACATTTGTTAGATTACAGTAACAGTATTACTTGACGTGCTTTGGAAGCAAATTTGTCCAGCGAGTCACAGTTGCCAAGAGCAAGCAAAATGTTTTGATGAGATGTTTACTTACCAACAGTGAGGTGTGCAGCTCCTCCTCCTTGATTTGCTAGGGTTACTCTTGAAGTTGATGGCTGGCTCAGCCCTGCATAGATAAAAATACCATTAGGCTCTCAAATTAAAATATTCAACCTGCCCTACAAAACAGCAATTTACCCCACAAGTGATAGCTTATGAGACCCAGAAAGATAATTATATTCGGACAAGATTCATACCACTGCTTGCAGCTTCTGTTTGATCAGTTAAGACTGGTCTGGACGTCGATGGTGGGTTTGGCCATGCATGGTGACAGCACCAGGCTACAGTAAAAGTTATTTGTGGTGCCCTAAAGGCATCTCATTTACCCTACAGTCATAGTCTCCAAGAGCCAGCACATGTTTATATTCTGACAAGTTTCATACCTTGCACTGCTTCTCCTAGTTGATTTATCAGGATTGCTGTGGACACTGTTGGTTGGCTCTGTCCTGGGCAAGTACAAGATACATTAGACTACAGTAAAAAATTCTTTGCAGCGCCTTATAAACAAACCATATACTGCATGAGTTACACTTTGCAACAGTCATCAACATAATAATCCCACTACACACCTGGCAATGCTTGTACTCACCAGCAGCTCCTTCTGCTTGATTTGGCCCAGCTAATGTGGACGCAGATTGTTGGATTGGCCCTGCATGGCTAAAAACACATTAGGGACAGTATAAAATCTATTTGCAGCACCATGGAAAGAAACAAACTGCAGTCTTCATGGAGGTTCTATTATTGAAATTTCACGTGTAGTAAACTTTCGTGAGTGAATGATACAGATTACATTAAAGGTGAATGTCACAGAACATTAACACACCCAAAGGGTGTATAGTTCTTGAGCACAGATGCATGCAGTGAATGGTGCCACTATATACTGACTAATATTTCAATTTCAGATCCTTTATACTATCAATACACACTTTTAAAAGTGGTGCTTCCAAATGTTCATGGAACTTAAAGTTTTTCTTTCACTACGCTAAAGCTTCTTCATAGAATATTTTTATTCAACATTGTGTGCTTGTATATTTGGTTGGATGTAAAATTTCCCTGAAAATCTGACAAAATTTGGTCATGACGAACACGTAGTTTTATCAATTGCAGCTACTCTTTCTTTTAAAGCATTTGTCAATAGCCAGACATATAAGGCTTTTTTTTTAATGTGCAAACTGTGGTGTGAAAGAGAATTCTTTAATCAGATGTGCTAGCTATACATTCTATTCAATTCAGCAGATCTGCACCGGAGATGAACAATGAAATCACATCTGTTGGAGTATCTAAAGAGGTGATAATGAGTTACAAGCTTCACCAACGTTAGGAAAGTCATGCTCATAAATAAGATTCCTTTTTGACCAATATATGACAGATCGACTTTATTTGCTTCAAATGTACCATTAGATGCAGCTTAGAGAAGTTTATTATCGTTTTCTATTGGTTAATCGCAAAATTGCGAACAATATTGTTCCGCTTTCTGACAATTTGTGACCACGCATTTAGATGCTCCGAGCAAAAGGCTCCTCCGATCCACATTTCACAAAGCCAAAGCTTATACACGACGCTCATTCGAAACGGTGCTAGGTTTGTAAATCGCACAAGGCTATAAAGGATAGAACTGAAAATCACACATCCAGTCAGGCGTGGGTCACAGGGCTGTGACCGCAGTAGGCGCACCACGCAACTCGATAAGGCACACCTGGCTGCCCTGGCTGACAGCTGTCCGCGAGCAATCTGATATATAGGCACCGCACTCTCACGAGCTATCATAATTGCACGCGCCTCTCCGCATCCCGTTGACGTTCGTGAATGTGTACACATATTGAAGCGCTCGGCTAGTCAGAAAATGCATTCAGCATACAGTTCCTGCGGCACAGTGGCTGATCGGCGCTGACGAAACTGTCAATCACGCTAACACGACCAGCACCGAACTCTCAACGAGCAACTATAGGGTACACTAGGAGCGGGGCCAAGAGACATGCGAGAGAGACAAGTGTAGGGGAAACAGATAAGAGAGAGAATACGTTCAAAGGTAAAAAAATATTCGCCCTTCGAGTTTCGCTCTCGCTTCTCGCCGCGGCGCCCGGCGCTGCCAAAACCGACGTCCACTTACCAGAGGGTGCGACTACTAGAATATAGGTAGTGGGTTCACGAGAGGGCGTGCTCCACACGCCGGCGCGTATGTTTGCGGCGGCGCTGCGGTAGAGTGGGCTGTACGCCCGGCGGCTGCGCTCAGCTCAGTTATATGCTCAGCACTCCCGCCTGCTGCAGTAGCAGCGACTTGCGTTTGCTTTCTTTGCTGTCTTGTTTGCGTCGCTGTGTCGTGTGCTGTGTTTCTCTGTTACCTCGCGTGCAGAATGAAGTAACTCGCGTTTCCTTCGCTGTTCTGCAGCTGCAGCACAGTCGATGTGATGCTCTTGCGCAATGCTCAGACTCCTTGTTTAGGATGCAGCGAGAACACCGAAGTGGTTAACCCCGATGCTTACATCCACCATCGCTAAGTTTGGTGCCGCCAGAAGGCTTCACTTTCTTATAAAAGGCCTTAATGTGTCACCGGAAGCACCAAAGCAAATAAAAAAGCTTGCATGCGAAATTCAGAAAGTGCTTGCAGTTGTTTCTTCGGCCTATGTTTTCTGAATGAACAACACGGGATCGTGTCTCAACAACCATGCACAAAGAATTTGAAAATATCTGACCGCTGGAGGGAAATAGTCTCACATACCTTGTGGGCAGTGGTGTGGACTTTCAACCAGTATTTTTTTATCAGTAAGTATGAATTAAATATTTTTTACCTACTGAAAATTTTGAATATCGCTTTCACCCCTTAAATTTTAGTTAGAAGGTTACAGCTCTCTTCAGATAAATCGGGAATGATTCCCCTCATGCTGAACTTTGTCACATTTTTTTTTCTACCAGTAAAGACACGCACCCTTGAAGTATACGTGGACACCGCACATGGAAAACTCGACTGTATGGCAGCAAAATGTAGTAAAATACGTTTCTATATTAAAAAAGCTTCTTTTACAGTTTGCACTTCTTATTTCTAGGTAAATCGAAAATCCTAAAGTGTTTTTGAACACTCGCATATGTTTAATTTGACGGCTATTTTGAGTCATGAAGAATTCAATTTTCAATAGATAAATGTGGTTTGCATCTTACTGAAGTAAACTACCGATTACCATAGTGACACGTGTGAGTCCCAATATTCTTGCCCCTGCAATATATGAGTGAGGTTCCTCATAAGCCTTCCACTTACGAATGTAACACTAGTACGCACTTGGTACAGCACCAGTATTGGAAAACCGCACGGAATGAGTCTACATTAGACCATGAACTACTACAGCCGCATCTGATTGCTTCTGGCAAAACCACCTTCGACTGCTAGCCTCACCTGAGTGACATCTCCTATTTTACACAACACTATGCTTGAAGTGTGGCTCTAATACAGTATTTGATGACTCTTGATAACTAGGGGCATGGATTTCTTGGTGTAAAATGCAATCCTGAGCAAGGAGGTTTATTTTTTACAGGTAAATTAAGTACGATTCACATTAATGAATAAAAGGATAAATAACGGCGCCAAAATTTCTCCCCGAGGAACACCTCATATGACGCGAACAATATGAACAACGCAAGAAATGAACATCAATTCATTATGCTCATTCCTCGTCAGACGCGTTTTCGTCGAACATTGGATTGACACTCACCTGAAGTGACGTACGTGTCGGCTCCAGCCAACGTCCGGCGACGGCGCAACGAACGCGATGTCTGCTGACCCTGCGATCCACTAGCTTCCAGAAGATCGTCTGTTTTCTGCAGTGAAGCGAACATCTGCTCACTACACGAATATGACCAGAGACCTAGGGGAAGAAAGTAAGAAATATAAGATTCCAATTCGCAATTGATATATGCGAAAAAACTGCCTTATCATTGCCCTTTCTATTCAACCTTGACAGCCAGCACTGCAGCCAACACAGACCAATAGAGAAAACTATCAACGTTCGCCAACACTTATGGCACTCTGCGGGCAAATACAAATTCATCAGTGTTCGCAGTATGTCGGTAAACACGGTGCAGGCTTTAAGAAAAGGTCGTACAGCACATCCTCAATGGGGTGCAAGGAATGCCGTAAACCCTCCAAAAATGACACTCCCTTCAATACCAACTTCTACCCCCTTGGGTGCGTTGCGTCCTGGCTGCAGCTTCCCTCCCAACACAACTACTAGTCAACTGTAACAGTCTTCCTTTGAGGAAACCATTTCGTGCCTCCGTATTTCCGTATATTAAGCACTTTTAACAACCTACATAAGTGAAAGGGCATCAAGCAGACAGTTCAACATGCTGCGATGCGCGCATAATGTCAGCGATGCGCCCATAATCCCAACATTGACTCTCCTGCGACAAGACCATAAGTTGGCTTGTAGTCTTATGTACTAGCGCAGCTGTTGAAGATCGCATTCAGCTCACTGTGCTGGTCACCAAACTGCTCAAATTCGCTTAGCTGCGAAGACGACCAGCTCTTGCCCTTGACCCACTGCACACACTACATTATGGTAATTATGTGAAGGATGAAAAAAAAAAGAAAGAGAGAGAGAAAGAAAGAAAAAAAACGCACGGTCAAGCCCCCCCTAAAATGTTTATCCAATGGACACCATCCTTTGCAACTGCGGCCAGGTTAACCCCGCAAGCTTCTTGATCTCAATCATCCACTAACCTGTAATTTCTGGCACACCCTGCTACCCTTGCCTTCACCGGGTATCCACTCTGTTATCCTTAAAGAGCATCAGTTACCTTGCCTGCTCATATGCCCTGCCCAAACCCATTTTCTTTTTATTTCCGATCAGATTCGTCGTTAACATGCGCCCATTCCATTACTCGTTCCGCTCTCTTCTTGTCCCCTAAATGTAAACCTATCATTTTCTGTTCCCTGGCTCGCTAGCGTCATCTTCAACGTATACGCAAAATCGTCCGCATCGAGCCCCTCACATTTCTTCGTCGTGGATAAGGTGCTCCTCTTGTACACTGTCCTGTTGAGTAAATATAGTAAACTACCATTCATATTCATCATTCCCAAATGCTCTCCACCCCATTCTTATTCTGCTTACGTAAGTGTTATGGGCTGAATCCGCGCGTGGTCGCTCGCTCTCAAAAGTAAATAGATTCGTAAACTAGTTCGCTGCCTCTTTACCGCGAACCACTGTTCTCGTCCTGCATTGTTGAAGCTTAGTTATCTGCGTATTAATCTAAGTCCACTGCTGGACTTCGTCTCTCCAATTCAGTGATCATGATTTGCAATAAGCAGAACATGCCTTCTGTAACGACGCTTTTCACGGCATTATGCGGCTTCATAATGAAATGGACATTTGCCGATGCTCATCAGTTTATTCAATAACGCATCAACGCAAGAAATGAATCGCGAGAGGGTCACGGGAAAATTGTTCGCAGTAGAAACAACGGCGCTGTGCCTCTCTCGAATGTTCTCTGCGACTGTCATCGCCCATCCGCACGAGGACGGGATGGAACGTCGACGAGAGTTCCTTCACCATGGCGTGTCCCAAACACGCGTCGGCCATTCAAAGTCTGTCCTTGCCAAACCCAGTCAGCACTGCCGTGGAGAAGCTCAGGTCAATCGTCCTTGGGCTAACCAGGCAGCCCATACTGCCCAGGCCCAGGCCAACCAGCACCATGATGCCCAGGCTACTCAGGCTGAGACCGACCACTTGTGGACCACCCAAGCTTCACATCAGCCCGCGAGAGAAGCAGGAGAGCTCGTCCTGAAGACCGCTTGGTGGCAGCGAAGACATCCCATCGTCCGACCATCAATCTGGATGTACCGTAGCCGCCTCGCATCCAAGCTACACCAGGCACGTAGAATGATAAACCGAATATAAATGGGTCGAAAGTAGTTCCAAATTCGCTGTCGTACGACTCGGCGAAGTAGAGGGTTTGCTTCGTCCGGACGTGCGCACGTGGCCTGTTGGATGGTGCACAGGAACACTGCCTCGCTGGAAGGAAGCGGTAAACAGGCCAGCCGCTATCGTCGAAGCCGGCATCCAGTCTAGAGCTGAGGACACCGAACGTAGTGAGAAAGGTGGCTGGTCGGCGTCCCATGCTTCCCAGCGTGATGCCTGACATGATGGCGGCGAACAAGTTGGACAGCAGCCATCGGCCCGCAAACAGAAGGTTCGACTCGCAGTCGGCTACGTAGGCTATGCGTAAGCTCAACTGTTGCAGGACTTCGTGCAGCGCGCAGCTGCCGCATCTGAGGCGCTTGGACTGCCACTGAAGACCCTGGTCGTCTACAGGTCCGCTTACGCAACGCCACTGGGCGAGCGTCAGGTTGGCGCACCTTGAACTCCAGATCGTTCTTGGCGGATAGGCGGCATGTAGTCCACTTGCAAAAGAATGACGCGTAATACAGGAGCTCACTCGAGTGCGTGATAAAAAGGACGAGCGGCACAGAAGGGCCTCCCGAGGCGACAACGGCAGTCGTCGAGCATTTTGCGTCTTCCGCCATCACGAGCTCTGCTTGACGAAATTGGTAGGGCCGTCGCTTGCCGACGCCGTAGTGTCCTTGGGTAAGGCCAGGAGTGAAAACGGGTGTCATGGTTTGCGGCCAGCAGGAGAGAAATTTCGCTGGAAATGCAGAAGACAGCACCTTCTAAGGACGACGTGTCCAGCTGGCATGAACGAACGTCAGTGTAGCGCAAGCCACCACGTGCCCTCGTTCGCTGGCTGACGCTCGAGAGCTCGGTAGAGAAAGACGAAGGCATGCAATGCGCAAAACTATGATTGAATGCATAGCAGAATGTCGATGTGGTAGTGGTCATAAACTTTCTTTAACGTCGAAGTGTGCAGCGGGTAGTGAACTTCGATTCCCAGAGTAGGCTAACAAAAGCCGAATTTCGATGAGCCATGGTTGCCTAGAAAGTCTAATTAAGCAAGTCATTTATTTGAATAAAGAAGTGCCGTCTTGAATTGCTCAACTGCTCTTTTCCAATCTCGAAGGCAAACAATACAACTCTAATGCTATAGCGTTAAGAAGCTCGCTTTGCAAAACTCTGCGTTGGTGGCGTTCAATGTTACCGGCAAATGCAGCGACAAATACTAAACACAGGTCGAAGAATGCTTACATCGCCGGGAATTTCGCATTGATTTGATTTGTCTGATTTCTTCTATAGATTTAACAGAAATCGAAGCACAGTTGTTGTGTCGTCGCCGCGGCCGTAGAGGATGAGGGCGCCGAAGAATATACATAACAGTACCACGTCGCAATGAACGTTGAGAATGAAGAGCGCGTTTTAATCAAAGAATATGCGAGTATATAAATTTAGTAAGCGTTCTATGAGGGCGCGGAAAGGTGACTTGAATACGAAACCAGAACATCAAAAAAGAAAACAAGCCGCTTATCTACGTGCTTGGGTGGAAATGTCGTCGAAAGACGATGGTCTTCTGCCGGCCGTATACTTACGCTGCTTGAAATATGGACGCCATCTCGCAGCGCCGTCTGGAAACATGAACTTGCGCAGAATACCTGGGCAACTGCCAGGTGGCAGCACCAAATCGTCGGCAGAGGTCTTTTCGTGCATAGCGTCGCATTTTAGCGCAGCCTAACAAACCTAGAGTCTTTATAATTACGTATCTATGTATTTTCTAGTAAAGGAACACACCACCTAATAAAAACGTATTGATGTCGCGCCTCGGATATGCGTAATATTGCTTTTTGATCGACAATGTTCACAAGTATGAACGCAGCTACCAATTCAAAATGACTGGGCGTTAGGCAAGTGCTTAAACTTTGGTCGAATGGCTGAATGGCGTGACAGCAGACAAACAGACAGACCAAATATTCTGCGTTCAAGTATCCCAAGAAAGACTATCGTCTTTAATAACGCTACAGAGCATGACGGAAGCCTTGGCTTCGACATTACTTATTTCAGATCATGTAAACACAAACTATGTAACTGTTCTGAAGAGAATCTTGAGCGTGGTAGGGATCGACAATCGAAAGAATGCTTTCCGTGTATATGCCAAGCTCGTTCCAAAAACGCCACGGCAGTTAATTTGGTAACGAAACTGACGGTGATATATGTGGTTAACAGCGTGTGTTCTGCGCTGACTCGTTTTCCGTTCGCGGAGGGCGCTAAGTGCAGCGACGAAGTTTCGGCTAGGTACAGCCGAGGAATAACAGCACAAGAATTCTTCCCCGATATCAAAATATGGAGTACCCCAGCATTTTCTCAAAGACGAACCTTGGCACGGCTTCCGCCCAAAGTGCAGTCTTCTGCTGGCAGCATGCGATGACGTCGATGATTGATTGATTTGTGCAGTTTAACGTCCCAAAACCAGATATGATTATTAGAGACGACGTAGCGGAGGTCTCCGAAATTCGGACCACCTGGGGTTTAATCGTGCACTGACATCGCAAAGCACACGGGCTCAACATTTCGCCTGCATCGAAATGAGCCCGCCGCGGCCGGGATTCGATACCACGACCCTCGGATCAGCAGCCGAGTACCGCAGCCCATATAGACCACCGTGGCTGGGCGATATCCGTGTTCACTGCTGGTCCTATCCAAGGACACTCCTGGACGGACGCGTTGTTTTCCGAACCCAGTGACGTATCTATATCCCGCATCTATATCCCGAGCTTCGCACTGCAGATTGGAAACTATGCGGAGGTAGAGCCGACCTCCACCCCCTCATAGGTGCAAAAAAGCGCACCAACGCATTACCGTTCTTTCCGTGAACCACCCTACATAGAGCAGTGGGATATACTGAACTGTGAGCCCAGATCCGGACACGCAGGTACCGATAGTCGAGATGGCCGAGAACGCCGCCAGAGCACGAGGCCTGGCCGCCTGCGGAAGAAGAGAACAGGCCCTTCCGCTCCCCTCCTCCTTGAACCGCATCTTGGACAAAAATAAAGTTTGTTGCTACCGCCACCTGATCAATCCCCTCTACTGGATGTGTGCTAGAGAGAGGAGACAATGAAGAGCGCGCTCGCTGTTGCCTAACTGATACAGTTCTGCCCCCCTGTGCCGAATGATATTGCGTTCCACTCTTAAAGGCGAACCCACAGCGCCTTCCAGTTCTTAGCCGATGGACAACTGACACAGAAACCTATCACTTACGCCTTTTATTGATGGAAAATTTGCAGCCAAATTAATAATGTTGTTTTAGATCTTTAATGCGAGAGATGCGATGTGAAAATTTCCGTCAAGGTATGCTGGCGTCGCTCGCAAGCGTAACGCGATTTCTTGGGAAATAGCAGCGGGAGCACTGTTTTATTCTTAATGAACGTTAAAACCTTTCGAATTGGGATTCGATTCGAACAGCCACCCTGACTCTACTTTTGCTTCTGTGTGGTAAAAACACGTTTTCCACGCAAGAAAGGGAAGAATTTTTTTAGGGGCGAAGCTCCTTATCGTCGAGGCTTGTACGTTTGTCGCGTCGTAACAACGTTCGCCGCTCGCTCTCGGCGCCATGTCTTCCGGCGCGCGATTTCTCTCTCTCTCTCTTCCATCAGCTGTGGTGGACGAAAGCGAACGGCGCGCGTTGACTGTGGAAACGCCCTTTCTTCGATGAACGCTTTACCAGTCGCAAGGCCGTGAACGCGCCCTCGCCAGCGAGAGACACATCTGACACTGGCAGTCTGCTAGCAAGTTTCTGATTGAAAAAAACGGCATTCTCGCGCAGTACAACCGTTCCACTGGCCACCCCATATATATACGCACTCGTCTGCAATTGCAGTACCGGTGGGAGATTTCTCTCGTACGTAGTTCAGCCCATAAAGATTTCGTAGCCGCTTATTAACTAATTAATCCGGAAATTGGCACGATCTACGACGTGGGAGCGCAGGAATCTCATAAGACAGGAGCATAAATGACAACGCGTGCGTAATATACACACGCGTTGTCACTCACTTACAGGCATGAGTGGGCACTCTCTCCGGTGATCTACGGTGACACAGAACGATCCCCAGCTTCGCCCACTCATCATGGTTCATTTCGTGGAGATGCGCGGATTTTCTTTTCGATAACGAAGATAAACCTGCATGCAGTGGGAATGGAGGCTGTTACTTGTAGCATTTAAAACATTATCTATGACACCTTACTATCTGTTTGAATATGATGCAGTCATTATAGAGTGCGCGCGCACATAGAGAAATGCTCTAACGATAAAGAAACAAAGGCTTCAGTCACAAATCACTGCGCTCACAGACTCTCCGTTCTTCGAATAGCAGTAATCAATTTCTTTTTTTTTCATTTTCATAAGAATATTCTTGTTTGGCTCCAGCATGAGCATGTGAGACGGATGGCCTCGCAGACACGTTTCATGAAAATAAGAAAAGTCCCGAATTAAATAAAAAAAGCCATAAACAATGCGGTTCCGTTCCACTTGAAGATCGCACGTAAATCAGGTGATCGTGTCGAGCTTTAATATATCTAATTACCTAATAAAATAATTAACTAAAATTCTTAGGCGAGCAGTTAACATGTAGGCAAGGGGCAAAAATGAGGCCGTATGGCTCTGCTGTAAATAGAGACAGAGAATTCAGAATTCAAGCGCATTCTACGTTTACAGTTGTACACGGTTGGACACGTACCTGCGACCTTAGGGGTCCCTATTAATGAATGAAAATTGTACAGCTCAGGATCAGAACAAGATAAAAGAACGCCGTTTGGATGGTACGATATCGAAGTTGATACAAAACACAAAGTAACAGCCTAGCAGCAGACGAACCCGTCACATTCGGCTGATTTGTAGAAGCTATTATCGGGACGTCGGCACAAGCCGAGGCACAAGTCTCAAAGGCTAGTGCCGAAACATCATTTAAAGGACCATTTCCGACACCTATGCAGTATTTCATCTTTCAAAAGAATTATAGTGCTTTTATGACTATGATATTATGCATAGTTACGACATGGTTATCAGACGTCTCATGACGTGCACACAAGCAGACGAATGTTGCGATTCATAGCTCACATATTTTACAGTCTGCGTGATCAAAGGCAACAGCGGGATGAACGGCCAGTAAGACTACGGTAAAAAAATAATAAAAAAGATAAAGAGGTTCCGATGCGCGACATGCACAATTTTTTCTACTTTACGCTGTAGTCATCACACTAAGATATATCTCTCAAATTATATTGCGCCAGTCATGTTCACGCATAAACTGTGTTCACGAGGCCTCAAGTGAGTGTTCTGTGTCAGTGTGGCACAGCGTAGTCGCCTGGATAGTGATCACTAGAAGTGACCATGTGCATCGACGCCTTGCCCCTATTTCCGCGACCTAGATTAAACTCTATATCACCACTTCTTGCTGTCGCACAATCTTCCATGCTTTAACTTCTTTTGCACGCAAGAATGGATGTGGCGCATGGAATTCTGCACCACTACCCACCATTTTTATGGACCACACTCTAAATAATGTAGTTTATGCCATCTTCGACGCAGTAGATCCTTAGTCGCGACATAACAACCTATAGGGAGGCAGTAACTACACCTATCTAGGACTTTGCTGCCATTACACTTACTGCTTAGATTAGCTGCACAACAAGGGAAGTATGAACTACATGTTTATAACCGCTGCACGACACAGTTTACTATGTTGGTTTACACATTAGCTTCTATACGGCAGTAGTTTACGAGAAAGTTCACTAACATGAGAGTTATCATTACGGTCTTTTTGACCTGGACACTTCCCCGGCCAATCGAATTTGTACTTCATGTTCCTTCCTCTCTCCTCCAACCTGATTTTGGTTCTGAGGTTCTCCACCCACAGCGCTGACGAGTCCATATCACCCTTTACGGCCTCATTCGTCCTTTTTCGTGAGCACCCAACGCGGGCGCGACCCGCGGTGCTTTCATCCACATCCAAGATTGCGCCCACGATGTCATGCACACCGCTGAGTTCCCTAGAGCAAGTTTCCACACGATAACACCTTTCACAAGCTCGAAAGCACCCCCGGTGCCTCCCATGTAGTCGTGTCCCCATAGTGACGTGACGCTCATTAGCGCGCATCCTTCTTCTCCTTTGCTACATGGCTGTGTCCCCGTACCTCCATGTACGCACTTCCCTCGTTTACCCATACTCCGAGACACCTCTATTCTCCAACCCTCGGTATTTCCTGGCCCTGAATAAATGCCGGCCGAGTACTGTTAATGAATACCAACAGTGCAGTGGCGTAGCCAGAAATTTTCTTCGGGGAGGGTCGTGGTCTTCGGACCTTACAATTTACCTACTCCACACACACAATATATATATATATATATATATATATATATATATATATATATATATCAAAAAAGTTCTTCCTGGCTATCGGGATAAATATACTATCAGAAAGACACAGTGACAAACATAGGATTTATTCTGACGTTTCGGCTGGAGGCCAGCTGAAACGTCAGAATAAATCCTATGTTTGTCACTGTGTCTTTCTGATATATATATATATATATATCGAACAGAATTGACGATGCGCCTCATAGAGAATGACAGTTTATTAAGTCAACGTTTCGGTCGGAGCCCGACCTGTCTTGCAAAAGGTCGGGCTCCGACCGAAACGTTGACTTAATAAACCGTCGTTCTCCAAGAGGCCGCATCGTCAATTCTGTTATAAACTAGCGGCAACCCAAGCTCTTTTTGCATATATTATAATATATATAGAATAGCTATATATATATATATATATATATCCACAAAAGCTTTGGACGCGCCAGCATGTACGTATTCGCCCAGGAAACTGGCCGTTGAAAATGACCGTCAAAGCGTCAACTGAGTTCAATCGACACAGCAATCTTCCGCCATGCAATGAACGCCACTAACAATATCATGACAAAGAAAAAGCCAGCGGAACGGTTTTATTTTTTTAAAGCTGTACCCGTTACCAGATAGTGGGTAATACGCTGCGACCTCGAGGGTATTGGCATTAGGCATATTCTCTGTAGACAAGCGGATTCCCTTCTGAGGTAGTCCTCATCCAATAGCCTGTGGTCTGTAGCGCATCCTAAACTCCTAGCCTCAGTTTTTCATGGCCAAATGGGGCTGAAAGCACTGTACTTCCGTGCAGACAAGACTTTCACAGCTGGCTATGAAAAGAGTTGTCGAAGATATATTTAGCAGAAAGCCATTTTTCTTGCCTCACCGCCAGTACGAAAATCTCTCACTTTCACACACTATTAACTTGTTAATTTTAGAACGAAGTCTAACAACGGGGTTATATATGGGCATTAAATGCTTTCAGGAAATCGTGATATAGCGGCTCACATAGGACTGAGGGCGGCATATATACCTGAGGTAGATAAGCTAAAAATACCTTGTTATCAAATACATGTTTTGTGAGACTCTTCATGCATTGATGCTTGTATTGTACTGATAAACTCTGAAATATTCTTTCCAACTTCGCGCACCAGTAAAGAGGACGAAGCTTTTGTATATATTCCGTATTTATGGTTCCTCACCAAAGTTACGTGTTGCTACATGACACAGGCGCTTGTTTCTCTCCATTCATTTCTAGGAAGTGCAGATACTCGCTTGCGACAGTGATTCCAAGTAGCTGCACATCTCTCTGTCCTGAATGCTATATTACCGCCTTTTTTGAAAAGTCTATTGCGTTACAGAAAAACACACCTTCTGAATATCAACGTTTTGGGACTCCAGCAACATGGATATGTCTCCAGTAAATCCACAAAGAGGGCCATCTTGACCCTCTCGCAAATAATTACTGGGCAACCTAACAAGCAGCAAAACGTAGTAAAATACCTTTTGATATTGAAAAGGCTACCTGTACGGCTTCCACTTCGCATTTCTAGATAAATCGGAAATCCTAAAGTCTTTTTGGAAACTCGCATATGTTTTATTCGACGGCTATATTGAGTGATGCAGAATGCAATTTCCAATAGATGAATGATTTCCGGTGTGGGGCATAGATCGGCCTGATGGCCGATTTTGCCGCATGTCCTGCACACGTTGTGGTGTTGTCTGTATACGCCATGCGCAGCGCCTATAGGGGCGCCACTGAAAGCCGCGTAGCGGCGGCCGTTGGAACCGGTGGTGGGTCGCGTAGCAGACGCCTCATTTCACTGCAAGCATCGCGGAAGTGCGCGCGTGCGATTTGCCGCTTGTGCGCGTCCCAGATAATTACTTTTGCGGCGATAGTGCGTGCAAAGGAGCTGCACATTATAATAGTGGACGTGTGTCCGATGTCACAGCTGTGTGGGACGACAATGTCACCATACGCGCCAAGTGTTTGCCACAGACAAGCGTCAACACGCTTCCCTACGAAGTGGAGCTCATCGCACCGCTTTCTTCATAACGTCCCGATCACTAATGCCTGCATGCGTTGACGCGTGAACCAACGTTTTTTTCTCGACACAGTAGCTTCGTTTACGTGCCATGTGTTCATATAGTAGATTTTGAGGGATCGCTGTCGCACCGGCGCATGGATTTCACGGGTGCGGCCACGCGAAGGGTCGGCGTTGGTAAAACTGAAACCAGCACGATAAACTTGTGAATATATATCTCGGCAGCTTGCGCTAGTGGCGCGAGACTGAGTCACTGCGGAGCTGGTGGTCACCTAGCTTGTCGTAGCAGCTTGGCTACGTATTTGCTAGGTTTTTTGCAAGCTATTACCAAGTGTTGCAAAATGGCGTTACATTCTACACGATCGTCAAAGTCTTAAATGTGCACAGGTGCCATGTTTTACAGCCAATATGCAACTTGAGGCGAGCGCACAGCGAACATTCTGCACCGCTGATCGTATTCCAGTGCCATCAGTAGGTAGAATGCAGCCGATTTCTTGCAGCACACGTGTGATTCCACGGCGCTTTTGTAAAGGAGCCGTCACCTGCCCCACATTCTCTGACATTGCGCTTCGCGCCATTCGTTTTTCAAGAGAGCCTAGGCATCGCGTCTTATCAGTAATAACAACCTTATGTGCATTGTAGCGTCTACAATGCAGGCGAGGCGACCAAGTGTAAACGTAGCAGCGTTCGCTGAAGACGTAGCGACATAAATGGAGAAAAAAAACACTGTAATCGTTCTAACACTGCTGTTAACAAGAAAAGAGAAATAGCGGGCGCGAAAGAAGACGAAGTAGGATCGCGAGCGCGTTGCACGTGATGTTCTGGGTTTTTCTCTTTAGAAAAAAAAAACCGCATCGTAGGGTCTCGCTGCTCGGCGCTCTTCAGGCGTATTTTCTTCCGCCGCACTTCGAAGCCTGGTTTATTCTTCATCGAAGTCCGAGGACTTCGATGAAACAAAGCGCAATTGCTGTAAACAAAGCGCGATTGCTTGCCTTCTGCGTCGTGCAGCCGCAATCCACCACCGCCGTCGCTCTCGCTCATGAAATAGCACCGGAAATCTGTATAAGTGCGGAGATTAGTGTGGGTTCGATTTGCGTGTCCTTCATCCAACCTGATAAATCATTCAACAAGCGCTACCTTCAATGATATCCTGGAAGATCTATTATGTTACTAGAAAGATATATCGACAATGCCCGCCTGCCTCAGCAAACGTTGATCCTCAGACAAACTTCTCGCCGGGTAAGGCAGATTTTGAAGATGGAACTTTAAAACCACTGTAATTTTTGTTATAGCTAAGGTAAAGGCAATACGCATTAACGGTGTAATTTCTTAATACCGACAAGCTCGCTTCTATATATTGCGATGTCTATATTCTCTAGAAATGCAGGAAGTGTCACGTTTTCACTCCGAAACAAAGCATTCGGGTAGCTTTAGCTACTCAGATAGATGCTAGAGACAAATACTAGGTTAAGCAAGGTTGCGAAGATGACATTTGTGCGATAACCAATACAGCATCTCTGGCGAGAACAGAGCGTTAGTAATCGAGGAAATCGTAAAATTGTGGAATTTCAGCGGCGCCCACTCTCTCCTTCTGTTGCTACGTTTTTTGAAGTGAGGCCAAGCCATCCTTCTTGAGTACTCCTCCATTGTGAATACGAAAAACCAATTAAATAAACTAAGAATGTATATAAGCAGTAGCCAGAGTTGTGACCACATATTACGGCCGTGGAACTCAACGAACCGTAGTTTCCGCAAACAAGATCATAACGTCCTCTTTTGGGCGTGAACGTTGAACGTCTGCGGCAACACGAGACACTTCCGGACGGCTGGTTTACGACGCAAGAAGTTTGGCGATTTCCGCTCGGCAAGTGGTGGTACACTATAACAGAGGCAAAGATATTGATCTAGATAAAGTTTATATTTTTCTTGGGTGTCATTTTACTTCGGTGTCGAAAGCTCACTACACACTCCCTTTATTCGTATCCTCTTTATAGATAATGAGTGAAGCGTACTCAGCTTTTCTTGCTGCTTTGCTGTATTTCTCGAAGCGGTATTTTATGATTTTCTATAGGAAGAGTTGCAGTAAATCTAACTCCTCTTTTTTTTTTTGCTGGAATAGGATTGCAGAAAAAACGTTCATGCAGACAAACAAATGGTTTCGTATAGAATGAAGTGACCAAGAGTTTACGCTCGTCGTGACTAATAAATTGTACACGAGGTATTAGGTGGTGGGTATTCCTGCATAATCGCCGCACTGTTTGTTTGACGCTCATTCGGTACCACTATTAATGCACAGTCGAGTGCATAATTCTAGAGACCACGGGAGCGCGTGTGGAACTGCTCGTTGCGCCTTCTGGCGGCTGGTCGGCTCAGTGCGACAGCGCGCACAGCGCACGATCGTCCCATTCCGACCGCCAGCCTGCTCTTTCGCTTGCTTCAACGGCGCGCTTATCAAAACGTGGCAGAAGGCGCAAGGTGTCACTCCTGCAGACGATGCAAAAGCGCCCGTGGCACCGAGCGATGATATAGCGACGAAAATGCCTTTTTTTTTTGCATCATCAGGGCCCGGAGCGCCGCCCACTACGCTTTCTTCGTAGATGCAGCGCGGAAAGTATGCATTATGTCACTTTCTCTCAAACGAACTCGTGTGATGCGCTTGACGTACAGCGATTTGTTATGTGCTCTGTTTCGGGCACCTTGTGCCAGCTCCATTTCTTTGTGGTGCTCGGTCCAAGTGTCATGTGGCCAATGATATGTGGTAACGCACTGAATATCGCGCAGCCAAAGAAAAGATCATAATTTACACATTTTTATAGCGCAACATGAAAAAAAGGCTTGGAAAATAGAAGAAGGAACCGGTTGAAGATTAAGAGCAAGGAAGAGCGATGAATAAACGCAGTTCATTTCTTTCAAGCTGAATAAACGTAAATTGTAACTGAGATCCAGCAAGGATCACCACTTTCAATATGTGATCAAACCACCATTGGCTGCAACCAGATGCGCCACACGAGATGTCATGGATTTATAAAGGGCGCCCACGCTCTCAGGGCATGCGCGAAATGCTTCCCACTCCTGTACGCCAGCGAGGACCGCCTGCTTCGTCGCACTTCCAAGATTTCAAGGGTCAGGTGCACAAAGCGGAACGCGCGAAAACCGGCGCGTACAAATGACCGGACTGCCGTCACATCAGCACTCGGACTTTTCAGTTCTCACGGGTTTTCACAGCGTCTGCAGAAGTGACACCTTGCGCCTTCTGCCACGTTTTGATAAGCGCGCCGTTGAAGCGAGCGAAATAGCAGGCCGCCGGTCTAAATGGGACGAGCGTGCGCTGTACGCGTTGCCGCACTGAGCCGAGCAGCCGCCAGAAGGCGCAGCGGCGCAGTTCCGAACGCGCTCCCGCGGTCTCTAGAATTATGCGCTCGACTGTACGTAAGGACGTATGTGGTGGAGAGCTTCACCGTATACTCTTGCTTCCCATAGGCTTATTTGAGGGCGCTTCTGTCTGATGCGAGTAGGTGCGTTTTCACGTGACATAATAGACCGATCTCACCGCGCTGTTTCACCGCGCCACCGCTGCCGCAGTGCATGCCGGAACTTGTAGTCCTCGCGGCAGTCGCGGTACGCTCAAATGCGTGGCCTCTGCATGGGAGAACGGCGTTAACGAGCTTTATCGGCCTTATTTAGAAAAATTTTGATGGTTGGATTTAAGTCCTATGTGCCGGGATGCTACATGAACAGCCTGAAACAAAAGCGCTTCGGTTTTTCTCGCGTTCGCGAAGAATGGCAAGCTTCGGCAGGAACTGGTGCGTCGGACAGACCGGCTCGTACGGCACACGGCTTGTTCAGCAGTGTTTGTGAATTTTGTGTTTTTTTTTTTGGCATGACACTTTAGCAATGCCCTACAGCGTCATAACAGCTCAGGCACATCACGGACGGACCGATTAGTGACCGCAACGATTCATAGCGTGTGCATGATCACCTTGCCGGGCGATCTCCGCCAACGGCGTGGATACAGGTTGTGTTCTGGACAAAATTTTGTGCTCGCTAGAAAATGCTTAACGTTTTGCGAGCGATAACGACAGTCAAGCGTCAACATGAACGAAAGATCTGAACCAAGCGCAGCTTGGCGCATACTTCACGCTGCGCAGGGCTATTGCTACGCCACGCCGGCATCAATAGCAATTGACCATCCGTGCCGCCGGTGTTTCGGTTTTCAATGTCTGATTTTATTGCGAGAACCAGTTAAAGAGTAAATACCAGTGACAAAACGTGCAATCTTATGTGCACGAGCGGCCTGCATAGGGTCATTCGCCTACTGAGTTTATGTCGACGCAGTTTTGAAGCGGTATGGCCTAGCGACGACGTCGGCGCCGAGCCTTCAGGTCAGGGCGGCGGGCAGAGCGGGCTGCCGCTTTTTCATCGTTTTGCACCTGTCGCCAAAATTACTCACCGACTCATCCGTACTTTATATGCAGCAGGAACTGCTTGTCGTTTGCGATATTAGCAGCGACCCGTAAGCTTTCGTTAACGGCGTGCGGCAGGTCATCGTTCACATCTAGCGCATCACTGTGATCGAAGCCTTGTACTAACAACACACTGTGCATATGAAGATTTGCTTTGACAAAACAAGCGCAAAATCGTTCCTTCGACTGTCTCTTCAGTTTTCACCATCGCTCTTGGCGTTATATCTCTGTACGATACATGCTCTGAGACGTCTTTACTTGTTTTCTTTAATCGCGAATAATTGAGCGAATACGGGTAACAGCAATTCGAAGCGACACGGGCGCACGGACTAACGACGAGATCGTGACAAGGTCGCATGTTCACATTCCAACTTTTTTTTTTCTCTCTAACAGCGCTACATCGCGTGACAAATATAAATTAAACACGGTCACAGGAGGTTCGGACATCGTTTCCTGACGCGTTCAATCGTCGTCCACGCCAAAAACACGTGAAAAACGCCAGCAAACTTATGGCGTGCAGCACGCACAGCCGTAGCAGCTGTGCTTTGAGAACTACAATTAAGATGGCGGCGGCGCCGCTCCTGAAAACTCGCGCATGCGCAGATCACGCGGTGAGATCGGTCTATTAACCCCATACTGCGCGCTTTGTAATGAAATTAAATGGTATATTATTAGTGAGTCTCCCAAAATGCATAGAGGTTTCCCATTCCCAGTTTCTTAGTCAAAAATATTGTAATTTTCTAACGCACAAAATAGTGGCGACTGCGGATATGACATGGCAAGGACATTCAGAAAGCTTTCTACAGATTTCTGAAAAAACGTCTTAGTGTCCTGTAGTTTAGATACCCTGTATAGGTAGCTACGAGTTGCGTGCCCGATGGTTTCTCTTTCTTTTCTTAATAAGAAACAAGCTAAACAGAAAACGCAAGAAATAAATAAACGCACCTTCCTAATTCTATCGTTGAAGCACACACTCAAATTTCCACTATAAATCCCTGAGCAGATGTGGCCCCCACAAGGTCTTTGGGGTTTTGCCATTCTAGAACCACCAGCATATACTAGGCATCATAACACGGTCAAGTTTGACAATTAAATAACATTGAATGAACAAGTACGCAACAACTTAACAATAAACTTCCCCCCTAGTGCGCAATTTTTCTCACCGCATAATGGCTGGTGAAATAACCACAATGATCGTCCCCTGGTAATGCTTTCAGCTGCAATATCTCGTTATATTAGCATAAGATTTATTTATAAGTGAAGACCGTAAAACATACGGTCTTTACTTGGTGCAAGACGCCGCTTCATTTGGTAAAAAGCCATCTGAATTTCACCGCCATGTTATAGACGGATACCACACACTCTATGAGCAGCAGTGTACTTTCCACAACTTGCGCGACCCACACCGCTTACATGAGCCTGTACTCTAAGGAATGAATTAAGAGGTGGTAAATTTCACTCCTAGATCATATTTATACGACGTAAGGCTATGCTTATTCCTATTTACGTGTTTCTGCGGGTAAACTGTGTTCATAGGTACCAGCTTCCCAGACAATGCGGTCTTGTTTTGCTAACGCTTTCTAGTGCTCTTCTTCCCAAGGTCACTCCAATGGAGCTATATTTTTGCACAGAACGTCATGCATACTAACATTGAGCAGCTGCTGTTAAGTGCTAGCTAGTCGCCGCCGGTTCTAGCGACAGCATTGCTATGTGAACCCAGTAAGTCAGCAAGGGCACGAGTTCCGAGCTCATCGAGACGTGACTGGAATATATCTGTGCTCGGAAACTTCGAAAGTTTTTTCGGGAGGGGCTTTAACATCACCCCCCCCCCCCAATCTGGCTACGCCTGTGCCAGGAACCCACAGGAGTTAATTTCCAGCCAACCTAACCAGCCGCAATAGTTTAGGCTTCGGCGCGATGTTTCCGGATGTCATAACATGCAACATAAGTCTATATAGTTGTGATTCAAACGTACACACAAAGAAAGAAAAAAAAAGACGGGGAAATCACGCTTGGCTCAAACCCTCTTTGAACATCTACGCTCAGCCAGGTTTATATGGGTGTGAGCCAGACACGACCGAACTTATTTAAAATGTCTAAACAATCAAACAAAAGTTCACGAAAACGTATAGGATAGCACAGTTAAAGGCTCCTGAAAGTGATTTCACTTCCCCTGAAATTTTCCTTTCATATATATAATTTTTACAATCCGAGCGTTCGCGTCTGCGCCTCGCCGGAAGAAAAACTTGGTGATAATCTTCGTATCATATTATATGAAATAATTAAAAGAGGTATATTATGAGGCAGTCGGAAATCTACTGACGTTAAGTGTATAAGGCATTTCCAGGAACGCCGTAGAAACCAACTGTCAGGAAACGGCACACTATGATCACAAATACAAGCTTCAATCAAAATCGCACAATACGCACGAGAAATATACAAGCGTAAAAGCATTGCATGCGTCGCTGTCTGCATTTTTGCAATCACTGTTCTGCGTATTATTAATAATTCAAAATTACATAGCCGTTAGATGAACACAAATACATTTAGTCAACGAGGACACAACGGTGAAATCTAAGTATATAATAACGCAAGGGCAATCGACAAATATAGCATCAATATGAAATCTTTATAGATATCGGAAAAAAGGAAGATATCTCCACATTAATAGGGACGCTGCCCTTATGCAGCGCTACTGTGGTTCCAAAATTAAGAAGGAAATCGAGTCCAAGTAATATCGACGCGCATTAACCTGTCGGTTCCTCGGCAGACGCCTCATAGGCTGAAATACCAAGCGGCCAAAGGAGCCTCCGTGTGCTAGCTTGTATACCCGATTCCATGGAGGCATATCACTTGCTCGGGATGAGCCGAAGCTTCCTCGTACTACTTGAAAAGTACGCGGAAGACGTCCCACAGACACTCAGTACAAATCAAACTGACTGAGGAGGGGTGGGCTTGGGCGACGAGAAACTGGACGCACCCAGGACGGTGACTTCGGTCTTGTCGACGCCCCGGTTAAAGCCGCTGTGCAGAAGCTGTGGGCGCACTCGAATAGAGGCGCCACATTTTGTGTTGCTCCCAGGATCAGGGCCGACATCGTGGCTGTGTCTACAACGAGGTCTTGCTAAGGTTAGGAGCTGATCCGGGCTTTCGAGACCACGCTTGTGGACGCACATGCTGCGAAGACACTTTACGCCAAGTGCAGAACCACACGACGTTGTCTTTGATGGGGCACGTGCAGCGAGGGGCGATGACCTGCAACCAACAGGCGACCAATCTTCAGAATCGCAAGTGCTGACTCTGCGGTGATGTCTTCCGCTTAAATATTATATTGCGCAATAGATAAGTTCGTCACCCGTGCTAAGAAGAGAGTATTTACATAACCAGTTATAATTCAGTGTAAACGCTCATAGTATCGCAGAACATGTCTATTGCTCTCGTCATTTAGCTGACAGAATGAGAACGGCATACGGCTATAGCCCCCCTCCTCCCCCCCCCCTACTGCTGCTGTTGAGCCGTTTGTTATAACAATATCAGACGACATTCCACGTGCGAAATCCGTGGTGTAATTCTGCGGCACGCCTTGTAGTGGTGGGCTCCGACGTCACTTAGACCGCCCGCTCTCCTTTGACGTGCATCTAAGTCTACCCTCACGAGGAGGCCTTCTTTTTAATTAATATTATTTTTTATTTCCGCCCGATTTTTATGCGGCCACCGTGACTAACATTCGATTCCGGTGCCTTGAGCTTGGCAAGCCAACATCCTATCTGCTAAGCCACCACGGTGAGTTATGATCCGTTGTGACCATGCGAAAATTTCACATTGAAGAACTAATCACATCCCACAAGATTGAGGGAGACCTTTCATGCACCTTGATTATATTGAGATCGCTGTGCCCATGCAGTCGATAGCACCCCTCACCGAATGCAATGTAGCTTATTGAGACGTACGCTTAATAGCTTCATCGTCCCTCTAAAGCTTAGCATGAGCTATGGTAAGCGACAGTGCTATGCGATATGGGTCGCCTATTTGCTGACAACTGCTAGGTGGTTTCTCCCGCCATTGTAGGTTACACTTCTTTTGGGCACAGTAATCGCTGGTCCCGCACAACTCTGTTTACATTGATTGTCCCACCTGGAACGATATATGTATCACACTTGTGTTTATATATTTTGTATGAAATATGAAACTTCTTCATACAAGAACATTCAATGAGTAAAACACGATCCTGTTTGTAATTATTTCTCGCTAGCTCATATTCAAATTTTTCTACCAACTCCCCTACATCATAACGTGAACCCCGGTCCTGGATGCACAACTACAAGGTTGCTTCAAACAGTGTTAACACAAATGAACTCCAGACAATCATCATTCTGCAAACACTGTTAAATAGCGTCAGCCCACAGTGCAAAATGACTGTTTTCAGTCTAAGGTCGTCTGCTTATATGTAATCCGATCATTGCAGCCCATTAAGCTCTCTGAAAAACGAACGGTCTCAGCTGATACAAGGCGCAGCGTTATTGCAACTTCGTTCCTTGGGTGTCAGCTAAAATTCCCGGAAAACCCTGTAATAAGCCGTCAGGCTAAAAGCGTTAACCGACCACTGCCCTCGCCGAACGTTTTCATAGCAATCAAAGCAAAAACTTCCTCAAGGATGGATCAATGCTCATTTTAAAGAAATTCCTATGGAGAGTTCTGTAAGAGAAAATGCAGAAATACTCACCTGTGCGCTGCTCCGTTGGGAAAAGAACGAGGCCGGTCAATTAAAGGCTGAAGGAACCTCGCTGCGTAACAGCTGCCAGGTGCGTCAACCCCGGGACGGCCGCAGTGTTCCCCGAACAGAGCAGAACGTAGAAAGCGAGAGTTGTCGTCTTCGGGCTCTGCTGTCGATTTCTGAGTGCGCCGTAAATAGTTGGGTTCGTGGCCTGCGTGCTCAAGTCCACGGCGAGCCATTTTCTTCTCCAGTCGTGTCACCATGGAATTACGCTGAGGCCGCCCCTTCACGGTGGACACGACACGTCGCTGCAGTTGGCCTGCGTCCGTTGGGTGCCGTGCTGTGCTACACTGGGCGCGTCTTTGCAATCTTGCTGAACTTCCGAGGTGATGGCCTGCAAGACGAGCGAGCATCTTCGATGTGGCAAAATGGCGAAGAGCGCGCAGTGCACGAGACTGCGCGCATGCTTCTTCTTCTTCTTTTATATGAGAAGCATCTCTGGCAATCGGAAATTGTGCGGAACGAAAGCTATCATCATTATTTGTTCAGGTCCCCAAGAATGCGCGTGCACTTCTGTGCAATGCCCAGTGTGCGGCGCGCGCACGTGCTCTTGCCTCTTGCGACATGACCTCAGCCCGGTACTGCACTGGCAAAACTGCTGGTATTGGGCTCCGGTTGTTGAAGCAGAAGAACAAGCAGAAAATACAGTGTGCGTTGATAATACCGGTGCACATCCTCTCGCAAAGCTATAACAATGCTGTATGTGTGATGCCATATTTAATTTTGTAGCCGAATACAAGACTTATTCCCTGCCGATTCTATTACATCATCATCATCATCAGCCTGTTTAGGTCCACTGCAGGACGAAGGCCTCTCCCAACGATTTCCAATCCACCCTATCCTGAGCGAGTTGGTTCCACTTTATGCCCGTAAACTTCTTAATTTCATTGCTCCATCTAACCTTTTGCCTGCCTCTGTTGTCTTTTCCCTTTTTTGGTATACATTCCATTGCTCTTACTGTCCATGTGTTATCTTTCCTCCTCAAGACATGTCCTGCCCAGGTCCACTTCTTTCTTTTAGTTGATATAATAATATCAGCTACTCCTATCTGTTCCCTGATCCAGTCCACTCGTTCTTTAGCTGTTAGCGTTACCCCTATAATTTTTCTTTCCATTGCATATTGCGTGCTCCTTAGTTTCATCTCTGGTTGTTTCGTTATCCTCCATGTTTATGCACCATACATTAGTACTGGGAGAATGTAGTGATTGAATACTGTTCGCTTTAGTGAGAGCGGCAAGTTTCCAGTCATGATTTCGTAATTCCTTCCGAATGCGCTCCAGCCGTCCTTATTCTACGGAGAATTTCTTTTTCATGGGTAGGAGTTCCTGTTATTAACTGTCCCAGGTATATGTATTCGCTTATACATTGTTAGGGTTCATTCTCGATTTTGAATTCCTGTTCCTTAGCTAGGCTATTGAGCATAACGTTGGTCTTTTGCCTATTCATTTTTAACCCAATTTTAATACTTTCCCTGTTTAGGTCATCAATCATGTTTTGTAGTTCGTCTCCATCATTGCTAAAGAGTACAATGTCGTCTGCAAATCTTAAATTGCTGAGCTATTCTCCATCTATTCGAATTCCCTTGTCTTCCCAGTCTAGACGTTTGAAGATTTCCTCTAAACATGCAATGAATAGGATCGGGGAGATCGTATCTCCTTGTCTGACACCTATCCTGATCGGGATTTCTCTGCTTCTCTCATGTAGGAGTAGTGTGGCTGTGCAATCTTTGTATATGTTGTTTATGGTTTTCACGTATACGCCAGGTACCCCTTGTCGTCGTAGAGCTTCTAGAACTGCTTGTATTTCTATGGAGTCAAATGCTTTCTCGTAGTCGATAAACGCCATATAAAGAGGTTTGTTATATTCGGCGTACTTCTCAATTACTATGTTGATAGCGTCGAGTAACCTTTCCTAAATCCAGCTTGTTCTCTTGGTTGGTTAAAGTCGAGGGTTTCTCTTATCCTCGTAGAAATTACTTTTCTAAACAGCTTGTATATTACTGGAAGTAGGATAATTGGTCTGTAATTCTTTAACTCCTTTATGTCACCTTTCTTATGGATAAGGATTATATTAGCATTTTTCCAACTGCGGGTACACTACATGTCTTGACACATTTCGTGAAGAGCGATGCAAGTTTTTCAAGTAAAATATCTCCTCCGTCTTTGATCAAGTCGGCTGTTATACCATCTTCACCGGCTGCTTTACCGCGGGACATGCCTTTGGCAGCTTTCTATTCTATTACATCCCATTACATCATATTACATTCTATTACATCCTTTTCCTTATACAAAATGTCCGGGTTCTTCTTTATTTGTTAGCATTTTTTTTTTTGCAATTCAAAACTAGGTAAAAAAACAATTCCGCTCGTTTATGTTCACTGGTTTACGAAAAATCAAAATTACCTTTTTTTTTATCCCAGGCTAGGTTTAAGCGTCTTCACATTTCTTCCTCATTTATCTTTTAACTTTTTGTCCGCTTTTATGCTACCCTTCTCCTATACCTTGCGATTCACTGTTGATCCCCCGTTGTGGGTCCCGCCAGGGTTCTAGGTAAAAAAAAACAAACAAAACAGACAAATTTGCGTTTGTGCATAACTTCGCGACACAAGAGCATGCGTCTTCTCATTACGCGAAGCTAGCACAAACGCATAGCAAAGCGGGTGGGACGGCGTCAAGCCGAGAACAATCATGCCGCGTACGCCGCCATCTGTTGTTCGACGCAAACGCTTTCACGCTGAGCTCGGTGCGTAGCTTTGAGAACCCTTCGCCAGGCCTCGCAGCGCATTGACGATGTGCCGGACACAAACACGCACCAGCCAGGTGCTCGTCAGCTTAGCCGCTTCGGTAGGCTTGTGCCACTAATGCACGCTGCGCAATTCTTTTTCTCCGCGCATATTGAATGCACGAATGTTGCACATAGTTTACAGAGCTGTTTCATGTAAACGTGGCGTACAGTTAAAAAGCAATGGCCACGTCAAAATTTTCATTAAGATTAAAACACTGCCCACAATGGGAAGGTTGCGGGGTGGAAATGGCGCTCCCTGCTCAGAACAAGCAACGAAACAGACGTCATGTTTGGCGCATGGTGATGTGCTTATCGCTCAAGAGGAAAGTCCGCACCATTGTTCCCCCTCGGCGCTTGTGTTCGTTTCCATTGCTGTGGGAATGGATAGGCAGAGCCAGTAGGAGAATGGTAATCTAACACACGCTGGAGCTGTACCGTGCCTATGCATGAGTAGAAGCACATACCACGTCTGTATTACCATCTCACACGAACGGAATGTGAATAATACGATGGGTCTAGAACACGCTAGGCTTTCCGCAGTGAACATTAACGGCCAAGATATAATAGGGACCGGTATTTCCAACAAGTGCGAAGAACACACGAACTTGCAATTGGTGGCACACGCAGCGCACAATTGTGAAAATCCCCGGACAAAGACCAGGTAGAAAGAAATTATGAACCCTTTCCACTGTATTTATTATTTGCATAACGTGCAATGAGGAGCGCCCGCGCGTTAAGCCCGTCTCCTTCGTGCTTGTCCACTGAGAATCTACTGGCAAAAAGGCTTGTTGAACCGGTCATCACTACATATGCACACTGTTGAAGAAACTAAGTGGCGTTAAGATAAGAACAAATCTCACAGTATCTCTAGCTCACATTATTGCAAGCTCACTTTATTGCTAGCGTTCGCGTTACATGCGAAGCAGTTCTTTACATATCAAAACCAGCTCGCCCGTATCTATCTATCTATCTATCTATCTATCTATCTATCTATCTATCTATCTATCTATCTATCTATCTATCTATCTAATCTTCTGCGAAACAGTCATCATCATTTACGGAATTCTTAAAGGACAACTCCGGCGATTTTTCAATGTTCACTGATCTCAATAAAATTGTTAATATATATTTTCCTCGGTACTGTAATAATGTATACCGGCTAGGTCAGGCGAATGTAGGTCATTTAGTTTTGCTGTAAATGAATTTAAAATTTTTTAGCGGATTCTCACGCGGGCCACCCTGTGTTTTTGACGTCATCACCTCCGCGCTTCCTACCTGAGCCATCAGGCCTTCAAAAGCAAAAGGGCGGTACTTCAGCGCTCAAACCGTCGCTGTCATGATCAGAAAAGGTGGCATAACTCTATATATATCATAGTATGACCTCGCCACTGCCATTTCTTTGGTGCCATTTCCATATTTCTGGTGACGGGAAGGTTGTGACGTCACCACACACGCTGCACGAAGCGTCTATCCGTTTCGGTTTCGGTTTTCAATTGCTTATTTAAAATTATTGGTACATTTATGAGCAAACTGAACTACCCCGGCAGTTACAGGACTATCAGTACCATTGGAAAACATTGATATCAGAACATGGTGAAAAAAACCGCCGGAGTTGCCCTTTAAAGGCCTTCCACAGAACATTACATAAAGGTTCTGAGGGAGACACGTCAGTAAATAAAGTCATGTCGTGGCAGAAATCAAGAGTTCTGGACAAGAGCAGCGAATGCGAACAATAACACTCGCTGACACTTCTGAGGAGGAAGGCACAGAATCGAGTAGGTAATGTAAATTAGGCATAAAGACTATTATACAGAGTGGGATGCAAGACGCGAACACCAATAAATACTGTTAAAGATATTCTTACAACTAACAGTGTGGCCATGTTACGCAGAAAAACAAAAATAAAATAAAAAGCACGAGCATAACAGCCCACAATTCCCCTCGCTCTCTGTACTACCAGTGCCTCCAGCTGCACTGATCGCCAAATGCTAGAAGCTATCATTCTACATCGTTTAACATGTTGGACGAGAAAACATTGGTATTTCTTACATAAATGCCATCAAAATGAATTTGAATTGAAGTGTTCCTACAGCTTGACCATCTGCATTCGAATGTTTCATTGCCCCAGGAGGCGCTGTAACACAAAATTGTCCCTGTCACCCAGATTGGTCCTCTAATGCAAAATCTGAAGCGTATGAAATTTCCTGTTCATGCATCATGTTGGAAAGCAGTTGTAAATGAGTGCAGGAAGTGTGCGTGTACGTGGAATAACTGAGGCTCTATATATGGCCCTGTAAGTTTGAAACTGGATCCTTACATGCCACTATTTCAGTGGCAATGCACCTTTCGTTCATCCTTTTGATATTATTTCAAATTGGACAGGGTTAAGGGTTTCCTAACACCTTTCAGGAAAGTCAGATCGCCCACCAGTTCAGAGAGTGGTATGAGAAAGAGATCCCTTAAAAAATACGCAATACTTCTAAATGAACCACTTGCAAGAGTATGACTGCTCATGTGCCAGAGCCGGCGTCGTCTGCTTGGCTGGGAAACAGACGGGCGGCGAGCGCTGCATGCCTCTGGCCTTACGGCTCAGACTGATATTCCCGAAAACTGCGTGAATTCTCGCTGCACCGATATATCACCGGAAGAGAAAGTAGTATTTTATTTAGGTTTTATTCCGCGAATTGTATTTCGCAGAATAAAGCTTGAGGATCACAGCGATGAAGCCTTGCAGGATCTGCTGCAAGCACTTTGTGATTGCAAAGCAAGTTATAACGCGACAATGTTTTATCCTAGCGTCCACCACTATGCCACAATTCACTCCCGTAACGGAAGTGACGCCGACAAACTTACATATTCAGAGTTCTTTTATTGTATAGTAAGAAAGTTACACATGGACATCATACGAACATACAGCGGGAGGTGCCATAGTCACCAGACTGTGCAGGGGACCTCCCCTTAGAAATGAATAATATAAGTGAGTATGAAGCAGGAAAATGGAAACAAAATAGCAAAAATATTGTAATAATTGAGCTACTAACACTATAAAATGATTCCTTTAAAATGGTAATGACGAAACGATTATGCTGAGTGTAGATAATTACGAAAGTTTGGTTTTAATGTGTGAAAATAGGAGAGAATCATAACGTGATATGGCATTGAAAACCAGAGTAGTGTGGCTGAAAAGGAAGTAGTGAATTTACCGTAATTAGTTTCAGGTTTCGATAATAACTAGCTGTTGGTCGAAGCGAATCGTATAGACATGGAGTGAGGAAACTGGCTGTTAGTAATTATGGGGAAAGGGAGCTTAGCGTTAGTGAATTTGTGGACAAAAATTCCAAGTGAGCATATACTTGGGTTTTCTAATGACAGGATACCGTTAGATATGATATGGTGCTGATATGAACAACAAAGAAAAATAAGCAGAAAAAAATGGCAGATCCCACGTGCAGTGGGAATCAAGGAAATGCGAAGCACGCATCGGGAACGTAAAATGGATCTCCATTGTCTCGTTACACCGATTTGGGTACATATGAAGTTAACGAAACGGACGCAAGAGCACCAAGACTGTGGTATGTAAACCATGCCGCTATGACACACATGTCATGATTCTAATGTTATTACCTGTTATATTTACATTCGCCATGCAGTCGTGTTGTTCCACGGCAACTTTGGTATACATCCCATTAACGAAACGGCCAGGAGAGCACCAAGACTGTGGTACGTAAATCATGCCGCTCATGACATGAATGTCATAATTTCATGATGTGGCCTGTCATTTCACTTCCTCATGAAGTCAAGTTGTGGCATACCAATTTTCGTATACATCCCATTAACGAAACGGCCATGAGGGCACAAAGTCGTAGGCGCGTATTTACATTAGATAGATAGATAGATAGATAGATAGATAGATAGATAGATAGATAGATAGATAGATAGATAGATAGATAGATAGATAGATAGATAGATAGATACGCTCAAAGTCGCCGAAGTTCGATGATTGTAGAAATGCTTCACATTTGAAAATTCCGTTGATGCGCCGCGGATCGAGCTCACAGCCCCCTGCTCCACGATGAAAGGTGGGCGGTGCATTTGGGAACTGTTATCGGAGTATGAATGTACCATTCGTACTGCGATAACAGTTACAAAATCCACTCCACCAAATTCTTATCCTGCTTACGCCAATCTGATCCGTTGAATCCATGGTCGCTCCCTGCTATAAGTAGATGTGTTCGACTACTACATCCATCGTCTCTTTAACTATTTATTTATTTATTTGAAAGTACCTTACATGGCCACATGGGCATTGAGCAAGGGGGGTTTCACAGAACTTGTATAAACGAAAGGTATATAGACAAAGCAAATGACGTAAGCAAAAAAGACAAGTGAAAAGCACAGCATAAGCAAACAAGTAATACAAAAAATGCTACAAAAGGTGAAATTATACAAGAACGATGCACAGAAGCTAACATCAAAAAGTGAGAAACAAGTTACGTAGTATAATATAGTGCATAATAAATTACACAGAAAATACAAGTGACACAATGTATATTATGGCATAACGAAAAAAAGGAAAAAAGAATGGAAAAAAAAGGGGGGGTGAAGGGAGGACTACAATTTCAAGGCTATCGCGCATGTAACTGCGCGAGCACTGGATGACCACTGAGTACACTAATCACAACATTAGATAAGTTAGTCAGACCATGGTCTGTTGGCGATATGCGTGTTAAACGACTGACTGACGAAATTTCATTGAGTTAGTTTATGCGACTATGGTATCAGGTAGGCTGTTCCATAAGCGTATGGCACGCGGAAGCGCCGAATGGTTGAATGCGACAGTGTTACCGTATATTCGCGTGAAGCTTAGATTGTTGTGTAGTCTACGGGATGTGTGCGGTGATGTATGCAGGCCTAAGATATGATGGTCGAACTGGTACACGTATTTATGGAATAGCAACAGGAGGGCAATATTACGACGGTCGTTTAACAGTTCGAGGGAAAGAGAGAGTTTTATTTGTGTCACACTTGAACGATAATTATAGTTCTGGGCAATGAAACGAGCGGCTGTTTTGGATTGATTCTAATGACGTAATCAGATACTTTTGATGGGGAGACCAGATAGAAGAGGAAAGCTCAAGCTGTGGGCGGACAAATGTTTGGAAAGAAAGCTTGCGAATGGGCGAGGGCGAGTTTCGAAGGTTACGACGTAAGTACCCTAATGACCTGGCAGCGTTGGCACATACGTTGGTAATATGGGTAGTCCATGAGAGGTTCGGAGTAAGGGTGATGCCTAGGTATTTGAAAGAAGAGGCCTCGGATAAACAGCTGCTATTTATACTGTAACAAAAGTTGGATTTTGAATGCTTCCTGCTAAAGGACATTACTTTGCATTTCGTTGAGTTCAGATGCATTAGCCATGTGTCACACCAATCGGTAATTAAGTTGAGGTCTTCTTGAAGTGCCATGTGGTCGGTGGAACTGTGAATGCGAACCATTCTTCTATTCCGGCGTTGTTAAACATTTTGGTTCTTCGCGTATTAGTTTTTTTTAATCCCCGACTCCCCTTCGCCTTTGCAATTCAGTGATCACGATTACAATAAGTAGAATACGTATTGTGTGCGGCGACGCTTTTGACTGCCTTATATGGCTTGATAATAAATTGGATATTTGCCAATGCACATCAATTTATTCAATAAAAAGCCAACGCACAAAACAAATCATGAGAGAGTCACAGGCGAAAGCTTCGTACGAGAAACAACGGCGGTGGGCCTCTCTAAAATCTTCTCTCCGACTGTCATTGCCCGTCCCTACGACGACGGGATGGAATGTCGATGAGATCTTGATCAACCGTCGCCAAGGTTCGCTCCATGGCTCAAGTTCAAAGTTTCACAAGTTAACCCACGACAAGATGAGGCGAGCACGTGCTGACGAACGCTTGGTGGCAGCGAAGACATCGGCTCGTCTGACCATCAGCATGTCTGTACCGCAGCCGCTTCGCCTCCGATCGACTCTCGGAACGCTGAACCTTACGCTGAAAAACATGAGGCGAGAGCAGGGCCACGTTCGTGCTGTCGCACGATTCTGCCAATTACCGGGCACGCCTCGTCTGGCTGTGGGTACGTGACCACTTGGATGATGTAGGGGAACACTGCCTTGCTAGGACGGAAGCGGTCAAGCGGTCGAAGCCTATCGTCGAAGTAGGCGTCCAGGCTACAGCTGAGGACACCGAACGTGGAGACAAAGGTGGCCGGTCGGTGTCCCATATTCCGAGCGTGATGCCTGACATGCTGGCCACGAGCAAGTTGGACAGCAGCCATCGGCCCGCAAGCAGTATGTTCGACTTGCAGTTGACGACGTAGGCTGTGCGTAAGCTCTGTTTTTGCAGGGCTTCGTACGGTGTGCAGCCGCCGCATCTGCAGCGCTTGCACTGCCAATGAAGACCCTGGTCGTCTGCAGGTCCGCTTACGCAACGCCACTGGGCGAGCGTCAGGTTGGCGTATCTCGAACTCCAGATCGTGCTTCGCGGGTAGGCGGCACGTAGACCACTTGCAAAAGGATGGCGCGTAATGCAGGAGCTCAGTGAAGTGCGTGACGAAAAGTACGAGTGGCGGGGTAGGGCCTCCCGAGATGACAGCGGCAGTCGTCGACCTTGCGGCGGCTTCCGCTACCACGCGCTCTTCATGAAGAAACTGGTGGGACCGTCGTATGCTGACCGCGGAGTGTCCTTGGATAGGACCAGCAGTGAAAACGGTTGTCGTCGTTTCCGTCCAGCAAGAGAGAAATCTCACTGGAAATGCAGAAGACGGCACCTTCCAAGGACGACGTGCCAAGCTGGCATGAACGAACGTCAGTGTAGCGCAAGCCACCACGTGCCCACGCTCGCTGGCTGACGCTCGAGAGCTCGGTAGAGAAAGACGAAGGCATGCAATGCGCAAAACTATGATTTAATGCATAGGGTAATGTCGATGTGGTAGTGGTCATAAAACTTTCTTTAACGTCGAAGTGTGCAGCGGGTATTCACCTTCGATTGCCCCAGTAGGTTAACACAAGCCGAATTTCGATGTAGCCATGGTTGCCTAGAAATTCTGATTGCCCAAGTCATTTACTTGAATAACAGAAGTGCCGTCTCGACTCGTAGCTCAACTGCCTTTTTCCAATCTCGAAGGCAAACAATACAACTTTAATGCTATAGCGTTAATAAGCTCGTTTCCAGAACTCTGCGTTGGTGGCGTTGATTGTTAGCGGCAAATGGTGGCAGCGACAAATGCTAAACACAGGTCGAAGAATGCTTACATCGCCGCTAAGTTCGCTTTGATTTGATTTGTCTGATCCCTTCTATAGATTTAACAGATATCGAAAAAGAGTTGTTGTGTCGTCGCCGCGGCCGTACAGGATGCGGGCGCTGAAGAATAACAGTGCCTTGTCGCAACGAGCGTTGAGAACGATGGGCGCGTTTTAGTCAATGAAAGTGCGAGTACGTAAATTTAGTAACGAATGTGGAGATGGTATGTGTGGTTAACAGGTCGTGTTTTGCGCTGACTCGTTTTGTGTTCGCGGAGGGCGCTATGAGCAGCGACAAAGTTTGGGCAAGGTACAGACGAGAAAGAACAGGACAAGAATTTTTTCCCCGATACGGAAATATGGAATATGCTCCGTACCTTCTCAAAAGACGAAGCTTGATACGGCTTCCTAACAAGGTGCCGTCTTCTGCTGGCAGCAAGCGATGACATACGTGTTCATTGCTGATCCTATCCAAGGACCCTCCCGCGTCAGCAGGCGACGGCCCTAGCTATTTCGTCGAGCAGGCTACGTGGTATAGCGGAAGTCGCTGCAGGCTCCACGACTGGCGCTGTCATCTCGGGAGGCCCTTATCCGCCGGTGATCTTTTTTACACACGCGTACTTTTCCGAACCCAGCGACGTACAGTCATGTGTATCCAGAGCTTTGCACTGCAGATTGCAGACTATGAGGAGGTAGAGCCGACCTTCACCCCCTCATATGTGCAAAAAAAGCGCACCAAAGCATAACCGTTCCCTCCATGAACCACCCTACACAGAGGAGTGGGACAGAACCGGACTCGCGGGTACCGATCGTCGAGATGGCCGAGTACGCCGCCAGAGCAAGAGGTCTGGCCCCCTCCAGAAGAGGGGTACGAGCCCTCCGACTCCCCTCCTGCTTGAACCCCATCCTGGACAAAAATAAAGTTTGTTGCGACTGCCACTTGTGAGACAATGAAGAGCGCGCTAGCACTTGCGCGCCTGATCCACTTCCGCCCGTCTGTGCCGAATGATATTGCGTTCCACTGTTAAGGGCGAACCCTAAGCTCCTTCCAGTTCTTAGCAGATGGACACTTGCAGTAGATACCTATCGTTTACGTCTTTTATAACAGAAAATTTGCAGCCAAAGGAATAATGTTGTTTTAGATGTTAGTGCAAGAGATGTAATGTTAAAGTTTCCGTCAAGCTTATGTTGGCGTCGCTCACACGCGAAAAGCGATTCTTGGGAAATAGCACGGGGGCACTGTTTTAAACTTAAACAACGTTAAAACCTTTCGAATAGGTATTCAATCTGAACAGCCACGCTCATTAGTTTTGCTTCATGTTTTCACGCTAAAAAGGAAAGAAGAAATTTTTTCGATAACGAAGATAAAGCTGGCATGGAGTGTGAATCGACGCCGACAGTTGTAGCATTGAAAACATTATCTATGACACCTAGTGATCTTAGTCGTCCGTTTGAATGTGATGCAGTCATTTCTGCACATACAGAAATGCTCTAACGATAAAGAATAAAGGCTTAGTCACAAGTATGAGGGCTTGCATCATTGCACTCACAAGATTCCCCGTTCTTGAAATAGCAGTAATTTTTAAATTTTTTCTTTTTTATAACATTCTTTTTTTTGGCTCCAGGAACATGAACAAGTGCGAAGGCTGGCCTCGCAGACACGTTGCATGAAAATAAGAAAGTCCGAATTAAATGAAACCCATAAACAGTGCGGTTCCGTTCCACGCGAAGGTTGCATGTAAATGAGGTGATGGTGTGGAGCTTTAGAAAATTCATTTACCTAAAGAAAAAAAGTAACTAAAATTCACTAAGCGGACAATTCAAATGGGGGGGAGGGACAAAAAATGAGGCCGTATGGCTCTGCTGTAAATAGAGATAGAGAGTTTA
>CM023481.1:39509035-39812996 GCA_013339685.2 Hyalomma asiaticum | reverse complement strand
ATAAATTCCACCGTACCCGTCATTTGCCTTCGCTGTTTTTCCTACTTTTCCGCCTTCAAAATGCCTCGTAGCGTGTTGTACTTCGCCGTCCCTTCCACACTGGCCACTCACATCGCCTTACACGGAATCACCGAAGTGCCCTTTCACTGCGACAGAAAGCTGAGCGAGTTGCCAAGGGTTCATATCGCGCGAACAGGGCCTGCAAAACACGGACACAAGGGAAGAGAAGTGGTGTCCGCTCCTCTTGCCTTGTGTCCGTGTTTTGCGCGCCCTGTTCTTTCCATTACTCACTTTCACTGCGGCTTCAGTGTGCGTGTGGCCGTGCACGCTTTAAAGGTGACCAGGCGGGCTCGTGCGAGAGACTGCGTCCGCAGGCGTGGCGCGAGATGACGCCATTAGCTCGACCGCGGCGGTCATATTTTTGGTGGAGGCGAAAATGCCAGAGGCCCGTGTACTCTGCGTTTTCAGTGCACGTTAAAGAACCCCAGGCGGTCGAAATTTCCGTAGCCCTCCACTACTGCTTTTCTCTCCTTTTTATTGTCTCTTTCACTCTCTCTTTCCCTACCCCCACGGACGCTTAGCCGTGCCCCCGACATGGGCTGCAGAAATTAGTGTCCTTTCCTTCATCGAACCACAATCATCATTAGTTCGACTTTTTGTCGCGTCCCTGCTGGCGTCACTTTTTATGGCGATTGCAGCTGCTAGCGACGTAAGGGAAGTTGACATCTCGTGACACTAGAGAAGGCTTGCAATGAAACGCTCGAAAATGATAAAAGACGTTGTAAAAATGTGGTAATGGTTCTAGTTAGTGGTTGTATAGGATAGATATGATAAGGAGGATTGATTTGTTTGAGCGAATTGAGTGAATCTTTTTTAGCCTAGAGCATAGGTAACATCTGGGGAGGTGCAGGAAGTCGTTGGGGAGGAAAGGTGCGGGGGTTGGGGTCCTATAAATTCCCGCTTTATGGTTTGAATTGGGGCAACAACACGTAAGCGTGACAGTCTCGTTTTTTTTTTTTTGTAAAAAAAAATACCGCGATGAGAAACAGCGACACACGCTTTCACGAAATTCTGGACCACCATATTGGCTATAGGTCACTTCAGCTGGGATTTCGTCGCAGGACGGCGCCAAAACATCCAAGTCAATCAGGAGCTCTCCAGCTGTGACCATACAGCAAAACCAAATGGATACACGATTTATAAGCAATGGCATATAGCCAGGGAAGGGGATTGGAAGAGTCCAACACGCCCCCCCTCCCCCCGAAAATTTTACTTTGTATGCATAAGTCCTCGCTACGCCCCTGTCTGGAAAGGCCGCCGCCCCCATCTCCCCCACCTTTAACATTTGTCTCCTGTCTGGAACCTTCACATCTATTCTTCGCTATCATAGGCTATGCTGCCACGTTTCCTTTGCTTTGTACCTCACTGCGCAGTTGGTTGCATCCACGGGAGCCGCGCGTGTTTAAAGGGGCTAGGAAAATCCAGACAGTGCTCGTCTTTCCTTCAAAGCACCTCGCTGCTCGTGATCCGGGCTCCTCACTTTTCCGATCTACCTACAATCAATGCCAGCCACGAGTGTCATCTGTTTTCGTCTTTGCATACGTCAGCCGCTTCGCACACTGACGCGTCTTCGCCGATTTTCGGAGGACTCCAATTTTCCTTCCCGAGTCTCTCCCTTGTCTTTCTACTACATAAGTATTGCTATTTTTATGTATATTTCTGATGACGAAAGCACGCGTGCGAAGTGAAAACCGACTAGTTAAAAAAACAAGTACGCAGAATGAATAAACCGTGCAATCCCGTCCTGCCCAGAACTTACTATACGGGCGAATGTGAACACGCATCGTGGTTGGGCGCATTTTGTTCCGCAAAATTTTCCTTCCTGTGAGCGAATTACAGAAAACAAGAATGCTGCAGGAATATATATATATATATATATATATATATATATATATATATATATATATATATATATATATATATATATATATATATATATATATATATATATATATATATATATATCGCGTTGCCCACGACATCCATCTTACTGCAAGGATATTCTCGTTACCGTAATGCGCTATTTGCGCCTATGTTCGCCCATTTCTATTTGCAACATCTTCATGAAAGCGCGAGCATGACTACGCGGGCGCATGAAAAGATAAGCCCAGTTGTTCTTCGGCTATGCTCAATAAAATACGTGCCTTGTGATTTACTCTTTCAGCCACAAAGCAAGCAAGTGTTAGTGAACCAGATTGTGCAAAGTGATTGCATTACGTGGTCACGACTCCGATCAACTAGGGTGAATGAGCTGATTATGAGCAATTGAGCGGTACCACTGTTAACGATAAAATCAGTTCGCTGTACAACCGCGCCCCGCACTCACCAGACCGCTTTAGTAATCTCGCGTAAATATTTCCACTCTGCAGGCGAGCTGAAGTGCGCTCATTCAAAACAAAGTGCCTCTCCCCTGGCCCTTCCAAACTCCCTTGTTTTCTTGTAAAAGTAAGCGGCAAAGCACCTGGCCGTGGAAGCTTTTATCAGTTAGGCTGTCGCACTGCTGAGCTCGAGGAGACGAGTTCGGTTCCCCGTCACGGCGACCGCATTCCAATGGGAGCGAAATTCACGCGCCCACGAACGTACGCACATATCTCGGAGCCCCAGGAACTGAACATTATTCTGGAGTACATCTTATGTAGCTAACGTTAAGCTCATGCATGCCGTACTCTGTTAATATAGGAAGTAATAAATGACTTTAGAAATTACCACTTATGGCCTCATCATCATCATCATCATCATCATTATGTCCATTGCAGGACGAAGGCCTCTCTCAATGCTATTTATCGTTTCCTGTCCTGCGCGAGCTGATTCCATTTGATGCCTGCGAATTTCTTAATTTCGTCACTCCATCTTACTCTCTGTCGTCCACGGCCATGCTTACCCTCTCTTGGTATCCAGTCCTTCGTTCTAACTGTCCATCGGTTGTGTGGTATTCTCATCACGTGACCTGCCCATGTCCATTTTTTTCTTCTTCACTTCGACTATTATGTCGGCTACCCCTGTCTGTCCCCTAACCCACTCGGCCCTCTTACGATCTCTTAGAGTAACGCCCGTCATTTTTCGTTCCATCTGTGTAATTCTTCAAGTTTCTGCACCGCGTGTCAGTACTGACAAAATGCAGTAGTTACGTAATTTCCTCTTTAGTGACAATGGTAAGTTTCCGTTCATGAGTTGGGAACGTCTCCTATATGCGCGCAATTCCATGCTTTTCCTTCGGTGTATTTCTTTTACATGAGTGGCTTCTCCTGTCAGTACCTGTCCTATAGATATGAGCATTCAAGTACGACTTCTAATGTCTAGTTTTCAATCGCGAAGACACGTTTTTTTTCGCCGTGTCACCGAGCATTACCTTTGTTTTCTGCATGTTCATCTTTAATAAGCTCTTTCCCGGCTTAAGTCTACAATCATCTTCTGTAGTTCGTTGCCATCATTGATAAAGACTACTGAGTCATCGGCGAAGCGCAAGTTACTCAAATATTCGCTGTTAATCCTTACTCCTGTTTTGTCCCGATCTAGTCTTTTGAAGATTTCTTTCAAACGTGTAGTAAATAGCATTGGAGAAATTGTATTGTGAGCAACTACTTTTATTCTAGGCGAGCCTCGATCTATGGCGACCAAGATGGAGAGCGAGCCAAGCAGGATCAATGTTGATGGGGGGAAAATGTACAAGTGATGATGATGTGCAGAGATGAAGAAGAGCCAGTCATATGTTGAGCTCACAGTATCTTTTTGTCTGACATCCTTCTGTATTGGGATTTTTATGCTTTAGATTGGCTGTAGTCTTCATAGATGTTGGCCATTATATTGACGTAACTATCACATATTCCTTGACGACGCAATGCCTCCAGAACTGCTGTTGTTTCTACTGAATCAAAAGCCTTTCGTAGTCTATATGAAAGTCATATAGAGGGGTCTGCGGTATTCAGCAGATTTCTAGATTACTTGAATGATCACATGAAGGCGGTCAATTGTGCTGTATCCTTGTCTGAACCCTGCTGGCTCTCTTGATTGATTAAATTCAAGTGTGGCTCTCATTCTGTTTGAGATAACCTTTGTGAATGCTTTGTATAGTGCCGAGAGTAGACTGATCGGCATCTCCCTTCTTGTGTAATAATAAAATGTTTGAATTTCTCCAACTACTGAAAGGAAGTGCTCATTACACGGAGTTGAATTCTTTCCACGAATTCCATTAGCATCTTCCCTCTGCTATTCCTATTCGCAACTCCAGAAAAAGTGGTTCATCTGGCAAAATTGCTGAGAAAAACAAAGATGGCTTCTATATCCAGGGTCACGGCCGCGCTTCCGCTTAGCGCTGTGCTAAAGTTTTTCGATTGCGGGTTCGAATCACGATGCTTCGTCGAATGCGAAAGGGTTCTTGCTGCCGAACATCTGATATTAATTGGTCTAAAAGATTTGAGCGGCGAAACAGCGGAAATAATTGCGCTGTGCGTTCAAACGTCGCACTTGTTCGCAGACCCGCATCAGATTTTCTTAAGGATCAAGAGCCTTTCCAGCGAGCCTGAAGTTGAAGCAGGCCTATCCGAAAGATGCAAGCACTTGTGCGCGGCGTTGCTCCATTGAGTACAAATGCGTCACTTATAAACGTGCTAAAAGAGTGCATTTCTATGCGCGGTGCCGGAAGACCTGGAACCAGCCGATCCAAGGTCGACCTCGAAACGCGGCATGGTATCGAATTAGCGCGGGCTGTAAAACAGCCCTGAAGTTCCTTAATCGACGCCATGCAGCCTCGAAACAGCCCGAAAAGGAAAGAATCCTTGTTTTGTGGGGTTTTACGTCCCAAAACCAGTTCTGGTTATGAGAGACGCCGTAGTGGAGGGCTCCGGAAATTTCGACCACCTGGGGTTCTTTAACGTGCACTGACATCGCACAGCACACGGGCCTCAACATTTCGTCTCCATCGAAATGCAGCCGCCGCGGCCGGGATTCGATCCCGCGACCCTTGGATCAGCAGCCGAGTACCTTAGCCACTAGACCACCGTGGCGGAGCAGGAAAGAATCCTCATCAACAGACTTTTGTTGCGTGCCTCAGTGCGTGTCATCGCGATGCAAAGACAGCAACACGTCGTTTCGTCGGTTCCCCAAAGAAGCAGACGACGCTTCGCGACAGGGAAACATGGATTAGTAACTTGCGCATCGGCAAGAAGGTGATGGGAACTATGCTAGTTTGTTCCAGGCACTTCACTCGCGACAATTTCTTCCTCGCCGGTGAGTACGCAGATTGTGTGTGCGCGCGTTTATTATCGTGCGCGCTTTTCGAAGAGCCGGAGTGTAGTTTAGTTTAGGCAAGCGCGTGAACAAAATAGCGACATCGTTTATACGTGTATGTCTGGTAACGTTTTCTGAGCGTGTTTATGCTCAAGTTGAACCGCGGTAACATTATTGCTGACGTACTTTTGCCCGCATGCATCGTAGTAAGTAAATATAAAGCGAGCGCTTGCCTTCGTTCGCCGCATTCGTCCCATGCGCGTGCTGCGCCTCGTAATTTCTTTGGTGGTTATGTAGGTAATGTGTGATCGTTTAACGTAGCGCGTTTGCGTTTCGAGCTCATCTGGTGACAACTGAGGATTTATTGCGCTCGTTCCAACTTTTGAGCCCTCGACCTGTTCACCGCGCCTCTAAGTTTGTCTTCCGGCACCGCGCATAGAAATGCACTCCTTTAGCACGTTTATAAGTGACGCATTTGTACTCAATGGAGCATCGCTGCGCACAAGTGCTTGCATCTTTCGGAGAGGCCTGCTTCTACTTCAGGCTCGCTGGAAAGGCTCTTTATCCTTAAGGAAATCTGATGCGGGTCTCCGAACAAGTGCGACGTTTGAACGCACAGCGCAATTATTTCCGCTGTTTCGCCGCTCAAATCTTTTAGACCGATTCATATCAGATGTTCGGCAGCAAGAACCCTTTCGCAATCGACAAAGCATCGTGATTCGAACCCGTAGTCAAGAAACTTTAGCACAGCGCTAAGCGGAAGCGCGGCCGTGACCCTGGATATGGAAACCATCTTTGTTTTTCTCAGCAATTTTGCCAGATGAACCACTTTTTCTGTAGTTGCGAATTCGCACGAAGTTCCCTGTATAGGTAAGAACGGAAGTGCATGTTGGTCTGGCAAAATGGCATTTGAACTTTGTGGCTGCGATCACTGCGAGATGAAAGGTAACATGGCAGCGAGAACAAAGTGCTTTTCAGTCTGAGGTTTTGTGAAAAAGACCTTATGAAAAAGACATAAGCGGTCCTGCTTCCTTCTTTTGGAAAGGGTGGCGAGGTCAAGAGAATTTTTCATTGCAGTAATACTAGCAGTGTGAGAATAATAAGCAACAATGTACCGAGCTGAACAATTCTGGATAGTTTCTAAGGCAGTTTCTAGGGTAGCACTGTGAGGGTCCCAGAATGAAGCAGAGTACTTAAGTTTAGACCCTAAGTAATGCTTTATAAAGAACTTTTAAAGAAGCTGGACTCAAAAGAAAGTTGCGACGTAAAGACACCTGGGTGCAGTTCGCTTTGCGGTTGCGCTTTGCGGGTGCAGGTTAAAGGGTTAATGACGTAGTTGATGTGCGTTTTCTATGATAAATTGCTGTCTATGTGGACACCTAGGTATTTGTAAGTTGTGACGGAGACCATATTGGTATAAAGAGGGGACATGCATTCGGTTGATCTTCGGGAGAACCGCATTATTTTAAATTTGTTGACGTTTAATTTCATGAACCAAAGTGAACTCCAGGATGTAATGCTATCAAGATCTGATTGAAGTTGTGAACAGTCAAGAGGACTAGTTGTTACTCGGTAGAGGACGCAATCCCCAGCAAATAGCCTGATTGTTGAGGAAACGCAAGTGGGAAGGTCATTAATGTAAATGAGGAACAATAAGGGGGACAAAACTAGAAGTGTGGGACGTTCTGAAAGGCGATAGCAACCTAGCTCGCATTGGCATCCTCGATGGGTGCTTAAAGGGATCCTGAACCACCATTCGTGCTTGGTTTTGAAAACGGCTGGATGTGTATTGAGAGCCTCTCAGAAGTTCCAAGGCCGAAATAATTTTTCAAAAAGGTTTGTCAGGAGCGAAGATATTGCGACGAGAAAACCTTCCTTTCCAGTTCTGTCTCAACTCTGCAGAATAGAGCCCGTAGAGCTCTAGTGGGCGGTGTCGAAGGAGGTGCCCCGCCCACTGCGTTACATCACCAGGCTTCAACGTCGTATCAGAGTGACTGATCGAAAGCGTTCGACTGCCGAAGGCTGTTGGCAGCGTGCGCTTGTGGCCGCCCGCTCATTCAGCGCCTGAGCTCGGTGCGCGCACTTAAGATCACTGCATTTTTTCGATCCTCCGAAGCTTTGTTTTCGTTTACCACACACGTTTAGGCTCGGAGGTTCGCGCATTTACTGTATCAGCGCGCTGCTTGTCGTCGATGTTGCGCGTACGACAGCGTCAGGATAAACTGCACAACTATTAACGCTGATCTACCTTCTTCTGCATAACCCCAAGGTAGTTAATGGTTGATTAGAGATTGTAGACGGGTTAATCATACTGTCGGGCTCGAACGTGCGACTAATATGACTCTAAAGAAATACCGTCAGGACTCGGACCCACAGGTGTCGGCAATGTGCAATAAGATGCGTCCAGATGCGGTGATGCGGATGGATTAATATAAAATGTGAATGCACCATATACACACTAGTTCCGTTTTAATAGCACAGCTGTTCAATTTATTGGTGAAACTGGAAAATCAGCAAAAAACTCCGCTATGCTATGTAATGCTATAGCATATAACTATGCCAAGCTATAGCAAAGCCAACATAAGCTTCCTAAAACTAGTTAGGTAAGGCCTAATTAGGCTAAGTCTAATTCATTGGAGCCTAATTAAGACAAATAAGTGAAGTCAAGTTCAGACAGGAATAATTAAGCCAAGCTTATCTAATTCTATGTTAATTACACTATTACAATAAGGCATGCCTAATTAGATTATACTAATAATTAGTGCGTAATTAGGAGATAATGCTAATTAAGACTAGCCTAAATACGGTCAATCAAATTAAACGAGGCGCAATTAAGCTAATATATTTATTGTAAGCTTAGGCTATAGGCCGAGCACAAGCCAGGACTGAACCATACGTACGTTATCACTAATGAAGTCAAACATAAATTAGCCAAGGCTAATTATTTCAAGGTTAATTAAGCTATGACTAATGAAGGTAATCCTAATTAAGATGAGACTAAATAGTTCAGGGATAATTAGGCTAACACAAATTTTATCAAGTCTAATTGAGGTAATGCTCATTAGACGGCGCTTGACTATGGTCTAGCGTAAACGGCAGACTAATTAGTCCAAGTTTAATTAGGATAGAACTAACTGCCCAATCATAATTATGCCATTTATAATGAAGTCCAGCTTATAAAGTCATACCTGATCAGGTCTAGTCTAATTAGGCCGAGCCACATAATTTAAGAATTAGGGCCGATGACTAATCAAGTTATGACTAAGTCGAGCCTAAATGAGCTCCGTCTTAAGCGACGCCAATCAAGCCATAAATTATAGGCGTAATCCATTTCAATCCACACTAATTCACCTTCGTCAACCCTAATCTGCTGTAATCCATCTTAATCCACCCTAATGCGCCTTAATCAGCTCTAATCCGCCCAAATCTACACTAATTCGTCCCAGTCCTTTAGTTCACCTTACGCAAGAGATTTTGGGTGCGACTCCAGTCATGTTATTGAGTTCGAGTCCTAGAAGGCGGCGCATTGGAGTTCAATAGGGCGTAAACCAGTCTACAATCACTGATCAACGGTTTATTAAAGTTTGGGAATCCTTTATCATTTCTTACAGGCTACTGGCATGCATTCATTGGCTTCTTGGGAAACATTTATGGTGAACTTTGCTCCGCACCGTTTGCGTCGACGCCGAGGTAGTTTACAGGCACCCTCCTATGGCATCAACGAGACTTCTGCATTAACAAATGCATTTGTACATATATATCCAGCAACTATTTTGCCTAGGCGCTCACAATGCAAGGAAGAGCGAGCGCACGGCACGCGCGCTTTCGGTTTTAAAGAACGCGTGCTGCGAAGGGCCCGCACACGGGTGTGGCGGGCATGTCTGCCATCAGCAGCGATGCTTATTGTATAATTATGCTCTATGAAGAAACAAAGCATGCGCAAGGAGCCAGAGAAGAAGCCTCTTGTTGAGTTGACTCCTGGGGAAGTGGAAACATGGTGCTCGGCTTGTGAGCGCTACGCTTCGCGGATGACTAGAGCATTTGGCTGAGACGTTCATTACAGCGTAGGCTAGCCGTAGAATGTGTTTTTTTTTCACCAAGCCCGGGGGGTGGTTCAGGACCACTTAGCTTCGGTCACGGCCGGCACAAAGAATTTTTGTTGGTCTCGGTTGATGAAATCGGAGGTTGGACTGAAGCCCGTCTGGTGGGGAACAAATGTGACGACCTTTAAGTGAACACCGGCCAAGGAAGTTCACAAAAGTTATAGCGTATGCAACGACATTTCGGTGCTGAACAATGCTCCTGTACGGGACCCTAAACGTTGTTGTATATGATTCAACGTTTATAAACTTGCTTGGTCTTGGTTGCAGACGTTATACGGGCTTTCCGGATCGTATTGAGCGGGAAACAAAGTATCAACTATTGCGAACCACACACACACACACACACACACACGTACACACGTGCGCGCGCGTGTGTGCGTGAGAATAAGACAATATATTGTCTTTATTTCTTTATTTTCGTAATTTTTATAAAAAAATATTGAAATATATTGGTGTCGTCGTCATCAATACATTATTTTTTATTTTAGATGCGAAGCAGCTCTTTGACTAGCCTGTGTAACGCTGTCCCTCCGTCCGCACAAGCGCGAGGCAACGCGCTTCCCTCGGCGCAGGTGTTGGAGCGGTGCCAAGTAGGTCACGCCGCAGCTGGTTGTTGACGTCACGCTCCCTTCGCACACTTCCCTCGCAGGTGCGCGCGTACGTCACTCTCTCCCTCACCCGCAGGAGCGCCCGCAGCTGCCGGCTCCAACGCCCGCTCGCCTCCCGTGTCTGCGTTTCAAACAAACGTTTACACCAGTAAACGCTACACCGAGTTTCGCTTCAAACTGTTCTTCCAGCACCCGCGTTCTTCCAGCCACCCGTGCGCAACGCTGCTGCTTCGCATCCCATCAGGGTTCCCTTCGGGGAGATGGTCCAAGTTTTCTTTATTATTTTCCTATATTTTCGCCCTACTCATTCTCCTTCCCATCATTGTTCTTTTCTCCGTACTATACGGCAAAGTCTGTTATAAAAGGTCATACTGGCCTGTGAATATTGTTAACATGGCTTGAGAAAGGTCGGGCTCCGACCGAAACGTTGATGCAACAAACCGTCGTTCTCTCAGAGGCGCATCATCAATTCAGTTTATTTGATGTGGGGTTCTGCTTGTCAAACTGGCTAATTAATAAAGCATATAGGATTTGGAGTGGCCAAAGTTTAGGCGACGTGTCGCAGTTTCAGACATCGCGTTTTCTCTCTATTCCCTTGTTTTGTTGCGTTCGCCGCCTGGACAAGAAAATCCGGTCGTGTCAATGCGAAAAACCATCAACTCTTATGTGACCGTCTCACTGTGTTTGCTAGCTGCAGCCAACAGTGTTCGACCTCGATGAGGGTGGCAATGTGGGTGTGTTGGTGAGCATCTTAGCGCTGTGGTGTGTCAGGTGTGTCTTCCTTTTGTCCGCGTTCAGCGTGCGCTAACATCAAACTCAAGTGTTCTGCCTGTTTGTATGCTCGATCAAACACTCATTTTGTTTGCCTCTTGGAGTCCACATATCATGCATCTCAGCATTTTTTTAATTATTTTTAATGCACACTCCCTGTGCGAACACGGAGCAATGGTGGGTAGCTAGGAATTTCCGCAGAACACAAAAGTGATTGACGTGCACGAGCTGTTCCCATCTTTTTCAAATCTGTTGTACATATGAAACACTATAACAAGTTTCGGGCGCTTCCGCGACGACTTATTAGGCAGCGTGACTAAAACACAGATGGCAAACTTTCTCTCACAAGTGAGAACGTTTAGTTTCTACACCGCACGTGTCACCACCTCAAGAGGTGTTCACATTGACGCCGTCGTTGGTGACGCTTTCCGATTATGATGCCTCGGTAGAAGAGTCGTCGCTGTCATTTCTTATTTCCTCAGGCACTTCTCTATTTGGTGTCCTCGACTTCCGCTTCGCAAGCGATTTTTCTGAGCCGTAGGCTGGCGTGTTTGGAAAAATTGGTACTACGATCGCTCCGTTCACCACGGCTAGATGACATACCGCGGGGTTCAAAGTCCAGCTAGGACATCTTCGAACCCTTGTCTTGATCACTGCACGCTTCCGCTCTCATCGTCATTAGGCACCGAGGAAAGTTTTCTTTTTATGTTTTTCTAGCACAATCATGTAGCATACGCAGGGGTGAGACAGCAGAAACAGCCTTGGGAGCAGTTTTTGGAGCAGCGAAATGTTCATTTTGGAGCAGGAGAACCTTCATTTGGAGCAGCTCACAACATTTAATGTGATGTCTTAAGAGCTCAAAAAGTCGAATTTGGAGCAGCCCAGGCAGTCAAGTAACTTCTAAAAATTAAAAGAAATTCTCATTGCACCAAAATCGTCGACATACAATAATCGCTTAGTTAAAGGCCCTATGACACCAAAATTTCAAACGCGAGCTGCTTGCGTTAAGTGGTTTTCCTGCATACGAAGGCAATCTTGACCAAGTATTAGCGGCGAACGTCGCCTCTAAGTAATTTTAATATGGTTTCAAAGTAAGCGGGAATGCTCATCCGAGCTTGCAGCACCTCGCGACATCGCCACTAGTATGACGCGGTTAGTGGGCCATCTGTGACGTTTCACTTTTGTAAGTTGATATCGTGACGTCACAGAGACACGGGCGCGCCGCGCTATGGCCTCCGAGCGTGGCCTCCAAGATGGGCTCTCGCAGCCGATCGCGGAGGCCACGCCAAAAGGCGTATTTTTCTGCTTCCTCTCCGTGTTGGTCGCTCAAGCGTACATTGTACACACGCTATGATGCAAAGCGAGTGTGGCGAGCTGGTCTGGCGCTCGCACTCTCCGCAATATCACCGAATCCTTGAGCTCAAGTGATCAGTGCATGCGCTCACTTCCGACAGCCGCCGCGCTAGCCCCGCGGCGCTAGTTTCTTGCAGTTTTTGGCGCGCGTTTCGAAGCTTCATTAAAACTGAACAAAATTAAGGATGCTGTGACTAATTAGACTTCACGCTCGAGAATTTGCCACTCCATGCCGTGATTACAAGACACTGTTCTACTCATTAGAACATAAAAGTCTCCTACAAAAAATAGCTGTCATGGGCCCTTTAAGACCACTTACATGATTTGGCCAATCAGTACTTTGACTTTTTGTATATTTTGTTATTTAGCTTCTGAAGGATCCCTAGCCCTTCTTGTAGGTTAATTAGTGTTCTCCTTTGTCAGGAGAGTCTGTTCACTTTAGATTTTATCAAGATTTTCCTGCTTCACACCGTTACGAAAAAGCTCATCTGAGCTTTTTACCAGCGCACTGCCCTCTATTATAACACTGCAATACTGTGGTGGCCACTAATCGCGGAAGGTACTCCAATTGCATGTAGATAATCGCTTCCACGTGCCTTGGTTGCACATGTCTTGATTTTCGTGTCAACGTACGCTGACACAAAAATCGAAGTGTCTGCAGCAAATCTCGGACACCCGAGATTCAATGACGCGATGCACGTTGCACAACTCGCATTTTTTTTTCCCATTGAAACTGACGTAAGCACCAAAATACTCGCTTTTCAGGCTGTTTTCGAGCAGTTTGGAGCAATTTTCCTAATTTTCATGCTTTTCGAGCAGCTCGGAGCAGGAAAACGGAACTGTATCAAAACTGTGCAATATGAGCAGCCGTCTCACCCCTACATATGTTGTGCGGCCCGGCGCAAGCAATAATAAGATATGGTTTTTTAAAGGAGAAATTGCATCCACCCGTTTGTAGCACAAGGGTACAAGGAAATCCATACGGATTTCTCAGAAATGAAAGCTTCCTAGTCGCCGAAAAATTCGCCCTGTTCCGGGGATTCCTGGTCTCGGTCTCCACCTTGCGGGTTTCCACAGAGCACACTTGCTAACATACGGTTTTACGCGCCAAAATCGCGGTATTATATTTGTGTCGTATTGGGGGGCTCGAGAAATTTTGATAACGCACAGTGCACTAGGCCTCCAGCACTTTCGCTTCCCTCGAAAAGCGACCGTTGCGATTCGGATCCAACCTGCATATTTCGGCGCGGCGAGTTTGTTGTGTCACGCAATTTGCCATCGCTTTTCACGACATGGGAACGGTTACAAATATTTCCATCACAAAAAGGTGCAAATGCACAGCGCGAAAGCGACCAGAAAGAAGAGAACCAGCGCGCTTGGTGGCTCCTGCCTGTGCCTCCTTGAGGCACTGGTCTTACTCCCGCGGAGGCATCTTTCAATCGACGTGCGCGCCATCCCTCGTCATCATGAAACGCTGCAACACGCGCCGCGCTCTCCGACGGCCGCGTTGCTCCCAACTCCCCCTTCTAGCCGCCGTACATGTGACATACGTATACCTAGGCTACGGCGCGAATTTCAAAACACTGAGATTGACTTTCATATTTAAAAAGTTGAAATTAACGACATTAGAGTTCTTGAAATGTAAGTTGACATTCTAAACCGTATGTGCACGATTTTGTGCGCGACGGCGACGAGTGAAATATGTGACAAAACTGGCCGTCGCGCGAAGGGTCCCTTGGTCGACCGCTCGGTTTTTAAAACTCTAGAAACGGTCGCTCGTCGCCCAGAAGTCGTACAAGCGACAGTCAATCGCAAGCAGCCGGCCGGTACAAGTTGTACGTGAGCGACGCACTGCCGGTTTTTACACAAGCGCGCTTACAAACAACTGTCAGCAATTATTGCCGAACGCCAAGAGAAAACAAAGCTAGTAGAATACATCCTAACCTATTTAATGTTACTTTGCCCGGCTGAACGGCCCGCTACGGTGGTCTAGTGGTTATGGCACTCGGCTGCTGATCCGAAGGTCGCGGGATCGAATCCCGACCACAGCGGCTGCATTTCGATGGAGGCGAAATGTTGAGGCCCGTGTGCTGTGCGATGTCAGTGCACGTTAAAGAACCCCAGGTGGTCGAAATTTCCGGAGACCTCCACTACGGCGTCTCTCATAATCAGAGCTGGTTTTGGGACGTTAAACCACACAAATAATCAATCACACAAATTATCTTTGCACGGCTGAACAGTTGGCTTTAAATTATTACTGCGTGCATCCATCCACTTTACGTACACTGTAGACGGCAACACCGCAGAGCCGTCGCTTGAATGAGGTTCGAATTTTCAGGCGACGGGCACATCGGTCGCGTCGCGATAGCGCACAAAATCGCATGCACGCGGTTTCTGCTTTAGCGTCCCTTTAAAGGAGTACTGACACGATTTTGCAGCGGCGCAAAATATACATTTTTTGTTTTCTAGCCATGCATTCTTAACGCTCACCACACACTGGAGCCAGAAAACACGTACAAAGTGTTTGATTTAGAGTTTCCGTCGCCCAGCATTGCAAGCCAGCCCCAGTGCAATGGACACTACGATGACGTATGAACACGGTCTATTAAAGGGTCCCTGAGACTTTTTTTTTTTGGACATTGCTTCACTGATTAGGCAACACAACTATGAAATCATTCACGCCATAAATAAAGCGAAGCACCATGCGCTAAGGCAGCTATGGGCTTATTTCTGTCGCCTTCCTCCTTTGCACTGCTGTTCCTCCTCAACTCGATCTGCTGCGGAGTGCGCGCTAGCGACGAGTGCGCCTCCCGCGTCAGCCGCCCTGCCGAGCCCTCCGCAGTGACATAGCGCCCCGATATCTTTACTGAGGTCGCCGGCCTCGGCAGTGCTAGCCTCTGTAATAGAGCGCCGGCGACTCGTGTGTACGCCGCCAGATACCGCGACGACACCGTTGGCTGAAACGAAGGAGCACGTTGTTCGCAGTTAGGTTGGGAAAATTACGTGCACGTCACTAATTAGGGGCCAATCAGCGGCCTCCCATCCACCGTTCGATAGGCGGGCGCGTTTGAAAACGCACTTTGGCGAGCCGCTGCGACCTTTTGCGATGCGAGTGTTCAAAACCTTATTGTAAATTACACACTTTACACAGAGCGCTGAAATCTATCCTCTAATGATCCTAAGGACTCGCTCTACTGGATCGCCATGTTTGCACAAAATCGTCAAAACCGTTTCAGGGTCCCTTTAAAATTTTCCGAAATCGCTGTCAGAGTCGCTGGACGACGGTGAAACCATCGTTGTTCGCGTGTCCCACGTGTAACTGACCGCAACCGAGTTGCAGCGACGCTATTATGAATGGCTGTGCTTGCGTGGCTTAGACGTACTACATCCGACTGTGTAGACACGTCACTAGGAAACCGCCCCCTCGAAATCGGAACCGAAAGTGGGCTTTCAAGGGAGACATTTAAAAACACATTCATTGCGTTGCGAAGCACTAGGACACTCGTTTCAGGGTTCTCCACGCCAGTGCTTTTATTTACACCTCAAACATTTTCGCTCGCTTTTCTTTGGACATATCGGCGCTTCCGCAGTGAAGATAACCTCATGGCATCTGTGGTAACTCACGCGGAAATCGGCCAATGGTAGTTCTAATTATTTCGTAGTCCGTGAAATATGCTTAGTTGAGAGAAAAGCGGGTGCTTTCCCCGATGTATTTTGAAACCACATTACAAATTCCCCGCTGCTTGTAGTGAAATACTCGACCTACATGTTCACAGGCGCCTCCCAAATTGGCGGCAACGGCTATGTACAAGTGTTGCAGGGCCCCCTTCAAGAACAATGAAGGCACATTTACGCTGCAGTGAAAATATTTAGCAACTGTTCTTTGCTTATTTGAAAAAGTCCACAGAGAATCTGGTAACTGTAACTGTAATAGTAGTACAGATGGCTACACAAGCCAATTCATTACACATCTACTGTCCTATGTTGAGCTATTTAGCAATAGAGCAATAGTAAGCAAACGTCCTGAAAGCTTTACAACAAACTTTGCCCAAAAGGAACTTCACTCAAGAGGAACTACGCACTTGAAGGTGCATAATCTGAACATTTGTTGCAGAATAACTCTACTCTGGCTAAATGTCCTTAGCTGCACCAAGAACATTTAGCCAGAGTAGAGTCAAACCCGCTTACTACGCCTGCTAGGGCTGAGGCTTGGACTAGTTGGTTTATGGTTGCAAATAAGAAGCAAACAGGGCTCAAATTTTTGATGCCTATAACCATCTGGTCTTCCTTTGTCTATCACCAAAAAATTCTGTACTCCTCGTCTTTTCTCCTCTAGTGACAATAGCAGTTTCAAAAATATGTAAGCGGCCAGCGTACATAACAAGCAGTTAGTGCACTGTGACCTTTCATACCTCTTTTATGTCAAAATAAACTGCTTAGTGCAATGTTCTTGTGCGGAATTATTCTTTATACAAATCGAAACAGGTTCTGAGGTGTCTGAGTGCACAAGAAAACTAAAGCAAAAGGCTGGGCAAGACAATAATAGTACTATTAAGCCAAACAACGCATCAAAGAAGTGCACAAAGTGAAGTTCATAGCCATAAAAAATTATTTGTAAGGCCATGCCTACGCAGTAAATATTTGCATGCCAATTTAGGAGCATCATGCCATGCGTGCACAAGTAAACACAAACGCAACTCGCTCGACGACTGTAGTGGCTTTCACAGTGGCACCGTGACGAAGAGCATAAACTGAAATGAGCAAGCGCGTTGCATTTTCTCTCTCTTCAACATAATGAAAGCTGCAAAACTAGATATGCAGTTGTTATGTGGGCTTTAACGTCCCAAAACCAGCTCTGATTATGATAGACGCCGTAGTGAAGGGCTCCGGAAATTTCGACCACCTGGGGTGCTTTAACGTGCACTGACATCGCACAGCACACGGGCCTCAACATTTCGCCTCCATCGAAATGCAGCCGCCGCGGCCGGGATTCGATCCCGCGACCCTCGGATCAGCAGCCGAGTACCATAGCCACTAGACCACCGTGGCGGGGCCTAGATATGCAGTGGGCACACCCAAAGCTGCAAACCACCTTAACTTGCTCAGCCCTTGGAACCCCTATGGATTACTCATAGAACAGGGCCCATGTGCCACTTCTTATGACATCTGCCGTGCAGCACAACGGCCTGACTAGGCTGCATGTGAGACGCATCTGAAGGCTTTGCAGGATACAAATCTGCGTGACCCCAACTCTCTACAATGGGCAGAAAACTGTAGCTATTAATGTGCAAGCAGAATGTGAAAAACCTGTGGCCTGGTCAAAGGCAATGCATCCTCTAGCGCCAGTGCAAAGGAGACTAGTCAAAGGCAGCTTGGGGACTAATGGGTTAGCACAAAGGCACAAATAATGAACTCTCAAATAGACGAAGCCAACCACTTACAGCAGACAGGCTTCAAGAAACAAAATTTCCAGCTGCACCACTATATACAAAAATTTTATCTTTGCGACAGACATGCCAACAAGCACAGGGCATAAGGCTCTCACAGGTGAAGACAGTGGCAAAGAGAGGCTGTGTACACTACTTACTGTGCACACACTACAAGAGTGCATGATTTTATAATGTCTTACATACACCCATCAGGTGCCATACTATGGAGATGCACATACAAATATGACACTAGCATTCTGAAACTCCAGCTGTAAACTGTGTTCATAAAAGGCTTAACACTCGCAGCATGAGAATTCATATTTTTCACAAAGAATGTGCGCTATGAACAGTGAACATACATTACTTCTTTGCTGCCCCACTACGACACAGTACGAGTTCCCAGTATGCACAAAAGTGTGTGATTATTGAAGATGGTTGTATGGATCAAATATTGTAATGTACAACAGAAAGAGTAATAAAAAATACAGAGTTACAAATCGGTCCTAGCCACAGAAATGTTTCAAAATGACAGTTCCAATGTGTACTTGGATATTATACTGAACATCGTTATGGTGCAACAAAACCCCAGGAGCATTGCCATGGCCTACGTGTGCTGCAGTTTCTTTCCTATCCATCAATTCTGAAAATTGATATTGATTGAAATTCATTATTGAAGATGGCTGTATGGACCAAATATTGTAAGGTACAACAGGAACAGTAACAACAAATACAGAATTACAAATCACTCCTAGCCACAGAAATGTTTCAAAATGAAAGTTCCAATATGTACTTGAATATTACACTGAACATTGGTTACGGTGCAACAAAACCCCAGGAGCACTGCCATGGCCAATGTGTGCTGCAGTTTCTTTCCTGGCCATCAATTCTGAAAATTGATACTGATTGAAATTCATTATTGAAGATGGTTGTATGGACCAAATATTGTAAGGTACGACATAAACAGTAATAACAAATACACAATTACAAATCGCTCCTAGCTGCAGAAATGTTTCAAAATGAAAGATCCAATATGTACTTGGATATTACACTGAACATTGGTTACGGTGCAACAAAACCCCAGGAGCACTGCCATGGCCAACGTGTGCTGCAGTTTCTTTCCTGGCCATCAATTTTGAAAATTGATAACATGGAAGTACTAAATGCGCACACATGGCTAATAGCATCTCTCAATGTGAATGCCCAAGGAGCTTGAGCCGTGCCTATTTGGATCTGCAATGTACAACCGTGAGAATTTGCTCCGTGTTCTGCAGCTCTATTGCATCAAGCTGGCACAAGCCAAATAAAATACAAATCATGGCATACCTAGAAGCACCTACTCAATAACTGGTGGCATGCTCTCTGGCACAACACTCAGTGGGCTGCTCTACATGTTCAATTTCATTTATACAGCCCACTACTTCCACATTCATGTCTAACAGACAGAATGAATTTCTCAACTTATGATACAAGAAAAGGACAGCTTGTAGAGAGCTGCAACACAATACAGACTTAAACCAAAAAGGCATCAAACAGTTTTGGAGGTTAATAGCGTCCAACGCCAAATCTGCATCAAGCTCTACTTGCTTATGACATGCACGCAACATTCAAAGCAAACAAAAACAAGGGAGGGCAGGGGGGAGGTAGGGGTGTTTTATCTTACATCAGTGAAATTCATGACTATATGATGATTTGCTATGATGTCAATGAACAAAAATATTGGTGAAGAGGGTTCAATGGGGAGCAGCAGTGAACAGTCATGGGTTAAGAGGGAACAAAAGGGGCGAGATGTATACAAGAGTTCGAGCCTAAAAGGTTTATTTCATTCATGAAGGTGATCTGCTACTTCACAAGTAGCAAAAGAATCATTCATAGTGAAGACAAAGTGGTATGATCCAGTGGGGGCTTCCCCAGTTGCTCTTGTGAAAAGGATGGCTCAATTCCATTTTGCATTGATTATCATCGTCTTAAGAACTCGTAAAGATGTTTACCGAGAATTGAAAATGCCCTTGACTGCCTCCAAGGTGCCGAGTTCTTCTCTTTGATCAATTTACGAAGCGGGTATTAGCAAGTCCCTATGGCCCCAGATGATCAAGCTAAAACGGTGTTTGTCACACCAGATGGCCTATACGAATTTCACGTCATGCCTTTCGGCCCTTTGCGCAACGCTCCCACAACTTTCAAGTGGATGATGGACAAGTTTTTGTGCGGCCTGAAGTGGAAAGCATGCCTCTCCTACCTATACAATGTGCAAATTTTTCTGCCCGATTTTCCCATCCATCTTATAAGGCTCGAGGAATTGTTACAGTGCCTTACTGACGCCGGTCTCCAGCTCAACCTGAAAAAATGCCGGTTTGGTGCAAGTCAGCTCACAATCCTTGGCCATGTGGCATCCAAAGGTGGCAGCAGTGATGTGATTGGCCGAAGCCATTTTGGAGCAGCTAAATGCTCACTTTTAGCAAAAAAAATTACATTGTAAGAAGCAAAAAAGGAGAGGAGGATACCTTCAGAAAAAGCATTCATATGTGCCATAAAATGGTTGTTTTGTGCAACATATCAGACGTTGGCCTAAATAACTAGTTATGTCATCGATGTATGAAAGCCAGTAAAATGGGCAATTAACTTCATATTAAAACTCTTAAATTGTAATTTGACATATTATGCAAGGTCGTCACTGAACAAGTCTGTTTTGCGCATAAAGTTCCGCAAGAGTGTTCGACGGTATGAAAGAAAAAAAAAATTTACTCTCATTACGATGTCGCGCCGCTAATGCGAAACATGTACAATTACAGATCTGCCCTCCCCCCCATGCCGCCTCTTTTGTGCGTTTGCATGGCATCTGTTCTTCTGTGCCTCGCTTATTGTTCACAAAGAACTGGCTGAGAATATTCCTTGTTACGATTAAATACCGCAACTGTGCCGCACTATCCCCCCCCCCCCCCCCCCCCATCTTCATCTCAAACCGCCTTCCTTTTTGCATTCGCATGACATCCTTTTATTCTGTGCGCACATGCTACGTTTTACGCCGAGTGCAACGGCAACAGGCTCGTAACTGCAATCTAAAAAAGGAAAAAAAGAAAAAGAAACTTCAACAACGTTTTCAAGAATTCGATCTCGTCGAAGAGCACCACCAGTGACTGCGATCTGAAAACAACCCGGCAAGTCCTGCTCACAGCACACGCGAACACGTACATAATGTGTAAAGCCAAAGGAAACGTCGGTTCCAATGCACCGCGATTAGTGACAAGGAGAGTTATCACTTCCGTAGCAGGATGGCCCAGCTATCACATCACTGCGGCATTCTGCCAGATGCTGCCAAGCTCCATGCGGTCGGCAATTTTCCTAAGCCGTCCCTCCCTGAAAGTACTTGCTCTTGCCGAAACGCTGCCTGCTGTTCTTGGGTTATGTTCAACATCTCGCCTTATACATTAAACAACCCTAACCCTGCCTCCGAAAACAAGTAACAATGTAAGAATAAAATAGCTTCCCGCAGCTCAACAAAAGCGTTAACTACTGAGAGGCACGTCCAGAATTACTCAAAATAAGCTCAAATGGTCAGAGGCCATTTGACAAGGCTGCTCTAGCATTTGTCATAAACAAATTAACATAACACATTTCATTTCTCTCTCTCTTAAGCATGCAAGATCAAAACTGACACAGCAAAATTATAGTTTAGACAACACTGGCAAGACAAACCCTTCTTATACCACAGGCTCACTACAATTTCCTAGATTAAACAGAAAGGGGAGGGAGGGGGAAGGACAAATAGGTGAACCCTTCATATCCATTCCCCACACTACAGTGCAGTACTGCATTGTTTTAATACCCTCGATGATATTAATAGATCCTCAACACATTTTAACAATAAGCCCTCAAGTGAGAAGCAAAACAAGGCTGCCCTACCATTTGTCATAAACAAATTAACATAATACATTTCATTCCTGTCTCCTAAGCATGCAAGATCAAAACTCATACAGCAAAATGATAGTTTAGACAACACTGGCAGGACAAGCCCTTCTTACACCACAGGCTCACTACAATTTCCTAGATTAATCAGAAAGGGGAGGGAGGGGGAATGACAAATAGGTGAACACTTCATATCCATTCCCCACACTACAGTGCAGTACTGCATTGTTTTAATACCCTCGATGATTTTAATAGATCTGCAACACATTTTAACAATAAGCCCTCAAGTGAGAAGCAAAACAATAAGAGTGGACGAAAGCCCACTCTCACAAACCACCTGAACAACCTATGTCCAGCAGAAGCTATGCCACTGCAGTGCTTGGAGCACATGAAAACAGTCCTCAGCACTTTCAGCTCAGGTGGAAAAAAAAATGCCTTCCCACAGGCTTGCCCTCACTGCCAAAGGGCAAGCCTGTGGGAAGGCATGGAAGAGATGAGAACGATGACTGTGAGGCCGCCCTGTGGTCAAGCATGCCTCCTGCTGACATTGGAGCTTGGACTTCATGCGGTAGGAGACTGCTCCGTCTTGTTCAGCAACCAAAGAAAGGTGCCTTCAGCTCAACAATGTGAGCTTTTGTATGTTCAGTTAGTAGTATCCTGAGGAAGCTCATTATGCATTTCTTGCAGCATCATGTGTCCATGTACGCTGAAATTCAACTCTGTAAGAGCAAAAAAAAAAAAAGGAAATGCCTATGAGCACTTGTGCCAAGACTGGGCCTTTGTCTCATTCCCAACATTAGAGCCAGAAAAGAAAATATACTGAGTGAAAAGAAGAGACAACATAATGACTGCAGCAGCTTACGTACGCCATAGAAGAGAATGAGCCTCACCTATCGAGCACCTCCCAAAAGTTGAGTAGGTTGGCTCTGTCAAGGTGGCGCTTCTGCTTACTCAGCTGGATCACGTGCACAGCCCACTTAGCCACATTGCTGTCCAGTGTGATCTCATCCCACTTGAGATGGAATGCCTTGACTGCACAAGCATGAGACATTTGAGTCACACTATGGGATTGTTAGTGGGTAACACAGATGTTCGACAGCGTTAATGTTTTAACTTTCAAGGTATGTTAAAAGAGAAACATTTCAGCTGTAAAGCCAACATCAATAAAAGAGAGAGAGAGAGTAGCAAATAAGTAGAGATTGCGAGCTTAGCCTTATAAACATTTCAGCTGTGGGAAAAAAACCTTATTAAGCACAGTATGGGGGGGGGGGGGGTAAATCAGATTTTTATAAGAAATGTACAATACATTCATAATTTGCATATGTGGTACAGTAGAATATCATTAAAAAAGATAATGTTACAAGGGACACTTAATTATAAGAGACATTTTAAAATGGTCTGACTCGTTTTCCTATGTTTGCCATGTTAGCATTTGTTACTAAGGGCAACAACACTTTTAGGTCCCCTAGATTAAATTCATTACTAATTACAAGAGACACAACCTGGACATGTACATGTTTACCTCGTCGACCTCCTGTGCTCCAATAAGCCTACAGATCATGCAATCCTCTCACAAGTACTGTGCATGTCCCCTTAAGGGCGAGTACAAAAGGAGGAGGATAACAAGGACACTGCAGGAGAAAATGTCGGCAGCTGAAGCCAACAAATACAGTCAAACCTCAATATATCGAACATGGATATATCGAATTATTGCGTATATTGAACACTTCCCATATCACCAGAAAAATTGCATGCACCTTTAATTTTTTATTTCGAATGGGGTCGAATGTAAAATGGATATATCAAACCCCGCGACCCCAGACCATGTGCGCTCTGTTGACAGGCGGTCGCACAATGGGCATTCCAGACTGCTGCGCGCTATAACTGCACACATCAATCACACCGAGGGCACCATTTGAACGTAGCAGCATACACACGGGCGGCTTTCAATGACGCATTGCATTTGGCACATTAACTCATCGGTGCCACTGCCAGTGCTGTCATCATGTGAACAGTGGCGCAATGTGCATTCCCAACTGCTGCACGCAACAACCGTGCCAAGGGCACCATTTAAATGTAGCGGTGCATGCACGCGGCGGCTTTCAACGACGCATTGCATTTGGCGCACTGACTCTTCAATGCCGCTGCTAGTGCTGTCGTTATTGTGTGATTGGAGTTAGGCCAGGTATGGTTGGTGTCGTGATGGCTGCAAACGTGAAGAAGCGGATGACCCTGACATTTGCCGCAAAAGTGGAAGTCATTCAGCGCGCTTAGAATGTGGAAAAGGCAAGCATAACGAAATCCTCTTTATAACGAAGTTTTTCAGGAATTTATCAATTTCGTTACATCCAGGTTTAACTGTATAGAACTTGTGCATCTAAGCAAGCGCAGCGGAACAAACACAAGAGAAAGAGACACGCAGACAGAACGGGCGCTAGTAGTCTAGGCAACAGCGTACGACAGTCCAGTAAATATGTAATAGGCAGGTCCTATCGGACCCGCGAGAGCACATTGAGAATACTTAGACATCGGGAGGCTTTCTTCTTCAGTGCATTTATGTGTGGTAGAAATGTTAGCTTTCGGTCAAAGGTTATGCCTAGAAATTTATGTTCTTGTTTTACAGGAAGTGCTACAGTAGAACCTCGTTATAACGAACCCGGATATAACGAAATATTGGATATAACGAAGTGATTGCAATTCCCCTTGAAATTCCCATATATGAAATTGATATTGGCTATAACCAACTAATGGTTATAACGAAGTAATTATGGCTCCCCCTTTAACTTCGTTATAACGAGGTTTTACTGTATTTCCTTTAAGTACAAGATCGGAGCAATCTGTTTTCATCTTTTAAGTGGGACAGCAACGTTTTTATGTGAGAATTTTGACCCCATTTACATTCGCCCAAATCGCCTATTTGTTTAAGTGATCTGTATTCTCTCCCATGTTGACAAGCTGGAGGAGGTCGTTGACATACTGAATACATATAGACTTCGTAATTATTTTTCTTAGAGAGGTTCACTTTTACAAATGAAGAGTGTGGTGCTTAAAATGCACCCCTTTGGCACACCGTTTTCTTGCATAAATTTCTTTGAAAGTATAGCTCCAAGACAGACAGTAAATGAATGGTTGGTGGGAAAGCACTCAAGCATTTCAGCATCCTGCCCCGGATGCAAGATCTGCTAGGTCGTGTAGGATCCCAAATCTCCATGTTGTGTCACTACGCCTTCTCAAGATCGAAGAAGACCGCAAGGCAATATTATGTATAAATGCTTCTTGGATTGTGTCTTCGAGGCAAACGAGATGGTCTACTGTTGAGCATCCTTTTTTGAAACCACATTGGTAGGTGTCAAGCAGTTCACGGGATTGGAGGGTAAACATCAACCTGATATTTAGTACACTTCCAAATGATTTTGCAAGACAGCTCGTGAGCGCTATTGGCCTGTAACTACCAGAAGAGGTTGGTGGCTTTTCAGGCTTCAGAAATGGCACCATAACAGCTTTCTTCCAAGCCTCTGGTATTTTCCTGGATTCCCAAATTTTATTGAAGAATTTGCAAAGTGCTTTTACAGCAGCTACGGAGATGTGAGCCAATGTTTCATAATGGATTTCATCGGGTCCTGGTGCAGTTAGTTTACCACAGGACAATACTTTGTGCATTTCTTGAAGTGTGATGTGGTTACTGTAGTGGGTACTGCCAGTTATTGGAAGTCTGTTTTTCGACTGTGTTCTTATGTTTTATGAAAGACTGTGTGTAGTGTGAGGAACTAGAAACTGCAGAAAAATGTCCCCTTACTAGGTCTGCCTGTTCTTTAATGCTTGTTTGCGTGCCGGGAGCTGTGAACAAAGGAATTGTAAAAAGCGAAAAGCTGTCATCAAGTTTACCAACTTGCTCCCACATTTCGTTTTTATGTCATTGAGCTGTTTATGGATGATACATATATTTGCCATGATGTTCTTTCTGCAATGCGCCGAATATGCTGGGCTTGAGCTCTCGCTTTTTTTGAAATTGATAAGGTTTTCATGTGTTGAATACCTTCGAAAAGTTCCCCAGGCTTTGTTTTGTTTCTTTTTTGCATCTCTGCATTCTCGTGTATACCAAACTGTGCTTTCGGTGTATATTTCCTGTGGACTGCAGGACAGACAGGTGTGCAGCAGTGATAATACAGGATGTGAAGATATTAAGTTCACCGACGCTGAGGTTCTCCGAATATACCTTGTCCAAGCACGCCTCTTCTCAAAACAACACCCAATTGGCGAGCTGCAATTTCCAGCGGCGTGGTCTGCTCGAGATAATCTGAGGCGAGGATGATGGGCTGATTATTACAAGAGAGTGGTCACTTCCATAGGGGTTGTGAGGACATCCCATTGAAAATCAGTGAAAACAGATGGAGATGTAAAAGACAAATCTAACATATTCCCTGAGCTTGAAGAGCAGTATGTATGCCTTCCTGTATTGAGCAGGCAGATGTTATTGCACAAAATAATATCTTCTAAAACACTGCCTCTAGTGTCCGTTTGGTCCCTACACCATAAAGGTAAATGTGCAATAAAATCTCCAAGTAAAAGATATGGTTCCGCTAACTGATGTAAAAGTTCTAAGTCCTGTGGTGATACTGATAGATGTGGTGGAAGCTATACCGAGCAGAGGGTGATTGTTTTAGAGTGCAGCACAGTGATCGCAACAGCTTCCAATTTAGTTCGAAGTTTGATTTCTCAGGCTGCTACCCCACCTTGAATGACAATAGCAACACCTCCTGAGAGCCTATTGGTCTCTCTGTTGCATCGAACTACTTTATATTTGTTTAAAATGTTTGTATGTTTACAACTGAAATTGGTCTCCTGCAGACATAATACCGCTGGGGAGAATAAATTTAAAATATCTGTTATGTCACTGTAGTTTTTCATAAGCCCACGACAGTTCAAGTGTATCAGGAACGCCATATTTGGTTATTTTTAGTGGTGTACTTAAAAAGTTAAATTCCCCCTTTTGGAGGACCTGTTATTGGGGTTTTGTCCTTTCTTTCTCTTTCAAGAGAGGTCTGCTGCCGCGGAAGCAGAGGCGTGCTTGGAGTTACCTACATTGCCTCACTAGGGGCACTGGAGGTCTGCGGAGAAGCCGCGGGTGCTTGGTTTGCAGCCTTGCCCCGTTGGGGGGAAGCCCGCTGGGTTGCCGGCCCAAGAGCCGACGGTCCCATTTCTGGAGGTGGCAGGGCAGCGTGCGCTGTGTCTGCCGTGGGCACGGTTTGCCCCGCCACAGGACTTGCCTGAGTGAGGGCAGGATACGCAGGGTGGTCTCCTTCACAATCCACACAATGCGGCACAGCATCACATTTGTCGGATGGGTGTTCCTGTGAGGCACATTCAGCACATGTTTCACGGCCACAGCAGCTCTGTGAACCATGGCCATACAGTTGGCACTTGAAGCCTCTCCTGGGATTAGGTATGTAATGACAGTCCGTCACTTTCATGTAGCCTACACTGATTGATTCGGCGAGTGTGTTGGAAGCAAATGTAACCACAAGATGTTTCGTAGGTCCTTGTCGTTCTTCCCGATTTTGATTCTGTGAATTTACTACATGTTGGCCTTTCAAGACTGCAAGCATTTCTTCTTCTGTCAAGTTCATGAAGTCGGTTTCTGATATTACACCTTGTACTGTGTTTAAAGATCTATGTTAAGAGACTGTGATGGAGATGTCCCCGAAAGATACAATCTTTGGAATACTTCCATAATGCAATTTGTCGCAGATTTCTAGCAAAAGGTTGCCGCTGGCCAGTTTTAATAATATCTGTACCCTGGGCTGAGGACATTAGTGAGGGTGCTGGACATAAGGAACAGGTTTATAGTGTGAGCTGGATGTTCTGCTTCTTCACTGTGAATTACGGAAAATTTCGGGAACATTTCTTTACTTCCTTCAGGAAATTCTTCTGATACTTCATTGCGCCCTCTCGTGGCGGGGTTGCAAGGGCGATCAGGTTTTGAAAAGGGTGGAGACATAGAAAAAAGGGTATGTTTTCAACCACGGTGCCAGCCGCCCACCATGGAGCCCAACAAGGGGACGGGACAGAAACTTGCGAGGAAGTCCTGCCCGCGCCAGCTGCACAGCGCAACTATAACCAAATATGACGGCACTCAGGGTGGCTCGCCACACAAGGTTAACCCTAGCTGCTAGGAAAAAGGAAGAATGAAAAAGTGATAAGGAGACAGGACAGTTGTAAGAAAGAAGACCGGAAAGTAAAAGATGGAGGGGAGGACAGGAAAGGGCGACTGCCGATTTCCCCCGGTAGGGTCAGGCCGGAGGTGCCGTCTACAAGAAGCTGGGGCCAAAGTGGTCTGTTGCCTCTGCCGAGGGGCCTTAAAGGTCCAATCACTCGGCATCGGCTCAACCACTAGGATCCCCTTTCCCCTGGACACAGCGGTGCCACGTACGGCTAGACGTGGGTGCTCGGGGGGTCTGTGGTGTCGCACAGTACACATAAACATATGCTTTAACAGATGCCCCCTGCGGGGAATGCCAGCTTGAAGAAACCTGGAGCACGTTGAAGTGCTTTGTCGGTGCTGAGCCACAAAGTATGTGCACTGAAGACTTCGTTGATGGTGATGACAGCACCAGAACAACGGCAGAGTTGACGGACGTGGATATCGCAGCTGAAGCTACTGCTGAGCACTCAAAGACGGTGCCGAAGTTGATCCCGCTCCCGACTTCAACCGAGGCTGTAGCTGCGTAGGCCCTTGTACGCCGCTACTGCGGCGCAATAGAAGGCACCGGCCTATCATTCGTGGAGTGCTTAGACTATGTTGAGGACGCCATGGTTAAGGGGAGACCCTGCACTTTCAACTTTTTTCAAAACTTCCTCACCGATTTTGGTGAATCTTGCTGAGTTAATGTATATTTGTGTGCTGATTTCGAATATGCAGTTATCTTCCTAATACCCAATATGTAGTTCTTAAACTATCAGACATTTCATCTGTTCCTTTGGGAGGAAGTAGTTTAGGAAAACTGAGTGAGTTACAGGGTAAATCAGCCTATCATAATGATCTTGAATGAAAACAGTATGTAGTAAAACAAGGATGGAAGTCCTTAACCCATTTGGTCAAAAGTTGTGGAACATCAAACATTCAAGAGTGAAATTCCAGCTGGACGTTAATACGTCAATGTTGTTACTTTTGTAAAATTTTCTTCAGAATAACTCTGTGCAATTTACTCTCACTTCATTCTATACTAGTTCATCATCCTGGCAAAAAAAGAATTTTAGCAATAGCACATTTAGAACCTAAGTTATTACTCCTCCAAAACTGCAAAAGCAACAAAATAACAATGAGAAAACGAGAAAGAACAGCTGACAAAGTGTTTACTGACACAAACTTTACGCGAAGCTTGCCAGTGCCATTCAGAATACTCCAGGTGCATTATCCGGATGCAGAGTCCTTGTGGTTTTTTGTGACTGCTTTTCTGGGTTGCACTTCTCAGAACCTTCCATGCGAGGTGAGCTCCATGCAGCTGCGATGTCGCCGCAGTTGTCGCACAACACTGAGAGTTTCACCTGCGAGACCGTACTCGCGATCGCCACATACAAGCTTTACTGCACCTCGGCACCAGTAGCAACGCAGAGACTTGAAGAGATCGTTGCCAGCGTCAAGGTCGACGATGGTGTACGGCGCTGCAGCTTCCGTAGTCACTGTTTCCGTGGCACTTAGTCAGCTGAAGTTGTCAATCTTCCGCATGGTCACCGGCGTCGATGCAAGCCGCTCCATCATAGCTGTCTCACCGGCATGCATGTCCCGTGCCATGTCTTCTGTCACGAGCGCCGAATCTACCCTCATGCGCCCAGTGTGAAGAAATGAAACGGTCTCGCGCTCGACTAAGCGGGCGCACCGTTTCCATCCATGGCGCTGTTGTCTGGCGGTGCTTCGTGAACGGCTACCGTTTGCGTGGCGATGTGGTGTGATGTCACGTTATCACCATGCATTTTTCTTTCTTCGTTTCCGCCCGAACTGATTCAGCATGTGGTGCTTCGACGCACCACCAGGCATGACGAACTTCACGAGCGATAAGCGCGAAGAGAACACGATGAAAGCGCAATGAAACGACTTCTGCAAAATGGCGGCTCGGCCAAGCGCGGCTCCGAGTCTCACTCAAGATGGCGGCGCGAAAACCCAGCAATTAGACCAACCACACCGCGCCGTTTGGATCATGTGCTATGGACTGACTAATAGCAACGTGTGTTGGGCCCCATGTTTATGAGCCTTTTTCTTACTCGCAGTGTGTGCATAGGGTGCTTAAGCGAATAAAGAAATTACACCAGAAACGCGGCCTTTCCAACGACACCAAAATGGCGGCAGCAGAGTGCATAGTTTTTGAGCTACGCATGGTCAAAATCGAGGCAATTTGTCCCAATTTTGAGGGGCAACATTCGCGGAATCACATATTTACAGCAAAATAACACAAGAAATATGCACTTGTGTGGATCCGAAATTTGGATATAGGTGCGGAAACATGTCGGGAATGCAAAAATGAAGCGACTGAAAATGCGATTTTTTTGGCCAATTTTCAGTCTCAAGAGCCGGGTCCCCCCTTCAGCACGCGGTTGCCAATAAGAAGCAGGCTACGCTGCTGCAGTACTTTCAGCCAAATAAATACTTTGGAGCTTCAAGTGAGCATTTACTGCGCCACTATTGGTTCATTGATTAAGTTTTACAAGTTTTTGATGCGTTTTTTAGGTGATTTTATATATCGAATTCGGGCTATATCGAAGTATTTTGTGATCACCACGCTGTTGGATTATCGAAGTTCAACTGTATCTAAGAACACTTTAAAAGGTAGTGTGGGCATCAGGGTGGCTCACAAAGAGAAGTGCTTTACCTCTAGAAGTTGGGAAGGAAGCTAATACAATCTGCAGTCACTAAAAAACAAACTACATACTTCTTCAAGCCAACCTGAGCAATCTGTTGTAACGTCTTTAAACAAATTTTGGTGATGATGCATAACGAAGTGGTGTAGTGTAGTTCCTCAGCGTATTTTTCAATTTTTGGTAACAAGAGACCTTGGTTACAAGAGAATCGTTTCCTGGTTCCCTTGAGTGTTCCTTACAACAAGGTTTTACTGCATTTGCAAATCTCATAACAAAAATCCACTTTTGCTGTAACGGCAGGCATCATAAGTCAGATGAGACAAGAAAATGGCATGTGAATGATGTTAAGAAAAGACCCATTCCACAGTTATGATCAAAACTGTGCAGATTTCGGCCAAATTTTGCCACCATCCATGACACATGGAGCTCGGATACAGGGTGCAAATCTGAAACAGTCCCTTTTCAAAAACAGTGGTGGGGCAGCTGCCGGCGACTGTTCCTTGATGACACCAGACAGATTCCCATAAAAGTTACCACTGGTCGACAGATTCACTCTCCAAGCAGTGCTTTTGGATTGACATGCTCTTTCCTACTGTTACCATGTACTATATCAATTGACACAGTTCACTAAACAGGCTGTGGTAGTTAAAAATTTGCACTTTCTAAATAGGAATTGTACATTTCCAACACAAACTGATTTCAAGAGGAATTAAACACTGCACAACAAGTGAGGTGCAACTCTGCTATTGCAGAATGGAGGAGGACGAATAAACATTTATATTTGAAGCAGGAAGGAGGTGTTCTTTTTTCACCCGAGGTGGGCAGCATTCTTAGTCCAGAAAGCTGTTGGCTAATGCTGTGGCCCATGCCCGGTCAACCACACTTCACTGGTCCTCAAAGCTCTGTGCCATTAACATTGCCTCCCATGTTTCTTTGATGGCTTGTAATGGTTCTAGAGCTTCATGTTGACAGTTCTTATCACGGAGAAAATTTTAGCCAAATGGAACAGGAGTACACACCGCATTCACCAGCATCATGATGGCACTACAAATTTATCACTGCAGCAACAGCAGTAAGGACGCTACATACTCTTTATTTCATGAGGTGGCCACCGTGCAAAACAGAGAAGGGGCAACTTGCTTTGTGCAGTTTTGCCATGCATGTGACATACAAGCTTCACGTCTACCTTAAAGGGCCCCTAAACCACCCCAACATTTTTTTGAACACTTCAAGTTAACACGCGCATCATTTTGAGAATGGCGCCACGATGAACGATGTTAAATGTGGCAGTGCTACGTGCCGTGGCCGTGCCACATACTCGAAAAACAATTCCGTGCGCCTCTCCAACCATTTCCGGCATGCCAAAGTTAGCCGTGACGACATTGTAGTTTTTGGTGACGTCACAAGAGTCCAAACTTTGCTGATTGGTCGAAGGAGAACTTCAACTTCCGGTTAGTCTGCTAGCAAGTGCACGCGCTCCGTGCCTGTTTGTTTTTCCTCGTCGTGTGTCGTTCGCGTGGTGTTCGCGTGTGCACGTCTGTGACTTCGTAACTGCTCTACACTACGCAAGTGCAAGTCAGGTACAGCCGACTAGAAACTGCAGCAACTGTCAGAAGATGACGGATAGCGCTAGCACAGAGCATTGGCACAGCACCAACAAAACACTTGCCCGAACACGAGAGCCCAGAGGAGGCTCGTCAACCGTAAGTGGACAGTGCGGCGATGTGACGTGACATTCGGAGAAGCATTCGGCGAGGAGGTGGCACCGGCAAGTGGCCGGTGCGGCGCAGGAGAGAGCAAAGCAAGCAAACGCCGCGTTTTAATAATCAAACGCGTGTAACTCCGCTATTTTGGCACCGTTTCGAAAAATTCTTGCAGCTACATGTTCGTTGCGGACACCGGCACAAAAGCAACACCACAACTAAATTCTGACCTCTGGGGGGTTTAGGGGCCCTTTAAAGGCTTACTGAGTAAGCGCTTGTGTATGGCACTGTCTCGCATCATTGCTGTAACAGTGACACTAGATGTCCTATGCACCAAAACAGGCAGCAAGAGCCCTCAGCCAGGTGCAAGAATGACTGCAGATACATCATCAAGCAGGTGGACAACACCAGGTTGATGGTGTTGATCACACCATCACCCTGTACCGATCACCTCCTTGTTGAAGCCTTGCAATAAGCGCCTCTTCTCTATCGCCACAGATGATCAGCTAAAGGTCGCACTTGGCTCTCCATAGGCTACTAAGAAATTACAGTTGTGGACTTTTCGAAATGCCCTTTGTTTTGGCACTGTTTATGGTCACAAAACTATCCAACAAAAGAAGAGTGGATCAGTGACATTTTCAAAGTAGGCCTTTAGGCAAGCACTCTGCCAGTATCATAAGAGCCTATCAGAAGTCCCCACACACCACAAATTTTTTGTCAGGCTTACTTTTATAATTATACCCTTTCTTCCTATTTTTCCTGTGCTGCCACAGTACACAAGGAGGGTGGAAATCAAAATGCAATTCCTCGAAAAGCACAACTGCCCAAATTTTTCTACTTTTTCTGCCTCACAGCTATGTTTTTTTAACCCTGGAGATGCGTGAAAAAAAGACATCAGCGGGGTCCTACAGTACATCCCTGGGAAGAATTTTACTTGTTGCCAGTAGTTTACGAGGGTAAAGAAGAGGTGATTTAGGACTTCAGCTGCATCTAAGTGTCATGAGTACAGTGCAACAACTGCTAATCGCACAACAGGTTAAAGCAACACCGACTAAAGCAGATAGATAGGAACACTGCCTCAACAGTTTCCCCTAGAAAACTATGACAATGCAAAAAAGAGTGCTTACTGCGTGAGAAGATCTCAATAGGGTTTCCTCCCCAGGGCCATCCCTTGAATTGCCAGGCGGGGCCTTGTACAAAAACAGCCACCACCCGCTCCCTGAAAAGAAAAAATACAGAAATATATACATCCAAAAGTGCTTGCACAACCACACCACCCTGAATTGGGACAAGACAGATTGTGCTGCAACAATTCAGGGCCACTAACATTTCCCTTTAGTGAAAATGGCCTAAACTGCCGTGACACAGAGTAATCAGTACCACACTTCCAACCATCCTTTATGATGTGACCAAGAATCCTGCAGCTTTGACCACCATGAATTCCCATAACCGAACAAAAGCCTGTTAACGAATCTGTCTGTGCTTTTCAGAATTCACTTTTGCATGAAATATCCAACAGCACTGTCAACCATGACTCCAGGGATGAAACTGTTGCATTGTTTACAGGTACTTGACCACATTTCTTTTTGCATGCTCCATTTATGAATCAAGGCTTTATGAGAATTCCATGACTGTTCAAATTAATTTGACACTAACTACTGTTTACTTCCAACTTGGTCCTTAATAAAAGAACAGATATTCCCACAAGCCTAGACAAGACACCTGAGCTATAGAACCTGCTGCAACATTCAGGAGTAACAGTGCTTATTTGGGAAGCAATGTTTGACTCTCAATTCAAATGTTAGGGGACTTCAGAATTTTGTCCGAATTATCAGAAGTTCAAATATCAGCACACGAATCATTCAGTGCAAGACATACAACCGAACCTCATTATAAAGAAGTCAAATGGATACATGGAATTACTTCATTATATCCATTATTTTGACATAACCATCACTGCCCCTAACTGCAATACAGTCGATCCCAGATATATCAAACTTGGATATATCGAATCATTGGCTATACTGAACAGTTAAAAAATCCCCTTCAAAATCTAATGCAAATGTATAGGGATGGTGTACATGCACATCGAACACTCGTGGATCGCCGCATTTGATATATCAAACTTTCACTTGTTCCAAACCCCTCAAATGCGCTCCTCCTTACATAAGCTGGTCATGTTTCAACCGCCCTCTATTGTGTTGTGATCCATTTATGTGCGCAGTGTCGAAAATGCAGTGTCGTTGCGTTGCTTTGGGAGGTTGCCCAGTGCTTGTTAGTGCACTACCTCGCCTGCTGCACCAGTTTTAGATTGTAATGCGTAGCAGCAACATTTTGGAAAAGCAGCACAGGCAAAGGCACCAAGTGAACTGGATACAAAGCGGCAGTGACTCCGGCAGCATCAACTTGCACATCCCGATGGTTGTCCTCATTCTACCGCTTGTAGTTCACGAAAGCATAGCCTTCGAGATTCTTGGGGCCGCATGATGTCATCTATGTCATCTTTACAGTGCCGATCTCAAAGGCCATGTTTTTCTTAGTTGCAGTTTGCTGCAAAGCCATAAATTCCATTGTCATCACCAAGTTAATGTTTGTTTTGGCAATTTTGTGCTTTGCGGACTTATTGCATGCATCTCTTTTGCTTGTGATCAACCTGTTTGGAGGTTAAATCCGTTGAACTACAGATAGACTTTCCCGAGACGAGACGAACGGCGACTGGTGTTTCAGTCAAGTAAAACTTTGTTGTAAAATGCTCCCATGAGCGCGCTTTGTGGTGTGAAGTGGTGACATCACGTGGGTTATCGCTGCTGACGATTGCATTGGATGCCTTGATGAATTTCATGAGTTTATTATAAGCACTCCTGGGCACCCTCTCGGGCAGGCTCACAACTAGCATCTTCGTTATTGCTGATGACGATGCACGAGCCGTTTATGACTGCACTGATCCTGAAACCGTAGCTGACATTGCCGGTGCCGAGGAATTGGACCCGACCAGCGACGAGCGTCCACGCCGCTGCTAAACGACTTTGTACCATACTCCGAAAGCTTGCGTCGGCATTCGCAGTCATTCGCTGATGTTGTGGTGCAATGGAAGGTGCTGGATTTGCTGATCTGTAAGGCCCCAGGATGGCTCAAGGAATTTCATGTCTCACAAGCTTACATACAGTAATACCTTGTTAACTTGAACTTGCATATCTCGAAAAATAGGCTAAGTCGAAATTTTCCGCAGCACCGAACCTTTTCCTATACATCCCATGTATTTGTTGCCTTTTATCTCGAAATATTTTTGGGTCAGATTGTGGATGTCTCAAAATCTTGAGTGGGATGAAAATTCCGCCACTGGACCATTTCACAAGATTTGCGTGACGCTGCCGCACCGGAAGTCCCTCAATTTCTTTTTCTTTTTTTGCCGCACCTGCCACAATGTCTATGCTTTCAGCGAACGTAAAGTCGGAGCCTAGCGACATGTGAACTTTGTCAAGCAGCCCTGCAGCATGTCATGTGGCACAGCATGGGCGCATGCGCAGAACAGGCCAACGTTTGACGCAGTTAGTCTCCTTCACTTTGTGCAGTGCATGTGATTTTCTCTCAGAGGTGTGATTTCTGTTGAATCTGCGCAATGCACATGGTACGGATTTTTCGCTGACTGTGAGGAGCAACTACTTAGCGTGAGTGCGGTAAGCATGGCATTGCTAAAGCACTGCAAGTCGCTAATGCTAGAAAGGAAGGTTGCCCTAATTAAGGAAGTGAAGAAAGGAGGCAGAACAAAATCGAGCATTGCGCAGGAATTTGGTATCCCTTAGGCTACGCGTTCGACAGTGATGAAAAACAATCAGAAGGTGCTAGATGGATATCAACAGAGCTTCTCCAGCCAACAGAAGCGGGTTCAAGGCCCCAAGTTTCTGGACATTGAAGTGGCGTTGATGGTGTGGCTGCAAAATGCCAGAGCGGCCAACCTTCCCGTCACCACAGCATTAATGACGGAGAAGGCAGATGCTCTGGCCTTGCAAATGGGGCACACAGACTTCAACTGCAGCAGCGGCTGGTTTGACCACTTCAAAAAAATGAACAGTGTTGCATCTAAGTTGGTGCACAGCAAGAGCAGCACTGTTGATGCAGTCACTGCAGACAACTGGTACAGCAGACGGCTTGGCGAGTTGCAAAAGAGTTACGCCAACAGAGACACCTTCAACCTTAACGAGGCAGCGCTGTTTTATAAAATGTTGCTGAGCCGCACTGAGGGAAACAACCAAAGGACAGGGTAATGTTCCTTTTCGGCATAAATGCCACAGGTGAAGAAAAGCTGCCGTTACTGATAGTTGGCAAAGCTCTCAAGCCTAGGTGTTTTAGAAAGGCACGACTGCTGAATGGCATTACCTATCGCGCCAATAAAGCAGCGTGGATGACGGCAGCTCTTTTCAAAGAGTATGTTCGCGCCACCGACAACAATATGGCCAAGAAAAACGGGAAAGCGCCCCTTCATTGTGGACAATTACCCAGGTCACGGGTAAATAGAGAACTTGGAGGCAGTGACAGTGTACACATTCATCGTATTTAGCGCAAAGGTAACAGAACAGAAAAGAAGGACGACAAACAACACTGTCTGTGTTACCTTTGCACTAAATACGATGAATATGAAGTCTGAACACCAACTAGCCCAGCATTTAACTCTTTTGAAGTGACAATCTAGTTTCTGCCGGCAAACATGACGTCTGTGCTGCAGCCTATGGACCAAGGTGTGATAGAAGTTGCCCAAAAAATCTACCGAAAGAGCCTGCTCCATGGAATTTTGTTGTTTTGTATATATGTGGTCAAGGAGAGATGGTTAATTATCACGTATGTTTCCACTGTCTCAGTGCCTTTTTTTTCCTTTTCTGCTTGTGGCTTTGAATTCTTCGACAAGTGCAAGCCAGGCATCAGCTGTTTTAAAACTATATGAGCACTAATGCTGAGTTAGTATGAACACAGGCAGCTAATATCCCTAGTACAGATAAGCAAAAGGTACTAATCGACACAACAAACTGCTACAGTTTCAGTTAAGCAGCTTTTAAATACATTCACAGCAGGCAAACCAAAAATCTGAAATTTGTTTGAATTAAAGAATTTAGATGATCAGTGCTTGAATTATTGTGAGTCCACTGTACAGTCGCCAACCGGTAACTCTGACACTGATAATTTGGACATGCTCGATAGAGTTTGGGGAGCTGTGCGATGCTGCCAATGTCCCCATAGACTTAACGTGTAAAGACTATCAATATTTTGGACAGTTTATTGATTGATTTGTGGGGTTTAACGTCCCAAAACCAGCTCTGATTATGAGAGACGCCGTAGTGGAGGTCTCCGGAAATTTCGACCACCTGGGGTTCTTTAACGTGCACTGACATCGCACAGTACACGGGCCTCAACATTTCGCCTCCATCGAAATGCAGCCGCCGCGGCCGGGATTCGATCCCGTGACCTTCGGATCAGCACCCGAGTGCCATAACCACTAGACCACCGTGGCGGGGCTTTCGGACAGTTTATAGCTCTACATTCAATAATTCCATTCATGGCTTTCGAGCACGCTGGATCAGCCGCCATTAACTCCTCCGGTGCCTTGACAGGACATCAAGTATGGCCTCGGAGACTGCACAAAATTGTGATCTCAGGGGCTTAGTTTCAGTCACAATGCGACAATTTTGGAGGCAAGTCTCATCGTCATTGCAATCACCGCGCCTTATTCTAGTTATGGCACTCACACATGGTTAGCGTATCTTTGCTGTTACAAGTACAGTGAGTCGTGTTGTGTCCACAATTGCTGTCAGTGCTTCAGTGTTCTGGTGTTTAGTGCTTGTTTATTTTACATTCCAATATGTCTTTCTCGTGACATTAAGCAACAGGCAATGCCTGGTGGTACAAATGGTGCCCTCACAGTCTGTGCCAACGAGCATTCCAATGCCAATGAAACAAGGCAAGTACACAACACTGACAATGCTGACACTTTGAACACACTGTGAGCAGATGTAATCAGCAACTGCTACCATCTCACTGGATTTCCTTTGCTAATTGCTAATGAGCCTGACTTTGCAACGAAAGTGCCTGAACTGCCACCAATCATGAGCTGAAATGCGGATATCATTGCTGACCTTGAGGCTGCGATGTGGCGATGTGCCTGCTACCATTACATTTGAAGACACTGTAAACACTGTGCGCGGTGTCGTCGTGTGCTGAGCTGGACGCTTACGAAATAGTTGCACAAGTACTCCAACAGTCAAAGAGTGACTTTGACTCTTAACATGTGCTGTGTGCTTCGGAGCCATCACATCTGAATCTGACTACAGCGTATGCTGTCCTGCATTTCTGCACCCAGGAGAAGAAATGCGTGAAACTCATAGACCAATTCTTCCTACCGCAAGGTCCTTAAAATGCGAATAAAATGGTACTTTTTAATGCCTTCATTTGTAGGGAGTCGGTAATTAGGACTTTTTACGATCACTGTGGAGCCTGCATTATTGTTCGTTGCCTCTACAGTTAAAACTGCTTGTAATGAACCTCCATATAACAAATTCCTGGATATAACGAAGTTTTTTTAGTCCCTGCTGTTACTCCATAGAAGCACATATATTTGAGAGCTCTACAAAACGAAGTGCCAGTGGGAGACCCCCTCGAAATAACGAATTTTCTCCGCTGACAACCTAGAGATATTGCCCCAAATTTTGTGACTTTTGCGCGAGCAACAACCGGAAACATCTTCTCCGCCGCGACAAAATGCGAAGCGGCGTCGTTGCGCTTGGCGCGCACGGCGACTGCGAGGCGAGAGCGAGTGCACGGTGCAAGCGCGCGAGGTGGGCCTGCATCCCTCGACTCGGCAATCTTGCTGCCACGGGCGTGTCCTTTCCCCCTAACTTCAAACCTGATGTCACTGCTTGCTGCAGCTGGCATAGCCCATCAAGCCGGCTTAAGAGAGAAATATAAAAAAAAGTTTTTTTGTTTTCCAACATGCTGGCAGCGCCACTCTTTGGTTACTGCGCAAGTCTCTGCGTGGCCTTCGCGATCGGCTGCAACAGGACTTGTTAGGATCAGCTCACGTGGTCGTGGGCGGCGCGCTTCACAGGAAGCTTGCCCCTTGACAATACAGGGGTTGGGTGCACAAGAAATCATGCTCACGGCGTGATTCAAGGGCAGCGTACGTGAAATGATCAAAAAAAAAAAGAAATGGAGGCAAACAGCGGTAAACCGGAGGTCATGGACGTGCTTGGCGCACTCGAAAGCACGGCGACTGCGAAGCAAGAGCGAGCGCACGTGTGCGTGCGTGCGAGCGTGCACGGGGGTGGGCCTGCATCCCTCGACTCGACTCGGCGATCTTGCCGCCGCGGGCGTGTCCTTTCCCCCTCCCTTCAAACCTGATCCAGCCGCTTGCTGCATCTGGCCTAGCGAGCCAAGCCAGCACCCTCCTTTTCCAGTTGATGTTGCCGAGCCGCACCGCGCGGCTTAAGAGAGAAAGAGAAAAAAAAAAACGAGTTTTTTTTCAACATGCTGGCAGCGCCACTCTTTGGTTACTGCCACTTCGCTAACCTGACAGTCGGTGACAGCGCTTGTTAGGCCTAGCTCAGGTGGTCGCGGGTGGCATGCCTTAAGGGAAGCTTGCCCTTGACAACACAGGGATGAGGTGCAGAGGAAATCGCACTCATGGGGTGTTTCAAGGGCAGCTCCCGTGAAATGATTAAAAAAAAGAACTGGAGGCAAACAGCGGTAAATTGGTAAATTGGAGGTCACGGGCGCATATTCAGTGTGCAGTGTTGGCAGCTGACAAACAGCATTCTCCCTTGCCTTGGAAATCCTATCCTCAGAGGGCACTGCCACACCAGGCTTTATTTTTTTCTTCCCTCCGCTCATTGTTCATTCGTTCCGCACTCCTTCCTCCTTCACGGCAATTCGCTGCACTCTTTTCGCCCAATTCCTTTGTGAAGCCTGCTGGCTACCTCCATTGTCCGCAAGGGGGGTGGGGGGGGGGGGTCTGCACAATAAGCGGTATGCCTATACATTAAGTTCTATGGGAGGGCAAACAGGGGTAAGAAAACCACATTTTAGCTGGTCCTTCACTATAAGCTGTCACATAAGTGGTCTCAGCTGTAATATTTTCTATTTTGGGTGCGCTCTGCAGTCTGTTACCTTTTTGCTTACTTAAGCGTTTCTTTTTCGAATTTTCGTCCCAAACCTGCATATAACGAAATCCTCTTTATAATGAAGTTTTCCGGGAATTTGTCAATTTCGTTATATCGAGGTTTAACTGTATATGCATAATGATATCAGCCCTCAGGAACTAGGTTTCCAAGCATGGATGGATGTAGTGAAGACAAGTGCAGTGCAGATTTTGTGGCCACAATAGTCAACGTAAGACCGCATGGGCAGTGCAACTCACCAGTCCTCAGGGGCCAAATTAGAAGGGTTGTCGATCACCCGGTATGAGACAGTGGCCCCTCGGTTGCGCCTCCGTTGGATCAGCACTGCATTCTCACGTTTGCAGCCTTGACTCTTCTTTTCATCTGTGCTGACAAACCTGGCAGAAGAAACAGGGGTGTGACAGTGAGAGCCATATTAGGGCAAATTTTGAAGCAGAAGAAACTGTCGCTTTGGGCAAAGTTAATCAGAAGGGGTGTGAGTGGGGCTGAGCTATTTCTAATATAGGGTAAAACATTCCAAATTATAAAGCTGCTCAATGAAACGTGCACAATATTACAGTGAAGTTCTTTTGCAAATGCAGTTAAACGCAGCTGTATTTAAATTGCAAATGAATGTACTTCATTACTTTTAGGCATTTTATGAAGCACGAAGCTATAAAAGTTATGGTAGTTGATTGCACAAAGAATTTTGTTATAGTGAAGTTCATTGTACTGATGTTCAACTGTACTCTCACGAGGTACACACAGAGCCAGACAAGGCTCCGGCCAAATGTTTCTCCTGTTCTCCCTTCCACCATTCAGCCTGGCACTAGAAAACAAACAAGTTTTACATTATATAAACTACAGAGTAGTGGCTGTATGAAGTGCCTTGATGGCTCCACTGACCTTGCAACCACGAACTACCAAGCAATTCCCATCCCATCACAGCTGCGATACAATGATCTCACATGTGTGAATGCGACAGCAACACGGATCTCCTGTGAGGCTGCAAAGAGCTCCCGCCAGAGCTGTAGTACAATGCACAGTTCTGGCAGCTGTGGAGGACTCACCTCAGGTCTTGCAGGATATCCTTGGCATTGTACATGGTGATGAGTGAGGTTGTGGCTGCCGGAATAATGATGATGGGTGTCCGTGACACTGCACGAGACATTTACAAAGCACAAATTCCACGTGTAAGAAACTAACTACAGTACACTTGACAACCATTAGTTGGTGATGCAGGTAAAGGAACCACCTCTTTATGCTCGCCTACTGTGCCGGAAATGCTTTCCCAAGAAATTTTCAGTACAGACCCAATGTATCTCATCATCATAATTAACTCCTTATTGATGGGCATGCTGCTGTTCCCCCACTTTATGCATTCATGCCCTCTTGCACTTCTCACCACTGCAGGACAAACAGATAATGAACTTATTACTACTAATCTACTATTGCAATACGCAAGCAGCCCTACTAAAGCCAAGCAAACACCTAATGGGCAGTACCTGGCCACTAAGGACATGAGTGTGTCAAGTAAAACTGCCAAATATGAACATGTTTAAATATGCAGTAAATGGCACAGTTTTTCTTTTCCTCCACAACCTTGACGCTATTGAAAGAGAAGATCTGCACTTGTAAATTATGAGAAAGGACTGTGATGCAATGTTCAAGAATATTCACCTGGTGTGCACATGAGAAGAACATTAATGTGGATGGAATTCACGTTGCAAGACTACTATGTCAACAAGACCAAACTTCTTTTTGGTTTAGTTTAATTGTAAAACACCTTCCCTAGTTGTATATATTGTCTGTTTGCTCATTAAGTTGTTTCTAACAAACGAGCCCTTGACCCCTTCACTTTCGTTACTTCCCTAGTTGTAGTACTTTAGGCCAATTGTTAATACCATTAACACTGCCAATAAAAAGCAGTTTTTGCGCTAATGAAGACAAACCCCTGGTTGAAGTGAAAACTTGACACCAAGACACCACTTGTTCAAAAAACTGTCAGCGGGGTGCATGGAGGACCCTCCTACAGGATTGACTGATTGATTGATTTCTGGGGTTTTAGGTCCAAAAACTACAATTTGATTATGAGAGACGCCGTAGTGGAGAGTTCCGGAAATTTTGACCACCTGAGGTTCTTTAACGTGCACTCACATCGCACAGTACACCGGCCTCAACATTTGGTCTCCATTGAAATGCAGCCACAGCGGCGGGATTCGATCCCACGACCGTAAGATCATCAGCTCAGTACCACAGCCACTAGACCACGTGGTGGGGCAAGCAAGGAATGGAGAAATTTAAATATGCAATGTACAAGGATGGAATACACATGCATTCATACATAAATAACATTTTTCAAAGCAGCTTAAGCCCCATTGTGCAATGCTTTCAAATTTCTTTAATGCTATGCAAAAAGCAGATCATTTCTTCACTTTTGATTACAAGATTGTATGCGTCATCCTACTGTTCACACATTCTGTATCATCCGTTTCTTCCTCCGTGGCAGAGAAAAGACACACGTGTGAAATGAAAGCATTTTCAGGAGCACTCTCAGCAACAGGGTGTTGTTTATTAACATATAATCATCACGCTGGCAGAAAATTTATAGTCTGAGCTAAGCGGCTGCTACATAGAATCAATGTTGAACCTTTTCGGGGGAAAAAAATAGTCAAACGGCTCTAAAACGAACGCTGCTACAACAAAATAGCCTCCACGACGAAGCATGCAATATGGCCTGGCCTAACTCCTACATGTTGTCGATCAACTGGGAACGCCACTACAGTGAAGACCACTACAGCGAATTTGCCTCTTTTACGAAACAATCCACACATTCCCAATCGCTAAACTGTCGTTTTAGTATGAATAAGCTTAGCCTTACAGCAGATTATGTTGCAGAGAGAAAAGCTTGGATGAAGGTGGATTTCTTCCAAACTTAACTTTTGCAGATGGCAATGCAGCTAATAGATGTACAGAAGAATACCATATTTGCCCGATTCTAACGCGTGCCTTTTTTGTGAAAATAAGCATTGCAAAAATACATGCACATTACAATTAGAACCAAGAACTCAAAAACCTCCAAACGAAAACCGAAACCTCTCGAAAATAAAAACAAGCGGTTCAATGAAGAATGGCAAGTTGCACTTGCATCACCATCGCTATCAGCTAGCACCCGAGCATTTTACGATCGGCATTTTTTTCCAGGTGTTCCACTGCTTGTAGTGCTTCAACTGGTGTGCAAGCGTGTGAAGGTGGACTGTCATAAAGATGAAAGCTATTGAACTGGCAAGACAGTGCAATTTACCAAGGGATCGTTTCAAGGCCAGCAGGAGCTGGATCTAGAAGTTTATGAAAAAAAAAAAGGATTCTTGCTGCGGCAGCGAACAAGTATCAGCCAAAAACTTAAGACTTCTACGAAGAGAAGTTACTCACATTCCAATGCTTCATTATGAACCTTCACCGCACTCACAACTACTTGCTCAGGCAGATCGCTAACGCAAACCAGACGCCCATTTTCTTTGACATGATGTCAAACTTACACGGTTGAGTCTACCAGTGCCAAGCAGGTCTGCATATTCACATCCGGAAACGAAAAAAAAAAAAAAAATCAAACAAGTGCCAGTGATGCTGTGCTCCACGGCAGACAGGCACAAATTGAGTCCGTATTTAGTATTAAAACAGAAAGCTATGCCTATGGGCATTAAGAGTCCTGAGAACATGGTCGTCCGCGTCCAACCCAAACGATGGATGGACACGGACCTCATGCTGGATTGATTCGGTGTGGAGGAAGTGGCATGGAGCCAACCTTGGTGTGCATGCTGTACTGGTGTTGGATTCTTTCAGGAGCCACATTACCGACCGCATCAAGGAGAAGCTCACGGCCTGCCACACCGATCTCTTAATTATTCCAGGCGGGATGACATCCCAAATCCAGCCACTCGACGTGTGCTTGAATAAGCCCACCAAGGATCACGTACACGTAGCGTACAATGATTGGCTTGGTGAGCAGGGCCTCACGCCAGCAGGCCATCTCAAGAGAGCAATGCCCGAAGACGTCTCAGAATGGGTGCACGGTGCGTGGAGGACTCTCCTACAGGCGATGGTAGTGCGCGCTATTAAGAAATGTGGCATTTCATACGCCCTTAATGGGATTGAGGACGACTTGTTGTGGTCAGTAACAGTGAAAAAGAACTGTTGTCTGACTCTGACGGCAAGTAGCCTACATCTCGTGCTTCTGTGTATGTCACATTTTTGCTAACTTATGGCCCAATAAATGTTTTTCCTTCTCTTTATTTTTATTATTTTTTAAAATCTGGAGGCATCCACTCATGGCATTATTTCATGTGCGCTATCGTCTTTCGACAGCATTTGCAGCGAAGCGCGAAGATATGCGGCCAATTTCTTTCGCCGAGTGCCATGTGAACCTACTGTGAAGAAACATAACACACCGGGGCTATAACGCGGGGCCTTTAAAAGGCCGACAGATTAACGTGGAATAAGATGCATTCAGATACGGTAAGAGGGATGGTCAGACATGCTAAGATGAATGGGTTAATCTAAAGTGTGAATCCACCATAAAATGCACTACTTCAATTTTAACAATGAAGTGTTTAAGCTATTGACAAAACTCGGAAATCTGCAGAAAACTCTGCTAAGTTGTGTAATTGCCCCGCCATGGTGTTCTAGTGGTTATGGCACTCGGCTGCAGATCCAAAGGTCGTGGGATCGAATCCTGGCCACGGCGGCTGCATTTCGATGGAGGCAAAATGTTGAGGCCCGTGTACTGTGCGATGTCAGTGCACGTTAAAGAACCCCAGGTGGTCGAAATTTCCGGAGACCTCCACTACGGCGTCTCTCATAATCAGAGCAGGTTTTGGGACGTTAAACCCCTCAAATCAATCAAATCAATCAAGTTGTGTAATGCTAGCTAACCATGCCGAGCTATAGTAAAGCCAATTACAGCTTCCTGATACCATGGTGTCACATGGGCGCTTCGAAGGCCTTCGAAGCGCCCGTGTGACACTAGTATAATACTAGATAAACAGATCGCAAAATACGATTTAGAATGTTGCAGGAGCCAACGTTTCGACAAGTGGACTTCGTCAGGGCTGTTTCGACAAGTCCACTTGTCGAACGTTGGCTCTTGCAACATTCCCTGTTCTAAATCGTATTTTGCAATATGTTCATCTATTCAAGCATCCATCTTCCCCTGAGCTTCTCTTATAATTTAGTATAAGACTAGTTAGGTGAGGCCTTATTAAGCTGTCTAGTTCAATGAAGCCTAATTAGAGTAAGTGAAGCCTAGTTCAGACAGGACTAATCCAACCAAGCCACATTGAACTAATTCAATTAAGCTAGAATAATTATTTAGGAGTAATTAAGATATAATACTAATAAATCAAGTGTAATTAATGTGAAGTAAAAATTAAGCGAAGCCTAACTAAACTGATATAAACAAATCTAGTGTAAGTAAACTTAAACTAATTAGACCAAGTTTGATTATGCTAGGACTAATTTACCGAATGTTAATTAGCCTAGGACTTTAAATAATGTTAAGCCTATCCAAACTGAAATTAAATAAGGCAGTACTAATTAGGCTCACGATAATTACTGAGATCTAGAATAACCAATCTGAGAATAAACAATCTAGAATCACTGAGGAATGACTGATTAAAGTTTGGGAATAATTTATTACAGACTGATGGCATGCATTTGTTGGCTTTTTGGGAAACTATACGGTGAATTTTGCAGCGCACCATTTGCGTCGACGCCAAGGTAGTTTACGGATACCCTCCAATGGCATCTATGAGACTTGTGCATTAAAGGGCCCATGACACCAAAATTTCAAACCCGATATGTTTGTGTCGTTTGGTTGTCGAACATCTGAAAGCACTTGTGGCCAAGTATTAACGGCGAACGTTGTCGTTAAGATATTTTAGTATGTATTTAAAGTGACCAGAAATGCTCATCTGGGTTTGCGGCACCTCGCGACATCGTCACTAGTATGACGTAGTTTGTGGGCCATCTGTGACGTTTCACTTTTGTAAGTTGATATCGTGACGTCACAGAGAGACACGGGCGCGCCGCGCTATGGCCTCCGAGCATGGCCTCCAAGATCGGCTCTCGCAGCCGATCGCGGAGGCCACGCGAAAAGCCGTATTTTTCTGCTTCCTCTCCGTGTTGGTCCCTCAAGCGTACATTGTACACACGCTATGATGCAAAGCGAGTGTGGCGAGCTGCTCTGGCGCTCGCGCTCTCCTCAACGTCACCGAATCTTGAGCTCAAGTGATCAGTGCATGCGCTCACTTCCGACAGCCGCCGCGCTAGACCCGCGGCGCTAGTTTCTTGCAGTTTTTGGCGCGCGTTTCGAAGCTTCATTAAAACTGAACAAAATTAACGATGCTGTGACTAATTAGACTTCACGCTGGAGAATTTGCCACTCCATGCCGTGATTACAAGACACTGTTCTACTCATTAGAACATAAAAGTATCTAACAAAAAAAATAGCTGTCATGGGCCCTTTAACAAATGCATTTTAAATATCTTCAACAACTATTTTGCCTAGGCGCTCACAACACAAGGAAAAGCGAGCACACAGCACACGCGCGCTTTCGGTTTTAAAAAACGCGCGCTGAGAAGGGCTCGCACACGGGCGCGGCGGGCGTGTCTGCCATCGGCCAATAGCAGTGATGCTCCTTGTATGTGCTTTATGACGAAACAACGCATATACAAGGAGAGTGAGGAGAAGCCTCTTTTTGAGTTGTGGGCTCCTGAGGAAGTGGAAACTTTGTGCTCCGATTCTGAAAGCTACACTTCGCGGATGACTACCAAATTTGACTGAGATGTTCATTACAGCATAGGTCATCTGCAGAATATGTTTTTCACAGAGCCCCGGGAGGTGGTTCAGGACCCCTTTAAGGGGGGACGTGGCTTTCGGTACAAACTTTCTTATTTTTTGGTGTATGTTGATGAAAATTGGCACAGACACTAAGAACTGCTCTGTGATGCTTTCATAAAAATTTCAAAGCGATACAACAAAAACTTTTTGCATGACAAATTATTCCTTTAGCGAACCTCGTGGAGGGTCTGGAGTACTTACAAAACTAAGCAAAGAGTTGGTAAACACTGGATGCACAGCCAAATGTATGCAGAAGGGGGTGACACTCCCAAAATATTTTTTTTGCAACACAAAGATATGTAGTTTAGGTTTTTTCCAGCGACACTGCAATAAGCACACTTGCACTGGAAACTAGAAACCCTACCAAAAAATTTTAAAGCATTAAAATGAAAAAAGAAGAGTGTCTCCCCCTGAAGCAGAGTTCAAGGAGCCTTACAAAACAAACGGAATCAAAATCTGTGAAGTAGCTGCCAAGATATCTGCTCCACGAGCTAAGCGACATGCCAAAAAAACTGTTTTGAGAAAAGTGCTCTTAAAGTTTAAGCACCTCTTAACTTCTCTCAAGCACACCATTACTGTAATTTTTGGCTTGTTTTGTGACGTTAGACTTGTTGGACATGTGGCCTCCCATCTGGTGTGCCTTTGTTGCCCATCTTTATTTTTTTTATGGCCTCCTTTTATGATTTACAATGACCATGTTGTATGCATAAATTTCAATGCAAGTTACCTGCATGAAGGGGTGGTGTAAGAGACACTGCAGAATATAAAGTTTGTTATACAATTGGGTTCACTAACTGTAGTAATTTACCAGATTTCTTGGATTCATGCTAAATGTAATTAGTGGTTTTGCATATGATTACACAATAATGAATAATCACAGAATTATGATCGCAATACATGACTCTCAACATGACAGCTATACTTCCTTCCCGAATTAAGAGACAGTCAAGGTAAAGACATAGTTACTGTGATTGATTTCTGAGTACTTTATTTCATGAGGCAAGAAGTTGAGGCATGAGGTTGAGTAGCTAGTTTCACGCGACCCCCCCCCCCCCCCCCCGTTTTCTTCCCTTGGCTACCCTGCGAGGCATACAATATACAAGGTGTCAGAACGTTCACAAGAACTCTCAGTGATACTAAGCAAGGCATAAAGTGCACCTAAACTACACTACCAGTGCTCGCTGACCGCACTTCATTTGTCCGCGAAGTGAGCGATCTGAGCGATCGCGGGGTCCAAGTCTACGCGCGCTGTGTTGTAGCGGCGTTTGCACGAAATGCCGATCCGTTTATCCGAATAGTCGGCGCGCAACGTGCTTGGCCTCGCGGTTTGAGTAGCCGATGCCCGAAATGTCTTGCCACTTATCCGAAAAGCCGCCGTGCGACGTGCTCGGCTGCTCCGCCAGCAGCCGATGCGCAGTTAGGCCTAGCGCGACTCCGAGCCGTAGGCGTGCGGTGTGTGTGGACGCGGCGCGGGGCGTCAAAGTACCGCCTACCGCACGTAATGCTCCGTTGCGAGTCCGCGGTGCCGCCACATGATGGCCTTCGTAGGTCCGACGCGACCGCGCTGCTGATAAGCGGAACGTCCGCGGGTCCGATGTCTGTCGGTCGGAGACGCGCTTTGCAATGTTCGCGGCACGCCGCCGTTATCTTATCGCGATCGTACGTGCGGCGGGTGTGTCCCGTGCGCCTGCCAAACTGAAACGTAGTTCCGTTCTCAATGAGCGTCGATCAGCAACCACAGAGCGAATGCGACCACGCAACTACGTAGCGCCACTCGACAGCCGTAACCTCGGGACGCGCAAGCAGCAGACGACGTTCGCCCCACGTGGGAGCGTCAGACCAATAGCGAAGCGCGCTCGGGCAATATGGCGGACGCGGCCAGTCGGAGCCCTCAAAACGACCTCCGAACATTTGCTTTTTGTGCGCTTGTTTTGGCGGGGAGGAGCTAGCTGAAGCGGGAAATTTGAAGACGGAGAACTGCTCTTTTCAACGCGCCCAAGATGGCGGCGGCCGGTAGCGTAGTCGCGGAGCTATTGCGGTTTGAAAAACGCAGTTTTTTCGTTATTGGCGCGATGATTTTCGCCTCCTTCGTTAGTAAAATGAATTATTTAGGGCATTTCTACGCGGTTTTCAGCAAAGATATTTTGGAATCGGTGAGAGAAAGAGTTGCAGAAACTGAACATACTATTTTCAAAAAATCGATTTTTTTGGCATTTTTCGCGATTCGAAAGCCGCGTCCCCCCTTAAGAACACCAAAGAATACAGACAACTGGTCAGTGGCTGTCCTTTCACTGTGAGTGCAGCCTCTGAGTGACTGCATGGGCAGTAGGAAGAGCAGCCCAGGTGTACTGCTTTTATATATTGAAAACCATAGGACGTTTATAGACAAGGTTAAGCAACTAGAAATTAAGCAACTATCCTACTACTTTCCAACGGGCTGGATCCATTAGAATAATCTTATGCCAATGTTACATGGGGCACTTTGAACTGAAACTGAGCGATATCACAATTCCTGACAGCGACTGATCCCTTCCTCATCCTATGCAAAGGCGTGGCCAATAGCAGTGAAACCTAACTTGGCTAGGTTGCAGTCGTGGTGTAAGTTATAACATATACTCTTTAGGTGAGGACACTTCACGGCTTATTTGCAAGATGGGTTTGACCAGGTAAAGGAACGACAAAGGGCGGCCCAGCCCAGTGATGGCAGTGGATACTGGTGTTCCAACAAACCTTAAAGACAAAAAAAAAAAAACATTTTTTTGCTCCTGTTGCTATAGGAACCAGCATTTCACGGCCAATCTGAAGAAAAGCGCCTGTTTCGTGCACATCTGAAGTTGGTCCGATGCACTGAGTAGCCGTCCATGCAGGTGTCTTTCACTGAATTCAGTTTTTCTGCGAAATACAGGTTGCCATAGGAATGTAAGATGAAAGCAATTCTTTCTTGAAATCTTGTCCTATTTCCAATAGGCAGGCAGTGCCGTCAACGGGTGAAAGGGAGCTCGCCGCTGCTGTGTCCTCACCTAAAGATATATCATACACCGCAGTCACAATCAGAAGTGTGCCACGTGACCAAAAAAGACAAGTTACCCGAGTCAATAAAACAAATGTTTCAACACAGTGGTGGTAAACTGGCTTTTTGGAGATACATTTCTGGAATGCACATTACATCAGAAGGGTCAGACAAGTAAAAGACATTCCACCAGCCAGGTTGTCACCTCCATGTAGCGAAAGTCTAGAGTTTGTTCTTTTTCCCCATTTAAAGAATGCTCCCTTATGAAAACACAAATATACTGAGGAAGAAAGTATCCATCCTTTTCAGTAAATACTTACGAGGTCTTGGCGGCCACACTGTTCAAAAGAATGAAGTGCCATTTGTTAACAATATTTTGAGCCTATAGTCGGATACAACTCAAGTCTGCAGTGAAGCCCCCCCACCACACCCTCATAACCGCCAGCCACTGTTCCTATGTGCGACGCTGCACATAGTTCCTACTTCGAACTTTCCATGCAACCAAAAGAAAGTGCCAATGCAAAATTAATAGAAGAGTGCATAAATTTACATGTATTTATTCGTTCATTAGAGCGGAACGTAAAAAGACCAATTCCTTATTGAGCTGAAATAAAAATGCTTGCAATGCAAAAACCAGGCGCGTGCCACAAGCACCGCCACTTAGTTTTTCAACACAGCTCGGTGAAGTTTCACACTTAAAAAGAGCGCGGGAGCGAAATTAACTGCACTGTGGCCTTTAAAAGATTGAAACGCTTAGGCTCCACACATTTTTGCCCATGCTTCTTTTACGTCTCATGCCTTCTACCGATGAAAGAATTCGAGAACAGTAGACGCTTTGCAGGTACCGAAGGTATAAACACGGCGTCATGTTGAAAAGGTTGAATGACGACGACTTTGCTTGTTTCTGTGACCAGCTGGTTGATTAATACCCCTGACACACGGGCATGGTAAAGTACTTTAGGTAAGGGGACATCCACTGAAAAGGAGTTCATGCGCAGTGACACACAACAAAGGAGTATCTCCTTCCCGGCAAAGTTCCTTTGCAGAAAGGTAGATTGGCGATCTACTTTTTGAGCATAAAGGTGTACTCTCACCAACAGCGTACACGACCCGTAAACGGGAGAGAACTCTTCTGACAGAATTACAACTCCCCGCAACTATTTTCTTGCCTTGCGTATAAGCTTTAGCTTTTAGTTGTGTAATGAGATTTGTCGGGCCGCAAAGATTTATTTTTACCGCACTCTCGAACGCTCACATCGCCGCCATGCAAGATTCCGGCAGTCATTATCTCTTTCGTCGTGGCGTGAAATGAACCATCAACATTATTAGCCATCAGCAATAAAAAAGATATTTTTACGATCCGCAAATCGCTAAAGGTAATTAAATGCGGAACTTTTTAAAAATGTTCACTATCTTGCTGCTTTAACAAGGAGCGCCATTTTTTGCGGCATTCGTCTTAGGAACCACCTAAAGAAGTTCACGCGCTGCCCTGTGTCATTGGCGCAACTACTTTCTACAGAAGGTCCTTTAGAGTAGAAAAAGGGGTTCACTACAAAGGACTTTACTTTCGCCCGTCTGTCAGGGGTATAACATCGACTCGCGCGGTCCATCTGCCCAGTTGTCAACTGCTGTTTTTTTTTTTAAGTTGTATCCTACTATAGCACAACCATTCACCTTTTAAATTAAGTGAACACAGCAAAACTGCCTCAGTATAACACTTAAACACTAAGCATTCTGCTTTACATGGAACACACATCAGGAACAGTATACAAAGAACAAGACATAAATCTGAGTACATACTGCAGTACAGACTAAACTGTGCAAACACCACACTGCACCCACATATTCCAAAGCACAATGAGTGCCACCCACCTTCCTCCCCCCCCCCCCTTTTTTTTTTGCTAAAGCTTTTCTAATTGTACACTTTTGCTCAAAAGTGCATAACTAAATAAAACCATGCTTTGAAAAATTAACACTTAATCGTTAGCATTCCTTACCCTTCAGCAAAGTAAAAGCTGCATTGCAGTATGCATTCTTCAAAGCTATGGATATAAAATATTCAACACTGCTCAACAGAAACTCGTTGCTAGCACGTAAGTGACAAGGAAATGGAGTACAGTGAAATCTCATCATAATGAAATTCAGGGGACCATATCCAACTGTTCATTTTTGTGAAACAATGCTACAATGAAAGCTACAAAATTAGCCATAATATTTCAATCTGCCAAATATGGTGTCACACATGCATTAACAAAAGACCCATGCACTAACTCATGAGGATTACCCCAAAGAAAAAAGGATCATGAATCACTTCGAAAAAAATTTTTTGTGAGGAGTCTAAATCAGGGACACTCCATAAAATGTAACCTTCTCCGAGAAAATCAAGGCACACTTATACCCCTGTCACACGGGCACCCGCGAACTTCGTTTAAGGGGGGACACGGCTCTTAGAAACCAAAAATCGGCCGAAAAATCGGATTTTCAAAGTCTTCGTTTTCGCGTTCCTACTACCATCCCGCATGTGTCTGCAAATTTTTACGAAAAAATACCGCCTATTTATGCAGTAATAGCGATTTAAAATTTGCTGCTGCAGCTGTGGCCCTTTAAACTTTAAAGTGCCCTCCATTTCAATTTCCTCTAGCTCGCGAACGGCTTGCCCGATCCCAGCCATTTTGGCATCGTTCAAAAGCTCGCGTTTCTAGCTTTTTTTATGTTCTCAGTAAGCAACCCTGAGCGCGCCGCCTACTTCACAAAAAAAAAAAAAAAGCGCGGCGCGCGGTGAGGCGCCATCTTGTTTTTTTTTTGAGCAACGGCGCGGTAAACATGCCTGGCGAAGCGAAGAAGTTTCCTGCGGTGCATCGCTTCGGCAAATAAAAGATAAACGTGCGAAAAAACAAGAAACGCACTAACGCCGTGACATCGTGGGTCCATGAAAGGGATGAGCAAGCTGCCGGCGATCTCGCCTGATAACGACGTCTGATAACGGCGGAGGGGTGCGGGTATCCGCAATCTGCTGGTTCGGGGGAGGCGCTGATTCCGATCACTTATCACAAGCAGTGACATGGCTCAAGAAAGAACCCGCGAGATAGGGACGCTTGATCGGCTCTTTTCAAAGACCACGCGATCGCAGTGCAAGATATGCAGCAGAGACGTCAAACTGACGAGGGGCGATAGTAACTATGGCTCAGCAAAGAAACTAGCTTTTTTGAGCGAAAAGCGCAACAAAGTTGGTGCAGGCCGCAAGGCGGGGGGGGGGGGGGGGTGCGCGCGTAGGATACCGACTTTGCCTTATAACTATTGAGCAAGTTGTAGCAGGAGATTTATCTTTGCGGTAACAGATTCCCGGACCTTCAGTTATCATTTTGGTGTGTTATTCTTTGAAATAAACCTCACGAATACTACTTGAAACGTTTTTTCTTGTTTTCTCAAAATGGCATTTTGACCAATTTGTGATCTGGGAGGGGCCATATCTCTGGTTCTACTAGTCGAAATGCAATAAATCTTTTTTTGTCGGAAAGGTGGGCAATAGCAGAGTGCAGTAGGCCTGAAGTATGACCATACAGCATTGCATAAAATTTTTAAAACTTATAATTGGCTTTAGGTGCCAATCTCAGTTTTCACATACAAATGTTTGACATGCTGTAACTTGTGCTAAAGTTTGTCTAAACCATCCATTCTTGTATCACTGCACACTCTGATCATAGTAGATCATTTTGATGGCCTATTTTTTCTTGTAACGTCCAGTACCTTTGAAGCAGCACTCCTCCCAACCAGCCTCCACTGAGGATAGCTGGGAACATGAATTATTTTAGTTGTATGAAAACTACTCACTACAAATGAAAACCAAGTGCATATTTGAAATCAGCATGTTAAAATACATAAGTGGTGCAAGTTTGATCAGAATCTGAGCATAAATAAAAAAAATATTTTCAAGTGGGGTGTCCCCCCTTAACTCCCTCATCGTTACGTCGACGGAGATGCGGACCGTGTCACACGGCCTCCCTTACGCCAACGAAGATAAACGGAGCGTTTCGCAAACGACGTTCGGCGTTCTCCGTTAGCAGCGGAACGAAGTACTCTCGTCGCCAGTAATCTGTAGGTCAGAAAAAAACTTTGAGCACTAAATTGCCGCGGTCAAAACAATAATACATTTTGGCAATATTAAACGTTCTTTTGTTGGCAGGACCCATTCATAACATGCGTTTCTTCAAATATATATACGCCCGCCAGAGTGCAGCTACTCTCCGCACCAATGCCCTCGTCTTTCAGCGTGCCCCGCGCGCCGCCATTTAAATATATTTCGTCCGTGCGTGCGCTCGTTGTCGCAGTGCTTGCGTTTGCCCGTGAAAAGAAAATGAGTGACAACGCTGCGTCGTCTTCACCTGCTCCGACGGCTGCCTGATAGCGCGCACATTGGCTCTAGCGGCCTCAATCTCAATATCTATGGAGCCAATCGACGCCATTACCAATGCAATATCACACCACTTATTCACGTCTTCCACTTCGTCACTCAAGGCTGAAGACACAGCACAGTATACAGAGAACAAAATGTGCGCTCACAAGGCAATGAAACACGAAAACTTTCGTATACGGGCTAGAAAACTACCAGTCGTCGAGCACGGCACATCTTGTAAACAAATGCAGCGTGCACAGCGTTAGGCACAAGGTGGCCAGCGTGGCTGTCAGCATCGCTACATCTAGCGAATGCTTTTTCATTTGAAAGAACTTTTAATGCTGTTTTCGCTTCAGACCTACTTAATAATGTCTTTTTGTAAAAAACCGCGCAACGAACATTCACAAAAAGAGCACCTAGAGATGAAATGAGGATATTTCTGCGAAAATCAAACAGCGCCGACTGAGCCCCTCGCGGCAACTGTTACAACCTTGTCATTGCCGTGTGACACTTCTACAACTCCGTCTCCGTCGAACTTCCTAACAGAGTTTTACGTACACGGAGTTTAACGAAGTTCGCGTGTGCCCGTGTGACAGGGGTATTATGCAGCCCTCGCTATAGGAGTAAATAAAAGTAGACAATAATTACACGCTTCCCAACATCTTTACGCATAACAAGTCGCGGCGGCGCTTATGTGACAACACAGAATCGAACCAATGTAACAGCTAGGACTTCCCACCCGCGCTTAGTTAAAAACCAGTGCATATGACCATTTCCTCTGACAATAAATTCCAGTCCTACAGGGGAAAAACCATTTTCCTATACGTTCTGCACTGCAAGGGAAGTTACAAGTGCTACACAACACTTATACATTCACATCTCCTAACACATTACACAGGAGAAAAAATAGAAAGAAAAGGCCCAAGCAAACTTTACTCACCTCTCTTAGGTACTGGCCGAGGTACAGCTGGAGTAGTGACGGGAACGAGGGCGGTAGGTGCCGCAGGTGTTGGAGTGGCCGCAGGAATGGGCCGCTTGGGCTGACTGCCCTCAGTCACCGACTTGAGGTTCATGCCATGGTACGTACCCATTGTGTCAATTTTGAAGCCCTCCGTCTCTGCAGCAAATGAGAAACGCAAGACCATGAGCATGGTGGATTCACACAGTGTTGGTGCAGAAGCTACAAGCACATGCATGACACATGCATGGCAATGCATATGGCATTATTTGAGCCACAACTTGTTTTTCTTCCACTTTGACACAGGTAGCATTGCTAGCTTCTGGTATCATCACCTCTTCAGGTGACGTGTGTACAATTGAAGCCCACGATAACAAAACCCCGTAACAACAAAATTCTCGCAACAATGAAGCATCTCACAATTCCCGGCAAAAGCCCATCAGATTCGATGCATTCTGTATCTCTCAATAACGAAACATTGCTAAACTGTGATCCACGATAACAAAATTTGCCGGACCACTAGAACCCATGGTAACTCTGACCAAGTTGTAAAAAATGGGCTCAAATGCACCTTCTGCATGCTTAAATTTGTAAAATAATGCCATAGAACACTTGCATGAGCACTGCCGTATTAAAAACATCATGACCGTGATCTTGCCTGGTTGACCATGTTGCCTCCATTGTTCACCACAGCAAAACCATTAATGTGGTTATGCGTGCGTGGTGAACAAAAATTATTTGAGAGTTTGCATTATTTGCGCTTACTGTATTTACTCGACTCTAACGCGCACCTTTTTTCCGATAAAACGGGTCCAAAAATCTTATATGCGTTAGAATCCAGTGCAAATGAAGGACGCCGTTACCATACCGCCGTTAGCATCAAAATGGCCGCCTCATACGCACTTCGGGCACTGTCGAACGGTCACTGGCAAAAAAAACTAACTAGCAGCGCAGCAGTCTTTGGCACGCATAGTTTCTGTAGTTTCTATGTCGCCGCCGGTCCCCCGTGTAATGACGCCACGACACATATGATGCGTAGGCCGATGATACTTGCCACACTGGCCTGGCCGTCTTGCGGCCAACCGAAGTCACTACGTCGCCGACGCAATCTCTGAGACACCCAGCTGCAGCAGCTTTCAACAGCATTCGCGTGTGGCCATAACGGGAGAATAGATGTTTCTCATCATCGCATGCAAAACGGCTCATCATCGCATTTGTCCCTCATATCTGTGCTGAGCCTGAGCCTCTCAGTCGTGCACGCTGCACGACGTCCGACCACGCCTCGACCATGCTTAGGCTTATCTGTGCCAGCCTCCGCAGCACGCATGGCAGCATGCAGCAGCGGGCGTGAGGGAACTACAATAGCACGGAGGAATGCAGCACTGCTAGTAAATGATGTTATCGTCGCTTAGGCGCGGCTATGCCCGGCAACGTGTGGATCGTTTTATCGGGATGCAGGAGTTCTGAATCGGCACGCTGAACGTCTCTGAGACACCGTGGATTGAGTGAAGAGGCAAAGCCATAGCGCGGCCGTTCGAGGGACTGCGGGGGTTCAAACTGGCGGTGCATTTATTATGCAAGTGCGTTCATTACGCAAGTACGGCACTTGGTTTAATGAACGTGAGAAGTCTGATTACCAAGGATTTTTATTTTTTCATGTCACGAGAAATGAGTGTGCGTTACAATCGAGGGCGCGGTAGAATCGAGCAAATACAGTAAGTTGTACCCCCTTATCTTTCTTGCAATGACTTGTTTAGCACCTTGCAATGAATGATTAAAATTTGACGTATCTATCAACAGTTCTTCATAATTAGTGCATGCAGGAGGTACAAGTGTAAAATTAACCTGAAACAGAAAATAAACTTAGTCGAATTTACTGGTGCCTGTGTGTCCTTCACTCTTATCCCACCTCACCGAGTGAAATTGGAAATTGTAACCACTTTTAAGGAGATTATGCAATACAAAAGACTACATATTTTCATATAAGTCTTATTAATAAGTGTGAAATAGACATTAATAAAAATACACATAACAAACATACACAGGCACTACTTAGTAGAAATTAGCACCAGAAGTAGTGCCTGCATGCGCATGTCTTGTTGTCCTTGCCTGGTTCACACTTTTTAAGGGGACTGACAGCTGGCCAGAACATGTAAACAGACTTTTGCACACTTAGAAACAGCCTGAATTATAGTGATGGAACGAGCACCCTTTCCTGATTTGAATAAGATTTGTATTTGTAAATTAAGCTTGAAAATCGTGGCAACTGAAACGTGGTGTAGCCTGGTGGTGAAGCCCTGGTGCTGCGTTCTGGAGTCTTTAAAGGGCCCCTAAACCACCCCTGACATGTTTTTGAATGTTTCAAGTTAACATGCGCATCAAGTTGAGAATGTCGCCATGATGAACGATGTGAAATGCGGCAGCGCTACGCGCCGTGGCCGTGCCACAAACTCGAAAAGAAATCCCGTGCGCCTCGCCGGCCATTTCCGGCATGCCAAAGTTAGGCACAACGACATTGTGGTTTTTGGTGACGTCAGAAAAGTCCGAGCTCCGCTGATTGGTCGAAGGAGAAGTTCGACTTCCAGTTAGTCTGCTAGCAAATGCACACGCTGCCAGCCTGTTTGTTTTTCCTCGTCGTGTGTCGTTCATGTGGTGTTTGTGTGTGCACACTTGTGAATTCATAACTGCGCTACGCTATGCAAGTGCAAGCCAGGTACAGCAGACTAGAAACTGCAGCAACTGTCAGAACACGATGAATAGCACTAGAAGAGAGCGTTGGCACAGCACCAACAAAACGCGCGAACGCGGAAGCCCCGTGGAGGCGCGTCAACTGGATGCACGTCATAGACGATGCATGTCACGTGACATTCGGAGGAGCACTCGGCGAGGAGGTGGCACCGGCAAGCGGCCAGTGGGGCACAGGAGAGAGCGAAACAAGCCGGCGCCACATTTTGATAATCAAATGCATGTAACTCCGCTATTTCGGCACTGTTTCGAAAAATTCTTGAGGCTACGTGTTTGTTGCGGACACCGGCACAAAAGCAACACCACAACTAAATTTTGACCTCTGGGTGGTTTAGGGGCCCTTTCAAGGGTCACTGACACCAAAATTTCGTGGCTGAGATAGCCTGGGGGATCGATTTTTGTGGACATGCACATGTCATCTACCAAATCTCAACGGCAAGCACAGCTCCATAGGTAATTCAAATGAATATTGAAGTTTGCAAGCGCAATCGAGCATTAGATGCCGTAGCTCACGACATCGACAATAGCAAAGGTGACCCGAAGGGGACCCCCAACTTCCACGTCATCACGGCAGCAGTTACTCCCGGTGGCAGCAGTCACCATGGCAGCCACGGCGGCCATCACCACAGCAACCACTAACCATGGCTGTTAACACTCCCGACGATGCCAGGCCTCAATAGTTGCCACCCAACGACAATGATAGTAGCAACGATAACAATGCGTAGGATGTGCGACAGGCAAAAGAAAATGAGCATGTGTTGCATGTCGTGCGGAAGTGCGTCACAGTTATGTGTGCTCATGTGGTCGAATTTGTTCATCCCCTTGAGAGCGCCAGATGGCACCAGATGCACCAGGCGCCTTGTTGTTACTGGAGCTCTCCCAAACCAAAACTGAAACTAGTTGGTGATAAACAGGCCATAAATAATTATCTGTTGCATGCTGGAGCAATCGATGGGCCGTGTTATGGCTAACAGATCGTCAGCTACGTATTGCAGCAAAAAAAAAACAGCAGACGCACATTTTTGTGTGGCCGCATACTAGTGGCCGCATCCAAATACTAGTGGCTGCATCCACTCATTTACACGATACCAACCTTCTTTGCCCCTGAAACGTTCCTGATCATATCGGTTGTAAACGGCTGGTTGTGGCATTGCACGCATTGGTGTAGCCTGCATGGAGAGAAGACCAAAAAAACATGAACATTCACTTCCACTACTTTTAAAATAAAGGTGAATGCAGGCAGGCATTAGCTGCTGGTTGTACACAACCACCTCTATACTCCTTTTAAACACCAGATATTAACGTGGTTGTTTCCTGCTGGTCGTACTCACTACGGGAGCGTGATACCAAAGAGAAAAATGCTATGTACCTGAATTTAGCATAAAGCTACAAGGAAACCATGTGGATTTCTCAAAAGAAAACCTTCTTAGCTGCTGAAAACTTATCCTGGTCCAGAGTTCAAACCCGAAACCAAAACCCTTCCAGGCACTCAACCAAATAAGTTAACCAGAAGGCTACTAGTAGCTAGCAATATGAGAGCGAGTTATAATGGGCAACTTGAAGCACAGGGACACTGAACATGGAAGACGAGTCCCTTGTAGCTTTGTGCTACAAACGGGAGTGAATGTTGCCCAGAAGAATCAATAGTGACTTAGATGCGCACTGTCTACAGCACCACACAATCTGCCTTCCAGTGAGATGCTTACCCTGGGTGGCTGATTGGCTTCAGGTTGTACTTGCTTGGTGGTGATGCCTTCCTCCCTCATCTTGATTGACTGGAGGATTGGGAAGATGGACTTGGCAAAGTTCTGCACAGAGAAGAAAGGCCAGTTTTATCAGAGCTTCAATGCTGCTAAACAGCACGGTAATCACACAAGAGTGTCATAGGCCAACAGCAAGTGTAAGGACGTGTGTTATGTTCTGTGCCTACTAATAGGTGGCAACACTGTAACGGACGGCCCTGCACAGGGGAGAACGCCACAGTATCCCCGCACAAACAACACACAAGAATGAAGCATCCTGAACTCTTCAGCTTTCAACTGTTGCACTTGGGCATACAGTGCTCTTCGTTGCCTGTTGGTTGCAGGCAGCATGAGCATGACGTGGATGGTGCCTTCATCAAAGAAGCACAGAAAGGAAGGAATTAAGCATCTCCCAAAAATTTGGCATCCCTTTGTCTACACCTTCAGTGGCGGTAAAATACAAAATACTCAGTGAGTTTCAGCACGGCTTCTCTAGCCACTGGAAGTGGATTCAAAGCTCGAAGTTTCCAGCCGCCAAAACAGTGCTTACAGTGTGGCTGCATGATGCAAGAGCAACTACAGTTGATCCCGGGTATATCAAACTCAAAGGGAATCGCGAAATAGTTCGATATATCGATAATTTGAAATACCAAATACGCCTATTTGAAGCTCGTCTCACATCTCAAATTTGTTTCCCGACACTAGTAACAAGCAGTAGATTACCGATTAGCCCACAATATGTAACAGATCAGTGTGAAAACAGTTGCATTTTATTTCGTACGAAACAAGTATGTAAGCTTCTTGTAACCTATCAAGTTCCTTGAGCCATCCTGGGGCCTTACAAATCAGCAAATGCAGCACCTTCCATCGCGCCATAATAGCAGCAAATGACTGCGAATGCCAACACAAGCTCTCACAGCACGGTACAAAGTCGTTTATCAGCGGCGTAGACATTCATCACCGGTAGGGTCCAATCCCTCGGCACTGGCAACGTCAGCTATGATCTCGGGATCGGTGCGCAATTACATGGATAGCAATTACATGGACCGACAGCGGGTTTTTGCAGCTGCCGCACTGTACAAATGATTGATTGATTTACGGGTTTAAGTCCCAAAACCAGCTCTGATTATGAGAGACGCGCCGCACTGTACAAAGACCAAATTGATAACATCGCTGACGCATCATGTCTTATGCGCGACTAAAATTGTGCTAGTGCTGGGGGCGAACATGGCTGAAACAGAGATGAAACAACCCGGCCATCTTCGTCGCACGAATGCTGACAACACGATAACATCGCTCAGCGTGCGAGGCCTGTCGCCTGCTTCTCAAGCTGAAAGGAAAAGGAGGAAACGCCCAGACCGCCTTTCGTCGGGCAAAAGGCACCGGTGGGAGATGGAGAGTCGCACACGCTATCTCAACAGACGCTCTCCACTTGAGCACTTTAAAATTTTTTAAGCAAATAGAAACGGGGCACAACTTAATTTCCAGGAGGTTTTCCCGTTTTACCTGTACAATCGGGAGAAATGGTCGAAATCTGGAAGTCTGCCGCGTAATCTGGGAGACTTAGCAGATATGCAAACCTACACAAACAAAAACATTGCCTTCGAGATCGGTACCATAGATATGACATAGATGACATCATGTGGCCCCATATCTCGAAGGCTATGCTTTTGCAAACTACAAGCGGTAGCGCGAGGACAGCACATCACGTTTATACAGGTCGATGCTGGCGGTGAAGTCTGCCAGAGCCACAGCCGCTTCGTGTCCAGCTCATTTGGTGTCTTTGCCTGTGAGCCTTTTTAAAAAATGTTGCTGCTGTGCGTTACGATCTAAAATTGGTGCAGAAGACAAGTTAGTGCACTGACAAGTGCTGTGCAACCCACCACAGCAATGCAACACCACCGCATTCTCGACACCATTGGGCGCAAATATGGATCGCAACACGTCAGACTGCGGTCGAAACATGATCAACTTATGTAAGGAGGAGCACATCTGAGGGGTTCAGCACGGGTGAAAGTTTGATATATCAAATGTGGCGGTCCCCGTGTGTTCGATATTGTGCTCACCATGCCTATACTTTTGCAATGGGTCTTCAAGGGGATTTTTTTACCTATTTGATAGAGCCAATAATTCGATATATCCGAGTTTGATATATCAGGGATCGACTGTATAAGAGTCTCACCTTCCTGTCACCACAGCCTTGATGACAGAGAAGACAGACACTCTGGCTTTACAGATGGGCTACACTGATTTCAGGTGGGTTTTAATAATTATTTCAAACAATTATAAAGTGCCAGTTTAGATGCTGCTGCAGAAAAGCTGGTCAGTTAGTGATAACTCAACATTCAATGCAACTTCTAAAACATTGTTAATCTAAAAGACCCACTTGTCTAAAAATTTTTCTCAGATTTTTCACTAGTACTTCAAGTAAGAGATCAGGCCTGTAAATCCAGAGAATTGAGCAAGACCACTGCAGTGAATTCTGGTTGCCACTACGCACTGGTCCGACAGAAGTCTTATAAATCAGTCCTATCACAAAAACCTCACATAATTTTACAGGGCTGGTAGCAGTGCTATGAGCAATTGGGAGGAACTCCAAAGAAATCAGTCGGCTACTTGGAACTTCTTGTGTAACAGTATACTCCCTAAAAAAAACCTTTTGTTTGTGGCAAAGTGCCTGTTCTGATTGCTTTCATTCTATATTCCTCAGAAAACACAAAATGGCTCCTTGTGACTTCAGGAAGAGCAAGCTCTAACTGGTACCAGAGAAGTACCAATTAATTGCCCTAGTCTACCTCTGCAACAGCAGTACTACTTCATTGTGTTGAAATCATGGATAAGCATGCTTGATTATACAGCTAAACCTCAATATAATAAAGTTGGTAAGATCGATAACTTACTTCGTTATATTGAAACTTCACTAAATAATTCAGGCTTTCACAGTGTATAGCTGCCTCAGGATTCTCTTTTTTTTTTTAGCAGAAATGCTGTAAGAATGTTCAAATAACAGAGCACCATGAAAAAAAAAATCTAGCTTCAGTAACGTTTCCTAAAAGTTTTACGTTGAACCGGAGATCTGGCGGCGATGACATAACATGCTGCCGAAGCAGTCATCACAGCGGCAGTGCGTCACGCGTAAAGATTAATAAACACTGATGCAACGCGCTGAGATATTAAGTGATAGGCAAGGCTATGACACCCATTCTGCAATGGGAGCTTGCTACAGAAAATAAGGGTGTTTCCTACATCGAGAAGGTGACACGGATGTTAGGTTCACTGAACCGCTATCAACTTAGTAGGCTGAACATGAGACATCAAAAACAATAATCATGAGTTGTTTTTTTTTATGCCACAAAGCAAAGCTTCGGTCAAGAACCGCACGAACGCAAGGCGACAACTGGAACTGTGCCTCCCCAATTCATGATGGCTACATTTTCTGTTTTGTGGCGTCACGCCACACGTATGTACGAAGAATTCAGCAAGACCAAGTAAGGTGTCACAAATTTCAGTCACCACTATGCACTGGTTCCACAAGTATTCTAAGTCTCCTTTATCACATAACACCTGCGTAATTTTTATAGAGTTGGCAGCTGTGTGGCGAGTAACTGCGAGGAGCTAACAAAAAATGTGGCTGTCAATTCTGATTGCCTTTGCAGAGAGTGCATCCAGTTTTTCAGAAAGTCCCAAGATAGCTCCTTTCTTGTTATTAGTTGTGAAATATGAAAAATGAATCATGATGCAATGTCCAGAAACAAGCAGCCACGCCTTATTTTTTTCTCGCTGATCGCGATCACTCGCAAGTTGCAAGCCTCGTTGGCGACACCCATAAGATAGCGATCTCTTGCAAGATAAGCGAACACCCACTGCCTTCACTAGCGCTTCTAACGCCACAAATGCTTTTCACTTGACACTCGGCGATAAGACCAAATCGGGTGGCCACTGACACACGACGCAGGTGACGCATAATACAAAACCATGCCAGCACACCGCCTGCAAAGTGTGCAAGGTGTGCAGTAGGACGTGCGAGGCCAGTGACGCCACTCCCCGTCTCCACCTGATGTGGTGGCAAGAGTGCAAGCATTCAGGCTCCCCCTACACTGCATCAGTGGGCGTGGCGCGCAATTTGAAAAACGCGTTGGAGAAAACCACATGCAATTCCCCCCTTATCGTTGCAGGTACCCACAGGGGTTTCAAACCATCGGCTCCGGTCTTACTCTGCGGCAGCAGTAAAACTTCATTACATTGAAACTGCGGATAAACATGCTTCCTTATAGGAACGTAAAAAATCTGTGGTGTTCTATGGACGTCACATTGTGAAAATGAAATACCTTGTTATATTGAGAATGTTGTTATACTGAAGTTAGTTATATCGAGGTTTAACTGCATTGAGGTTTAAAATACATGGCTTTCTATAGATATGAAGTTAAAGAAAGATAATAATACCTTGTTATATTAAGGGGGGACACTGGTCTTAGAACCCCGAAAATTGCAAAAAAATCAACTTTTTGAAGCTGACATTTTCGGAATCTCTATCTATTTTTGCACAAATTGCTCAAATGTGCAAAGTTTCTAGCTCCTCTTCTCATTATTTTTGCCTTAAAATTAATTTGTAACACCAATATGAGGTGTGTCTGAGCGCAAATTGTTGCTAAATTGATTTTGGCCGCTTCGCTTCTTTGCTTCTTCTGTAAAAGTCGACCTAGGAAAGCTAGAGCTACAATTCCTTTTGCACAACGTAGCTAAATATGCATAGAAAGCAACGCTGCAAGCAGATTTTCAATCTACAGTTCAAATTTTTTTTATTTTAATTTTAAAATTATCATGTTTTTAGCTAGGTGTAAACCATGAACTCATTAGTGCTGTAAATTGAGAAGTAGTTGTTCAATTTACATTCACCTTGCAGCGTTGCTCTCCTTAGGCTTTCTAGTATCCATATATGGGTTTATAATAATGTTACGTTGCATAGATAATTTTTCATTGTTTCGGCAAACAATAGAATGAGATTGCTAATTATCTCTGGAAATAATTGATCTGTGTAAAATATAACTAGATAGTTAAATAAAGCTAAAAAAACTGAACAAAGCTGTGCAGTTTCATCTAATTTGGCTGAGAAATAACCTATGTTATCTCTAAGAACCATGTCCCCCCTTAAATGTGTTGCTATATAGTGAAGTTTATTACCAGATTTATTTGAACCTAGGCCAATAGTTTATTTAAATAATTAATATACCAAGCTTTAGAGTCAGCTTAGGTTCGAGGATTCTAGTAAGAAAACAGTTGGACCCCATGCGGTGCCGCCGTTAGGATACAGGACTGGAGCATGGTTTGTTTTCCCGTGGCCTCCAATGGCGCAAATCTTGGAGGCCATGGTGGTGACTAACATGCCGTCGGCTGCAGAGCCGAGGTGAATACGCGCTGGAAAACCGAAACCACGTTTTTTACCGCCCTAAATCAACCCGCATGATACAACAAATCAATGTATATTATAGCTTGCAGGGCCAGGATTCCAAATACAAACATCCTACAAAATTTTTTTAAACGCTTCATGGCCCCTTTAAAGGAAATCCCATCGGGCTTTGACGAGTACATAAACATCGACAGTGATGTTGCGACTTGCCCTGAGAACACAGTTGGAGAGCATTGTTGCAGAGGTGTGCGATGAAGAGAAGGACGAGGAGGATGAGCCGGAGATGCAACTACCGTAGAATGTACCACAGTGCAAGGAGCACAGTAAGCTGTGCAGTATCTAAGAAATATTCTTCAGAAGGAACCAGGATCAGAAACATTTGTTTAAAGCTTTTAAGTGCCACAGAATAAATGATCCTGAAGATGCAGTTGCAAAGACTAAAAAAAAAAAATTATGCATTTTTAGGGCACAGTGACTAATTGTTGCGAAATAAATTGTGAATGCTGTGCCTAAACCTTTAGTAGTTTTGTTGCTCTCTGAAAAACTATCCGCGACATTCACCTTCTAGTGCTTACAGTTCCATGAAAGCTGCACTTTCAGCACTTTTGCGCACCTCTCTCAGTAAACGGAACTCCTGTTAAATGGAACTAATTTTTTCGGTTCCTTAGAGCTCCGTTTATTGAGAGTCTACATATGATGCGCAATGCACTCAGCCAACGACCTTGGTGTAGCCCATGTGATGTATGTGATGTGCCTAGTCTCCTATCTGCTGACGCGATGCCATTGACCTTAGTGTGCACGGCTTCCTGTGCGACAAATATTTAGCGTCACGTGAATGAATGCGCGTAACTGAGCACAATGCAGCCCGTGCGGCAACACTCAATGCCAGTTACGCATGCGTGCGGCTTGGGCAAGCCAAGAAAACAATTGTGCACCTTGTGTTACATGTTACACGGTCTGCCTGAAGATGTGTGGTACCATACTTACTCGTGTAATGAACGCACTTTTTTTCCTGAAAAAACAGAAGCAAAGTTGGAGGGAGCATTTATTACGCGGGGTAAATTTTACGAAAACTTTTTCAGGGTGAGCAAAACAGTTTAACATGCAAAAAAAGACGGCGTTGCAACCCGCTGTAATGCTTAAAGTAATGTGTGTGATGAAATTTTTTAAACAAGCAGTAAAAAAAAGGAGCTATGGTGTGTCAGTGCCACGCAATGTAGCACCCACCACAACAGCTTTTATTGCAGCTGTGTTTTGTTCGAATGCGATGGCCTCTCGCTTTCGTTTAAGGCTTGGTTTGCCCATGGCGCCACGAAATGGAAAAAATGGTGCCACTGTTGAAGGCTCAACAGTGGTAAAGTCATGAGCAGCACGTGGCAATCTTCGTTGTGCATGGAGTTTCTATAGTTTCTATGCCGCCACGGGTCCCGTTCGTAACGAGCCCTATGGCACACGACGTTAAAATGCTTAGGCCAATGATACTCACTGCACGAGCTTGGCTCGGCGGGCTTGAGGCACCCAAGGTCGCTACAGTCAAACCTCGTTAATACGTACCCGCTTAATGTGTAACTCCGGTTTAAACGTAGTCGCGAAGATTCCCCCACCCAGTCCCCATTGAACCCCATGTATTGGCTGACCGCTTAAGCCGTAGTCGCTTGTTGTATTACATACGGTTAGTACGTACCATTTTCTTGTTTTTATATGTTCACAGGCAGAAAATCGACAAAATTTCACTTGCGCAGACGTTCGATTCACTAGCGGTGACGACAGGACTAAAATTGTCAGCGATAGTGACGTCAAAACATGGCCACGTTGACGTATTTTCTGTTCGTACGGCTGTTGCAGATCGAAGCGCGCAAAAGTATGGCCTTCGAGATTGGCAAACTGCAGCGATAGTGACGTCAAAACATGGCGACGCTGACCTATTTTCTGTTCGTACGGCTGTTGCTTATCAAAGCGCGCAAAAGCATGGCCTTCGAGATCGCCACGTTGACGTATTTTTTGTTTGTATGGCCTACGAGATTGGTTTTTGTTAGTCCGCAGCGGCTGACGGTAGGGGAATTCGCTCTCACTTTGCTTTTTCTTCTTCTTTTTTTTTTCTTTCATTCTCCCGTATCCGCCGGTGGTGGTGTGCTTTTGTGCAGTGGTGTGTTCAACAACGGTCTTTTGCACGGCGTATTTTCTTTATTGTGTGGTGCGCGTGTTGCGCGATTTAATTCGCACGTGAGGACTGCTATGCCGAAGTATCGCGTTTTGAGTGTTAAGGAAAAACTGGAAATCATTCGCACCATTGAAAATGGAGCGAAGAAATCTGCGGTAGCCCGTGAAAAGGACTTGCCTCTGACGACTGTGTGCGGGATATGGAACGCTCGCGAAAAGTTGAGGGGCGGCACAGGCAGCAATCTGAAGAGGTGCCGCATCAGAGACTCTGCGTCTCCCGAAGTGGAAAAGGCCCTGCTTCATTGGTTAAAGAAGGCGCGGAGCATGAACCTGCCTGTCACTGGACCGCTACTTACTGAGAAAGCGCTAACTTTCGCAGCTCAACTGAATTGCACAGGTTTTGATGCCGTCGTCACGGCGACGGCATCAAAACCTGTGCAATTCAGTCAAGTTGAGATGCCGTCGTCGCGGTGAGGCCACCACGGCGGCAAGTGAAAATAAGATTTTTTTGCTGCCTGGCCTTGAATAAAGCTTGCGTGCCTGTGTGTGCGTGAGTGTGTTTATGGGGTTCGTGACGTTCATTTTTGGCTGGTTAGTAGCCGCTAAACCGGCACTGACGGTTAATTCGTACATCGCTTAGTGCGTACCCAAACGTCATTCCCGGCCAACTACGTATTAACGAGGTTTGACTGTACATCATCCCTGCTATCTCGGAGACGCCCTGTGCCCAGCTGCATTAGGACTCGGCAGCGTTCACGGGTGGCCGTAACAGGAGAGTAGATGTTTCCCACCACCGCACAAAAAAAAGACTTGCCATCGCATTTCTCCCTCACACCTGTTCTATGACTCTCAGTCATGCGCGTTAAAGGTGGCGTCCAAGGCTGCACCGTGGCATTCTGCATCACGTCAAGGCCATGCTTAGGCTTAGCTGTGCCATCGTGTGCAACACGCCGCAGCAAGCGGCTTGGAAGAACTGCAATACAGTGCAGTCCACTTATAATGATACCACATATAACGATATATTGGTTATAACGATGGGCCGAGTTAAGTGTGTCACTTTATGCATTAAGTCTGTGAGGAGAAAAAAACCATATATAACGATATGTTATTGTACACATCGGATATAACGATCAAAATTTGCCATCTGGGCAGCATTTTCTGTGTAAAATGATTTGCGTTTCCAAGCTCCCCTGAAACGAACGATGCCGAGACGGGGCGAAACGTTTACCTATGCGAGGTTGTATCTGCCGCCAATACTGCGCTGCGCATCCCGCCCGCGCCTAGTGCCATCATGAGCTTGCACAGCGCGCCACAAGACAGTGCCAGCCGCTTCCCATTGGCGTGCCTAGCGCGTGGCCCACAATCGCACAGAAAGGAGTGCGAGTGAAAAAAAAGGCGAAAAGCAAGTAGGCGCAACAGTGCCCATAGTGCTGTCCGTCCTTCACTCAGTCTCTTTTTCTGCAAGCAGCGGCCGAAGCAAGTAGCCCATCACAAAATCAGTGGACATCCTTGAAGATGGTGCTGGTCAAGCGCAAAGCTGTGTCACCTGACACAAAGTTGCAAATATTGCGGGATTCTCGGCACAGCTTCAAGGTGAGCACCCCCGTGAAGTACGAGCTTGCCCAGCCAGCAATATCCACCATCTTGAAAACTGGGAGCAGAACGATTGCCAAGGTCAGAACGAGTGGCCACGCCGACCAGCGGAAAATGCTTAGGGTGCCTCTGTACGTCGACGTCGAAGAGGCGCTGTACAATTGGTTTCTGACCACTCGTGCGCCTAACGTGCCCATCAGCGGGCCAATACTTGCTGCAAAGGCTAAAGATTTCGCCTTTCTTCTAGGATGGCCAAATTTTAAGCCTGGAGGAGGCCGGATACAGTGCTTTAATGATCGATACGGCATTGTTTATAAAAACGTGGTAGGAGAAGTGGTGTTATTGGATTCCCAAGCAAAACAGGAGTGGCTACTAGAAAAGCTGCCCGGCGCCGTGGAGTGCTATGTGGACAAGGACGTGTACAACTGCGATGAGACCATTCTTTTCTTTTCTTTTTTTTCAAATGACGTTAAAAGCGCACACACTAAAAGCTGACCGATCCCCGGCAGCAAGCATTTCAAGCTGAGGGTGACAGTGCTGCTGTGCACCAACATGGACGGAAGCCATCGCCTCAAGCCCTTCATGATCGGGCGATCAAAGAAACCGACACCCTTTAAAATCCAACATCTCCCAGTCCGCTATCGTAGTAACAAGAAGGCGTGAATGACCCGTCAACTGTTCGAGGAATGGCTGCTCGGAGTGGACAGGATAATGGAAGGTCAAGGCAGAAAAGCGGTGTTGCTACTCGACAACTGTAGCGCACATGCAGCCAGCCCCAAGCTAACGTCTACCAAACTGATGTTTCTGCCTCTGAATACCACGGCAGGTCTGCAGCCATTGGTTGCCGGTATCATAGCTAACTTTAAAGCCTTGTATCAGTTGTGCGTGCTGGAGTGGCTGAAGGAGGTCCCATTTCAGTTTGTAACTACGGGACCTCCTTCTGTATATACTTACTATGTATTTTTCTTCTTCCTTGACGTCAAATAAAATAATTCTGAATTCTGAATTGATCATTGACCGCCCATCTCCTGGCACATCAGCCAATGCAGACTTGAAGATCAGCCTTCTGAAGGCTGTGTGCTTCATGTGGGGCTTGGTACGAGGTAAAACAATCCATGATCAGTAACTCTTTCAAGAAGGCAGACTTCGTGCACCAGGACGAAAATTCCCCGCCTGCTGATAGCGCGACCAACACAGCTGAAGCTGGCAAAACAGCTGAAACCGCCAACCTTGCCAAAGACTGGGCGCACGTCGCTGCTTCTGACACAGGTGCTGTGTCGATGGACGAGCTTTTGATGGGAGACTGTGCTGCATCATCCTGCCAAGAAGTCACAGACGAGGAGATTGCCGGGGATATGTTGTCGCAGCCGACAGCAGCATTGTGCGACAGTGGCAACGGCAGTAGCGACAGTGACAACAAGCACTTTGGCCTGTTCTCAGTGTCACATCGGTTGGGGCCAAAGTGGCACTTTGGCCCCAACCTCCACGTCCACGGAAAGTGCACTAAGTGCACTGTCGTCGACAGACTCGTTTATCGACTTAATGCATTCTGCCGGAAGTGTTCACGCAGCAGCTGGAAGCCCTGCACACAGCAGTCGTGAAGCTGCGAATGCCGCGAAAGCAGGTGAAAATATCGGACTATTTTGGCACGCATAAAGCTTGACATTTTCGTTGGAGCTTAAAATAAAGTTTTGTTTTTAATAGTCTGCTTTCTAGAACATCTATTGTTTAGTGCAAGTGGTAAATTCGAGACACAGCTATAAAGGTACGTTCGACAAAATTTTTTTACGGAAGTCAAGATATAGCGATCATTGGTTATAACGATCATATTTTTCGTTTTTCTCAATATCGTTATAAGTGAACCGCACTGTAGCACGATGGAATGCAGCAGTGTGACTACTGTATAAACGCGTGTAAGGGCCGCACTTATTTATCAAGAGACAACAGCCAATATTCAGGGTGCAGCCCATACACGAAGAATAATGAACAGTGTTTATTGCAGTATCCATGGCAGAGGCACCATAACGCCTAATCGTCATCACTCGCAGATTCCTCAGACTCCGAGCTGGTGCTCTGTTGTGGCACACACTCATCAGACAACAAAAAGTAATCTTTGCTACCATCCAAGCTGTTGAGATACCGGTGACCTTGTAACTTTGGCATACGATGTCCATCAATACAGAGTTCCACGCCGACAAAGTCCATCCAAGCACAATCACAAGTGGTGCCCCATTCAGCCGTCTGGTTAGCATCTGGTCATGGCCGCCGGTTGCCATCCATTCATTGTATTGCCTGCGGAATACAGCCTTAAAAGGCCGATTCACGCTGACATCCAGTGGTTGCAGCATGCCTGTGAGACCGCCCGGAATAACAGCAATGTCTGTGCCGACATTGCGCAATCTGTTCCTTGACCTTATCCGTCAAGTGACCGCGGAAGCTGTCAAGACCAAAAGCGAACATTTGACCAACAAGGCAGCCGAGTGGTTCTGCCAAACAGTTTCCACCCAGTCGAGCATGAGTTCATCATTCATCCAGCCCTTTTCTTGAATGCGAACTACGATTCCCTTGGGGGAAACTTCCTTAGGAATTCTTTTTCTTTGTAGTACAACGCAATTGGGTAATGCAAAGTATCACTCTGCAGTGTTTGCACTCAGCATCAGTAGTCCGCATGGCAACGGTCTTCTTCCCATTGATTTCTACGGTATAGTTTTCAGGACAGTCAAACCACACAGGGGTCTGGTCAGTGTTCACTATTTGTGTCAATCCATAATTGTGTTCATGGAGGAGGCCGATAACATACTTGTGAAAGTTAACCCCCTTCTCAGTGTACGTCGGGAAGCCGCTGGCACAGCGTGGTCCTTCGCCGAAAGGAGAGGCTCTTCCACTTCAAAAATCCTCGCACCCAGCAGGCACTGGCTTTGAAATCATGTGGTATGCTTTTTGCACGTGCCATGGCTTGATCCCCATGCGCAGCATGTCCGTTGTCAATGCATAGCCACTGTTGTGTGCTTCCATCACATAGCAAAGTAGCTCTTCCAATTCGGGTAACTAGCATGGCTTACCTCGGAAAGCGCGCTTCTTGCCGCTTCTGCTCTTCAACGCTTCTTTCTGAGTACACCGTCATCGAACGCACTTCTCGTCCACGTTGAATTTTCTGCCGGCTGCACGCTTCCCATGTTTGAGAGCAAACTCAACCACCTTCAACTTAAACCCAGCCGTGTAGCTATTTAGGCGCTTGCTCATCATGCAAAAATGTAAACGCCTCGATGAAAACATGCCAGCAGTACAAAAGTGCCAAGTGGCGTGCAAAGCACGAGCAAACAACCAAACAACTCAAAAAATGCAAAAAACTGGAGTTAGTGATGCTAATGCCAATGTGGATAGCGCGAGTTTGATGGTACGAGTTCGCCATCTGTCGACAGTGCCTGGAAACTCATAAAGGCGTGCCTTTTGAATGCGTGTGGTTCGAGGAAATCGGGGTGCGGCCCTTACGCGGATTTTCTTTTTTTCGGACAAGTATTTAGGAAAAACGGGATGCGGCCCATACACGGGTGCAGCCCGTACATGTGTTTATACGGTAATTGTGTCACCGCTGCTTGCATGTGGCTATGCCCAGCAATGTGCAGCAGTTTTATCAGCACTTGGGAGTTTTGAATCGCTCCTGAACACTGCAAAAATAACAATAAAAAAAAGCACTAGGGCGAGGAGGCACCACGCGGCTGCTGCTATTGTTGCTACCATACGAGGTGGATCAAGTGAAATGGGAAAGCCACAGCGTGGCTGTTCATGGACGTGCAGGTTTTCAAAGTTGAGGGGTGTGTCAATTACGCGGGAGAAAAAAAATACGGAATTGGACTAGTAAAGCTGGGAGCGCGTTTGTTATGCGAGTGCGTCCATTACACGAGTAACTATGGTAATTTAAATGCTGAAGCAACGAGACAAGCACGCGTGTTCCACTCCTGACGCTGCCAGTGTCGCGACGGCTCGCGCCCACAGTCATCAAATAAACTTTGCTGTGTCTTCGGCCACTTTCCAAAATGCTTTAGTACCCAAGCCGACTTTTATTGTTTCATGGCATTCTAATGCCTGAATTTTGCAAAACAGTAAGGCATTTTGATATCTACATCAATTCTTCACTTTTCTGGTAAAACTGTGCAATTTATTTGCGTGTCTGGATGATGCGTTTTCCCAGATAATACGTTCGTCACATTCTTTTGGCACAGGTAAGGAAAACGTTGGCACAGACTTTGGTGCAGATAAGTAAAATGTCGCTTGTAGGAGAGAGCAAATGGAGCATGCATCGCAATGAGGAGGGCATCCATTGGACCACAAGAAGGCTGTCACCAGGAAGTAGAGACTGTTCTGAGCAAGCTTGTTTGGAGGCAGCAAGCAGCTGGCCTTCCCATAGCAATGTAAGTGCTCCAACCAAAGCAAGCGAGCACTGAAGGGAGCAAAGCCTACTGCTGACAGATTTGAAAAGGGAGGGCTGGCTTCAGAAACTTATGTAGCTCTTCGGCTTCAGCTCAAACATCGCACTATGAATGCTCAGAAGTTGCCAAGAAACTTTGACGAGAAGCTCACTGCTTTTCAGCATTACATGTTGTGGAACAGGGAAGTGAGAGGCTATCCACTAAGGCAAATTGGCAATGCTGACCAGATGCCTGTATATTTTTATGTGCTAGTGGGGTACAACGCTAACAAAAAAGGCTCCAAGGACGTGATGGTATGCCCTGCAGGCTACAAGCAGTGAGCAACGGTGATCCTGTGCTGCACAGCCGAAAGACACAAACTTTCTTATAAAATATCGAAGAGCAAGATGCCCTCCCAAGAAGGTTTCTCAGGAAATGTTATAGTGTGAGCAAATAAAAATGGCTGGATGACGGGTGTCATGTCAAAGAGTGGTCAGGATCGTGTGGCGGCAATGTTCAAGAACCCCTTTGTGCAGAAACTTGCTAGCTGTCCTCAACTTGTACCATCGGCATTTGACCGAAAGTGTGAAGGCTGCGCTCGCCAAGAAGAAAATGGACCTCACTGAGATACCACGTGGCATAAGAAGTAGCAGCCACTTGATGTCTGCATCAACAAGCCCTTCACAGGGATCGCCTGCAGAAGTTCTACAGGAACTGGTTGAATGGGAAGCAGCATCAGCTGGTGGCAAGAGACCACATCAAACAAGCAACACAGTCACAATGGCACGCTTGGTAGCTTGCAACAAGTGATATCCTAGGAACACTGATCGTGGATGCCTTTAAAAAATGCAGCATATTTGCTAGAGCTGTTCGAATAGGAAAAATTATGAGTGCGAAGTGAATTCGAATACAGTCAACGACTGATTTTTCCGGACACCAAATTTTTTGGACATGCCCGATATTTCAGACGTCTTTGCAGCACCGCCACAAGCCCCATCGAACCAATGTATAAGGAGTCCAAAATTTCGGACACTTGAACCCTCCGCCGTCCAATTTGCTGGACTTTTTGACGCGACGAAAGCTCAGAAGTCATCAAAACTGCTTACACTCAAATCTTACTCCAAAGAAACTGATGGGACGCGCAAAAACTTTGTAGGCGTGGAACACCGTTGCACTGAAATTTCATCTAGAATACCAGACAACTTCGGAAAACAAGATTATTATGATATGTCCTCTTGTTCCCCGCAAGCACAAGCTTCGTTTATTGACATCAAACTCTCACTAATTTGGACTTACACGGCTACACATTGAGCTGTTCGCACACATGACCCTCGGAGCCTCCCGAGTGCACAGCGCTGCGACTGCACGTCACATCGTGTGCACCGAAAACAGATTGCCAAAGTCTGCCCTGCCGTAGTGATAGCGATCGACAAGAAAGCTACAACGCTTCATGCTTTTCTATTACTCTATTGCCTTTGAACTACCGCTGCATTGGCTGCATAGTTTGAGAGGTGCATAGGCACTATCGATGATCGCGATGATAGCGAGAGCACTCTCGTCTGCAGTGGACAGCAACCCGAGTTCCGTTTTCATTCCGTGGGCGCTGTCCGCGCACATGCCTTCATGAACTGCGTTACCGCTAGCTGCGATAGCATCTAGCACGGTTTCTTCCGCAGCATTTGCGGAAAGCAGCTTTGCTTCGACTCGTCGCAGGTTGGACACGCACATACTTTCATATTGGTGGTGGCCACAGAAGACCGCGTCGGTAGCGACCTCCGGTTTTTAAAACACGCAAACGGTAAAACCTCCGTTCGGGCATTGGCCATGCACGTACTTTCAGAGCTGTGTCGCTGGCGATTATGATCACGACGACTGAATTTTGTCTGCAGCGCTTTCAGTGCACATGTACTTTGTGTGTGTGGCGGCCGCCATCCGTGAACTCGTCAATACGACCACAATTTCTGGCAGAATTCAGTTTCGCCTAGACGTTGTGCGCACTGGCTGCGCCCATGCGTCAAAATGACACATTAGTAATCCTTGACAGCAGGAAGCGTGACAACGAGCAGTAATTTCGCTTTGTTTGAGTGTAATGCGCACAATGTCATATGTGGTGGGAGCTCTTAGTAGCGATTCCACAGTGGCCCGTGGGCACGTCCCACCCGCCGGCCGCATGGGGTTGGTGCTTCTGAAGCGTGGTATTGCGTCGTTGACCCCCTTGATAAGAAAAATACCGGTAAGTTGGTGCGTGTTTGCATGCATTCTTTTTTCCGGACTGCCCGATTTTTCCGGATGTTTTTGCGTTCCCGAGAGGGTCCGGAAAATCTGTCATTGACTGTATTTACGTTCAAGCGCGAATCGAATCGAATAATTTTCAAATATTTTTGAATAATACCATATCTAATTATGGAGAAATGTACTGTTAAACATGGGCAAAAAATTTATTGTGTGACTAGTGTATTCCCACAGTGTCATTCAAAAGTCATGAAGAACAGACCAACAGGGCACTGTGCAACAGAAAGCTGAGGGAACTTCGCCGCAGTACGCGAGTGTTAGCTTCGCCACTGTACACGGGTGCTATGCGGTGAAGCGCACTACATGCAGCAATGGGCCACCTGTCACGAGAGCAAGTGCGAATAGAATCGAATAGAAATGCTATTCGAAAATTATTTGAGATTTTGAATATTCACACACCCCTAATACAGTGGAACCCCGTTCATACGTTTTTCAGCGGACAGGGGCGAAAAAACGTAACAGCCGGGAAAACGCAAGAGTGAGGAAAGCCCCCAAAATGAATGAGAACAGGGCCGCTTTGATTTCAAACAATTTATTTCAGCAAGGTGAGCCATCTAGGTCGCCGACCGATAATCCGGACAGCCGCGCAGTACCGCTAGTGCCAACATAGGCTTATTGTGATAAATCCGGCTGATATTTCGGACGGTTTCTAGCTCTAAATTAGATAATTCGGACCCCGTTCGCGGCTGTCGAGCGCAGTGAATGGGCCGCCATTATAGCCCTCGGCGCCCCGATGAGAGAAAGTATGGCCTCAGAGATCGCAATCAAAACTGTGATCATTGAGGTTTAGTTCCAGCGTGACCCGCCAATTTTGGAGGCAAGTCGCCCCGTCACTGCGATCACCGCATCCTGTTCCGGCACCCCGCGCGTGGTTTTTTATTGCGAGTACGGCTGGTCGGCTGGTCGCGTCGGGTCCGCGATCGCTCGATAGCGCTTTCACGTTCTTTCTTCAGTGCTTGCTAACCGTATTTACGCGCATAATTGGCGCCCTCGCATAATTTGCGCACCCCTGACATTTAGCCAGCAATACAAAAAAAAAAAATCTCGTATATTTTGCGCTCGCCGTCCGGCCCGAACCAGGTCGCCGGCGAGCGCACGGAGACTGGACAGCCGCGCCAGCCGCGCGGCCGCGCCCCTCGCTGCGCGGGCGAGTCGCCGACGCCGCAGAATGTTCTGAAACCTATAGAACAAGCGCTATTCGAAGGAGACAGTCATACGCAAAAGGGGCTGCGAGTGCGATGTTCCTTTTTCCGATTCTTTTCTCCGGAAGCCCCCAGAGCCCAAATTACGGTCGCTAGAATAAAAGCACTCGAGTGGGGGCGACGAAAACGGCTGAAGCAGACATCAAACGCGCCCGGCACATCTCCGTCGCTCGGAGGCGATAACATCACCCCTATCGGATCGCCTGCCGTCGAAGCGGGGAGGAAACGCCCCGCCCGTCTTTAACGAGCATGATAAGACGCAAAAGCGGGAGGGGGGGTGGGGAGTGTCGCTCGGCTGCCGAGCGATCGCATGGCTGCCGAGATAGCGCTGGCGCTATCTCGGCAGCCATCAGCGGGCGGCGATTCCTGCAAGCGTGACCAAGACTGTCAAAAGTAAAATCAAAATAGCGATGCCCGGGCGGGTACGGCGTGCCAGGTTGCGACGCATCATGCGGGAACACACCCACAGTTGCGACGTAACAGCGGGGTTTGCAATACATGGGACCCTATGGGAGCTATGCCGGGACCGATGAAAAACAACGTAACAGCCGGGAAAACGCAGCAGTGAGGAACGTAACAGCGGGGTTCCACTGTATTTACGCCACTTAAAAATGATACTGGGAATAGCAAACCATTTCAGGGTGACAGTGATAAAGAAATCGGTGACAAGGCCAGCAGTGTAGGAGGAGCTTGGCAATTGCAAAGTTTTCTTTCTGTGAGTGCTGTACCCACCTTTACGTGCAGTCTACATTTTAGGTTTTTCTTTTTCTGGCTTCACACACACGAGGGTTGGCGTAGAATCAGGTAAATTCAGTAGATGAAGGTTGAGCTGCATTAGGTAATTTGTGTTTGAAGTATACAACGCCCGGATTACAGAAGGCACTTGACATCGGTGAGCTAGAGTGGACCGAAAAAAAGGAAGAACTGGACCGAAAAAAAAAACTCCAGACAAATTAGTCCCTCCCCTTGAACTAGCAGTTGCACTTTCTTTCACTAAGAGGCATGCCCACCTTCCATATCACCTTTTTCTGCAACAATTACCACACATTGAAAATGGATGGCAATGCTGAACAGTGAAAACTGACTGGCCTCCCTGTAAGTGGTGAATGAGGTTGATAAGACTTGTCCACTAAGCCATACCTTTGCAGCACTCTGGAGCACGGTGGCCCGGGTGCGCCACTGGCGCTCACGACTCAGGATATCACGTGTGACGTCTACGTCATACTCGAGGATGCCCTGCATATCGGCTAGGCCAAGGTCGTCATCCCCTTTGATGGTGGCCCGCTTCTTCGCCAAGCGCTTGGCCTTGATGGCTGCAATCTTCTCCACGGACATGGCCTCTGACAGAGACCTGCAACACGTGGAACGCCGGGAATGTGATTAAGGGGGGACGTGGCAATGGGAATGCTCAATTTGGTCAAAATCTTTGATTTTTCAATTTATTTTTTTTTTCATGATCCTCGGACCTTCTTTTACCATGTGGTGGAATATTATAATGAAATACGCGGTAATAGTAGAGAAAATGCCACTTTATCTATGTGTTGTCGTCCAAAACCGCAAGAAAATTGGGCTGCTGAAAGTGCCGCCATCTTGGAATCATCATAAAAAGGAGAGATTGAACCTGAGGATAGTCACACCGTCGTGTTTCTCCAACAAAAAATACAACCAGCAAAAGCGAGCAAGAACTTGGCTGCTCAAAGTTAACATTTGACTGTTTTCATCTAGTAAAACTTTGAGCTCCGTTTTCTCAGCTTCCATTTTTTGAGCAGTTGCTGTCAGTCATCCCAGTGCCACTTCATAACTAATGAAGCTAAATTCATTCTGTTTTTTTCACTTAGATCCTGAAACATTAGTGAGCGCCGTAAAGCTATTCATTTCCACCTGCACGTCACACAAGCTTTTATAATTGTATTTATGCAAAAGTTGTTAGTTAGAAAATATGTTGAGGACATTTCAAAAATTTTTTCTGTACTCATTTGGACAGAAAAAAAATCAACAGCTTTACGGCATACAGTGGGCCTTAGTGTATATGCTTAAGTAAAAAATGTTACTGAAATTTTGTCTAACTGACTGATTAATTAGGGGGTGACTGTAAGAGTCTATAAAGTGATGTAACTCAGAAACTACGATAGCTTAAGGGGGGACGTGACGTTGGAAACCAACTTTCTTATTTCTTTATGGATTTTGATGAAATTTGGTAGACTTATTAGCAATGATTCTGTGATACTACTGTATAAATTTCATGAGCTTATCTTTAAAACTTTCTGATTTACAACAATGTCCTCCTTCTGACCTTGTTCCGAGCCTCAATCGCTTAAAAAATGTGATAGAAAGCTTTTTCAAAGTGCTGTGCGCTCTATGATGAACGGTCCAGGGCGTAACATTCTTAGATTTTTTTATTTGCTACACAATTTTTTTCAGTTGTCGTTTTTTACAAGGTGACTGCACCACAAGAGCTCAGGCTGTGAGCAATTAGTCGTATTGTTAAATGTTGTGAAGGAAAACTGGAAAAGCAGGAATGTCACGCCCTGGGCAATTCTTCTAGGAATATAGGAAAAAAAACAGAACTGAAATAGACCTAGTAGTCATGAAGAAATCAGCGGAACAAGCAAGGCAAGGAGCAAGAAAAGTCGTTTTGAGAAAACGGCTTTCAAAGTTTTTCCATGGATTTTTATTAGAAAAGGGCACTGAATACGCAGTGTTTTGTGTCCTTTTTGGTGCACGGCTTCTTGAATGTCCTTTCTTTAGTTTGGTATGCCTTGCTGGCCTCTTTTTTCCTAAAAGACACCTTTCTTTGCTGCTCTGGGAAAGGCATGTTGTCCAGGCTACAGTCAAAGTGTTGCACAATACTCAGCATAAGCATGGTGGGCTCAATGACTGTACTTGAAATACTGCCTCATGGACAGATCTGCATGCCAGAAAGGCATTGGTACCAGGGTACACAAATACTGTCAGCAACTGTCTCACTGGAAGGTCTGGACTGAGCCTTCAGACTTTTCTGATATGTTTTATGGTGCAACCCTCAATGTGAGATGTTGATTGTTGACCAGTGTAATTAGTCAGAGCTCCTAGCCCCTTTTCAATACTTTTGAGAGCCTGCACAGCTCTCCTAATGCACAGAAAATCTTACGATATTCATTTCGCGGCAATTACTACCGCTAGAGTTACTGTATATGTTCCTCTACATATACAGTTACTCTAACCACCCGTTCGCGAGAGCGCTGCCAGACGCGCGTACACGTCAGTATCATTTGCGATGCTGACCCATATCTAGTTCCTACTTAATTAAAAGTTATTAGGAGCGCTGCTGACTCCTACAACGCCGAGAAACGGGTTCAAGGTCGTGATTTTGAACGATCGGAAACTCGTTCGCTTTTTTGCGTACCGCGGCGCCTGTCATTCCGTTTTCAGCGCGGTCGCACACACACAACTTACTGGCACGTACGCGGCGACCTCGCGGAATGCGTTTGGTGATACAAAATGCGGCTCTAGGCGCGCCTGAAGGGTATCGTCCATACTTGCGGACGGCGTGGCAACGTGACGAGATTCGGGCACATCCGTGGCGCGATCGCTACATGCAGTCGGCAACGTCGGACGCCGCGCGACATGGGCAACGGTGCCACTGCCGCTCGCACATGATGCTTCGCCCGCGTATGAAATGCCACAAAGCGACCCGTCAAAGTTGACAAAAGCAAGCATACCGGCCGCGCGCGATTGATCGGGAGCGGACGCACCATCGGCACTCGCACGCGTTACTTCCGAAACCACGCTCCGCGCGCACCGACAGCGAGCCGAAAAGTCTAAACGCGCCCATCACAACAAAAATCCGCCGCTGAAACTACGTTCCGCAAATACCGACGATAATGGCGTGCTGAGATGTCAAGAGGCGCACAAAGCACTCGCGGAGTCCGCTGCCGAAACCGCTCCGTGCGCGCTGACGAACATGGCGACGCGATCGTCAAATGCGCGGCGCCACGAGGCGCGAGCACCGCGAGCGATAAGATATCAGCTTTGGGATCAGCTGCCGTTCCGTCTACACACCGCCCGATCGCCGACACTGCAAATACTATCGGGGAAGGCACGCACAGACGAACATACAGCGCAGAGAGGCGCGCCGGCGCGGTAGCAGAAGACGCGGACCGCCAAGGAGACCAATGGCGAGGCTCCGATTCGTCACGTGACGGGCGCGGCCAATTGGAGGCCTCGGCACGGCCTTGAATCTTTTGCTTTTTGTGCGCTTGCTTCTGTATGGAGGAGCTGGCTGAAGCGGCAGATTTGAAGACGGAGAATCGCGCTTTCCAACGAGGGCAAAATGGCGGCGCTCGGTTGCGCCGTTGCGGAGATATTGGGACTTGAAAACTGCCGTTTTTTCACGATTTCTATCGAGTTCTTTCGCCACGTTGGCCTCTATTAACATTTTTTTTAGCACTTCTACGCGGTTTTCAGCGTTCATATTTCGGAATCAGATAAAAAAGGACTTGTAGAAACTGACTATGTGGTTTTCAAAAAATCGATTTTTTGGTCATTTTTCGCGATACGAAGGCCGCGTCCCCCCTTAAAACCGATTTCATTTAAGGTATCACCATAACAAACTACATCAGTGTGCCAAATTTCATCAGTTTATACCAATAAATAACAAAGACAGTTTTCATTGCCACGTCCCCCCTTAACCTCTAAGCTGCCATCAATACATGTAGAGCCACGTAATGCCCTATGGTGCACCTTTACATAGCTATTAATATAATAGCCAATACGCTGTAAATAACCACAGGTGTCAAGTGGGAGCGGTGTTGTAGTACAAGGGTTCACTAAGTGCACTGTCCACTTCAGCGTGCACCAAGTGGACAGGGCTAGACAGCAGCACTTACCATTGGTACCAACCAGTTCACACTGAAATGAACTGCTTACAGTGCACAATAGCTCTTTACAGAAATTCCCTCCAGCTCATACATTTCCAGGGTGTCTAGCCAATTGGCGAATTCAATTTCCCTGACTTTTCCAGGTTTTCCCTGACCATTTAGCTAAAATTCCCTGACAAAATGCATTGCCTTCAAGATTCCCTAGATAAAAAAAAAGCAAACTGAGCGTGGAATTTGGACACCTCCTATCGTCCTTCTATGGAAATTTCATTCCCCTGACGCTAGCGTTTCGCCCAAAGCAATCGGCTGTGCGAGTCATTAGTAGTGTGGGCAGGCCCCAAGACAGTTTTCCCTGACGTGTCTCGCTTGATTAACGAATTCCCTGACAATTTCCTGACTTTTCCCGGTGGCTAAAAATTCCCTGACTTTTCCCGGTCGCTAGACACCCCGATTTCACAAGGCCATACACGTGCACAGACAATGCATTATAAAGTGAAAGCCTAGATGTTGGCATGGCATGGCACACTCTAAAATACAAAGAACACTTTATATGAAGGGGCCCTGCAGTGCCTTTTGAACACAGCCAGGTAACGGTGACGACCAATCGCAGAGGCCCCAGTGAACATGTGATACAAATATTATTGTACCGCATGCACCTCGGAGTCTCCACCTTGGTTTCAAATACAGCTAAAACTCGCCTGGTGTTCTTTCAACAAATTACGTCACATCATTTTCCTTTCATTTTTGTGCATGTGTGTTCTTAAAGATACATACATAGTTTATTTGTTGGTCCAAAACAAAGAAATCATGCATTAATGAACCTATTTCGACGATCACGAAACCAGTCAACGCTGGTTATTCTCAAGCAATCTGTTCAAAAAGTGTTGCCAACGTACCATTACTGTGGTTTTCCATAATATTCCAAGCAAGTGCCCCAACCTGTGCAAGCCCGCATCCTCCAACTACTTCATCAGCTGTTTGAAACTAGCAGAGAATACTAAGCAAGCCCCTCCTCTCTAACGCAAGCTACTGCCACGTTGTCACATTTCATGTGCTCAGCACAGTCAAAATGAAAGTACCGCTCACTGCAACAACTGTAGATGGTGGTGTCTAAATGATCACAGGCTGTGAACACGTGGTTCTCGAGGTACTCTGCCAGAGCACGTCAGAAAATAAATTCTACAGCAACTGCAGCTGATAGGTGCCAACAGAATCAAATGACATTTCTAGTCGTACCTAACTTTTGCAAAGCTAACACTTGTGTACTGCGGCTAGTTTGTGCCGCATATTTTCAATACTTCGTATTCAGAGATTGAGCCACAGTGAGATCAAGAACACCCGGTTTAGGGTCCTGCACCGAAGTCCTTCATAGTCCTCAGCTATCACTTACGGAACATAAAGCCAACATCCTTAGCAGTCGAACCCAGGACCTAAGGGTTCAAAAACTTGGACCTTCTGCAGTCTAAACATCACGTGAATGTAATTTGGCGTGGAGTGTAAAGGGTAAAACTCAATCACATGCGGCTGCTACCCAAACATGCAACGTGATTATGAGGCACACGATATCGTTAATCGTGACGTAACTGATGAGCATACCATGTTATTAATATCATGACCTATCAGTCATGTTAGTCACACATTCGTACCCTTTTAATGCCCATTTTGTTACATACCAAGTGAATGAGGCACAGGTTTTCAAAATTTTTTACCAGATTTTTGGCACCATAATTTTCTGCCATTTTTCTTGTAAGGTCACCTTCATATGAGACATATGTATAAGGATTCCACCATTATGCACAAGCTTGCAAGAACCACGGGACTTGTTCATACTGTTCAAATTATTGAGGTTTTACTGATAATGCATGTAAAATAAAGATTCCGAGCCACGTGAAGGATGTGTGGTTTCTTTATGGTAGGAAGTGCACGTGTCATGCTGCCATCTTGACTTTGATCTGTGACCAAACGCAAGCATTTCATGTCTTTGACCCTGGGGGGGGAGGGGCTTGCTTGTCATACAGTATTACAGAATTCCAGCCACCAGCCAACGCCGCATGTACCCCATATGTCTTCCTCTTTATCCCATTTTCAAGTACTGTGGTCTTGTGAGGATGTGCAAATCGACAAATCATGCGGATATTCGAATGCGGTACCTGATCTGCTCAGTGACCACAGGTGCCTCCTTGGGAGCATCCAAGCGCGCAGAAAACTGCTCCTTGGCACGCTGCATTTGTGTCTCCTGCATACACACACAGTTAAAACATGGTGAGACAGCGCGAATGTGCTCCCATTCTGCACAACTCTATCAATTCCAGCAACCACGGCCACGGACTAATACAAATTCAATACATCAGCCTTGATAAAAGACACAGTTTCCTGACCGATTTCCATGGTACACTCTAGGTAAAAAAGATACAGTTAGATGACTTTGGAGTAACTCTGACCTTAGGAGATGCTTATACATGCATCTTTGTTTTAGAGAACACATAAGCTTCTACTTGCTCTCTCTCATTCTGTCTCCTGGCCCCAACAGCTTATGACCACTGCGAGGAGGAATTCAACCAACAACCCGATGCTCGGTGGCAGAACACCACTGCTGGTTAAACTATACTCATAAAACCTATTTTTTACTCTTACACATCCACAATACACTGTCTTCCTATGTTTCTAAAATCACCTATTCCACATTCAAATTCCTTGCTGGCAGACCAACATTTCAGTGATGCAGTGTGGGCCGTAGCTGATAAGCCCTTTCCCTGTCATCCCTTTTCATTTCTTCCAAAGACAAATGAACACTCTGCTTGGGTAACAGACACTGGAAATGTTAAATGTACATTATTAAAATGTAGAATGAAACCTGCAGTACAGCAAATACTGTCAAGAGTTAAAGGGGACCTGCAACTTCTCCCGGGTTATCTTAGAATGATCGTACTACAGAAGCTCATTGACTTACAAATCACTTAATACAAAAATGTTTCTAATCATTCAAGTATGAGCGCATGAATTAATGAATGAATGAATGAATGAAGAGAAGCTGATAAGATGTGGCTGCATATTTCATCGTGTTGGCCTGTTTATTCCTGCGGACTGTGTGCATTATTCACTGTTTTGTTGTGGCGTGTTTCAAGGGACTAATGTCATGGCGCGCAAGCGCTTAGTCGTGTGGTACATATTCAACTCACGCGCACTTTCTTAGAAGCCAGAAGAAATTGAGACCACTGCAACTATTATTATAGAAATAGATTACCTGAACACTAACTAACATGCTCTACAGCTTCTCCATTGAACATTCTGCATTTAAAGCAGCAGTTTAATGGTTAATTATTTTAATATCAAATAACTACATGCGATCACTTTAAAAAATAGGCTGTGATAGTCAAGATGACAGTAAACAGTACCAGGGCATTCGCATTCTCGCAAAGTACACGTGGATTACACGTGGATGTATTCAAAGCTTGTCTAAATTTAACTGAAACACTCTTAGATGCATTAGATGGCACAAGGCATGTGTCATCTAATGCATTACCTATTCTACCTCGAGGGTAAAACAAACAAGACATCCGTCCTGTGTAAATGTATTCCTAGGTATTTACTTGACGCTATAAATGCATAAACACAAGAACATGTTGGCCAGTGTGACATGAATATGCCTCATCCCTTTTTTTTTTCCTTTCAGACTTGTGTGACACTTCAAGAGTGACAACTGCACTCACCTCGAGACGGGGCTTCTTGACCACCTCATTTTGGGGCTCGTCAGCGGTTCTTTTTACTGTAAATAAAAATACTTAAGACATCGTTCCGTAATGGCACACCATATCAGTTCTGGCATAACAGTGCAGTGTTTATCCCTAGCTTTTCCATGAAATGCCAATTTTTCACGTGTCTCCTATAAGTGCTTTTTTTTTTTTTTTCAACTTGAAAGTTGGGCTACTGTCTAACTATGTGTACCATTGTGCTGTAGGAATACCCTCAGTCAATAACTAAAGAGGAAAACATAACACAGTCAATAAGCTCAGCTGAGTAGTGAAGTTCCAGCAGTAGTGAAGTTCCTACTCACACTCAAAAGCAGCTGGACAAGCTGGACAAGCCACAATACACAAACTAAACAAACTACACAAACTAAGCGTGTCTAGTCTACACCATCTTTGGTGTACCTTTATGTTTGCAGCTGATAACTGAGTCAAATTCCTCACTCCATTTTGACAGATTTCTTAATTGATGCAGTACAAAATAAGATGAACAGCTGAATATATAATTACATCTTAAATCAACAAACAAGGCAGAAAAGAAACAAGAATAGTAGCATACTCCAATGACCCAAAACATGCACGGAACAGCCTAGGAAGCACACCAGTCCATCTACAGGAAAAACTGTCCACCTCCACCATCTTGTGCAGTTTGCTACGAAGCCGGGCACTTTGCTGGCTTTCAACATGCTCCTGTTCATACAGCTATTTCTGAGATCTCCTTTTCTACTTGCTCCTGCCTAAACTGAAAACATGCCACACTCAAGTTTCAGTAGTATTTAAAATACTAATGAAGTCTAAAGTAAGGTCCTATCATATACCATGTAAAGAAATAGGTGGTGCCATCAAGATGTTGTCCATTATTGTAACTATGACTGAAATTTGTCGCATTCTCTTTATGGTCAGTGAAACCTATCATCCATTCCACGAATCCCTCTTGGTACCCACTGCCTTCCGCGAAGCTGCTGTTCATCTTTCCTGGGTATTTTAGCAGACTTTAGTTTGAAATATTACTCATATTGGACACATTAAAAAGAAAATAGCTTACGGTATAAGCATCCTAGTTAAGACGTACCTTTCCTTTGCATGCGCTCCATTAATCTCACTTACATTGTACCTTCAGTACAACTGTTTTGTCCACTGTCATTTTACTTATGGTATAACAGATTAAACAAACACCTATATAATGTTTAGTTAGTTTAGAATCCAAGCCATCAGAATTACCGTTCACACCTTTCTAGTGCCAAACCCTTACTCAACAAGAGTAGCAGCCATGCCCTTTCTGGACTCGGTAAATACAACCTAGGTACCTTTTTTTTTCTATCTGTGAACAATGAGCTACAATCAATCACTGTTTCACCATTAAACCTGATCACTTTTATAGCATATAATACCAGCTTCAAGGGGAATAACAATTATCCTCTACCTGGAGCCTAAATATGGTAAACAGTCTAGTGAATCCATGTCCATCTCGATGTAGAACACCCTCCCACTCATGATGAAAAATGCTGGATATTCATGCTGATGTAAAAGAGAACTTGGAGCAGACTAATGTTTGTTGTATCTGTTCTTTTGTTATTGTCTAGTGATCTTGTAACAGTGTTAATTAACTTTCCTTCCTTTTTTTTTTTGTAGAAGTACTTTGGCTACCAGAAATATTCTTTGTAATCAATGCTGCATTAAGTTTTGTTATCATTCTTTCTTTTTTTTTTTGCTCATACTGCTGTATTTAACACCACTGTAACTGTCATGATTGCTTTTGTACAGGAGGTTCCAATACAACCTTTGACTATGGGACCGCTACATGCAACATGACGGAGCCTCTAATAAGAAGTTTTCGATTTGATACAATTCATAAAGCTAATGCTAATCTTTTGATATGTTAGTTTCCACAAAATATGCATCAAAACTTGTTCAAACTCCAACACTGAACATTCCACTCCTTGATAGAAAAAAATCACCTGAGGTTGAAAGATAGTTTTCTGCTAATCGGGTCATTAAATGTTGCAAGATATGCCCTCCATCATGCCAGGAGGCCATGCCAACATGAAAGAAAAGCCACCTTGACAGACAAGTGATGACAACATTTTTATGCATTTTCACTGGGCAACAAATCAGGTTTCTTGTGCCCAACATGTGACCTGCACACACAATGAGCATCACTGTTCACTCATTAGAGGACACCGGAGTGGTTTTCGATTTTGGGTGCATGTCAGAACTACATCGAACTGATAACTACTTAAAGGAACTGTCTACGTCCTTCACTGATTTCCTGTTCTTCATCGCAATAGAGAGCACGCCATTCAAAGTGCACAAGCTTGCCACGGTTTCACTTGGAAGTTAGCAGAAATCTTTGAAATGGAATTTATTTCCGGGCAACCCCTTCTGTATGTGTATGGACGCTGGCCACAATGGTTAGCAGGTTCTTGCAATATTAATTTACAAATGAAAGTTACTCTCCATCCTAAAATAATGGTACAAAATGTGTGTCAAATACAACTGTATGTCAATTTTTTTTTTTAGCCAGGATAACTGAACATGCATGAGTATTTCTTGGTTTTTGACAATCATCACAGAGGATTGTGCCACCGGTCATTCTTCCAGACTTTCAGGGACCAGTTAAAAATATTCCTTTCTTATGGGGTACAAATGCACTTGTTTCTATCAATGTCAGAAACAATCACCTCATTTTCACCGCAAACAAATTAACAATAATAATAATTTCTGAGTGGTAAAACAGTCCCCATAATGTAAATATATTCGACAGAAAACCCATCTGGCTTGGGAAAGATTCTATCCAGCCATAGATTATGTCACAGAAGGCAAGCAACAGCTCCCGGCAAGCAACAGATCTGTCAGCCCAAGAACAATATGCGGAAAATGGAAGCTCATGATTTGGCTAAGCACTTTGTGAAGTGTGACCATGCAGTCCATCTCAAAAGCAACATCGTGAGACACACCATGACCAACCTCATAAGGACACTTCCTTTCAGGGAGAGACCTGCAGTACTGAAAGAACTTTCTGTGCTTTCTTATTAGTAGTGGAGAAATTTTCACATTCCCTCTTAGTTCTTTGCACTAAATTTCAAAATATAAAATTTATTCATTTCTAATACAGTAGAGCCCCGCTGATACATTTTTCACGGGACCGTAAAATATAAACGTAAGAGCCGGGAAACGTAAGAGCCAAGAAGTGGGAAAAATGGAAAAATGAGAGAAGTGATCGGCACACAATTTTATTTCAGTGCTAGCGCTTTCAGTGCACGCATCGGCACACTCGGCTACGATTTCGTCGACAGAGAAAACCTCAGAGGTGACAATGGCGTCATCAATGGAAACGTAATCATTGTTCGCGATTCCGTCACCCACAGTTTGCATCGCTGTGCCATAATTTAGATGGCGGAAGCTGGAAAAGTAATTGGCGTCGCCCATTGTGCAGCTAATCCTACAGTCAAGCCAAGTGAAGCTACGTGAAAAGTCAATATTTACGTCAGCTGTGGCAGCTTGGAATGCCGATTCGCGACGTAACATGCGGGAACGTTCCCACATTGCGAAGTAACAGCGGGGTTCCTAATGCATTGAATCCTATAGGAGCTATGCCGTGACCGGCCAAAAATGATGTAATAGCCGGGAAAACGCAGCAGCCGGGAGCGTTAACAGCGGGGTTCTACTGTATAATAACTTCCACTTTCGTTGTTCAAGGCACTACATAAAAAAGTGGGATAAAAAAATTTGGCTCCAAAGCTTGGTGCTCCGAAAGCAAGCCCAGGCATCCAGAGGGCCCACGAAAGGGCGAAGCGTCATGGCATTCTTTCCTCCACGTGGGTGCCGCCAGCAGTTACAACAGCCTCCCGCTAGGCGGTCCTTACAGTAGCTCCTCAGGATTCATTAAAGTTCATTGTCTGTCTGTCTGTCTGTCGTCTGTCTGTCTGTCTGTCCGTCTGTCTGTCTGTCTGTCCAAAGCTTGGTTGTGTAGACTAGAGTACGAACTGAAATGCTGGAAGCTATATTCAGTTGAACTGTGAAATGATGGTCAGACCAAGAAATTGCTTCCAGCATTTTGAATTTTTCAATGTTTTTTTCTTATGCCATTTTTTTCCCCACATTTTGGCCTCAAAAAATCAAAATGAATGTTATCTTAGGAACAAACTTTTCTACACAAGGATTGATGGGAAAAAATTTCACAAGAACGTAAAGCTCCAGTGAGAGCCATCCTCCATGTGCCGAGCGTGCAGCGCTAGCCTGAACTCAAAAATTTCACCCTTATTTTACGTGCAAGTGTCTGCACATCTGCCTCTAGCATGTGGGGCACTACTATCCAAGCCAATGTAAATTGTGTCAAAGCCAGGCCAAAGACATCCCACAGCAGGGAATGCAATATTTGCCTCTAGAAGCTTCAACAGTGCTAAAGGACAGGGAGAAAGATAAGACAAGACACACACTATGTGTCAGTGCTGTGCGCTAACTCTATTTCACTGTCCGTATCACTGTCTTTAAGGATTATTAAAGTTTCCATTATGTCTGACAAACTACCCTTTTCGATTTTGCATTCGTGTCTAAACAAGCCAACAGCACACAAACTGTTGTGAAGAGAGGTAGTGACTCTTTTTGGAAGCATTCTGACAAAGCGTTATGTCGTCATTTAGTAAGATGCTAACTATGTTACCTGCAGTTAGCTGTTGGGGAAACGGGTGGTCCAGACAGCAACCCTATTCATATAGTTAAGGAGACTGGACCAAAAATCAACAAAAGTCACTTTAAAATTATGGCAACAAATTTGGAAGACAGCAGATTGTTCAATAAACTGGAGGAAATTTACCACTGCACAAAAAAGAGATACGAGAGAATGCTCCAGCTACAAATACATATCACAAATTATCTAAAAATAATACAGAAGTTAAAACCATGCATGGAAAGACCTATGACAGCAAGGAAAGCAGCATTCAGAGAACAGCATGATGCAATGGATGATGGAAATCTGTACTAGAATACCAAGAACCTCAGTGTTTTAGTTGTGTCAACTATAGCAAAGCTTTTGTTTCAGTTGACCACTCCAGGCTCTAGGCAGCGAACCTTAGAAAAGAGGGAATTCCCAAACATGTCATATTTCTATTAAAACCGTCTGCAGGGCAAGAAGCACTAGTTTTAAGGCCAATAGTGGTAGCACAGGCTTGCTCCAAGGTCCAAAAAGGTGTCCAATGGTTGTACTCTATTCATATTTCTTTCCCCTATGCATAGAAGACGCACTTAGAAACAGCAGTTTGAAATATGATACAGGAGTAAAAACTAGAAGCAAAGGTAACCAGTTTACAATATGAATGCTACTTTAGGGGAAGAAATTATAAAGGACTTTAAAACCCTCATTTTTAAAGTAAAATAACACAGTGAAAAGCTGGTCGTTTCATGGATGTAGTTACATAAGAACAGTTAATCTAAAGTATGATAAATTATAAGTTTTGTCAACCATTATATATACTTTTTAAGATCCAGAATACGTAATAATAGCCCTACTAAAAGAATTCAGCAAACAACGAAACCCTCATGTAACCTAGGCATATTTGCTGCAGAAAACTTAATTATATTGAGAATTTTGTTAAACTAAGGCTCCCGTGTTTCAACTACAAGACTAATCTCACAGGCTTTCAGAACAGTCCTGCACCTCCTTCGTAAACGTACAGAAATGCGGCAGCTAACGACAACTGCAGCATAGCACGACTTCTCACCATGAGACGAAACCTAAAGCCCAGAAAAAAACTCTGGTTCTCTTGCATGCCCATGCAATAGTGCATAATGGTGGCACCAATGAGTGTTTTGAAACCATCACCCAGAACACGGCTGTACCAATCCCCTGGTTTTCCCAGATAACGTGCACATGCATTTGTACAGCAATCTGCTACCAAGCGAAAAGTGGCAGCACTTAATGAAATGCAACGCCTACAAAATGGAACAGGTTGAAAAGGGAAGTTTTTGTTTATTTATAACACGTTGCCACTTTGCCTTCCTTTCTTTCTTTCAATTAATACTTCTCTATCGCTTAGAGCAGCACGTTCGTCATTTCCCCCAACTACTCTCAAACTAAATACAACCAAACATAATCATTAGGTTACGTACATGTGAAGGATACATGAGCAGAAGCTTTGCACGGGTGCGTCTACCACTTGCACATAAGCCTGCTGACGCATCACACAAACCTTGTGTAGGTATCTCGATAGGTGCGCTCTTGTCGATATTGGCAGAAGTGGCTGTCTCCCCATTCAGGTAGGCAAGGATGTCCTGAAACAAAGTTGGACAACAATGTGAGCCCATTGCGACAGCCTGTTAGGGACCTTTACTGAGGATAGGTGCCATGGCCTGAAACCACTCTCATACCGTGCATACCTGTGTGTCATTCCCCTCTGACAAGTGGGTTAGCCCATAGGGACGCACACTAGCATGAGTTCTAAAAGCACTGCACATACACCAAGAAGAAAATCATTAAAAGACTTCTCAAGGCACTTCCCAACCTGATATCAGCACGGCCATTCTCTGATGGCGCACATGTCCCGACATTGGGCTACAACAGGTTCATTAAGATGTAGCACACTTCTTGAGTGGCCAAATGCACGTTTTCTCGGCAACTCGTGGCTAAACTGCCGCAAGACACAACAAAGAAAGCGAGCCACTTTTGAAGCTGGTGAGAGTACATTCCTCGAAGTTCATGAGAAACTCACCTTTCTGTCAGGACGCCTGACGACAGGGATGTTTTCAGCCTGAAAAAAAAAGGGGAGATTCGCAAAATGTAAAAATTGACCTCATCAAAGTGAGTTGTCTGTAACAGTAACTTTACAAACAACCACAAGCTCTCAACTATGGTTGGAACCCCACTGCAAGAGGCAACAATGCAACAGACAAATGGGTACAGCAGAGATCACTCTACCACGTCGTCAGCCAGCCTGTCATATTTCTCATTAATTGGACCACTTTTGTGACAGATGCTACACTCAGAAGACACTCGGTTGTGAAGGACAAATTGCTATTGAATTCTGGTCAACAATCTTGCTGGTAACAGACATATCAGCATCGAAGGCAGGACAACTGGCTCCCAACCATACTTTGCATCAATTGTCGAAACGGCAAAATAATAGGTGCCTACACTCACAAATTAATACAGCTTAAAGGGGTCGTGAAACGTTTTATAAACATTTTGTACTAAGTGCGTATTCGGGATCCTGACCATCCAATCAACAATATGCATTGTTCCGTTTCACCGTGTGCGTTGATTTACAGCGATAAAAAACGCGGTTTCGGTTTCACTGCGCGCGTTCCCCTCAACTCCGCAGATGACGTCATCTTAGTAGCCGTCATACCTCCGAGATTGGCGCGCCTTCGGAGGCCAAGGGAAAACAAACCGTGCTGCCGCTTTTCTTCCGAATGGTGGCACCGCAAGGTTTCCAAGTATTTTCTTCCTTTCTAGCTTTCAAGTAAATCGATTCCTTTAGAGCAAACGCGAGTTCACTGTGCCTTTGAACTTAAAAATATCTTAACTCAACGTCACCAAATAGTACCACGCCGGCCGGTAGTGTCACATAGTCGTTTCAGGAGCGCAAGAAAGCTGAGATTTAAAACGGGCGTTGTTAAATGTGCACTGAATATTTCGCCGAAATATTTCGGAAACGGCTTGTCGAATGCGTATTGAAGCAGTGAAAATTACAAAACCGGCATCTCTAAATTCTTTTCACGACCCCTTTAAGCAAACATAGTGGGTTAATCGAGAGGCATCACAGATGTCGTGGTGTTGGCAAGCTTGAAGAAAAAACAAACATGTCATTAATGACAAATTTACCAGGCAAATGGGAGCAAAGCAATCCACTCCACTTCCACTGGTGTGAACACTACATCATGCCAAATTCCAGGAGAGTAAAACAATAATGAAGTAAGGTGATAAAGTTTTGCTTTACAATACATGGACTGTGTTCTCTGCTGTGTAATAATCCACGAAGGTGTATGATGCCAACAAATGGTTTTAAAATAAGCCTTCTACAACCATATTTTGTGCCTATCTCAGTCATAAGGTGCCTACATCATCATAGGGACTGATCATAAAATGAAAACATGGTACCCTGCTTATAAAAGACACCTCATATAAGAGACAAAATCTTCTCCATTGTACAAGTTTGTAAAAAAAAAAGGGCTCAACTGTAGCACATTCTTTGGTACAATGAACAAAACTTTGTCCGATGCTACTATGACAAGGCTTCATACAAGTTTTGAACAAAGAAATTCAAGGGTTTTCAAGGACTTTCAAGCCTCCACTGGAGGATATTCAAGAGTCTTCAAGATGTCTTTTTTTTTTTTTTTCTACTGTTCTGCGATGAACATCTTCAGACAAACCTCTCAAAAGGCCTGACACCTTTATTACACATAGATACATACAAAGAAAATGCAAAATTGCTTGTATTGCATGCAAAAGTTAATAAACATAGCTTTGCCAAAAGTCACAATGCAATTTTGTTCATACTGTATCACCAGACACATCGCACAGAGCAGAAATATTAGTTCTATTCACAACTCAACAAAAACAAAATTCACCAACAAGAACCATCCTCACTAAAACGAACACCAATTAAAACTCAGTACTCCACAAATTGAAGGTTCTTCTAAGGACTGGTGAGAAATTCAAGGTTTTTAAGGGCATTGAATACACTTTTGAAATTCAAGGGTATTCAAGGACCTGTGCATACACTGCATGAGAACAATTAGAACAATATCTGGTGAAGGAGACCGTCAACCTATCCTTGTTAAGCTTAAGCCACAAGTATAAGCGATACCTGCTGGGGGGGGGGAATCCACAACCACTTGTTATGGTAGCTATCTCGTTTAACACAAAACTTAACAACTAGAAGGCACAATCTTCTGGCAGTAATATGGTAAGCTTTGCACACTTTTAAAAGAATGTTCACGCAAAGCTTGTACTGCCTCACAAGTGCCAGCGTCAGGGTTATATGTATGCAGAAACAATGACCATCATGAAAGCAGTGCACACGTATTTCTTTCTTCTCTTGCAGTTTGAGAAGCAGAAAACAAAGAAAAAAATGTAATCAAAGCAAGAAAGAATGAAGAAATAGAGAGACAAACAGACAGACAGAAAGCATAAAAGGAAGGAAACAAAACAAAAGAATGAGGGAAAGAAAGACAGAAAGAAAAGCAGGAAAGGGAAAAAAAAAGGAACACGTGCACCACCAATCTTTGCTTGCCCTCATTTTCCCAGCATGGGAAGGGCTACTCAATTTTTCCTTTACATCATCACAATAATGTTTATAGAGCCCCGTGTTGTAAAGAGTAATTTGAGGTTGTGCACTGGTTGACAAAGATGCTGACAATAAATGCACACCTTTAGCAGTAGGCAGCTAACTAGGTAATATGAAAGCACACGACTCTACCATTGTCTGCTACTTCCATGTATTTGGATGGCCGTGACAGGTAGAGTGAAGCATTTCCTTGCTGTTTTGCGGCAGCAAAGGATGCGCAAGCTTTTTCATTGTTTCCCGTAAGCACAAATATTCAATTATTACTCTTTGCTAAACCATGCAAGTCGGCATTTTATGCTTTTTGTTAATGAAAATTCTCTATAGGGATCAGTATTTCCCTCTTAAAATAGAAGAAAAAAATGTTCTGTATCACCCGCAGCCAACGTCATGCTTGGATATTGCAGAAACAAATTCCATTCTGTGGCCACAACATTTTGACAAATACTAATCATGCTTATTTGTTCAGCACATGCACTGAAGAAGTACAAAGAATGAGAAGAATGATAAATATGTGCACATAACAGGCTCACAATGATCACCCGCTCACTGTTTTCACTGTCCACTCACTCCCTACACTAGATTGACTGTCATGGTGCTAAAATTAAGCCCGAGCTTGGAAAAGATGACTGGCAGGTTTAATCTCAACTTTCTTGCATTATTCAACATTGTGCCTTCATGTTTGTATGATGGTGACACATTACAAGTTTCCACGCAAACGGTTCACGATCATCTGTCCACTACTCAGTGTGGGCTCCATGTGTTGTTGCCGGCAAGTCAAATTCTAAGTCAACACGTTGCTCAAACAGTAACAAAATAGAGAGGAGCAGACGTAAAACAAATTACCTTTACATTTCGCTAGCAAATCGATGATCGCGGCCCGTGTACACTAGCGCACAGGCACCCCATGCCACATAAAACGCACTTGCATCGGTGGCGATGAGCTGGTGACGCACTTATGAACTGCATGGCGCACATTTTGGCAAAAGTGCACGACCAAAAAACACACACTGAACCTTGCGTCGCACACGAGGCTTGAGGGGTTTAAATACTTCACTTTTCAACAGCACCACCGAATGCAGAAGCGCGACTGCGGCTGCCCTTATGCATACAGTGCGCCGACGATGAATGAAACCGCACGCGCAAGACGCAAACCGCACGCGCAAGACGCAAGCCGCAAGCCGCACGCGCAAGCCGCGAACGGAGCAGACGAGCAGCAGCGCGGAACGAGTACTCACCGCAGCCTGTCGTACGTACACCGGGTGAGACAGGTGCACATTTCTGAGAAGAAACAGCAAGCACTGCAGCGTGTAGTACTCTCGTGGTGCCCCATCTTTTCCAGACCTGGAAAGCAATGAATCCACGCGACGTTAGGGGGGATTCGGAGTGGAACGCTGGCTTCGACACTGCCAACTCTAGAGAGCGCGCTCCTAGCTGCAGTCCAAGCAAACAAGCGCTGCAGGGGACATCCTAATCGCCCTAGCCCGAGCATTTTCTCCAAGGTAATGCGTTGACAGGTGTGCGTCGTGCAGGGAAAGCGCTGGTTAGTCGCGTCAATATGCATGCGCACCACGCAGGGTGCCGCAGGACACGGCGCTGCTCTGCGCAGCCGCAACGCTGATCGCGGCGCATCGCCATTTTAGCACGCGCGTCTCCATAACCTAGAACTGTACTACTCCGCACCTAACTGCGATCCGTGCGCAATACGCCGACAGAATCGAAAATCAACGCTGTCAAATGCTGAATCTCCGACCCAAGCATACGGACTAAGCCTAGACACCGAAAAAAAAAAAAAAAATGCGCTGCCCAGCGTCTTAAAAAAAAGTGCGTCCGATCCAACACTCACCCCCACACGAGGTAATTGGTCTTTACGGTCTTCGGCCAGGAGTACTCATCAAAGATTATTTGCGAATTCCTCTCGGCGATGTCTTTCTTGTTGACATTGAACTGTCGCAGCAAACTCAACGGATCCGCCATGTTCTCAAGAATTGCATGCGCGCGCGTGTCCGCTCGTGTCGCTCGCGCCGCTGTTCCGCGCAGCTCGAGCGCCACAGAGGCGTTTTTTGGTGACGTAGCCTCATTTCCGGTTTCGTAGCGCGTAACATGGCACCAGACCAAAACTGGCACGCGGACGTACAAGAAGGACACACACATCTTCTTCTTCTTCTACGTCCGTGTGCCAGTTTGCGCTACAGCATTTTTCCAAAAATTATGCACCAATAAGCCCAAATTTCCACTATGGGCAGACCAAGTAGCAGACGACAGCTCGCGCGGAACGCCAGCGAGGGGTGTTTGCGAGTTTGGTGTCCGCGCTAAAAGGTGTCGCGACGGTCGTGACCGTAGAAACGACGACAGTGCACCGCCGGCAGCGGTAAACACACGGTAAACAAAACGCCTACTTTATCTGTACAACTTCAAATCAGTTCGCATAAAAAAAAAAAAAGAAAGAGTTGACATTTTTAACAATGTGGATTTTTGGGCTAGTTTATCCATAGCAACGTTCACAGTCCCGTTTTGTCTTTCTCGTCCCTCTCTTCTCAGGCTATGGCACCTTTCGTTGCCGTTTTTTTAAGTCTCGAGAAGCGCATTTAGCACGAACGCTGAAATGGTTTAAATAAAAGGTGCGTTCGATTCCGGTGTAGTGCAGGGAACAGGTGCTGCAAAAGTTCCGATGGTGCCGCTGAGATGCAGATTGGTGCGGGTGCAGGGCGCTTGTAGCGCCTTCACGTCTCTTTTTCCATCGAGGGTGTGGGTGTAGGAGCATGTCGTCTGCTGTGCCAGGCCGCTACATAGAAGCGGCCGTGGCTATGCTCTCGCAAGGCGTGTCGTCTGCTGTGCACGCTCGTTTCATCGCTGTCGGCAAGCCTTTCGCGTCATAAAAAAAGCTAAAGCAAAAACCGCCTGAAAAACATGCAAGCATGCAATGTCAGCTTGGCGCCATGCAGTTCACCGCAGGAAAGAAAAAATAACTCAGCAGACGTTGCATGAAGCTCCGCGCTGCGCGCAGCACCGTTCTCGTCCACTACTCGAATTGGTGTCGCACACCGCCTACTACCACATACAACTCCACGCTCAGCAACAACGCGGTTCAACCGGCGGCGTCTCGGCGCGCCGGCTGCTTTCAGGCTGCACGCGCGGCGGAACCAGCGAGCTCGGCCGGGCAAGACGACTGCGCGCGCGCTCAGCCCCGGCAGGCACCGAGAGAGGAGGTGAAGCAGTTCGCTGCACCGCGGCACCGCGGCGCCGTGGTGCAGCTTGAAAGCAGACGACGCGTTAGGTCGCCGCTGTTGTTGAGCATGCCGTCGTTCGTGGACGTAGACGATGTGCAGTGACGGTACAGTCATGGTCGGCACGCGGCTATTTTAGTCGGAAAGACCTGCACTAGTTGCTCGGTGAGTACGGAAACGTCGTCGAATGATAAAACTTGCTGGTGAAGCCCTCAGAAGCTCAATTTTCCACGTGCCAACCACGACGGTACGGCATTACCGCACTTACCGTACGGTAAGCCGCCGCTGCTACAACTCACTAGTAAACGAGAACGGTGTAATATAAGGTGTGTTCGATTCAGGCGTGGTGCACGGCACTGCAGTCCTCGATTCGCTGGTGCACTGCACCGCGGTCCTCGATTGCAACGCGGTGCAGGAGTGGTGCAGCCGCGGTGCAGCGAACTGCTGCACCTCCTCTCTCGGTGGTTCCGCCGCGCGGTGCAGCCTGAAGGCAGACGACGCGCCGAGCGGCCGAGCAGCCGGTTGAACCGCGCTGCTGCTGAGCATGTTTGTGGAAGTAGGCGGTGTGCGACACCGACTAATACGAGTAGTGGACGAGAACGGTGTTATAGTTGCGCACGGCAGCGCGGAGCTTGATGCGACGCCTGGTGAGTTTTTTTTTTTTTTTTTTCCTTGCGGTGAACTGCATGGCAGCAAGCTGACATTGCTTGCATATTTTTCAGGCGGTATTTGCTTTAGCGTTTTGTATGACGCGAAAGGCTTGCCGGACAGCGATGAAACGAGCATGCACAACAGACGACACGCCTTGCGAGAGCACAGCCACGGCCGCTTCTATGTAGCGGCCTGGCACAGTGGACACCTACACCCCCGATTGAAATAGGGACGTGAAGGCGCTGCAAGCGCCCTGCACCCGCACCATCTGCACTGCGTTTGCACCTTAGCGGCACCATATCAACTTTTGCAGCACCGGTTCCCTGCACCACGCCGGAATCGACGGTAGCGCGGAGCTTCTTGCAACGGCTGGTGAGTTGTAATTTGCGGTGAATATTGTATGGCGGTAAGCTGACGTAGCTTGCATATTTTTCATACGGTGGTTGCTTTGGTGACTTTTTTTTTTCCTCGTAACGCGAGAGGCTTGCTGACAGCGAAAAATGAGCGCACACAGCAGGCGACACGCATTGCGAGAGCACAGCAGACGACACTCCTACACCCACGTCCTCGATTGAAAAACAGAAAAAGAGACGTGACGGCACTGCAGGCGCCCTGCACCTCCTGCACCCGCACCATCTGCACCGCGTTTGCACTTCAGCGGCACCACCTGAACTTTTGCAGCACCGGTTCTTTGCACCACGTCGGAATCCAACACACCTCTTAGGTCTATTCGATTCAGCCAAGGTTCTCTGCACCTTCTGCACCTTTTCGTGGTGCGCTGCACCACCGTCCTCGATTCCTCGCGGTACAGCGGCGCCCGCTGCACCTCCGTCCTCGATTGTGGCGGGGTGCAGCTAAGGTGCCGCCACGGTACCGTGCACCTTTGCACCTCCCAGCTTGTGGGTGCAGCGTTTTGGTGCAGCCTCGCTACGCCATCAGGCGACGCGTGCAGACGACGGCGTCGGCTAGTCTATAATGGAGATGGTTAAAACGTACGCCGCGACGAAATCACAGAAAGTAATTCTGTGAAAGTGATAAACGTTCGACATTTTTCTCTGAACACGTGCACGATGACAGCTTGTTTTCCAGTTCACTTTTTCTTTTTACAAATGGCAGGATGCAGATTGTATGCACTGATCGCGTCGTTCGTGTCGGCAAATGCGTGGATGCGCATATCACGTCTTGTTTCGCACGGCCGCGCGCAGGTTTTGTTGTAGCATATCACCATGCATAGTTGTAGCGAGCACAAACAGGCTACTAGAAACAAAAGGTCTGTTCGATTCAGAAAGGGTGCACGGAACCACGCACAAAAAGGTGCAGGTGCTGTCGACACCCGGTGCAGCAGTTCCCAGCACACGTTTTCGCGGTGCAGATGGAGCTCCGTCCCCCGCCGCCCAAGTGTGCGAATCGAACATTGAGGTGCAAGCCTGTCGTCTGCTGCAGGGCCAGCTCGAGGAGTTATTGTTTCTAGCAGCCTGCTCGTGCTCGCTACAACTATGCATGGCGATATGCTACAACAAAACCTGCGCGCGGGCGCGCGAAACAAGACGTCATATTTATATTATGCGCATCCACGCATTTGCCGACGCGATACAGTCGGCATCCTACCATTTGTAAAGAGAAAAAGTGAACGTGAAAACAAGCCGCCATCGTGCACGTGTTCAGAGAAAAATGTCATCACTTTCACAGAATTACTTGCTGTGATTTCGCCGCGGCGTACATCCTAACCATCTCCATAGACTAGCCGACGAAAACACTGCACCCACAAGCTGGGGGGTGCAAAGGTGCACGGCACCGCGGCGGCACCTTAGCTGCACCCCACCGAAATCGAGGACGGAGGTGCAGCGGGCGCCGCTGTACCGCGAGGAATCGAGGACGGTGGTGCAGCGCACCGCGAAAAGGTGCAGAATGTGCGAGGAACCTTGGCTGAATCAAATAGACCTAGAAACTCATCGAGCTGGCCGTGCAGCAGACGACAGGCCTGCACCTCAACGTTCGATTCACGCATTTGGGCGGCGGCGGACGGAACTCCATCTGCACCGCGAAAACAGGAGCCGGGAACTTCTAACCGGGTGTCGACACCACCTGCACCTTTCTGTGCGTGGTTCCGTGCACCTTTTCTGAATCGAACAGACCTACAATAAACCAGTTTACTTTCCGCCAGTATGTGTGATCAGTGTTGCGACTGTGCTCGTTCTTACGGCAGCGGTAACCTTCCAAGCAAGTGTGCAAGATGCTTATAAGTATAACAAAGAACAGGACCCAATCACATTATGCAAACGAGAGAAATTCTGGGGTACCTGCTTGTAGCGACCGGGAGAGCATCCGCGGCGCGGTAGCAGACGGCGGCGGCATATCGTCTGCTTTGCGGGCCGCCAGCCGCCATTTTGAACCCCCCTGCCCCCCCCTCCCCCCACACGGAAGCGTCCTCGCGACTTTAAAACGTATTTCACTTTCTAAGCAGCTATAAATTATACAAACAAAACTTATGGTTCTAAAACTTGAATTGCGTGCATGAAATAGACGAAAGTGTTCAAATTGTTAGCAAAACGACATTTTCAATCGTTGGTGCGGTTACCGTCAACAACCAGACGACGTTACAATCGCTTCCAAATTAAAGGGCCCATGACACCAAAATTTCAAACCCGATATGTTTGTGTTGTTTGGTTGTCGAACATCTGAAGGCACTTGTGGCCAAATATTAACGGCGAACGTTGTCGTTAAGATATTTTAATGTGTATTTAAAGTGACCAGAAATGCTCATCTGGGTTTTCGGCACCTCGCGACATCGTCACTAGTATGACGTAGTTTGTGGGCCATCTGTGACGTTTCACTTTTGTAAGTTGACATCGTGACGTCACAGAGAGACACGGGCGCGCCGCGCTATGGCCTCCGAGCGTGGCCTCCAAGATTGGCTCTCGCAGCCGATCGCGGAGGCCACGCCAAAAGCCGTATTTTTCTGCTTCCTCTCCGTGTTGGTCCCTCAAGCGTACATTGTACACACGCTATGATGCAAAGCGAGTGTGGCGAGCTGGTCTGGCGCTCGCGCTCTCCGCAACGTCACCGAATCTTGAGCTCAAGTGATCAGTGCATGCGCTCACTTCCGACAGCCGCCGCGCTTGCCCCGCGGCGCTAGTTTCTTGCAGTTTTTGGCGCGCGTTTCGAAGCTTCATTAAAACTGAACAAAATTAACGATGCTGTGACTAATTAGACTTCACGCTGGAGAATTTGCTACTCCATGCCGTGATTACGAGACACTGTTCTACTCATTAGAGCATAAAAGTATCCAACAAAAAAATAGCTGTCATGGGCCCTTTAAGCTAAAAAAAAAAGTCACAGTTTCGCCGCAAGGGCGAAGCAATGAATGCGATAGCAAGAAACTCTAATGCTATACGAAGTGAGGCTCGCAGCTTCAGGAGCAATATTAATTGTAGCAAACATGCACTCGCTAAGTGAGCGCCTCCCGTGGGCAGCGCGTGCTGGTACGAAGGGCTTTATACGTTGTGTGTCACAAAGGTACACATACAAAGCTAGGGGAGGCCGCTAAATTAACAAACAGAAGATGAGCGCGAATTATCAAGTGAAGCACGCACGAAACGAACGCACAGATATACACCGAACGAGTGCGAATAAGCTGTCACAATGGATACTCTCAGTTTGAACAGCGCTCCTGTTGCAAAGGCGGCCGAAGCAGCGAACTAGCGTGCTTCAAGTGTCGAGCTGTGACACCTGATAGTTCGCGCTTATCTTCTGTTTGTTCGTTTAGCGGCTTCCCTTGAGCTCGAGTGACTTTCGTACGCTCCCGTAACATAAGCACAGACATCACGGTCAAAACCACGAGACAACCGCGCGAGCAGACAGCGGAAGGGCAAGGCCCTGCGCAAATAGAAGCGATCGAGCTGGCCGACGACTTTTAAATGCGCCCGCTGCGCTCCTCGCGCCATCTCGCTGGTAATGAAGAAACGCTTATAAGCGCCTGCCGTCTCCGAGTCCTGCCAGCGGTAAAGGGTGTGTATATAAGGCTCGCCGTTAGCTCCCTGAAGGATATGCTCTTCGTGGCGTAGTGGTTAGCGCTACGCGCTGCGGAGCGAGAGGTTCCTGGTTCGATTCCGCGCTTCGGAAGCATTTATCTGACTTACTTTTCTTTGGGACTTTCATATATATATATATATATATATATATATATATATATATATATATATATATATATATATATGGTTCATGACGGCGGCGACGGGGACGGCAAAAACCAGCCGAGACTGTCCATATAATTGCTATCGCAATAAAAAATTGTGGAACATTAAGAAACGCTTTAGTTAAGTAAAAGTACCCACCGCTATTAAATGACGACGCAGTGAAACGTGCCAACGTGGACGACCGTAGAACGCTTCTTCGCACCGTGAAAAAACTGACTTCCTCACCCCAGACAAATCTTGTCCTAACCCAGTCGGCATCAGTTCCGCGCGTTACAAATATACTAAAAAAGCATCATAATATTCTAATGCAAAGTGAACGCCTCAGAACCATCTTCGCCGAACCACCTAAAGTAGTATATCGTAAAGCCAGAAATATTCGATATATATTATCATCATCTAAGTCGGACGGCCATAAGCTCACAGGATGCCACCATTGTAGAAAACCGCGATGTAAAGTATGCCCCTATATGCGCACGTCCCGGCAAGTTGTTAGTAGAGCTTCAAACTTTCATTTCACAATCAAAGGGAATTACGACTGTGACACCAGAAATGTAATATATACGCTTGAATGTATCGTGTGCAAGAAGCAGCACATTGGACAGACAGACGGGCCGTTTAGATTGCGCTTTAATAACCATAAATATCATGCTAACACGCTGCCGAACCTGCCAATCTGTAGACACGTGCGCCTCCCTGACCACTCCTTTGACACCTTTATAGAATTAGGTTTTCGTTCAAATTATGATAGAGAAGCCCGTGAATCGCTTGCCTTTTTTAAGTTCGATATATACTGTCGCGTCTGGCCTAAATGAAAATGCGGAAAGATTAAGTAACCCATAGCAATTTTCTACGTTTTTTTTCTCTACCAGCTGATCATAGCTTTCTTCCGCACTCAACTGACGTTTTCGGTTTTAAATGCGAAGCATTTCTTAAAGGGCCCATGACAGCCATTTTTTGTTGGGGACTTTTATGTTCTAATGAGTAGAACGGTGTCTTGTAATCACGGCAAGGAGTGGCAAATTCTCCAGCGTGAAGTCTAATTAGTCACAGCATCGTTAATTTTGTTCAGCTTTAATGAAGCTTCGAAACGCGCGCCAAAAACTGCAAGAAACTAGCGCCGCGGGGCTAGCGCGGCGGCTGTCGGAAGTGAGCGCAGGCACTGACGCGTGAGCTCAAGATTCGGTGACGTTGCGGAGAGCGCGAGCGCCAGACCAGTTGCTGAATTCGTCTGCTCGCCGCACCTGCTTTGCATCATAGCGTGTGTACAATGTACGCTTGAGCGACCAACATGGAGAGGAAGCAAAAAAATACGGCTTTTGGCGTGGCCTCCGCGATCGGCTGCGGCAGCCCATCTCGGAGGCCACGCTCGGAGGCCATAGCGCGGCGCGCCCGTGTCTCTCTGTGACGTCACGATATCAACTTACAGAAGCGAAACGTCACAGATGGCCCACTATCTGCGTCATACTAGTGGCGATGTCGCGAGGTGCTGCAAGCTCGGATGAGCATTCCCGCTTACGTTGAAACCATATTAAAATTACTTAGAAGCGACGTTCGCCGCTAACACTCGGTCAAGGTTGCCTTCGTATGCAGGAAAACCAATTAACGCAAGCATCTTGCGTTTGAAATTTTGGTGACATGGGACCTTTAACGAACTTCGGCGACTTTGAGCGTATCTATCTATCTATCTATCTATCTATCTATCTATCTATCTATCTAGCCGCCTATGACTTTGCGCTCTCCTGGCTTTTTCGTTACAACACAAAAATCACGACATGCATGTCATGAGCGGCATGATTTACGTCCCACGGTCTTGGTGCTCTTGCGGCCGTTTCGTTAACTTGATATATGCAAAAAATGGTATAGCGAGACAACAATGTCTGACGACCATGGGTGACACGTTCTAAGAACATGAAAATCGTGACATGAATGTCATGAGCGGCATGATGAACTACCCTTGGCCACGTTTGAAGGTTCACGAACGCGCCTTATAACCCTTCATTTAAACAACGCCCCCTAGAAATTTTCTAGAAGGCGTTGTTTAAACTTTCTCCATCTCTCTCCTTCTCGTTGTGTTCTCGGTTGGCTGGGGCTGCGCCGCCACCTAGAATCGGTGCAGCGAAATATCGCATAACACCAAAGTGCACCTATTGTTCGGCCTGGGTAGGGTAGTGTCAGCGCTCTCGCTGAGGCTACCCTACCCCGAAAGCGCAGTTCGATCATTTCACTTTCGTGTTATACCGATTCCTATAACAGGGGGATGAGCCACATTTTTTTAGAGGCGAAGCAGCTTATGAACGAGGCCTGTCCTTCCCTGCGGCGTTGGCGTAGCCCGCCCCGTTAGCACTCGGAGCACGCGCACTGGCGCGTGCTGCCGAGCGCGTGCCGCTCGGCGCGGGGGAAAGCGATCGCTCTCCCCTGGCGCGCTTTCTACAGCTCCTCTCCCGCGTGCCGCGACTGCGGAGAGGATGAAACACTCTCCCACCTCCTGTGTGTGCGTGGCCTTCAACAGCGAACGCGATCAGCTGCGCGCCCGCTACCGCAAACTTGGGCTGCCCTGTGCCACGGAGCAAGACGTGCTGTTTCCATCCGGCTGCTCTGAACGTCGATGCTCCGCTCTCGCCGCAGTCCTCACCTTCATCGAGGACTCCGGGCTGACCGGGCGGTTTTAACCCGGCTCGACAGCTCGCTCCCTGCTGACTTTGACTCGGTGGGACTTTGTGTGTGTGTGTGTTCGAACTCCCTCCTTCCTTCCTATTCTTTCATATCCCCTTCCCCTTGAGTGTACCGGTTGAGGTGTCCTCTCCGGAGAAACAGTTATGGTGCACTCCCCCCCCCCCCCCCGCCGTCCATATTTCCGTGTTTACAAGAATCTCTCCTACAGCAGCTGTCATGGAGTGCGCTTCGACAAACGAAGATCGCATGATGATGATCATCATCAACGAAGCTCGCATCTCGGCGGCGCGGGCTCGCAAGCGCCGGAAGCGGTCGCTTCCTCAGGTTGGTGGCGCCGATGCGCGCTTTAAGCGTGACGTCGTCGACCACGTTCGGGCACAGCTGTAAGGTATGCGACCGCTTGTGGTTCGATAACAATCTGACCAAGATCTCGACCATCAAGAACGAGCAGTCCCGTGCCAACGCCATCGCAGTTCTGCCCCGGGAGTTTGTCGCCAACGGCGATCACAGTCAGTACACCGTTTGCTCTACGTGTACAGATTCGTTGGACGCTGGCAAACTCCCCGCGATGAGCGTGACGAACGGCTACCGCTACCCGCCGAAACCCGAGCACCTGCCCGAGCTCAACCCGGTGGAGGAACATCAGGGGAACCTCCAATGGAAGGACCGTAAACAGTGATGAAGAAAATAAAAGATTTACACAACTTTAAGTCGACTCATGGCAGCTTCGCATACTAGTCAGGGTTCCCTTTATGGGGATATGGGAAATTTTTTTTGTGTCACTCTTTGAGACTATGTCAGATGATGCATATCCATATGCAGTGGCTATCAGACGCCGAGGCATTAAGGCCCGCGCACACTGGCGGGAAAACGCGCGCGGCGCGCCGCCGGCGGAGAAACGCTTCGGCGGCGAACCGCGGCGGCAGCGCCGCGAAATCCCGCCTCCTCCGAGCGAACGGGCGCGAGAGGCAAGCGAGCCACCGTGCGGGTACGAAACGAGCCTCCGGGCGGGTCCGCATGACTCCGCGATGGAACGCGTACGTCACGGACGGGGACGCTCTGATTGGTCTCCTCCCCGGCGGCACGCGGCGTAATATCGTGCACGGACCGATCGTCTCGCGGCGAGAGAATCCCTGCCGCGCGGCAGCCTCGGAGGCTCGCGTTTTGCCGCCCGCGGCGCGCATTTTATGTTGAATTCCAATGGCGGAGTCGGAGCAGCCGACTGACTCCGCGAGCGAGCACTCGACTCTGGCGTAGAGCAAATCCTCCAAATCCGCGATTGGAACGGAACCCGCGCCGCTGGAGCAAGGCGAAAGCTGCCGAGTTACCCACGATACCTTGCGCGTGGTCTCTTGCAGAAAATCCTCTCAAATTCCCGGTCGTAAGCGTAAAGGCCAAACCTCATACGCGCGAAAATGCACGCGAAAGCGACGGGCGACGCGATGAGCGACGAAACGGGCCGTTCGCGCGACGAGTCGCGTAGTCAAAATCGCGCGAACACTCGGTTTTGGAAATCTAGAATCGGTCGCCCGGAAGTGCCATGCTGATCTAGCCAATAGGAGAAACCCGGGACAGAATGTATATCAATGACGCACTGCCGGTTGCCGCCATGTGCTTAATATTCATGCACTTACGAAGGAAAAACATTATTACAAGGCTATAAAAAACATTTTGTGTACTTTGCGTAGTAAAACATGCTACTCCACTTTTCAAGCCGTGGTCAACGCACCAGTTTCGCTACAAAATCGACGCCTTCATGCCAGCAACACTGGATATCGCTCGCCGAAGTTTTCGCGTGAATGAAGTTTGGTTATGCAAACTACAGCTCGCGCGACGGTAGCCTGCTTCGCGTCGCCCGTCGCTGTCGCGTGCATTTTCGCGCATATGTGGTTTGGCCTTAAGATTCAGCGTCACTGTCAGTGTCCGAGGAATCACTCGTGCGGGAACTTGAGCTTTCCGACTCGGAGCTGTCGCTATCGAGTAGCAAAAGCAATGCCGCACGCTTTGCCGAAACACCCGAGCAGCCCATGCCGTCCGCCATTACCAGAACTCGCGAGTCGCGACCGGCGGCGCCGCCGCGCCCCCAAGCAGGCAAGCGTGTTAAAGGAAATGCGTCACGCAGAGTTCCGGTCCACTCCACCGATTTTGGCGGAGCAGCTTTTCCTGCTCCACGGAGCAACTCCCGCTCTGAATCCCCTCCGGCTCTCTCATTGGAACTCTCGACTCCCGTCCTCACTCTGTCATTGGAACACACTTGCTCCGAAAGGAGCAGAAAAACTTGCTCCGACTCCGCCATTGGAATTCAACATTAGATGCGAAGCAGCTCTTTGACTAGCCCGTGTAACGCTGTCCCTCCGTGCGTCCGTACGAACGCGCCGCAACGCGCTCCCCTCGCCGCAGCTGTTGGAGCGGTGCCAAGTAGGTCACGCCGCAGCTGCGCGTTGACGTCACGCTCCCGTCGCAGTGCGCGCTGACGTCTCTCTCCCTCGCTTGCCGCGCGCTCGCCGCAGCGCCCGCAGCTGCCGCCTCGTCCGTTCGCCCGCAACACCTGCCGCTACCGCCGCTCGCTACACCGCCGACTCATCGGTTCACGCGCAAAAAATTAACACCATCTTCCCAAAGGGAACCCTGATGGGATGCGAAGCACCCGCGTTAGCGCCGTTCAACCCGTGACGCCACCCGTGCGCAACGCTGCTGCTTCGCATCCCATCAGGGTTCCCTTTGGGAAGATGGTGTTAATTTTGCGCCAGTGTGCACGCGCCTTTACACACGCGCCCCGCCACGGTGGTCTAGTGGCTACGGTACTCGGCTGCTGATCCGAGGGTCGCGGGATCGAATCCCGGCCGCGGCGGCTGCATTTCGATGGAGGCCATATGTTGAGGCCCGTGTGCTGTGCGATGCCAGTGCACGTAAAATTTTTTGACCCCAGGTGGTCAAAATTTCCGGAGACCTCCACTACGGCGTCTCTCATAATCAGAACTGGTTTTGGGACGTTAAACCCCAGAAATCAATCGAGGCATTACACACGCAATCTGTAACGCTTACAGTAACTAGAAAGAAACAAATATGATTTTACTTACGTTATTAACGACACACCTTTCACTCGGGTATTTGAGCATAAATATTTAGGCGTTATATTAAAGCATGATCTTCGATGGGAAACGCATATTAACAATATGACTTCAAACGCACTAAAGCGACTATTCTTTTTGAGGAAGGCACCTTCGTCTTGCGCCCCCAGATAGAAAACTGCTGGCTTACAAAATGCTTGTTAGACCAGTGTTAGAGTACGCCAATACTGTTTGGTTTCCGTACATGAAGGAGCTTATCGCAAGCATGGAAGGCGTGCAGAGGAAGGCAATATGTTCATCTATAATAAATACAAGACAACAGATTCTCCCACTGAATTACTAAAGAAAGCTGGGCTGTTAACACTGCAAAACCGAGCAAAGATAGCTAGGCTAAAGCTCTTGTTTCAATAAATTCATGGTGACATAAACATTGACACGTCAAGGCTCATATCTTTCAATTGCTCTAGATCAACACACTATAGGCACTCCCAAACACTTAATACACTTTTAACTCAAATTGCTTGAAGCATTCATACTTCCCTCGAACCATAAGAGAATGGAACCAACTTAGTCAATCTATTACTAACGCTTCGTCTTTAAATATGTTCTTAGATACAGTAGAAGTGAATGTATGTATACGCTGATAAGTTTTTGTGAAAGCTATTGTTTTCTTTGTTTTTTGTATGTTGTTCTTTTTTCTTGTAAACTGTATTCATATATTGTGTTTCACTATCATAATTGCACCATTAGGCATACTACGATTGTAATTATTGTAGCTAATAGTTTTTAATGAGTTGTGGTTATGCTGTGCATATTCTGTGGATACTCATGTACTGTATACTATTTATGATTCCGCATTGTATGAATATCATGGTGCTTCTTTGCGTTCAAGCGTACGCCCTCCCTGCTATGATCTCCTGTGAGATCGGCAGTATTGTTAAATAATAATAAAAAAAACAATGAGCATGTGGGTGGGCTGCCTAGTCCGGCAGTCCACTGGCCGTCGCTGCCGCGTTGGCTCTCTCCACCAGCCAGTGCTGGCAGTCAGGGTCATCGCTGAGCAGAAGAGCCTCCCATTGCTCCTTTGAGGGGTTTGGGATGGGGTCTACGTAAGGGTTGTATTGGCAGGCCCACATCATGTGGTGAAGCTGGCTACCTCTCCATAGTACTGGCAATGCGGGGAGTATAGTGTCGGGTACCACTGGTGCCATTTAGTTGGTGTAAGGAATGTGTTTGTATTCTTATGAGGGTATTATCGTCCATCTTATTAAGAGACTTGTGTGGTGTTGGATATGCTTGTCTGGCCTTTCTACGCAACGCGAGATAGCGTACATTGTGGAGGCTATTAAGTCGCGGTGTCCTGCACAGTCATCGGGGGGAGACGTCCGGTATAGAAGAGTTCGGGTGTGGCTATGAGCGGCTTCGTTTCCTCCGGGTGGTTCCAGCTAGGTGACCGGGGAACCAGATGTCTGAGGCGTGGATGGGTGGATGCTTAGTGAGCAGTGACCTCGCCAGCTTGTGAATCAATCCGTTATTGAAGCTGTGACAGGCATTCTGCAATTCCACGGAGACAACGGCATCGGGGTTAGATCCTACGGCTAAGGCAATAGCTACCTCCTCCGCATGAGTCGGGTTCGGCGTTTTCACTGAGGCGCAATTGATCAGTGATCCTGAAGGGGTTGAGGTCACGATGATCATTACTCCCTTAATTGGTCCTGCTGCGTCCACGTATAGCGTGTCTTTTCTCGTCCCATGCCTTCTGCAGAGGTGTTGCTCTTGCTTTCCTTCTTTCAGCATTGTAGGAGGGGTGCATATTCCTTGGTATCGGGAGCACTTTGATGTGTCCTCTGATTTCACGCGGTAGCCCCGCTCTCTTGTCCACGGTATAGGGCAGATTAATGTGCACTTTTTCGAGCAGGTCCCTGCCCGGCTTTGCGAGGGCGAGCCGCTGGAGTTGCGAGAGCCGTTGTGCTTCCCACATCTGTTGTAGGGTATTATGTACCCCTAGCGCCATGAGGCTTGCCGTAGACACGAAATTTGGCAGTCCCAGGGCCGCCTTGTGGGCTTTCTGAATCAGTCTCCAGCTTTTCAATTTCCGTTTTGGAGAGATGAAGGAATGCTGTCCCATACATTATGCGCGATACCACAAATGCTTGTATCAGGTGAATGGCATCCTCTTCCTTCAGGCCGTGGTGTTTATTCCTGATGCGATGCATCATATGCAGGATTTGCTCGGTGGATGTAGAAAGCTTTTTCAAGGTAGTTGTGTTCGGCCTTCCTTGCGGGATACATTGTCCCAGGATTTTGATCTCCATTGGTTGTTGAACTGGCTGATTATTTATATGCACCGCGATATTCTGCGCTATTGCTTTCCTCGGGTTTTTCAAGAGTAGCAGCTCCGACTTCTCCGGTGCACACTGGAGGCCTCTCTCCCTAGCATACCGGTCTACCATTTCGGCTGCTGCTTGGAGGCGCTCCTCGATCTCACCATCGCTCCCCGAGTTGCACCTGAGAGTAATATCATCCACGTACAAGGTATGCTTGATGCCAGGGATTGCAGAAAGAAGAATTGGTAGAACTTTCATAGCCAAACTGAACAAGAGGGGTGAGAGTACGGTACCTAGCGTGTCCCTCTAGGTCCCAGAGTGACGGGGTCCGGCTTGATCTTGCCCAGGCTAGCCCTTTGTGAGGCACTGATTTCCGATCCACCCAGGATAGGGTGGATTGGAAATCAGTGCCTCACAAAGGCCTTCGTCCTGCAGTGGACCTAAATAGGCTGATGATGATGATTTTTAATTTAATTTTTTGACTTTTAGACTGAATAACAACACTCAGGATGACTTCAGAAAATGTTTAACACTACTTTCGATATATTTGGCCCAGAAGCTTTTGTTTAAAAAAGTGGTGCATATACGTACCGCTGCCTTTATTGCAGTGTATGAAAAGTGGTACACATTTGTACTGCTGTCCCTAGAGGGAACAAAACGAAAAAAACGGAAGAAAACACGAAACAAGAACGAAAAAAATCTGTAACCGACACGATATTTGCAAGTTGATGGGGCTCTTCACTTTATAAATGGGTCCGAAGTATCCTGCGCACTGTCGAACTTGCATTTGCGAACTTGCATTTGCACTACCCTCACCGGCTACTGTCACTGACTGCAGGTAAATTGGGACTGAGAGCATCGCAGAGGTGACGCTGCATGATTGCCAGTAAAGCCTGTAGACGTCAGCTACCATACCGGTACTTGTTATTAGTAAAGCGTTGTTTAAATGATTACACACACGCGCATGGGAAGGTGTGCAAATACCCGCGATATTTAATGGCCCCTTGTGACACTTAGCCCGCTTCTCCTCATAGCATTACTGTGCGATGGCGAAGCTAACTTTAAGTGCGCAGCAGTGTGTTCTTGTCACGACTTCCTCGCCGAAATAAAGGTAAAGAATTGAACCGGGCTTTTACAATCGGGAGGATTGGTAAGAAATTGCGAGTCTACAGGACTAATCGCGAGTGCTGAAAGGTATGTGAACTCAATCTGGGCGACCTGATCGTTGCGATAGCCGAGCAGTGAGGGTTAGCAAAGCACGCCTGAGAAAGGTTCGTTTAAGATGCTGACTCAAGAGGGGAACGGAAATGTCTGTTTATGGTTACAAATGAATAAGAGGAGCCCACCTACGAAACCGCTTCAATAAGACACTTGCCAGGCACGTTGGAGTAACTTTCCTGTAGAGTTTTATCGAGACCACAAACGATGAACAATGCACTTGCAAAAACACACTTGACATCCACGCCACATGACGTAGTGAAGCAAAAGCAGAAAACAAGCTTCTAGATTACTTCGGTAGATGGCAGCACCAATAATTGTGGCGCCAATTCAAAAAGTTTATTTGATGAGCGTTTGAAACAAGGTAGAAAAGTGGTACTACCGTCCTAAAAAGGGCTAATGGTGTTCTGCCTGGTCGATAAAAAGACTTTAATATAGTTGTAAGTTCGGGCGCCACACTTGATATCCGCCAGGCCTAGCAGGATGCTTTTATGAAGAATGTTATCAAAGGCCCCTTTTAAATCCAGTGCCAAGGTCGATCTTTGCGACCTAGGAGGTTGCTCGAGCAGGTCTTTGTATAGGCATAAGAGGCTATCCTGCGCTGATAGATGGGGCGGAAACCGAATCGGGTATTGGGTAGCAGATCGTTTTCGTCTAGGTATCTACTGAGTCTTGTGTTGATAACTCTCTCAAAGAGCTTGCCCAAACACGAGGTCAACGATATCGACCTGAGGTTATTCAATTTAAGCGGTTCGGTCATCCGGCTGGGGTTCGGAGGAACCGAACCTCAGCCGTCTTCCATGATGTCGGTAACGTACCCGTTGTCCAATGCTGTTCGTTGAAGTAATGCACCAACGAGGTGATGCTGGCGTCGCTGAGATTGTATAACGTTCTCACTGTGATGCCGCCTGGGCCCAGAGATGCATTCTTTTTCATGGCCGTTATTTTTGCTTATACTTCTACTGTTATTGGAGCGTCTAGCTCTAGGTTTGGGAGTACAGAGTATTTCGGCTGCTTAACGACTTGATCTGTGCACGAGTACCTAGTCTTAAGCTTTTCGATCAAGTCGTCGTTAGTACCCGCAGTGGTGTGAATGATCTTAGTGAGCCTGTCTTTAGTGGCTTGCTTGCTGTATGTTGGGTCTATTAGGGAAAGCAAGAGTTTCCAAGTCTTTGACACACCTAACTGCCCTTGAATACCGTCGCAGAGCGAGTTCCAGTTCTCTCTGGCCAGGGAAGTGGCGTAGACTTCCGCCTTTCTGTTGATCTCCTCTATATTTGCCCTGGGTTTCCTGTTAAGTCTCTGCCTTTTCCATCTCCTCGTCAATGAGTGTCGGGCCTCCCATAAGTGTAGGTGCGGGTCTACCGCTGGGCACCCGTCTGTGGTCTGGATCACTTTCAAGCTAGCTATCTGTTCCTTGACCCATACGTCTATGCCCGAAATCGCTTCAACCGCAATTTCCTGGGCTTTTCTCCATCTGTCCCAATTTGTAATTCGCACAAAGCCAATTTTCCGTTTGCACGTGGCCATGCTTATCTCGAGGGAGAGGATGAAGTGATCGCTTCCCAAGTGCTGTTCAGTGTTCTTCCAAATGGCGTTGTTTGTGTTTCTGCTGAAAGTCAGGTCAGGACACGTATCCCTGCTAACGCTGTTTCCTAGCCTCGTAGGGTGAGTGGCATCGGTAAGGATCAAGGGCCCTTCCCGCGCCGCAACTTCTTGCAATTTTCTGCCTTTATGTGTCGCCGCTGGGTAACCCCATGACGGGTGTGGTGCATTAAAGTCGCCCCCAATCCCGCAGGGGGCATGGCCGCTTATGAATTTTTTCTTATGATAGGACCTAATCTTGGGTATCTGTCTTTGGGAGGGCTATAGACGTTCAGAATGTGTGTGCCCATGGCTCCCCTTTGGAGGGGGAGAATAGTTACATAGCAGTGCGCGGGATGTCCTCGATGTCCTCTCCGTAGAGGCGGGCGAGGAGGACATTGAGGCACTCTAGCCGTACTTCCCTCGTCACTGCTGTCCGCGCGCACTGAAAGCGAGCGTGCGCGCGTGCTCTCCTCTCGGCTGTGCATGTCTTGTATAACTGCAAGGACTGCAAGGTAGTGATGATGCTAAAATATTTTGGCGCTCATTCCTTCACGACCACGTGATGAAGGTAATTTCACAATGCAGGTACCTTTGATTCAGTTGGGCGGTTGAGGCGCTGCCTCAACGCACCCAGGAAGGACGAGACCGTTCGCAGGACGCAAGATATTTAATATACACAAACAGAAAGAAACCTGACGCTAAACAAAACACTCAAATAGGAAGGAGACTGGCGTGAAACGCGGTTACAGATAAGCTAGCCAATAAGTCTCTAATACCAGTACGTCAGGAGGTTGTAACCCCCCCTCCTCCTCCGTAACTGCTCCTACGTCTTTGCACCGAGTGCCCATCGTACACCTTCAAGGTCCCTGTTGACGTTGTAATTTCAGTTCACGATATGGCTTGAGGTCGATTTTTCCTGCCCCTAGAAATGCATTGCATTCACTCAGCTACTTGTAAACTGAAAGAGTGCAAACCACAAGTTGAGCCGGCGCAGTAGAAACAGCAGCAGAAGGCTCTCTTTCGGGGTCGGCAGCGTGCGTGGACGGACGACTCACGGCGGGGTCCGTGCGTATACACAATTCCGCGGGTCCGGCGCATGGGCCCTCGTGGTGAGTCGGACGTCGGCGACGCCGCATTTGATGCACTGTGTGTTGTATGTTGTTTTATGTATTGTATTGGTATTGTATAAGGTTATTTAGCGTATCACTAATGATGTATTAAATTCGGCTGGCGATATCGTCGTTTGTAAAAGCAGTCATAAATGTACAGGCATTTGGTTGCCCGACTGCGTGACTGTCCGTGTGTTCCGAGAGCGTGGCGAACATTACGAGACCCCACAACTTATGGGCGCTGTCTTCTGAATCGAGGGGTTTTACTCCAGCTTCCACAACATGCGTATATGCCTAGCTGTTGGTTTAAAAATTTTATTCGTTTGGTTTAGCTCTTTCACTTGTGCTTAATCATACAGATCACTTTCGGGCTCTATCCACACTATATTTACCTCGCTCTTCGCTCACTTCGCCGATTCATTATCAGTTTATTCCAAGTGTTAGTATATGACTCTAAGTCAACCCGTCTGGCTCGCGTATTCTCTTCGTTGTTCCAACTGACTTAACATGCGCAATCCTAGAGTTTGTCCACTCCATCAGTCATTAGCAACCTTCTAAAATACCTACAAAACTCACCGCTGCCATGACTGTCTAGGTAAGAGCTTGAACGTACGACCACTACTTCACTACAACTTGTCTTTTGTAATGTGACCATAGACGCCGCTATATTGTCTGTCGCCAGCGCGACTTGCGTGCTTTCCCCGCGTGTGAAGTTTCATCAGACTTTGTCTCGGACCCTAACCCCCTTTCTACTATATATAAGAAGCGAGTCGTTTTTCTTGCGCCCGTGCTGCTGACCTAAATAATGTATAATGTATAATATTTACTTCTCTCTGAGTTCTCTTGCTCATGTTGCCAATATCAGCAGCAAGACAAGAGAGCAGACGCACGATCTGCACCGAACCCACACGCCTATGATGACGCAGCTGCTTTGACAGAGGCAAATCCTTCTGTCAAAACGTCGGCCAGCACGACTGAGGCACTCACCTTAATTTTGCCAGCCATTTTAGGATAATGCGCGTCAACGGCCAACTGATTTTCCTAGCCTACAAAAAGGATTTTCGGAAGTATTTTTCATGATGTCAGCTTAATTTTCAGACTTACACCGTAGATGACCTTGCGTTAAATTTATCGATATATTGATACTTTGTGCCTACTGTAAAACTAAAACGAGTCCTCTTGTCCAAACTTCCCTTTTACAAACTTCTCATATACGGAAAATATTACACCGATGTTTTGGTGAGATGTGATCTCATGGTCGTAATTTTGGGTGTGGGAGCCTCCTTTCGCGCCACTACCTCGTGAGAAACATTCTTGTAGTGTTAACCACAGAGGATAATTGAAAGAGGACCGCACATTGGTCGAACTTAATTGTTACCGTAATCATGATGCGGGGAAAAGGGGTCCAAAAGATAGTAATTTAATACCTTTATTGTTGGTCTGGTAATCCTAATAAATAAGCGAACTTCCAGTAACAGCCTGAAACTAAGCTCTGCTACAGCAAGACAATGGGAGTTCTCAGCTCTATAGTAAGGCGTTATATACTGGAATAAAGAATTTCTTAGCGTCTTTGAGTCTGTGTCGCGTCATTTCTCTACATTTTTAACCCTAGCCACATTATTTCTATAAAACGAGTTATTTCATTGATTTTGTGAGTTTTTTTTTTATGAACTGTTGTCATAGATTTAATGTACCTATTCAGACTATGCCGTTCGTAGAAATGCAGCTATAAGTCGACATTTCGCTTTCATATATAGTTTGACGAGGCTCAAAGGAAATATATACTATATGTTCCGCTCTCATAATTTAGAACGTACTGACCTGCAGAGTTTTTCTAAACAGCATCGCACGACCGCCAACCGGCCGGCATGTTGGCACCCTTATGACAGCACGAAACGGCAAACTAAGCACGTGCAGGGAAATGTCGTTTGGAACTATGTTATCATTGTTATGCGTTGCTTTATTCAATTTTCGTTCATTTTCCACGTGTACTGCTTCGCTGAATAGCTTCGTGGCCCTTTCATGCTCTTGCAAGATGTCTCTGCAAAACGCCTAACAAATAATAAAAATAATCATCATTGATGCTACTATTATTTGGCATTTGATTTGCCTTACGATTCCTCCGGCTGAAGCAAGGAAATGACGTATTGCACAAGGTGCCCACTCTCCCTCCCCCCCCCCCCCCCCCCTTTTTTTTTTAGACACACGCAACAACAATGTAATCGCATGCCCTTCGCGAAAATTTGAACCCCACCTCCTTACAGAAATCCTGGGTGCGCTATTGTCTAATACTACAGGAGTCCTAAAAAGGGGGCGAAGAGCGGAAACGCAGATCGGCGCCGTTTTCACCGAGGCTTGCAGACGACAGAAGAGGACTGAGCGTTTGCGAGCGCCGAGGAAACGATATGCAATACCAACGTGCTAGCGCCAGTTAGCCTTCCACCGCTGTGGCTCAGAAAGGCCACTGATGCGAAGAGCGCGTTGCCACTGAGGTCTTGCCGAGGAGAGAGCGTCCCGACCGGACAGATGCCGACGAGCTCGAACCCGAAGCTCGACGGCTCGTGGCCTGCCCACGGGCACCGGGACTCTGCAGGGAAGCAATGGTTCGAGGTTGGAGGGCCGCTGGACTGGTGGTCGCGGACCACGGGAGGACTGCAGGTTTGGGTCCGGAACCCGACGGCTGTTGATGCACCCCTCATACGTAGCCGGTCTTCTCGTGAATCTTCTGCTGCTAATCCCTGCCGCGGCGGCTGTATTTCGATGGAGGCGAAATGTTGAGGCCCGTGTACTGTGCGATGTCGGTGCACGTTAAAGAACCCCAGGTGGTCAAAATTTCCGGAGACCTCCACTACGGCGTCTCTCATAATCAGAGCTGGTTTTGGGACGTAAAACCCCACAAATAAAATAAAATCAATCATCTGCTGCTCTCCCCCAGACCAGTGCGCTTCGCTACTTTTTGATTCTTCTGATTGGTTCTCTCGTGGTTTCGTGGGTTTGCCTGATTCGTTGGTTCGTATCCCCGTGGGGTTGGTTGGTTGTTTCTTTGAAGCTTTGGCGCAGCCCACCGAGGGCGATCGGCCACGAACCGAGAGGTTTATTTTGAGAAGGAGGACTAATAGGCAAGAGAAAAAGATCCATAGTATGAATCTTGTAGTGAAAGTGGGGTTGAAAATAATTCCTTGCGAAGATTGTAGCCATAAAATAATAATAGTAATATAGTAGGATACAACTTAAAAAAACAGCATTTGGCAACAAGGGCCGACGGAACGCCCGCGTCCGTGTTACTCCGCCAGCCAATCACAGAAGCAAACGAAATCGTCGTCATGCGACCTTTTCAAAATGGCGCCGTGTTTACGCCTGCGGCACCTGCGGCACCTGTGGAGCGTCTGCTGTTCTTGAGTCCTTTCATCGGTATAAGCCATCATGTGCTCGAGAAGCATGGACAAAAATGTGTGGAGTCTCAGCATTCGCATCTGCAAAAGGCCACGGTACAGTTCATTTTGATTCCGAGCCCGTTTTGCGCGTGAAACCTTACGGAACTGAGTTGAAAAACTCGGTGGCGGTGCTTCTGGCGTGCCGGGTTTTTGCATTACAAGCGCTTGATTTCAGCTCAGTAAAGAATTACCCTTTTCATATTCTACTCTAATAAACGAATGAAGCCATAAAAATGTATGCACCTTTCCATTATTGTTGCCACCCTCGCTTTATTTTGGAAACATGGAAAGTTCAAAGAACGAACTATTACAAGGTTCGCGGAGGTACAGTGGCTGGTGGTTATAAGGGCGTGGGAGGGGCTTCATTGCAGACTTGAACAGTAATAAAAGAAGTGGAGAAGCGAAGGTTGGGCAAATTGATTCTCCCATACCGGGATCAGAATTCGAAAGAAATAAAACAAAGTGTATAAGCTAATCAGCATTGAATTCTTTTTGTTTCACGAAGAAAATCGTACACGGCCTTGTAAAAGTTCCTGTGGCTAAATCCCAGCACAGTCGCACCAAAAAGAGGGTACCCTCGGAACAGATAAAACTTCTAAAGATCTTCTGCGCTGAATATTAAAACGGCAACATGATATAAAGAGGCGCTCCAGAGACTCATCCTGGTTGGTTTCTCTTCATGTGATGATGACGCTCGTTTCTTCTTCGTCGTCGTCTTCGTAGCTTTTTTGGCATGGCACACTTTTCAAACCGCGCACTTCACTCATCACACACCATAGTGTCGTCGCCCTCTAGAATGCTGTTGGGCGCAATGTATACAGCGCATGCTCTTTGAGGAACGAGACATCGGGCTCAAATTTATTTGCAGCTCCGAAATCGAAGCGCTCACCGACGCGCCGCAGATATAGAATTGAAGAAAAAAAAAGAACGTGTGAAGCGACTGAATACTGGAGAATGAATAGTTGCTTGCACTTAATATATAGCGCGAATACAACGCGCCATGGTTATCACACAAGGACGACAGGGGCGTAGCCAAGAGGTTTTATTTCAGTGTCAGAACATTGCCTGAAATTTTCTGAACGCTGTATAACCGCCTTCCCTTCCTACTTTCGCCCCTTTTTCACAAATCATGTTTACTCACCACGTCGTACAACACCCTCCAAAATATATTTTTGGCTAAGCCAGTGCAAAGCGAGCGATATATGTCCAGTGCCCTTCTCCCCTGTGTGTTGGGTTGTTTTCGCCCTCGTGATTAAGCATGCGTCATTTCCAACTCGCCCATCTTTCTGCCTTGATCAATAGCTTCACACATCGACTGCTGTAAGTGACGTCTCATATATATCTTTTATATTTTTCGTGCCGTTAAACAGCCTGCTGCCATTAACAGTACGAGCATTACGCCCCAGACGGCACGTTTTGTCCAGCGGACGTCCGATTAAGGTCCGAACATCCGTAAGCAAAGAAAATGAGAGAAGCGCCGGAAAATACAAACTACGTATTCCCTTCACCGATTCCGCATTAATTGAAACATGTCAGGTCCGTGAAAGAATAAATAAACGCCGCACCACAATTGACAAAACAAGTGATCTGATGTGCTCGTACACGTCATGGTGCAATCAACAATTATAAAACGACCGGGATACACGGACAACATAATTCAATAACGAAAAAAAATATCATGATCAGAATTTTAGTGAACAATAAAAAATGAACTAATAAAATGCACAACACATTTATTTATTTATTTATTTATTTATTTATTTATTTATTTATTTATTTATTTATTGTCTAGTTACTTCGCTTCACGTTTGAGAGATGGTAGTAAAAAAATCAAATTAATTTTGGGTTTTTGTTAGGTGGTTTAGTACGCGGCTATGGCACTCGGTTGCTGATCCAAAGGTCACGGGAAATAACCCCCGCCAAGGCGGCTGCATTTCGATGGAGCGGGAATGTTGAGGCCCGTGTACTGCGCCGTGTAGTGCACTTTAAAGAACCCCAGGCGGTCGAAATTTCCGGAGCCCTCGGCTACGGCGTCTCTTATTATCATATAGGGGTTTTGGAACGCAAAACACCAGAAATTATAATTCGTTCTTCACTTAGCGCCACATTTATTCGTATTTATTTCTTTTATATTAAACTTATACTTTTTTACCGTGGTGCTTTGTACCAAGTAAGCTTTGTACGGATGCAAACGAGACCATCTGTTAGCGCCTCTGATGTGGTTATTTGTGTCCTCTCTCAGTCGCGCTGCGCACAACGCTCCTGACCAGCAATTCCAGCACCATGCGTATGATGCACATCTCAAGTAACACAAGACGCGAAAAAAAAAAAAATCCACGCATCTCCACGAAGCGAATCATGACGAGTGGGAGAAGCACTGGAGATCGTTCTGTGTTACCGTAAATCACCAGTTCTGACTGTAAACGTATACATAGGAGATTTCTTAAACGGGGAACACGCACCGAAAAGCATGCACTTGAAGACAGAGGTCGGGTTGTTCGGTGTCACTAGAGCAGAGGTGATCGAGTGGCTGTTTTAAGCTTTCCATCCACCCCTCCGAACACCACATGTTCTCAGTCAGAAGGCTACGCACAGTATTTTATAATCATTTCTTCATTTTCGAAACCAGTAAGTATATAGCATGGAGAAACACGCCATACGCACGTGCTCGCCGCCTTTGCGCATTCGTCAACACGTACGCATAACCAATTCTGCGTCTATATGCTCCGGAAAGGTGCCCTTCCTCTAAAGTTCGCATACAAACACTGCAGGGACTATCCAATATGTGCATCAGACGCGTGTTTTAGCAGAACTCAAGCCTCTAGCAAATCATGTATGCACGCATCTGAAAACGAAGCACTGGCAAGTATTTAAAGCTTACAGTTAACGTTGATACAGGCGTAGGGATGTAATATATGGATGCGAACGTTTAAAATTGCCCTCCATTTTAGCAAAATGCGCTGAAAACGGGCAGCCGTACGTGAAGAAAGTGAGAAAAACTTACACGTGAAATGTTCTTCCAGCTTTCTCCTCAGCGCGATTTGTGCAGCCGAAAGTGACGCGCGAAGTCACCGTTGCCTTCTCAGATATTTAGATGCTTAGGAAAAACAGGACACAGTGTTTAAACACCACGAAACAGCGTCGCACTGCCTACGCGCTCCGCCATCTGTGTGGTCGTCTGCTAGTCCTTCCTTGAGCAAGATGGCGGTGACGGCTTCACTTTCGGCGGCACGCTTCCACTCCAGAAAAGTAATATATAACCTCCATGGCCAGCACGCGGGTTGGACAAGCGCTCTCCGTTTCCTTCATCCGTGGCTCCTTGTGTCAGGTACAAGCGAAATGAAATCGTGATGCACGAATCTGTACCTTTTAGTAGCTTTAGGAAGCATAAAACACGTTCTCAATTTGAAATTTCTTATACTCGATGCATTGTAAGCATATGTGATGCATATTTTTATTCCCTACTGTTCCCGGCAAATCAGAACCTGCAGTAAAGCCAGCGTGGTGATGTCATATCCGCTCGGAGAAACTGTTGATGTATGGCGCTGCAGTCAGCGCGGAAACGGATTTCAGGTACAAATTAAAATATAATACGGTTCGATTTCGCCGCTTTCGCTGGTGCTTCGGTCATCGTTAAGTCCTACACAAAGCAAAAGTACAATAAAATCAATGTGCGTAAAATGCGTTTCAGGGCCCCTTTAAAACACACAGACAAACACACGCGCGCGCATGCGTAGGTATGCCGCGCCACTCGCGGCGAGCACCGAACATACCCTCGGAGAAGCTCTCCCATTGTGTCCGAAACGGCAGCGAGGGCGGCCGTATGAAGGAAAGCGCGCGCCTTTCCAGACTGGCATAGGTGTTCTCCTGACCGGCCGTGGCCCGCACTTCACACAACCTCGTCCGTTCGCCAAGAGGTGCCGACTGGGTTCTCGGAGCGGCGTTTACGGCGGCCGCTTCAGAAAGCTGTGTGCACGTGAGTTCGCTATTTCAGAAATGGGAACAGTCTGCCTTCTGACTGGAAATGTAGGCCTTCGTGTGCTTCTTAAATGCCGGACGTAAAACATCAGTTTAAGTTTGGCACTGTGCGCATGCGTGCAAACGCTCCACCTCTCTTGTCATCATATCCCTTCATTGCCGCATATAAAGTTGTCCGCGTGCATATAGTGCGGTGAAAGTTAAGAAATCGTTTGGGGTCTGAAAATTGCATATTTTCTTTCAGGCAGGCTTTTTTTTTTCTTCGCAAAACTAAGCTTTATCATCTTTAATAGTCCTGGATCCAAAACCTATACGCCTAAGGTATATATACTCAAAATCGAGAACGGTTAGCAGGACCATCTTTTCATTTTCACCTGGATTCGCCCCGTACGATAAGACCTAGCTGTACTCCATGCATGAGTTCACATGCGCTGTGGATAAGTTTTCGGGACGCATAACCTGAACCTCTCTATAGAACGCTGCAGCGTTCTACAGAGATGTGCGTTCCGAAAATTTCGCCCACGGCATATGTGAAGTGAAGATTATTTCAGGTTTTTCGGTAGACGATCGAGCAACGCCTGTGGTATAGGTAAATGTACTACGAGCACACGTGTCAAAAGGAGTCGTACCATATATAGGACGTCAATCAAGCATGCTGTTACACCACATGCTCCGGGTTCTACAATTCATTCTTCATGATGTGTGTGTGTGTGTGTCTCGCCAACGCAGCAGCAAATATGGCTGGCGAATCGCAACCATGGTGATCCCTTGGGCATGCACGAGCTCAACGCTGACACGGTAATACGATGGGAGACAGGAAAAGGCCATTTCCTGTGTGGCCTATTGTAGTCGCGCGTTCTCAGACCGGTAGACGCGCAGATATCCCGGCGCATCATGCCACGCAGCTTAGGTTTCTCGGTGCGCCCAGACTAGTGATAGATACGGTTGCATCCGGTCGTACCTTAGATCTGGGGTGTGCATATATGTACCGTGCCTGCCGGGGCTCTCTAAGAAGTCACAGTTGCGTATGCATTCCCGAATATTCACATTCTTTGTTAACTTCGGTGTGACGAAAGAAGTCATATGTTGAACATGGCAGTGAAACCATTCCCTAGAAAAAGTTCTATTAGAGATTAGTGTTAGCCTAATAAGTTTTTCTTTTGCCTGCCTCTGTTGCGTTTTCCCTCTCTTGGTATCTATTCCGTCGCTCTTACTGTCCATCTGTTATCTTTCCTCCTCATGACATGTCCTGCCCAGGTCCACTTGTTTCTTTTAATTGATACAATAATAGCAGCTACTCCTGTCTGTTCCCTGCTCCTTAGTTTCATCTCTAGTTTTTTCGTTATCCTCCACGTTTCTGCACCGTACGTTAGTACTAGGAGAATGCAGTGATTGAATACTTTTCGCTTTAGTGAGAGCGGCAAGTTTCCAGTCATGATTTGTCTTCCGAATGCGCTCCAGCCCATCCTTATTCTATGGAGAATTTCTTTTTCATGGGTAGGAGTTCCTGTTAGTAACTGTCCCAGGTATACATATTCGTTCACACATTCTAAGGGTTCACTGTTAATTTTAAATTCCGGTTCTTTAGCTAGGCTACTGAGCATTATAACTTTGGTCTGTACGGGTAAGCATCGTCAACGCACGGAGGCATGATGGCGACCAACAAGCGCGCTGTACTCCAAGAAAAAAGCGGCTTCTGCATGGCTGCTGTCTGTCAAAGGACCGCCCCCCCCCCCCCCCCCTCCAACCAATGGTGTTGCTTTGTCAACGTGACGTCGCGGTAGACCCTCTCCGCGCCTCGCTAAAGAGAGAAATCAGAGCGCGGCGCGGAGAGGGTGTGCTGCGGCGTCACGTTGACAGAGCGGCGCCATTGTGACTCGCCATTGGGTTAGAGACTCGCCATTGACTGGCGTGGTGTCCTTCGAAGGGCTGACGCCGCTTTTTTCTTGACCTGTACCCGAGATTATTATGCAAAAATTTTCGCCCGCAACGTGCGTTATCAAGATAAACATCTTCAACTAGGAGCTGTTGGCGCTCATGCAACCCTGCTGGTGTGCCGCATGCTTAACATGCAAATAAAGCGGCGCTGCCCTGTCATTCGCAGTACGCGTCTCTTGACAGGACCCCTATGGTGCGCAATAATTTATTAGTGTATTTTCTTAACATAGTTCTGTGCTAAATAATATACTACCACTGAATCTACATTTGTGTTCCGACATTCAACGATAAATATTTGTGTTAAATAATTTGGATACTATCGCATGTCCTTAATTTACTATATAAGTTTCAAATAGTCCCTTCTTTGAACTTTCCATGTTGCCAAAATAAAGCGAGGGTCACAACAATAATGAATAGGTGCATAAATTTTTGTCTTAATTCGTTTACTAGAGTGTAACATGGAAAGGATAATTCTTTATTAAGCTCAAATCAAGCGCTCGCAATGCAAAAACCGGGCGCGCCACAAGCATCGCCATCCGACTTTTTCGACTCAGTTCTGTGAAGTTTTGCGCATAAAAGACGCTAGGAAGCCAAATTAAGTGTACCGCGGCCTTTTGCCGATTGACACGCCGAGACTCCACACATTTTTGTTAATGCTTCTCTAGCACATCATGGCTTATATCGATTAAAGGATTCAAGAACAGCAGACGCTCCGAAGGTACCGAAGGCATAAACATGGCGCCATTTTGAAAAGGCTGAATGACGACGATTTTGTATGCTTCCGTGATTGGCTTGCGGTATAGCACCGACGCGCACGGTCTGTATATGGTATATGCTAGGCAAAGTTGTATTATATTGCGTGGAATATGCCGTTATGTTTTAGGCACTATAATTGCAACGAGGCGCTATTGCAACCTACACTAGTTTTGTACTTCGCGCTCACCTTAGCACATGGTTGCTAGGCATAAACGGGCGAATTTTCGGAAGCAATGCACCAGATGCCAAGCCATAACGAAAAGGAACGGGATAACATTTCGAATGTTGTATATGAACGAACGATCACTATAATATTATTTTAATTGTATACATTGCAGAGCTCTACTTAGAAGCGTACTTTTGCTACTTTTATCTGACGTACAGATAGTACAGTTGCGCTACTTGTTACGCATATGTATCAGCAATCCTTTTAAGGGGCGAAATATTTTGTATATCAAATCACGACCGCTTTTATTGGTTCAACTTTTGTTGACACGATCGGCACTCACCAGAGAAGTCACCCCACTCACCCTTCGGAAGTTAAAATCTGGACTAAATTCCGGTTGCCGTGGGCAACCGGGTTTCGGGCGGTTGGTGACTCGTCTTGCGCGTTAAGTCCGCCTGGCCCCCTTTGTAATTTTTCGGCAAGAATTAGCGAAAGCGAAGTATCAATCAAACGGTGGCAAGTCAATGTGCCTGTAGTAGGATAGCCGCCACAACGGCCGATCGCAAGTGCAGTGTAGGGCGCGTGCGATCGTGCGCGCGAGGCCGCTGCCCTCCATCGCGATGGAGGTAGCAACCGCGGCTGTCTTCCTACACTCTGTGGCGGCGGCGGCGGCGGTGGCGGTGCTTCATCGAATGACAGCAACCCCTTCCTAGCTTCGGAGCGCGCATCGACTAGACACGAGGCATTTATTTTGTGTGCTGCAACTCGCATCGTGCAAGTTCCTACCGATTCCCTGAAGCATCGTCATTGTTTTATTCATTTTCGTCGCGGGCAGCGTTTGTGATTTTTGGGTGTGCCGGCGAAAGAAGAGAACGAAGTTCAAGGTTGGAGGCGCCCCGCTACTGGTGAGTGACTCGTCGTCGTCTTCTCCGTCAGGAGCTCGTGCTCGGAAGCTCGTGGCAGAACGCTCCCGGCATTTGATCACGTCAAGCCTTTCTGGCCGGGCGCGCCGTGGCTGAAGTGCTCGGAGCGTTCCGTCACCAAGGCTTACGTGACGGCCACTGGCGCGTTCGCCACGAAAGGGATTTCTGTGCTCGTTTCAGTGGCGGCGTCTTTGTCTCCGCCTCTTACCGCTTGAACACCCGTGGGTGGTGTTCGAACGCTCGCAGAGAGCGTGGCGAGCTTGAGTACCGCTCAAGAGTCCCGAGTCGTGCATATCGCAGGTCCCTATGGCCCCCATGGCAGTCACTTGGAAGGCGAGGAGCGCGTCGAGCAACGACGTGATCGAGGTGTTCATCGAGACCCTGCACGGCACCGCTTTCGAGCTGCTCGTCTCGCCCGCGGACACTGTCGTTTCGATCAAGTCCAGGATCTCGAGGCTGGAAGGTGAGCCGACGATCATTTTGCTTTGCGTTGTTTTTTTTCTCTTGTGTACTCGGGCATCAGAACTGCGCCGCATTCGGGGTGCCTCGAATGCGGCGGCGTTCTGGAACACGCCCAGGCAGCCCGCTAATCACGACGCCAAAAGCGACCGGTTGTCTAGAATTTCTCAATTTGGGGGCTTTTACTTTCTCGTATGATTGTCTCCAGCGGTACGGTAGCATATGTTCGCTTATGCATGCTGTCTTTGTTCTACCTATCGTTTTCTTTTTTTTTTTTTTTTCCTCTTCTATTTCCCGTCTCGCGAACTGTTTAGACTGACAGGGGGGGAAACCCGAGCCGTCAGTCCCGACCGCGGACACCAGGAAAGGGCTGTTGAGATGGCAGAGCTAACCTGGATCGAGAACTGCATATTTTATGCCGCAGGACTTTCTTTTTTTTCGCGTGCTCGCGGCGGGCGAGCAGAATCGAAACCACGTGCAGCTGTTTCGAACGGAAGGTTTAAGCCTTGCGCGTGCTGGTCAGCCAAATCGTGTTACCTTTTGTTGGTACGGCACCATCTAACGAATATACTTGGAAAGACCATCGGAGAGCAATCCCTGCCACGTAATCGGCTCTGGAACGACCCGAGCTTACCACCTCGCCGTGTGTAGGCGACTGCGTGTAATGTGATCGTAAACAATTGTCGGCCGTGTGGCTATTGGCGCATTGGTGGCGTGTTTCTACGGGTGTCGGTGATTGCCTTCGGTACCCCTTATTAGGGAAAATAAAACGAGTCTCGTGTTAACCGTACAGTGTAGGCAGCATCGAATGACACGTTTGTCGCGATCGCCCACTTCGAACCATCTGCAATGGCTGTGTTATTTCGGTTGCGTTCTTTTTTTTCCCCCTTCCTCCAGCGGAGGGGGGAACACGCGCAGTTTGCGGTCGCCTCTTTTGTCTTCTTTTTTGGTTGCACGTGCTTGCTTGGAGCGTCATGTAGGATCATTCACGCCGTTCAGAGGCCGCGCGTTTGCCGCCTTGGTCCGAAAGCGACCGCTTTGGGTCGCGCGATTGACTTAAACGTTTGCACTGTGCAATGGTGACGTTTTATGAAAATTGGAACACCGATGATTGTTGCGTGATCGCGAGCAAGGAATGAGGAAAAGGATGCGTGATGTGCGCGCATTATGTGCATGTCCTCTTGAATATTGATGCTTGTTTGCCTTTCGGGCATCAGCGCTATTCAGCCAGTTCGTGTTTGGCGCGTGTCCTGTGCATTTCGGGTTTGTCACTGTGACGTAGGAAATAATTGTACATGACGTACAAAATAATGCGAGAGAAGCTCGAACTAAATGAGCCATCCATGCGATATGTTAGTTCATAGAGGAGCCCAGTTCAATCAGTGCACTTCATGTATGTGACAAAATAAATGCAGTGAGCAGGAAAAAAACGAGAGGTTCATCTTGTCAGTGTTCTGTGTATCAAGAATCAAATGTAGCTGGCACTTCGGACTGCGTTAGGTTTGCTGTTTGCCACTTGTGTGCGGAGTGGTGGAATGCTTACTGCCGAGTATGAGCGTTCTTCAATGAAACCATGCAACTGCAGGTCACCGTCTATTCAAATTTTACTCGATGTTGTGTTCATTACAATCACTATGGCTGTCGTCTCTGCCTATGCTGATGCCACTCCTGCTTCATGTTATGTTTTCAATCCTTTCCCGTATCTGTAGGCTTCCAACTTAAATGTTGTTTTTTTACTGCATCTTTTTTTTTTCATTATTTAGATATCCTTATCACTAAACCATAGCAAATTGTAATGGCAAAGCCCGGGTGCACTCTAAATAATTTACTGTGACAGCTTCCTTACTGGTGCTTCTGGTTTGTTTCACTTACCAGGAGGTTATGTTTAGTGACATCGTCATGCTGGAGGCGGTTATCCTGGAGTTGAACATTGCAGTGTTTTGGTGCTTGTTTGGACTTGCATAATCGCCTTGTATGTCCTTAAAATTGCAGCACGATAAAGACAGGAGACACGTAAATCACACAGTCGGCACTCGTCTGTGTGATTTACGTGTCTCCAGTCTTCGTCACGCTGCAGTTTCAAGAGCATGAACCAACTAGCCCAGGTCAGAATTCTGCCGCCTCGTATGCCACTTGCAAGGCCTGAAGGAGCAGCATAGCAGAATTGCCAAGGTAGCCAGAGCAAGATCTAAATGTCGCAGTGGCCTGCTCTAATGTGGTGGTGACATCGCACGAGAGGATACTCATAGGAAACCAAACTAAAACCTTTCGCGGAAACACTTAACATAAAATTATATAGGTCATTCTGAAAGTTAGCTGTATACTTTTCTGTGATATTGAGGCCCCGGTCTTTCTTTTAATGTAAAAAATGAGCAGTTGAAGGTATCATGCCAGTATTTGTAATGAAGCAGTGTGAAAACAGCCAGGAATATATATAATTTGATCAGGGGAACTGCATATCAGGTAATAAAAAAAAAAAGAAGCAAATCTTGCTGGTGTTTGTCCAGTCAGGCAGCTTCCATGTAAATGATTTTAATGTGTCAGCTTCATACGGTTTGAATGTATAAATATCTAAAGGATGTTGCAATTTGAATGCCATGCCCAATTTTGTTTCTCCTTTCACTGAAAGTAGGATTAGTAGGAATGTGCTTGTCAGTTTCTACACGATGTGGTGGCATTGTTAGAACAATTGCCAAGTTTTACCAGTTTAAACAGGCAATTTCATGAAGCTTAGTACAGCAGTAATTAAGAGGTTCTGTTTTACAGTTTGAGTGACCCAATATCTAAAGTATGGAAACTTGCAATTTCTCTGCCATGCCCAATTTTGTCTCTCCTTTCAGTGAAAGTAGGTATGTACTTGTCAGTTTTTACATGACATGGTATATAAGTTCCTTGTTCTGATTTCTTTATATTTGTTCTGTATTTTGAAATTTCGGTAATACGTACACTTCTTGTAGTATGTGCACCTCTCGCTGCACATACTACAAGAACCATCAGTGCTCAAAGTTGATGCTGACTTTCATTAAGTGCCTTGTTTCAGTGCATGAAAACTTGTTTTGACATGGGTTTCTGCAAACGTCATGCAGGACTTCCTGTTACTGAGTCACTGTTCAAAGGGCACCACCGATTCTGAAACTGAGAAGGAAGGATATCACTATCTTTAAGATTTTTTTGTTTTTATTGAAGCTGAAGGGCTCTTTTTATCTTATGATATGGGGCTTGTTATGTTCCAGCAGGTGATGAGGGGCCCACGATACAATCTTTTGTGTCTGCAATTGGCGACTATTGTCAGGCTTATCTCATGACAGGCTTGCATAGTTGGGTGACATGCAAGTTCATTTGGGCTGATCTCTTTTAGTTCTGTGTCGTACCACTTTTCCACAGCAGTACGTCACTAGCTGATATCAATGTATTACTTTGCCATAGTTAAACATCATGCTATGTAGCTTCATTTTCCTTGGAAACTACCAGCTTGTTGGGAAGAAAAAAAAAATTTTTAGGAACACCTACCATGGTTTTGGTTAGGCTACAGCACAAGCATGTTTCATGCAGTTAAGTACATGAACTGAGAGTGCTAGAATTATTTGCAGTGCTTGTCCTGCCTGTTTGCCAATATTTTCTGCCTTTTGCGCTGTGTAGGATGTGTCAAACATGTGACAAAGGGCAGTGACATCGCGGTGTTTTTTTTTTCTCCTCTTCGATTTCGATATGACAGCAGTCGAAGGAAAGTGTGGGTGCCCCAGTTCAAGAGAAGCACTAGCTGCATGTGGCCTCTCAGTGTAAGGCCGTGCACTTTTAGTGACTAGCAATACTTCATGGCCTCTGCATTGCACGGGTCAGGCATGCTCGCAAGGTACACATAGATATCTTCAAACCGAACGTTTGGCCGATGGTTAGGGTCATTTCTCCATTCTGAAATGGTGTAGTGGTCGGGATACTGCGTTCCACGAAGTTGCAGCTTTTCAACAAACCACTGGCACGCGATCTCGGGAAGGGACAGCACCATTGTGTGCAAAGCCTGAGCGAACTGCTGGAACCTCTGGAGCTTTTTGCCAACCACTGCGAAACTGGTCTGCTGTGATGTTGATGGCAATGCTCTGCATGTCACATTGTTGACAAACAGGGACAGGTCTGTTGGTTGTATTCATTGGCTGTGTCCTGTCAGAGTCCATCTCTTTCTACTTAAGCTGCAGCATAGTTCTTTGTGTAGGCTTCTGATCTTAGTGATGGAAGTACTCGCCATTTGTGCCAAACTCTGCCAAGAAAGAAGTGCTGATACATTCTGTGGCAAACAGCAGTTTTGCGGGCATATTTGCCATGGTTGCACCAAGGCCTACCAGAGCGGCCTTCACCTGTGGAACCTGCGCAGGTTCACTTTAGGTGGAATTGTAATCTGTTCCGAAACTGTATTGTTCTAAGCCGCCAAGTCAAGCCAGTTTTCCGCCACTGCTAATGGCTTGGGCGTATGCACGTGGCTTTCTGGCGTGGCGGGGTGTTGGCATGCTATGTATGCCCAGCTCAGGGAGGTGTGACAATCTCTAAAGATTGTGGAATGTGCCAGTTAACTGCTGTGGCTTAGAAAACTGTACTGAAAACGAAACTGCTCTTGCAAAGTGCCCTTCTAAGTGCATGCTCTGTGTTGCTAACAGCTATAGTTTTGTGTTCTCGAATGTAAATGTAATGCTTGGAAATTTCAACCGTGTGAGTCTTGGGCGGCACTTCTTTTGTCTAGCCTCGCCACGGTGGTCTAGTGGCTATGGCACTCTGCTATTAATCCGAAAGTCATGGGATTGAATCCTGGCCACTACAACTGCATTTTGATGGCGAAATGTTGAGGCCCGTGTGCAGCCAGGATGCAGCCGCCGCAGCCGGGATTCGATGCAGCGAATCTCGGATCAGCAGCCGAGTACCATAGTCACTAGACCACCGTGGTGGGGCAGGTGAAGTTTAAAAGGTCACCAAAGTGAAACAGCAAATCAATTTATACTGATAGGTTGTTTGTTAAGAACTCTACTGTTGTTATTTTGCCATCACGAGTTGATTATTAGAAGGGAAAACGAAGGTAAAAAGTTTGATTTTTTGAATTTAGGGCTGAAGGCTCAGCACCTGAACTCAAGCATGACATCACAAATTTTGTTTAGGCCATATAGGCTCAATGGAATTTCATGAAACTTGATATGTTAATTTTGTGGCCCCCTAAAAACACAACGCAGTGTAACTTGGCTGCAGGTCTGAAGGTCACGGGATTGAATCCAAGCCTTGGCGGCTGCATTTCGATGGAGGCAAATTGTCGAGGCTCGTTTACTGTGCAATGTCAGTGCACTCTAAAGAACCCCAGGTGGTTGAAATTTCCAAAGCCCTCCACTACGGCGTCTCTCATAATCATATCGTGGTTTTGGGATGTAAAACACCAGAAATCTATAAATCATTTTTCTTCTGACACCCAGCAAAGTGGGACTGAACGTGCTGCCCATTCTCTTGACACCGAATGCGATGACTTTTCAGGATGTGATTTCTGGACGTCTGAACTTTGAAGGCACTATGTGTAGACCTGTGCTTAAAAGGGTACCACATTGTGAAAATACCGTTGACCATCTTACGTTTCTGAGTGACGCTGACACCAAAATATTGTTCCAGACTTTTTTTTTTTCCAGTTTATTCCCAACTTTGCACATGTACATTCAAAATCTGCTGTAAAGTCATTTGATCATCTGGGAAAGCTTTTTCGAAAAAATTCTACCCTCAAAGGGGTTTATCATTGCTTTCACAGCAGTAGTGGCTTTCTTGGTATTGTAGAAGTGTAATTTTGTCATACTGCCATGCTTGTTTTTATGATGTTGAGCTCCTTTCTAAAGGTAGACCATTGAATCTTGTGTTCGAATCCCGGCCGCGGCGGCTGCATTTCGATGGAGGCGAAATGTTGAGGCCCGTGTGCTGTGCGGTGTCAGTGCATGTTAAAGAACCCCAGGTGGTCAAAATTTCCGGAGCCCTCCACTACGGCGTCTCTCATAATCAGAGCTGGTTTTGGGACGTTAAACCCCACATAACAACCATTGAATCTTGTGGGTTTATAAGAATCTTGTCTCGCTGAAACTGATGTTTGCTGTTGTTGCAGGTATCCCAGTATCACAGCAGCACCTGATCTGGCAGAGCCAGGAGCTACAAGATGACTGCTCTCTGCATGAGTGCAACATCACTGATGGAGCAACCATCAAGCTTGTGCTGGGCATGCGAGGAGGGCCCATCAACACTCGCAAAGGTTCAGTGCCTTTCTCGCTTTATGTGTTGCCTTTCTCAAGTAGAGTAGTCTGCCCCGCCACTGGTGGTCTAGTGGTTATGGCACTCGGCTGCCGATCTGAAGGTTGCAGGATCGAATTTCGGCAGCTGTGGCTGCATTTCGATGGAGACGAAATGTTGAGGCTTGTGTACTGGTGCGATGTCAGTGTACGTTAAAGAACCCCAGGAGGTCGAAATTTCCGGAGCCCTCCACTACGGCGTCTCTCATAATCATAGTTGGTTTTCGGGCGTAAACCGCCAGAAATCAATCAAGTAGAGTAAGCCAAAATGCTGACCCTTGAACTGGTTTCTATTCTTCTAAAAGAACATTGCTGTATGCAAGAACGCATGATTTCACCATGACAAACATGTTGAAATGGTAGGCTGTGATCGCAAAAAAGCAAGACATTTTTAAATTGTGGGTACATCACTTCTCACACATCTAAAGAGAGCTCCCTACATGGCATTTAATGTTATGGAATCCAAACAAGAGGGAAGTTCTGGGGAAGACTGAGGCTTGAGGTGATAAGACATTTTTTAACGGAGCATGTCGCTGACAGTATTCCGAACACTATGGAAGGCTTAGACTTCTAAGTCTGGTCTAGTCACTAGCCTGCCTTTTAGGGGCGAAGCTTCTTAGGGTATAGGTCGTTCCCTCCTCTGTCGTAGTAGTAGTAGTAGTAGTAGTAGTAGTAGTAGTAGTAGTAGTAGTAATCGTCGTATGTATGTAGCCACCTCGCGCCGCCGGGAGGCTCGCGCTCGAGAGCTCGCGCGCCTGGAGGCTCGCGCTCGGCGCGTGCCTCCCGGCGCGCTACCTCTCTCACTCTTCCATCTGCTGTCTTGTGAGAGAGAGAGAGAGCGAAAGGCATGCGTTGCCTATGGAAACGCTCTTTCTTCGATGAACGCTCCACCAGCTCGCAAAGAAGAACGCGCCCTCACCCGCGAGAGACAAGCTTGACGCAGGCAGCGTCTTCTAGCGAGTTTCTTGATTAAAAAATACCGACTGCTCGCGCTGCAGAACCGTTCACCGGCCACCCATGTATATATGTAGGCACTGGATCTTGACTTGCAATGAAGTGCCGGTGGGAGATTTCACTTGTGCATAGTTGAACCATAAGGATTCGTAGCGTGCGCGTAGCGTGTCATTCAAGATCAAGAACCGGGGCAAAGGGAAAACCGTTTCTTCCCTTCTAAACTTTGCCATAAAGCTCCCTAAGGCACATAATATACCGTAGTTACTCATGTAATGGACGCACTCGCGTAGTAAATGCACTCCCAACTTTGCTTCTGTTTCTCAAGAAAAAAAAGTGTGTTCATTCCTTGAGTAAATATGATGATGCTGGCCATTTCACTCCATGGACTTGAGAGGGAGATGTTACAGGCTGAGTTACACTGCTCTATTGTGGGAGGTACTGGGTTCGATTCCCAATACTTTCCCCTCTGTTTACATGATACTCAATGCATCCTAATGTGTAGCAGAAATGGGCACCTTTCTTAACCTCAAACCACTATTGCCAGTGAACAGGTGCTTGTTTTTGACATTGCAGACTTTTTATAGAAACTGTGGCCATAGAAAATCGAAGGTCTGTAAGAAAGCGGTTGAGGTATTAATCGTGTAAGGAGGTACCCCTTTTTTATTTGAGGTTGCATGACAAGTGATGTGCCCATATTTCGCAATGTCTCGTGTATCATTTCAACATGTCTAGGCATTGTGCAGTTAAGTATACGTTGATGTGTATGCATGGTTTTTAAAAATAAAAACAATTTAGGAGCAGGTCCTCGTTTCTTTCCCTCTCCTTTGTATAGTTAAATGCTGTTTAACAAGAATAAATGTCTAGGGCAGTCTCTTACTTGAATACTGCACACACACTGCTCCTGAAAGTGTTTTTTTTCATTTGGTTGATCGATTTTGATGAAACTTGCCAAGTTAATCCATATTTGTGTGCAGATTTCAAATATGCAGTTATTTTTCATGTGCAATTTCTGGTTTTAAAATGTCAGCATTTAATATGCCTTGTTGGCAGCAAGATCTTTTTTTTTTCCCCTAAACTGAGAGAATGACAAAGCAAATCAGCAAACTACAATAATCTGGAATGAGAGCTGTGTGCATTAGTACAAGATTGATGCTTTAAAGCCACTTGAACAAAAGTTATGCTATGTTGAACTTTTGTGATTGATGTTCCAGCTCGACATTGACTCACTGTGAATGTTTGACGTACTGTAACATTTGCTCGAATATGTGTAGGCCATCTGTTCTTACAGTGCGATATTGACAGCGATGAGCTTGTGACCGCTAATTCTTGTTACTGTAAAATTAACTGCACTACTCCCTAGTTGGAATGGGGGTGACATTGTTTTTTTTCTTTTGATTGTGAAATCTCACTTGTGCTGCAATCTGCTTTTTATTCTTCTTGTAGTGAATATCCAGCGAAAACGTAAGCACAGAACTGGTTATCTACAGTTTTCTCTCGCATTTTAGTGGCTTTTTGCGCAGTGCTTTTTCTAGTACAACCTAGGCATGCTTGCTGCAATTTAGGATGTTGGGGCTTGATTCCCTTGTCACAGCATCACATAGTCGTCCTAACTGGCGGAGGCCACTGCTCTGCTATTTGCAATGGAATCCCTGTAAATGCTGAATTTCTGCCTGCATGATGTAGCAGGGTCTAATTTGATTGGCTTTGTATTAAAGGAAACTTGTTAAACACATTTTGTCATTCCTTGAGGTTGTACATTATGAGACTCTACTGTGCAGTATAAAAACTGTACCGAAATAGAAGGGGGGAGTCAAATATGTCATTTTATCACAACACTCCTTCAGTATTCATGGCTCATAATGATTGGGGTAGAAGGGGCCAGGGGGGGGGTCTGCTAATTGTAACTGAAAGATAAGCTGGAGCAGAAGCCTCTGCCAAGCAACCTGAGGAGATTTTTCTGTCAAGTCTTTTTGATTGAGATGACTGCTTTCTTCAATATACCTTTCAGTGCCAATATATCTTCGCAGTAGCATGTCTTAACCATTTTGTGACTGTGCCAATGGAGTGTAGCAAACTTGATTTTTTTTTTAATGCTTATTGCCACACTTAAGTCTTTTCTACCATGCCTATTCAAATAGATGACCGGTGAGCGATGATCAAAGCTGCCGATTTCAAAATGCTAAAATTGTTTCCCGTCCATACAGCTGCACCTTGCATTTAGTTCAGGCACTGCTTTTTCAGAATCCGTTCGCATTTTCCCGCTCTGGTGACATCGCGATTTCTCACTTTTTCACGAACTAATGTGCATGTGTTAATGCGAAGGGGGGTCCTAGCTGCCGCACTTTAGAAAAAAGCATGCCACTCGAGTTTTTGCTCCATTAATATAAAGTTTTTGCTATAAAACAGTTCCTAAGAAGTCATGTGTTATATTATGTCGTCAATGTTACAATTCGGTAACATTTAGTGCTGATAATTGCATGAAAATGACACAGTTTATGCACAGTGAGCTTTGGTTCTAAGTGCGGGCAGTTTTATTTTATTTAACCAGAGCTCAATTCTGAAGGTCTGCCGCATGTATAATTTGTTGATCTGGCCTTTTCGACCAGTTTCCAGCAGTTTCTGTTTCGCTTCGATTTATTATCTCCGCAAGAGGGCCGCATTTGGTCTTGGCATTGGTGGTCTCTGAAGTCTTCAGCCATTCCCATGGTGTCGTCATGCTATCAACCTAGTAATTGAGAAGTACGCTGAATGTAACAAACCTCTTTATTGGCGACCTAAACTGGGAAAGCATTAAAATTGGGCGAAAAATGAATAGGCAAAAGACCAAAATTATGCTCAATAGCCTAGCTAAAGAACAGGAATTCAAAATTGGCAATGAACCCTTAGAATGTGTGAATACCTGGGGCAGTTACTAACAGGGACGCCTACCCATGAAAAAGAAATTCTCCGTAGAATAAGGGTGGGCTGGAGTGCATTCAGAAGACATTTCGAAATCATGACTAGAAACTTGCCGCTGTCACTAAAGCGAAAAGTATTTAATCACTGCATTCTCTCAGTACTAACGTATGGTGCAGAAATGTGTGGAAGATAACAAAAAAAAAATTAAGGAGCACGCAACATGCAATGGAAAGAAAAATGATAGATGTAACACCAAGAGAGAAAAAGTGAGCAGAGTGGATCAGGGAACAGACAGGAGTAGCTGATATTGTTGTATAGTTAAAAGAAAGAAGTGAACCTGGGCAGGACATGTCATGAGGAGGAAAGATAACAGATGGATAGTAAGAGCGACGGAATGGACACAAAGAGAGGGAAAACGCAACAGAGGCAGGCAGAAGGTTAGATGGAGCGATCAAATGAAAAAGTTTGCGGGCATAAAGTGGAACCAACTTGCTCAGGGTAGGGTGGATTGAAAATCGTTGGGAGAGGCCTCCGTCCTGCAGTGGACCTGAAATAGGCTGCTGCTGCTGATGATGATGACTGCATAGTGTGAGAGAGCTCTGGAATTGGTGTACCGTAGCTGATAGAGTTCAGTGCAAAGTGGCAACAATATCTGCATTGCCACTGGTTGTAGCCTTCAGCCTATGCTAGTGTGTATTTTCTCCACCAAGCAATTACTAGCAGCATTACACACCAGCATGTTCCAGCTTAGTAGGCCAAAATCTACTGGCAATATTGTTGCTTTGTTAAAATATATTTGGCATAGGCTATCATGGAAATTTTATTACTTCATTATAATGAAGTATGCCATCATCATACAGGTTAATCAGAGCATCATTTCTTTTCTGAAAAACATCGGGGCTGCTGTATTGCTTGTTTGATGTCTTTCTGCTGCTTAATAAGAGCAGAGCTAAGTATCTCAGCTTCACTGTGTCTGTACACTCCTTAACACTAACTGAGAACTGTTTGCTGTGGTGGCTGTTGCAGTCCATGTCATTTTTCTGGAACATTTGGCTACAGGTATGTACTGTGCTACAGGTATGTATTGTGTTAACTACTGTTGGGAAATTGTGCGGTGTGCAATACCGGTGTGCGCAAAATAACGGTGCTGAAGTGCTAAACAGACATCAATCTATTGACCTTTATTTGTTGTAGTTTTGTAGGCATCTCAATGTATTTTTCTGCCACAATTCATTCATGTGGGGCCCATATTCTCTATCTATGCACCTTGTTTTTATTTTTATTGTTGTTTTGCTGAGCGGCGGATTAAAATGATGCTTGCATGACGGTGACGGAGCCAACAATGAAATCTTAGAACGAGTTAAAAATTAATCTCATCGTGTTTTGTGCGCAGCCTACCTGGACGATCGCTCAGCACTCCATGATGTGGCCAAGTACCTTGACGCCAGAGGGTGCGTGTGTGCTTTTTATTGTGGCCAGCATTATATGATGAATGAAAATGTTTCTACTTATTGTCTCACTAACATCTTTGTTGTAATGTATAGTAGTGCCGGAAAAACAGCAAGCCTCATGGCAGTGCAGATTAGACATCGCTTTGGCCATTACTGTTTAACAGGATTGAAGCTGTGTCATGGCCAGCAGTGCTTAATTAGAGGACAGATTATTACGTACTATTCTAAATGCGGCTCCAACCCATTGTGCAGCTTCCTTGTACAGAATGTGCGTCATCAAGTGAAGGACTTAACTTTACTCATTATTGTTGCAACGGTGATCTGAGGTAATCTCTTTCCTGCAGTTATGATGAAGGCACACTGTTCTTGTAAGTGCACTTTTTTCTTAGTATTTTGCAAGTGTACAAAGGAAGCTAGTGCCCTTTGTTTTGTACGATATTGTATTGCTTCTCTTGCGCCCCCCCCCCCCCCCTTTTCATTCTCTGTCACCGTGTTAGTGAGGAGGTCACCCTGGAAGTCCCTCGACTACGAGCAGTGCGCCTCGTGGTGATGCGAGATGGTGACAAGGTGCATTTGTACACTGTACTGGACAGCAACCCGAGGCCACATTCAGGGCTTCTCAGGTGAATACTGCATGCTGATGTTCTTATTGGCAGTGTGCTTGAGTTTGGAAAGGTGATAATTCTTTGATAATAATATTCCGTAAAGCTGCAAAGCTTTCTTGGGAGTTCTGTAGTCTTGTACATAAAATGAAATAAAGGGCAGCTGGGTGTCTTCAGTTTGCCTTGTGGAACAAAAAAAGGCACTGAATTTAAAGTAATAAGAAGGAGCCAGTAGCCAGGTCTTAGCAAATGTTAGCAGCCAGAAAAGCTTCCTTACTCATTTATGTGGATAGGCTGCACTCGTTGATGGTGCATGATGAGGTAGTTAATAGTGTAAGCCGTGGTATGATGATTACTTAATGATTAGTGCTTGCAGTATCAACAGTACCATTGTCATGTAGTTCTGTCTTTTGCTATGGCATTGCTCTAGAGTTGGTCAGTGTATCCATGATTTGAATGGCAGTGGCACATTAACCACAAAGGAAGCACACAAGGACTAGTAGTGTTAGTGTTATTAATGTATGCATAATTTTAATGTGAATGGTTAATGTTCAGCTCTGTTAGTCTGTACTATAGCAAATACAAAAAAAATTCTGATGACATATTCTGGCTTCTTGTCTGGTATGAGCAGGCACAAAAAGTGTTTACATCTCTCATATGTTTACATCTCTCATTCTCATATGCTAAAATTGTTTTTTCTATCGTATTTGTTGCATATATAACTTGCAAAATAAGCTTGAAAGTGAGCATTTTTTTTCCTTGGTATTTGGTTGCATATGTAACTTGCAAAATAACCCCGCCACGGTCGCGGGATCGAATCCCGGCCTCGGCGGCTGCATTTCGATGGAGGCCAAATGTTGAGGCCCATGTGCTGTGCGATGTCAGTGCACGTTAAAGAACCCCAGGTGGTTGAAATTTCCGGGGACCTCCACTACGACGTCTCTCATAATCAGAGGTGGTTTTGGGACGTTAAACCCCATAAATCAAACCAAATCAAACCATGGTGCCTCCAACTAAGTCCAGGGAGTGTACTTAACCCATTTGTAAGGCCAGAGAGCTACAGCCCACTTTATCAGTGCTGTGAAAGGAAGTTAGATGCTCTTCCATTTTGCAGAAATATCATGAATGCTGGTTCGCCATCTGAAAACTTGAATCCTTTAACCCACTTCTGATGGCTAGAGAAGCACTGTTGAAATCCATCGAGCACCTTCTTGTTTCTTACCACCTTTAAAAGTGTAGACAAGGGGCGTCAAATTCTGGGGCACTGATTTTGTAGCACAGCATGAAAGCAAGGAACATGCAGTAAGAAACATCCCTGAACAACATTAACACACTGTTGGCAATGTCCGAATGCACTAAAGCAGAAATAATATTCAGAGAGCTTCTTTTCTTCCATTGTCTCTACAAAACTTCTCTTGAGAAGTGGTTTACAGGGAATGTAAACAATATTTTTTTGGCGAGTATGAAAATGACTCATGATATCACTTTCCGATGCACATGTCATTGAAGGGGTCTCTCTCATTGGTCTCACTCGCTTGCAGGTCGATTGCTGTTGCATCACGCCACATTTTATTATCCCGATTCCTTACAAAAAAACTTGCTTTGTGTCAGCTTTTGTGCTGCACATTTTACTGCTACTAGTGAGCAGCACATGTTTTTTCAGTTTTAATACAAGTTTCAATAGCAGTTTGCAGTTGTATTATCCAACATCAGGTGAAATCGTTAACGAGGTTTCACTGTAGTAAGTTTTCTGGCCACATTGCAAATGCACCAGCTAAGTAATCTCTTTCATTTTCTTCTTTGGAAATGCCATACTTCTTTGGGATTTCTATTAGTCGTTAAATTTTTATTTTTAAATTTTTATTTACTCTCGAGGTCACTTTTGTCAATTTCTAAAGCTGGTAGGGAAAGGACGGCCTTCACGGCACTGGAAGTTTTTAACATTGTTCTGTAGGAGAGATAGCTGTGGTAGAAGAGTTGCTGACATGAAGTTAGTGGATTTCGGCACATGTACATAAGCATCACAGGCTGATTTATAGGCATTCCATCTGAGGTCAGTCTAATATATATTCCCTTCATATGTGGTCTTTTCTGACTAAACTTTCGCAGCTGTGGCTCATTGACCTGGGTCAATCAAAAGATGTGAAGATAGCAAAGCCTTTTACTTACAGCGATTGCTTTGCCTTCACAGTTAAGCAGTCCATAGTGCTTGCGACAAGCATGTGGCTATGACGAGAAGGTGCTTGTTGGAAAAACGAATATTTAGCTCCTAAGGTGGCTTTGGCATTGTCCTGGACAGGTAGAGAGAGAGAGACGCATGGGAAGCCTGCATCGGCACTGCATACTACCCATGCGTTTCTGCTGAAGGGGATTGGAGCAAGGCTGTTGACCTCTCCTCCCACTTTGCTGCGCACTTGCTGGCTGGGAGAACTGGTGCGCACCTTAAGTGTTTGCGTGACTGGCAAGGTGCAGTGAGGACAACACCCCCCGGGAGCTGAGTGATGAGGACAGTGCCACCGAAAGCCGCCGCCATCGGGAAAATGAGATCACCCGCCAGAAGCTGGAGCAGCTGCAAAGGAGGATGCGTTACTGTCGCTTGCGCAGGGTGAGCACACATTTCTGGTGGGTCTTTTGTTGGGGCAGTTTTGTGTGCTGGAGCGATGCTGATTCACTGTGCACATTTTGATGAGCTGTCTGTCTGTTGAACTTCGCAGTAGCATAAGCTCAGTGAAGGGGATGAATTACATGCCCACTTTGAACACACTAATGCTTAAACGTAGTTGTGCCTGACCAAGTCTCTCCATAGAGCCTTGTGTATTTGCTAGCTCCGTATACTGTAGTGGCTTGTCCTATACCTATTGGTGCAGTTGTCTTCTGTTGCATAAAGGTTAACAGTGCCTCTCCATCTCTTTGGCTTGATCAGAGACCAGTCAACTGATAATTCTGACTTAGCACTGTCATGGCGATGCCTTCACGGATAAGCATCAGAAAGCAGTTGAGGCAAGATAGGGGCCACCACTGAGTGCACCAGTGTGACTTATTGCCAACAACCTTGTCACAATAAGCATCTCCAACTATCTGCCTGGCAGTGAATGTGGCATATAGCGTTATAGGGCTTGTCTACTGCTTGGAAACATTTTTTTTTATTGTGGTGAAAATGAGATCATTCCTTACATTGATGGAAACTAGCATGATTGTACCCCATAAAAAAGCAATAATATTTCTAACTTGGCCTTGAAAGCCGTGAAAAAATGACCCTAGGTGCCATCCTCAGTGATGTATGTAAATCTCCAAGTGTAACAGAAAGCCAAGAAATACCCATGCAGGCTTAATTATCCTGTTCAAAAGCAATAACTTATTACAATAGTATTTGACACATAACTCATAGCATTCTTTTACGACAGAGTAACTTTCATTTTTAAATCAATATATCAGAAGTCCAGTAACCAGCGTTGCCGGCACCTCTACACATACAGAAGGGGTGAACACGAAAGTAGAAAAATTTTGTTTTAAAATTTTCTACTGACTTTCCAGTGAAACCATTGCAAGCTTCTACACTTAGAGTGATGTGCTTTCTAATGAAAGAAAAAACAGGAAATCGATAGAGGATGGTAGACAGAGTCCCTTTAAGTTGCGGCACACTCTCAGTTGAACATCATTGTCCTTTTCACTTTGCTGCATCTGTTTTTATTATAGAGAACTGGATTGTAGCCAAGCTGTATGTCAGCTGCTGCTTCCAGCAAGTTCCGTCACTTGTATCACACAATAGTATACTGCACCGGGAAATGCCCCCCTGCAGGCATAAGTTTGTGACAGAAGGCAGCAGCTTGGCTAGTGCTTTCAGATGAAAGTACTCATTGTCTATATCTGGAAGTGCCTGGGCAGTGGAGCTGCATGAACCACTTCGACTGCTCATGGATTTTGAGATTGTTGTGCATAAAGTACTTTGAGTCTCTCGAGCCCAATTTAGGTAACACCTAGAATATTGTGCATAGTACTATTGACATGGTATTGCCACATACCGAATTGGGCCAACATGTAGCAGTGGTTAAAAAAGAATTGGATTCTACTCGAAGCTTTCCACTTCAATAAAGGGGAATGATTTTTTTCCACATACTGAAACAAGTGGATCTTGTTTTCTTCCAGGCCTCAGATGAACACAGGCCCACTTGTTTCTAGGCTTTGTTACTGTTTTACATGATCCTAAATCAACTAAAGTGTGAGTTGACCTTTAAAAATTGGAGGTAAAAGGAAAAAGAGCCAGGCCTGCACAGAACCGCAGGACAGTGACAGCGTAAGCTGGAGGAGCGACGTTCTTAGAGGTCATTTTAAATGCTTGGGGAAACTAGTACAAGTAGAGGCGGTGGGTATCCCCTGCTCCATAACTCTTCTCATTTCGCCAAGTAGGGAAGTACCCACTACGTCATAATTACTATGGTACTGTAATGTGCAAATCTGTATAACTGCAGATCTTAGACAGTCTCTTGGCATCGTTTTCCTAAGAACAAACCGAACGTTTGGCCCGGCGTCGACGGTGAGCTGCGTTACGGGCTTCTCTCTGCACAGCTGTCCGTTGTGCCAGAAGTTGCCTTGCTGCAGCTGCACGCGTAGCTCTGCGATTCGCTTCTTCAGCAGCGGTCTGCACCTTGCCTAAGAGCCAATTCAGGTTGCTGTCGGGGCTGCGCATGTCACCTGCCGCGTGACGCATGGCACGATACGACAAAACTGCTTCAAAGGGCAGCGCTTCGTAATAATGATGGCGGAAACGTTGAAGAAGATTGCTTCGTAATGATATGTTGATGATGCCTCTGTAATGGGTGCAGAGCTACGAAGCATGCACCCCTGTGTTCTTTCAAATGATTCCTCGAACTCGTTATGCAATCCACTTTCCGCGACGTGTAATGGCGTATTATTATTCTGCCATGTAACATTACATTTGTTAAGGCGATTCCTCGGCAGACGTACCTGTTTAGTTCTTTTAGCGATGATTTTTCAAGCAAAGGTGTAGCTCAGTGGTAGAATGCTGAACTGCTGTGCAGAGGGTGTGGGTTCGAATCCACGCAGAGGACGAGGTCGAATACTCCTTGGTCCTGGTTATTTTTTCTGAAATTTGCGTGACAGTGGTTATGGACACCGGCGGCGGCGGACAACTACGGCGCAAAGACGGCCCTTGTTGTGATCTCATGACAGCTTACGCTGTAAAATGCACACGCATTCACAACCGACATTGAATAACATCGTCATTGGCCTGACTGGTTGTCCTCACTACTGTAATCATCAAGCCAAGTTATGTTACACCTCAAAGCTGGCCGCCTGCAGGCTTTGATATGTGACCTCAGTATTCCAACTTCTGAGGGGAAGACAGAATTTTTAGATGCATTTTGCATGTCACCCGAGGAGGCAAACTGTTCTATTTGGTCACATATGGTTGCAAGCTCGAAAAGGTGTAATGACTTTGTCTTATAAAAATCTAGGAGATTTCTCCACATGCAAAAAATTGGTCGCGCAGCAGTCGACACTGCCGCACCACCCTTTCAAACTTGCCTCCTGCTGCACAGCTGTTAGTTTTACAGCGTGGGGATGACTTGCCATGGGCAACAAATAATGGTTGCATGTTCATTACTAACGTTGCAAAATGCTCCTTAAAATGGGCAATGTCATGTCATTTCACTTCACTTTAATACTTTAAAGACCCTGGTTAGGGGGTATTACATGAGGTATGGGTTTACAAACGAGGGTTACAGAGCGTGATCTTCATGATGAACAATAAGCAGATAAGTTGTCCGCAAAAGTTTATGAGCACGTGATGGCTGCAATGTCACAGCAGCGCACAGAAAGATTAGCAAGATCTATTTCACGCTTTAGGGATGCTATGCTGATGTTGTATCATGACCTTCCTTCTATCATGAAGTCATCATGATAGAAGGTCCATTTGGCTTTTCGAATTGCAGCATAACAAGTGTCTTCCGTAGCGTAGTACCTGTCCCATGCACTCACCCTTCCATCGCATTTTGCAGTACGAAAGAGGTGCTTTTTTTTATTTTAGATTGTTTTTAAGCTTTTACAGAACCAAGGTTTATTTTTATTGGCAAGAAAGGTCACCGTGAGGATGAATTTATTAGTCAGGTTGGTTATTTTGTCCTTAAGCGTTAACCAGCTGTCATTGAGAGAACGGGAACCGAGGCTGCATTCGAAAAAAGGCAGAAAATCTTGTAATTTACTATTAAATGTTTCATAGTTAGCCTTGTCGTACAAGTGGATTGTTTTGCAGAAGATGGGGCATGTTTTGTGGACGAAGTTAAATGTGGTATGAATGACTTTGTGATCACTGATTTCATGTAAATATGTGATAGATTTTAAGCTTTTAGGGCTATTGGTTAGTACCAGGTCTAAAATGTTTGAGGATTCGCTGGTGATGTGCATCGGTTCCAGTACTTCCTAAAGTTGGTGAAGCCTCATTAAGCCAATTAATGCTAGGAAAGTTGAATTCTTCGTAAAGGAGAATATGTGCGTTAGGGTGTTTATTAGTAATCTGGGATAATATTTCATTAACTTCGCGGGCGAAATCGGGATCAGTTCGAGGGGGCCTGTAGCATACGCCGAGTCAGCCCGTGTCTCTCTATCTGAAATGTTGTCAGAGAGCCATGTTTCTGTTAGTCAGTGCACTACTGCTGGGTGATTGTACTAGATTAGACAGGAGTACACGTTTGGGAAGAAAACTATGTATGTTGATATAAAGTACAGAAAATGACAGGTTTATTCTTGCGCTTGTACGGGGCTGATGGCGTACTTGCTGATGGCGACATGATCCCTACGATACGGCTCTGACAATTCCTGCTGCACTGGCAAAGATATATCACTGGGCATCAGTATGCAATGTTTTGAAGTGTAATGAAAATGGTACGGATTTGGTCCTAGCAAAGGTAATAGGCCCTTTTCGTGCAGTTCAAATTGGACTTGTGAAATCTGCATGGATGCTAAAATTTGTGCCTTTTAGTTTTGGGCCGTTCTAAAGGATATTCTTTTGTTTTGAACGACGAAAGCTTCACTATTATGCATTGTTTACGGTTAGTGGTGTAGTGTGCTAGTCGGTGCGCATGCTTTATTTCTTCGGGCTCAACTGTAAGTCCAAAGCTTTTAAGACAGTGGTTAATGATTTGTTCTGATTGAGCGTATGTTTCCTTCGGGTTAGCGTCGGGAAAACCATAGAATATTAAAGGGGTCGTGAAAAGAATATGGAGATGTTCGGTTTGAATTCTCACTGCTTCAATATGCATTCGAAACGTCGATTCCAAAATATTTTGGCGGAATATTCAGTGCACATTTAATAATGCCCGTTTGAAACCCCAGCATTCTTGCGCTCCCGAAACGACTACGCGACACTACCAGTTGGCATGGTACTATTTGGTGACATTACAGTAAGATATTTTTAAGTTTAAAGGTATAGCCCCGCCACGGTGGTCTAGTGGTTATGGCACTCGGCTGCAGATCCGAAGGTCGCGGGATCGAATCCCGGCCGCGGCGGCTGCATTTCGATGGAGGCGAAATGTTGAGGCCCGTGTGCTGTGCGATGTCAGTGCACGTTAAAGAACCCCAGGTGGTCGAAATTTCCGGAGACCTCCACTACGGCGTCTCTCATAATCAGAACTGGTTTTGGGACGTTAAACCCCACAAATCAATCAAGTTTAAAGGTATAGTGAACTCGTGTTTGCTCTAAAAGAATTGAATTACTTGAAAGCTAGAAAGAAAGAAAATACTTAGAAACCATGCGGTGCCGCCATTTGGAAGCAAAGCTGCAGCACGGTTTGTTTTCCCGTGGCCTCCGAGGACGTGCCAATCTCAGAGGTCTTGTGGCTACTAGCATGACGTCAACTGCAAAGTTGAGGGGAACACATGCAGTGAAACCGAAACCGCATTTTTTATCGCTCTAAATCAACCAACACGGTGCAACGGAACAATGCATATTCTTGATTGAAGGGTCAGGATCCAGAATACGCGCTTAGTACAAAATGTTCAGAAAACGTTTCACAACCCCTTTGAGTTGTTGTGCCGGAAGCGCTTCTCGCAGTCGTCAAGGCATTCTTCAATATCCCACATACTTGGTAAGAGCAAGACACTTGGTAAGAGCAGACAAGTGGCTTCCAGCTTTGAAGCCTCCACAGTTTATTCCTGTTCTTGATCAGAAACAATGCTCAAAAATGCTGAGTGTGGCCTGTGTGTCTGTAAATTGGACAGTGATGGCGGGTCTTCGGAACATCTACTGCTTGGGTGTCTTGCGGTACACTGTGAGTGGGGAAGGTGATGTGCATTGATGGAAGTGCTGGGCCATTTATGCCAAACTGCGCTAAGAGATAAATGCTGATACATGCTGCGCCCGCCAAACAGCTGTTTTTTTGCGTGTATTACACCTTGGCTGCGTCGAGACCGGCAACAGTGTCCCTAACACTTTCCTGCCCACGGAAAGATAGCCCATTTCCAGGTATGTTAGTGAAGAAATTTTTTGCAGCTACAGAAAATAAGTTATATTAGAATACATGCTCTCACTTTTTAGCAGAACAAATACACTTTCTGATGATACTAATTTCAAGCAAAGATTAAGTGTTATAAAAGTAATAATGAAAGTTTGTAAGTAAGTGGAACTCCGTAAAAACATCAGTGCCGCATCGCATCAGAAAGAGATAAATATACATTTTGAAGAGCAATGTTATCTACAATATTCATGCATATATGGAGCTGTCCTTAACAGTTCTTTATAAACAAGCTATACGAAGTACTATGCTTTGATTTTTTAATGGTTAGGCCTCAAGTTTTCCGATTAGTTTGGTTCCCCTTTTCTGGTAGGCTTCTTGACACTTGTCAGTCGTGGAAGCCATGCATGCCATGTCTTCACTGCAATACACATCTTGTATATTGTGGCCATGCCATCATATGGAATTCTTCAGAGCGAAGAAGAGCTATTTTATGGCTCCTCTTTGGCTGTTTGCCTTTTATTATTGTTTACATTGGAGCAGCATCTCTTGATTACACATAATAATCTTCATGAAAGAGTTGCTGAAAATGTATCAAATGCAAGAGGCACTAATTTTCTGCAAATTATACATATTTGGGTACGTTTTATAATTTGGTGAGTAGTGCATTAAAAAAAAAAGGCTTTTTGCTGGCTAGCTTCAAACTATCTGTTGCAATTCTTTTAATGTTGAAGGAATGTAAAAAGGGCAATTTCTTTGAGCAAGTTTGCAAAGATGTGCTGCTGCAGGCAAAATGAACGTCAGGAGATTGCAGCTGAAAAAGTCACTGTGGTCTAGAGTTTGCAGCGTCTTCATTTGTAAGGTGTTGCTCTCATAAATGAAAGTCATATTCACAGGTTAGTAAGTACAGCAGAGTGCCCGGTTCTCATTAGAGTAAGCAGATTTAAGCGTTTTGCTTTTGTCAAGTTAATAAAATGTGTCTGCTTCTGTTTTTTGGGCCTGCTGATTATTTTACGGAAGAATACGGCAATTTGGGCTCATTTTTGCTTCAGTGAATCGTGGTATAGGGCTATATTTTTAAGCTACCTGGACCAGACTATTCATATGGACCGTTAATTTTTTTTTAATAGCAGGTCAGAGGCAAGGAAGTATTGCAGCTGATTTGTGGGGTTGTAATATCTTGTCTAGGGGGCCACATAGAAAAGCAAGCTATTTCATTTAAAAGTTGCCAGATTTTGCAGTTTGCTCGATTGAATACATATTCCACTTGCTTATTTTTTTATCTCTTTAGGCATTGTGCCTTACTTTTTCTGACCACCTTGGCCCTTGGGCTGCTTTCCATTCGTGGAAACATTTGCAAATTGGTTCGGTTCCCATCCAGATTTTGTTTATGCAGTGAGGAGACACTCACAAATTTGTTTAGAACCAACAAACATTGCCACAGTAATATGCTGCATACACGTGCATTGAAAACTGGCATGGTTAGTAGGAAAGAAAGGGTAGGAAATTGTGCCATGTGCCCAATACTGTTTGTGCTTACTGCTGATCTCTGTGTGAAGAATGTATCAGATAAAATGAAAGTATTGTTGGATTTGTTTTTCTTTTTGTAACGAGGCTCAGCAGTAATGTAGATGGCATTAATAAAAGAATATTTGTTGCCATCCACCTTATTAAGTTCCGCTGCTGGTTTAATTGCAGGTCCGCCCTCACATTTTGCTGCAGGAACCGAAAGCCCACCTATCAGTGCATATGTTTTTATGACACCCTTGTTGGAGCTTCAATTCTCTTGACATGCCTCCTAGCCTTACAGTATATACATTTTATGGTATACTCAATCTCTGCAATTGGGAAAGATAACCTCCCTGCTACTTGAGAAGTGTAATCTTTTAACGTAGCTTTAATTTAACAATTTACTTATTAACTTTTATATCCTTCATGGATAAGATGCTCCAAGATTGCACAGTAGCATAACGAAAGGGGTAGACTTTGACACCCCGATGTTACACCATAGTGGCAGTTTTGACTACGTTTTATTATCCTCCAACTCTTTTAAATTACAACATTTTTAAAGAAGTCATATCAGATTGGCAGGCAGCCAAACCTCTGGCTTGGACAGGCTCCCTGAGAAGTAACTGCAGTCTAGTAGTGAAAATGCAGACTGTTCTACGACTGCTCATGCATTCGTAGTGGTACAGCAGAGTGCCCGGTTCTCATTAGTGTAAGCAGATTTAAGCGTTTTGCTTTTGTCAAGTTAATAAAATGTGTCTGCTTCTGTTTTTGGGGCCTGCTGATTATTTTACGGAAGAATACGGCAATTTGAGCTCATTTTTGCTTCAGTGAATCCTGGTATAGGGCTAAATTTTTAAGCTACCTGGACCAGACTATTCATATGGACTGTTAATTTTTTTTTAATAGCAGGTCAGAGGCAAGGAAGTATGGGGCAGCTGATTTGTGGGGTTGTAATATCTTGTCTGTAATATCATGTCTAGGGCCACATAGAAAAGCTATTTCATTTAAAAGGTGCCAGATTTTGCAGTTTGCTCGATTGAATACATATTCCACTTGCTTATTTTTTTATCTCTTTAGGCATTGTGCCTTGCTGAAGCTTAGTTGTTTTAATTTTTCTGACCACCTTGGCTCTTGGGCTGCTTTCCATTCGTGGAAACATTTGGAAATTGGTTCGGTTCCCATCCAGATTTTGTTTATGCAGTGAGGAGACACTCACAAATTTGTTTAGAACCAACAGACATTGCCACAGTAATATGCTGCATACACATGCATTGAAAACTGGCATGGTTAGTAGGAAAGAAAGGGTAGGAAATTGTGCCATGTGCCCAATACTGTTTGCGCTTACTGCTGATCTCTGTGTGAAGAATGTATCAGATAAAATGAAAGTATTGTTGGATTTGTTTTTCTTTTTGTAACAAGGCTCAGCAGTAATGTAGATGGCTTAAGTTCCGCTGCTGGTTTAATCGTAGGTCCGCCCTCACATTTTGCTGCGGGAACCGAAAGCCCACCTGTCAGTGCATATGTTTTTATGACACCCTTGTTGGAGCTTCAATTCTCTTGACATGCCTCCTAGCCTTACAGTATATACATTTTATGGTATACTCAATCTCTGCAATTGGGAAAGATAACCTCCCTGCTACTTGAGAAGTGTAATCTTTTAACGTAGCTTTAATTTAACAATTTACTTATTAACTTTTATATCCTTCATGGATAAGATGCTCCAAGATTGCACAGTAGCATAACGAAAGGGGTAGACTTTGACACCCCGATGTTACACCATAGTGGCAGTTTTGACTACGTTTTATTATCCTCCAACTCTTTTAAATTACAACATTTTTAAAGAAGTCATATGAGATTGGCAGGCAGCCAAACCTCTGGCTTGGACAGGCTCCCTGAGAAGTAACTGCAGTCTAGTAGTGAAAATGCAGACTGTTCTATGACTGCTCATGCATTTCGTAGTGCTAGCAGAGCCGCGGCGGCCGTTTGCGTTATTGGCATGGAGGCGAGTGCCTTTGGCTGTAGTGTGCCACTCCGAATAAACTGGGCAAATTTGTGACAATTACCAAAATTAAACCAGCCGAATGCTGCAAGAGTGCTCTTTGATGTACAGTGACGTCATGCTGGTTAAGGAGATGCCTTAATTTGTGGCTTTCCCTTTGCTCGTGCTGTAGCTGCAGCTGTCGGCTAAAGCCATGTTGATACACCGCACAGGTGTGTAGAAAGGTGCCAGTGCTGCAAACCATGATTTACCAGATGTGTAGGAGCGCACTGTATGCATGCCAGATGCAAACATTTGTTACCTCTAAACAGAGTACTTTTGTAGGTGGCCTTGGCATTTATAGCATAAACATAAGGATTACTTTTGCTTCTAGGAGGGTCAGCCTGCATTCATTGGTGAAACTGAGCCGAAGGGTACCAAGGCTATTTGTGCTTCACCGAAGGCTGTCTTGCCTCCGATTGAGCCACCAAAGCCCCAGCCTTCAGGAAAGCAGGATGACACTGCTGCTGGTGCTGTTACTGGTGCTGTTGCTGCAGATAATGAAACTCCACCAGTTGTGCCACAGATTTCTCTCCCGCTACCTTGTAAGTTGCCACACAGGTGCTGCACATTTGTTTTCTTTGATCCTTGCTGCCTTGACCCTATGCTGATGTGTCACACGTCATCCCTCATGATGAGTGACCAGCAAACCTTGTCTTGATGCTGGTGGAGAGCCTGTCACTTCATTTTGATTGAATACTACTACTGCATTTATGCACGTCTCCAGTTTTCTGGTATTACTCCCATAGCTTTGGTGGTATGATACACTAAAATTTGATACACTAAAATTCCCATAGCTTTGGTGGTATGATACACTAAAATTTGGTGGTATGATACACTCCAAAATTTGGTCATTTTACATCAACACGCACTATGTACATGCTTTGCTGGGATTGGGTATGAAGGTTCCATTAATTGGCTTTCCGAGTTGAAAATAAGTTGAGAGTTAAAAATAAGTCATGGTGACTTAACTGGATTCAGTGTGTATATTAGACATTAGACATTGTGAAGCATGCCTGTGAAAAAAAAATTTTTTGCACTTCAGCAGAAAGCAGTCTAACCACACTTTTTGTCTTTGTTGTGATGCGTCTACAATAGCTGCAATTAATTTGTTGTTATTTTAGGGTGCAGCAAGCGCGTTCTTATTGTTAAAATGTCGGTGATGTTCAATGGTTGACTTTGTCACAAGTAGTAATGGACTTACCAAAGCGATAGAATGATCTTCCTCTGATTTAGCGTCCAAGATAAAAAGAAGTCGGAGCATGTTACAGACATGTATCATTTTATTTTGATGACAACTTTTTGTGTGTGTTCAAGCTTGTCTCACTGTTCCAGATGTGCCAGGTTTTGGAAAGAAAAAAGGTAAGGGACAATGCATACTAAGCTTTCATATTTGTCTAACACTAGTACCGATGCTGCATGAAGAGTGATCATCTCAGTTGGTCTTGTCAGGCTGGAAGCAAAGCAGTTAGTACTAAATGCAAGCAGAGAGTAGCACTTGCTAATACCGCTTGTCTTGTATGGGACGTGTGTTTTACTGGCTGCTCTCCACTTGCTTGGTGTAGCTGACAAGGCTCTGGGCGGCACCGTGCTTCCCCAGCTAGCAGCTGCATCTGGCTGCAGCCGTAATGCTCCTCGTCATTGGAGGTCGCCATCATCCATCCAGGGGTGAGTTGCTGCCGTGCCAGCTCTTGGCTGGTTTACCCAAATTGAACATACGTGCAGTGCAGTCTAGCGCCTTGAAGGAGGTAAAAAGACATTAGAGGGAGTGTAATGTGCTGTTAAATGGGGGAAGGTAATTGGGCTGGCAAGGACTGATCAGCGACACCTTCATCACAAAGAGCTGCCATAAACGTAACCATTCCTTGAAAGTGGATAGGTGTTTTTCCAAGAGCTAATGCGAAGGGGGGCCCTGAAAGAGTGGAGCACTGTTTTAGAAAGTTGCCTTGAGGAGCCTAGGTGTCTGATGTCGGTCCTTTTCCTAGTGTTTTTCTTCATGAGTCGAGCAAATCTAGTGGGTGCCCACTTTGTTGATGCGTATTTGCAATTGTATAGTTGCAACTTTCGTTCTTATTACGTCTGCAAATTCTGATCTCCTGGGTAGAACTGACATTTGACATCACCTTAGTAGTGAACAATACATTGGAGGTCAAAACCACAAAATAAAAACAAACATGTTTCGGCTCCCGTGCGGGTGCCGAAACGTCCTGTTTTTATCTTGTGGTCGGCGCTTTTACCCTTTGACAATGCCACCGCCCGACCAGACGGGATTCCGTCAAACCCTGGACTTCAGTCCATTGGAGGGCTAATTGGTGAAAGTCCATACTATTTAGCACAAAGCAACGAATGCAACAGAGATAACAGGACAAAGCATAGTGATGTATGACAGTTTGCCAATGTTAGAACAGAAGAATGTTACTTTGCTCATACAAGAGATGTCCCAGTAGCTATGTAGTGAACTGTTGTACATGTTAGGAACGTGAAGTGATCAAGACTGGACATTTCCTATCTAATTTTTGTATTTGCAGTGCAGTAAAGCTAACTAGGTGTTTCGAAAACATGGTTGTACCAGAAATTTTTTATTTGAGATACTGCTCTGTATCCATGTAACTGCGGCGAAGTTAACACCCTGTGCTACGACAAAGTTAACACTCGCATACTGCAGCGAAGTTAGCTCAGCTTTCTGTTGCCCAATTCCCTGTTGGACTGTTCCTCAGGACTTTGGAGTGACACTGTGGCAGTACACTAGTCATGCAATAAATTTTTTTGTCCATGTTTAGCAGAACATTTCTCCATAATTTGACATGGTATTAGTAAAGAAATATTCGAAAATTATTCAAAAACTATTTGATTCGATTCGCACTTGAACATAAATATTTTAATTCACTTCACTCTCAGAGTTTTGGTATTCACCCAGCTCTACTTACAAGTATTTTTCTGCATATAACTCGCCTGAAGAGGTGGTTTCACTTCAATATCCGATTGCTATGTTTATCTTTACAGGCAAGATGCGCACTATCGTGAAGCCAGGCTCAAAAGTGATATATGTGCCAGTTTGCATTTTGATTAAATTCTTTTTCTTAGAGCAGGCTATATGGGCTAAGCATGGTAAATTTTTAAACTTGCCTTAATTTACTGCTTATAATTTGCACTGTGCTACTGTTCAGATCGTGCTGCATGTTTCATTTGGCTTTGAAATTATTCAATGTCAATCACTATTTTCTGTGACTGCTTCAAACCAAAAAGTGATATTCACGCCAGCCTAGCTATCCGGTTCCTCTTTTGCTGAAAGAAACGTGCTGAAAGAAAGGGCCACCCTTTCTTTCAGCACGTAGGCCAGCTCTTCTGTAATGAGAGGTTTGTCCAGAATTTCGATCTTGGGGGTGGTTTTGAAGGGCTGTTCTTAATCCCTGGTCTGTAATATGCTTTTATTGGATAAGAAGCCACAATGTGTTATGAAGTGGCTTCCCCTTGTTATGGCTTTTATGTTGTAAATACATCACACACCTGATAACTATTTAAACTACTACTACCTTCAAATTTATTGGACCCTGGTGACTATTTGCTTCTAAGCAGGAATACTTCTGGCACGTCCTTAATCATAACCTTTCATCAACACCAATGAAATTGCTGCTTTGGCTGCATAATTCTGTAACACGACTTTAGTAACACTGATAAATAAACCGGCTGTTCTGTTTGTCAGTGCATTGAAGTTATTGTGCCTTTTAGCATTGTGTTTATTGTAAAAGAGTAGTGTTTTCATTGTGGAGCAGCATGGTTTATAGTTAATGCAAGTGTCCTTTTTTTTTAATTGCTCGTGGCCTCATTTCTCATACACCAAGTTTGCCAAGCAGGCGGTTTATCGGTCACGGAATATGTTTCAATTCATCAGGAAAAACCTGGAAAAGTCAAGAAATCTGGAAAATTTAAATTAATAGACACCATGAATCCTGGACGTTATGCCTAACTGTGAAGATGAGCAGTTGCTTGCCTGCGATGGTTAGACATGACTGTGAATCGAAATGGCATCCATTTGCGCCTCGTCCCGCAAGTTAGCTCCACAGTAGTTATTGCTTGCCTGCTGACCTGAAGGACACGGGTGCAATCCCAGTTGTGGTGTTTGAATTTCCAATGGAGGCGAAAATGCTAGAGGACCATGTTCTGTGCTTTTTCAGTGCACGTTAAAGAACTCCAGGGTGTCATTTCTGGAGCCCTCCACGGCTGCATGCCTCATAATCATATTGTGACTTTGACATGTCAAGCCCCAGCAGTTAGTATTATGCAGAAGTGCGTATGGTTGTGCATCATGCATCATAATGTGCCTGTTGCGCATGCAGTGCCAGCCAGGCAACGTATCTGCCACCACCTGTTCTCAACACTGAGGCGTCTGGAGCACTGCCCAAGCGCTCCGAACGGACCACTGGAGGCCTGCATGGTAGGGCTAGTGCTGGCATCCAGGGACGCTGCCGCAAAGTGAGTGCACATCTTTTTTTTTTCTAGTGTTTGTGTCGACAAACTGTCGAGGGATGTGACGGAATGCTTCCTGTCTTAAAATTAGGGCCTTTAATTGTCCCTGAAACGACCGTGGTAGATAAGCAGCTAAGGTGTTGCAGCACTAAGCTCGAGTTGCGGGTTTGGTTCTTGGCCACAGCAGTTGCAGAAGAATTTAAAAAAAATCCATATACTCATATTTAGGTGCATGTTCGGAAGCACCATGTGGTCAGAATTAATCTAGAGCCTTCACTGTGGCCTGCCTTATGGTCATATTTTTTACGTTGGCATGTAAAACCTCGAAATTATGATTGTATATGACCCAGGAGGTGTTGAGGACGGCAGACAGCTAGGTGGTGTGGGGATGAAATTGGGAACTTCACTGGCTATTTACCGAGTCAGCTGGCATAAATTGGCTCTGCCCCTTATGTTACATGTTAATGAAGACGGTTGTACTGGCTAACTTTGGTGCTACAGAGATTGTGGAACATAAAAAAAAAAAAGAAGATTCTTAGTAGTGGAATGACTTTGTTGCTCATGTGGTAGAAAAGAAAGGTAAACGCTATCAGATTGAAAACTGGAGCCTACAAAGAAGCTTAACTCTTTCGTTACCGCGTGAAAATGGCCGTTTTTTATAGGTCCGCGGAAAAAATTTTTTACTAGTGCAAATAATGCTCTAGGTTACATTGCAGCACACTAAATTGTGCGTAATGAAATGCTCTTTAGAAGTAACTTAAGTTTGAAAAGAAAAGAAAATATTACACAACTCGAAAAAAATATTAACTCTACTATTTTTGTAGGAATTTGAGAAAAACAATACAAAGAAAACACAGTATCTACAAAAATATTACGAACAAAGAAAATTCAAAATATACATTTCGAGGGTAAATGATCCAGGAATATTCTAAAAGAAAAATAAACAATCCACATAAGCCCGTTTTGCACACAGATAAAAAAAACTGCAGACCGGAAACTGCTTCACTGCTCGTGCCATGAGGTGAAGCACAGGTGCACACCACACCTTTCACAAAAAAACTTTTTTTTTTTTTCAACTTTGCGTTCCTTGTAGCACTTGCGATAGTTTCTTTTTTTTTCTTTTCGGAATAGTTTTGGTGAATGCGCGGGACGTGCACAATGCCCATATAAATGAGCAGTCCAGTGAATTTCACGAGTTCCTCCAGAGTCAGCTGTTTCCACGAGCCGTCTCCTTCAGCATAGGTTGGAAGCTCGAAGATATGCATCCAAGTATATTTGCATTTTCACAGATGGTTCTGGTCACCGCCGCTGTGAAGGACAGGAAAAAAAATCGTGCGATATCGTGAAACGCTTTGCTCTACTCCGGTGTGCCAGGCCGAGATGCGCGCTGGGCGGCCTTATTGGTGAGAATTGAAGCTTTTTCGCTGCCGGCGGCAGCACATCCTGTCCAAGCGCTGCGCGTACCCTGCAGATAACGAGGATATCTCAAAGGGCGTGCACCCAGATTGGCAGATAAGCGCTCCTGACGGACGAGACCGCCCAAGGCCGAAAATGAAACTTGCCGGTGAACAGCTGAGGATGACCCGGGCTGGCTCGAAGTGCCGTCGCTTTCAGAGCTTGAATATGAGCTGGTGTTGTCTTCGGAATCGTAGCTCGACTCATCTTCATTAAATTCGTGTGCGGGTTCAGCATACTTCCGAGCGGAACGTTTTTCCCGCGACATAGTCCCGCGGGACGCCGCCGCCATGGGAGTGGCGGAGAGTTTGCCGAGCACACCAACGCTAACGCCGGATGCGCCCCTCTCGCGTAGATAAAGAGAAGCAAAACCGAAACTGCTGGAAACTCGCTGAAAAGGGCAGATCAACAAGATAGACACGCGATGGACCTTCAGAAATGAGCTGTATTTGATTAAAATTGTCCAAACTCGGAACCAAAGCTCGCTGGTGAATAGCTGGTGTCATTTTCATGTAATTATCGCGGCCAAACATTGCCTTGCAAAACTGACGACACTATTTGATAATTGACTTCTTAGGAATTGTTTGATAACAAAATTTTAATAATAATGGAGCACAAACTCGAGCAGCGTGCTTTTTTCTCATGTGTGGTGGCCAAGCCCCCTTTTCCAGCAGCACACGCACATTACTTCGCGAAAAACTCCGTCAAAAATTGCGATGTCAGAGCGGGAAAATTTGAACGGATTGTAGAAGAGCAGTCCCCAAACTAAACGCGAAATGCCGCTGTATGCACGGGGAACGTTTTTAACGCGTCGAAATCGGCAGTTTTAATCATCGATCACCGGTGATCGATTTGAATAGGCGTGGTAACGAAAGAGTTAACCTCTAAATCATAGTGCAAAGAACAGGCGTGAAAAACATGGACACAAGGGAAGAGAAGTGGACAACACGAACGCCGACTATCAACTGAAGCACAGCACAGGGCAAAAAAGAAAGAAGACACACAAATTATCTGCGCATGCTCAGGATTTGTAGCACTACCAGTCAAAAGTGTACTCGTGCTGGTCTACATGGGAGACAACTGTTAAAGGCAATCTATCTATCCTCCGTCTAAGCCAATCAACGGCTGATTCACGCACACGCTCCGACTATTATTGATATACCAGGCCTCAACCATCAAACGTGTTTCTTCATTCTTATGCCTGTACAGAATTTCGCATTCGTCTAATTTATGCATGCATTTACAGTTCCGGCAGTGCTAAGATAGATTAGATGGCGTTCCATCTGATGACCTTCAGTGTTCAATTAATAATCTCTGATTAATACAACAGGCTGTTTGCCCTGCATAGAAATGTCCGCAGCTAAAAGCAACCTTATAAACCACACCTGTGTGACAGTCGGTAAAATTATTGTTGGCAGTGTGCTTTAGATGGCAGTTATCTGTTCGCTTTTTTTCTTGCAGCAGCTCATTTTTTCTCTGTACGGCAGCACATATCCTACTTACCTTATTGGGAGCCGTAAACACAACATTAACCCCATATCTACTTCTCACTTTGTTAGGCCTGTGTGAAACTGTGTGGATATACGGAATACTCCCGACTCCTTTCTTGTTAATGTTACTGTCGGCTATGGTAAGAATTCCGGTCGAAATCGACGTTTAACTACTGTGGCTACAGCTAAGCTAGGGTAACCTGCTTCCAAAAGGCGCTTGACCTGTGCATTAAAGGTATTGTTCAATTGGTGCACACATGATTTTGTTAAAAATTACTTTAGACACGACATGGCTATTCCGTTTTTTACTACAGTTAAACCTGCTTATTACGAACCTCTGTATAACGAATTCCTGGGTATAACAAAGGTTTTTTATTTCCTACCATTACTCCATAGAAGCACGTCTATGTAATGAAGCAGCAGCGGGAGACCCTTACGAAATAACGAATTTTCTCCGCTGACAACCCAAATTTTGCCCCAAATTTGTCACTTTTGTGCGAGCAGCAACCAAAAGCACCTTCTCCGCCACGACTGAATGCGAAGCGACCGCGTCGCGCTTTGCGCACTCGAAGGCACGGCGACTGTGAGGCAATAGCGAATGTGAATGCGTGCGTACGCGCTCAAGGCAGGCCTGCATCCCTCGACCCAGTGATCTTGCCTCCGCAGGTCGTGTACTTTGTCCCTCACTTCAAACCTGATTCCGCCGCTTTCTGCAGCTGGCCTAGCCCGCCAAGCCACGTCGGCCTAAGGGAGAGAGAGAGGAAAAAACTATTTTTTTTTTCAACATGCTGGCAGCGCCACTCTTTGGTTACTGCACAAGCCTCTGCGCTTCACTTCGTTAACCTGACACTAGGTGACAGTGCTTGTTAGGCCTAGCTCAAGGGGTCGCGGGTGGTGCGCATCGCGGGAAGCTTGGCCCTTGACAGGGATCGGGTGCACAGGGAATCGCGCTCACGGGGTGATTCAAGGGCAGCGTGCGTGAAATGATTTAAAAAACAAACAAACTGCGGAGCGTTCGCAGCTGACAAACGGCCGTAGCAGCGTTCTGTGTCGCCTTGGAAATCCTATCCTCGGAGGGCGCGCGTGACGTGCTGCTGCCGCGGCCTTTTTTTTTTTCTTCCCTCCACTCATTGTTCATTCGTTCCGAGCCCCTTCCTCCTCGATGGCGATTCGCTGCGCTCTTTTCAGGCGGCGCACGTCCTTTGTGAAGCTTCCTTTGTGTGGGGCTGTATATTAAGCGGCATGCGTGTACATTGAGTTCTATGGGAGGGTAAACGGGGGTCAGAAAAACCCACATTATAGCCGGCCCTTCACTATAAGCGTTCTCAGCTGTGTTTTCTCACCCAAAGTAAATGTTTTGGTTGAGCTCTGCTGTCTGTTACCTTTTTGCTTTCTTGAGCGTTTCTTTTTCGAATTTTCGTGCTGAACCTGCATATAATGAAATCCCCTTTGTAAATAAGTTTTTTGGGAATTTGTCAATTTCGTTATAGAGTAAAACCTCGTTATAATGAAGTTGAAGGGGGTGTGGTCATTACTTCGTTATAACCATTAGTTTGTTATAACCAATATCAATTTCATCTATAGGAATTTTAAGGGGAATTGCGATTGCTTCGTTATATTCGATAATTCGTTATATCCGAGTTCGTTATAACGAGGTTCTACTGTATCCAGGTTTAACTGTATCCAAGTTTAACTGTACTTTTGAATGCATGGAGTGAAAGTTTAACAACGGCTTAGGTGCTCTAGGGGAATACTGCGAACACACGTGATCCTGCTTAGACCATCTCCATTAACTTTAAATTGATCACTTACATAGGTGACGATGGATTCAAAATCATCCTTGTCACAAAAATCAAGTAATCATCTGCATAACGAAAGACCCTGATGACTTGTTCACCTAAGGCCTCCTTTACGCGACTGTCAAACTTGCTCAAGTAATGTTCACGAAGAATAGGGGCAACCTTTTATACAAATCCCCCGATTTCTGCAGAAACACGCCTTCTCTATATCCTACCAACGTTTATTTTTAAGTACACGGAAAGAATTTCTGGAAATGCACCCTTGGAAACTTCGCACCTATCTATAAAAACCAACTCTTCCCCTTGTTCCTTAATGCATTCTCTTACCCAATTTATCAAACCTTCATACGGCAACGAGTAATACAGGTCTTCTACATCCATACTAAACGCTGTACGGTCGCCAGGATTATTCTCTGTTAAAAAGTGAACTAGGGCCGGAGAATTACTTGCGCGAAAGGGGTCAGAAAAACTTTGAGATGTTTAGCACTTCTGCAGGTAGCTAGCTATATAAACTTTCCAAGTCCCTAACTCTGAAACAATTGAACGAAGTGGAATTTCTTGCTGCTGACAGTAATTTTACTGACTGTTGCATGGGTGTGGTTTATAAGATTCCTATTAGCTATTATTTCTATGTAGGGCAGACAGCGCATATGTTAATCAGAGATTAATTGAACATAGAAGGTCGCTATCAGGTGGAAAGCAGTCTAATCTATCTTTGCACTGCTGGGACTGTAAATGCACACCCAAGCTAGATGAATGCGAGATTCTATACAGGCACAAGAATGAAGAAACACATTTAATGGTCGAGGCCTGGCGTATCAATAGTGGAAGCGTGTGCGCGAGCCAGCCGTTGATCAGCTTAGGCAGAGAAGAGAGAGATTGCCTTAACAGTTATCTCTCGTGTAGACTGGCACGTGTACCCTTTTGACAGGCGGTGCTACAGTTCACGAGCATGCACAGATAAGTTGTGTGTCTTCTTTCTTTTCCGCCTCTGTGCTCTGCTTCAGTTGAGAGTTACAATTCGTGGTGCCCACTTCTCTTCCCTTGTGTCTGCGTTTTGCGCACCTGTTCATTGCATTATGAATCCTTACCAACTAGCTCAGCTTTCTGTTCATTTAACCTCTAAATGTGTGCTGTTGATATCAGCTTTTTTTTTTTTTTTTGACAGCAGTGTTGTAGTGCAATCCTTTGGTTCGGTAAGTTACTTGGAGAAATCACTGTGCATGATGATGTACTTTTTTTTATGCTAGGTGTACACTGGCGGCTAGCCCATGAGCTGCCTTAGTGTTTTGGGCTTCCAAAGTGCATCCGTGCTTAGCTAGTTAGCTTGCCATGTGTATGCTTTAGGACTCCGAACTATAGAATGTACCCGCTCATGCTGCTTAAATATACAAGAAGTTGTCTCAGTGATGTTGCTATCGCTTTGTGTTTTGATGCTGAAATGACCAGCACAAGAGGTGCATGCAGATTACTTTGTACTGTTTGTGATGAGAAGGGATGATAGGAATTCATGTTCGCAGCGAGGTGGTAGCTGTGCCAGTTGCGCCAAGCTGTGCCAGAAGGCAAATGCTGCTACATCCTGCTACGTTTTCGCAATTCTGCACCAAAACTGCGCCGAAGGCATGTTTTCACATTCCTAACACGAAATGAATCCCTCAAGAACATCCATCTTAACTTCCCGATAGTGATAAATAAAACTTCACAATGGTACCAGTAGACAAATGGGTGAGTTGTTTGCAGTTCTCGTGAACGCATCTTTCAAGTCGCGCGGCATTCTGCCATCACACCTTTCACAGTCTGCATGCAGTTCTATATCTCACATCGCTCGTGTCGTGCGTTGGCAACAGATTAAAGGGACAGACAACTACTCAGAACATGAACAGATTTATTATTCCACTGATTGACAGATTGAATATTGTATTGGCTCAAGTGATCCCTCTTGTCTTGATTATTTATTTATTATTTATTTATTTATCACAGTACCCTCAGAGCCATAGGGCATTGCAGAGGGGGGGGGGTTACATAGTACATGATTGGTAATGACATATTTACAGGTATCAAGTACAGTAATAAAAGCGTGGGTTCGTATTTTTATTTCTTGGCGCAAAGTCACGGGTGTTGTGCATTCTTCGGACATATGTGCACCGTTATTGCAAAAGAGAAAATGTGCTTGCGCAGAAAAAAAAAAGGCAGCAATGTGTAATTGGGGCAAACACGTAAAGATGCCTAAGAGTGGGGTCACGGGAACTTCTACGAGGGTACATGGCTCCTGGTCTTTTTATTAGAGTTGAAAAAATGCAGTACACTTTTGATATTAATGAAAGGCATTTTTCTAACTTGCGGTGTGCAGATAAGCCTGCCACGCACCTGGCGCTGGTGGCGAGCCAACTAGGACACATTGGGGAGAACACTGCAGTAATATGAGAATGCTGTGGACAACAATGCAAACGTGTCGTGCCAACATTTTACTTTGAAAGCTAGTTGAAAAGAAGAAAATGTGGATGGCTAGTCATAGCTTCAGTCACTCCCGTGATAACAGAAGGACAGTTGTTTGCGAGGCGGGCTATCTGCATCGCGATCATCTCTCTCTGTTGCTAGAGAGTGCACTCTGCCTTTGTTAGGGGGGCTTTGCGAAATATCCACGCACTTCTTAAAGCAACTGCTGCAGGTGTAAACACTGCTGAGCGGGAACTTTTCGTTGCGCTGTAAAAAAGTGCGTCTTCAAAGAGTAGTTGTCAGTCCCTTTAAGTGGCAAACATGCATGGGTAGACGTAGCGGTTCTAAAAGCACAGTGCTCTCGCTTATCTTGCTAGTGATCGCTCAGGAAACAGACGCTAATGAGACTAGCAAACAATATTGATGTGCAAGTGATGCCAATCGGCAAGAAAAAGACTTTGCTTTGGTAATCAGAGCTCTCATGATTCTGAGATTGAAGGAAGGTAACCCAGGCTTTCTGTGAAGTACCGAGGGTACACTTGCAGCGAAAGAATTGGAATTAATAGGTGTTTTTTTGTCGTACATAAAGGTTTCCTCCTCTTCTGCGATTGCACTACTGCAGCAGGCTTGAAGAAGGCTGTTGCTCTCTCTCTCTTTCTCTTTTTTCTTTTCTTTTGAAAGCTGATTGCAGGCACTTCAGCACCCTACCGGCTCTGTGAATTTGCGTTAAAGGCCTTCGATTTTTTTTTTTTTTTTTAGCTGATAGCATGCACTTCCACACTGCTGCTGACAGTATGAATTTATGATAAAGGTCTTGCTAGACCTCTGTTGAACCAATGCGCAGCGGCAACCAAAATCTGCAATGCCGTATTGGGTGTTGTGCATTCTTCGGACGTATGTGCACAGTTATTGCAAAAGAGAAAATGCAGCCGCTGTAAAGTTGCCTGAATTCGGGTTGTTGCCTTGTTTTCATCCAGTTTCAGACCAAAGCACTTTTTTTTTCTTGTGCCAAGGTTTTCAGTGTGGTTCATTCTTTAATTAAACAGGAGAACATGCAGTTCGGTGAACACAATATCTGCATCCCCCCTTGATCTCGGCAACACCCGAGATGTTGTGGATGACTAGGCACGATGGCATAATTGGCACGATATCTTTGCTTATCGCTTATCACAGTGGGTTGGAATGGCGAAGCTTTAGGCTTTACAACGTTACACATGTGTGCATTGAGGCCGACTTTACCATGATTTGAAGCCATGCGGCTAAAGGTTAGTAGCAGCAGCATGGCTTCAAATCACGGTCGCTGGTTGTGCTGTCAACAAGATTGAATTTTTTAAAATGTTATTGATCTTTATTAAAGTGCAGCTTTTAAGTGCCTGTTCAAGCAGCTTTGCAGCGCCATTGGTCTTGGTAAAACCAAGCGTAGCATGTGCACGCGCTTACGCAGAAAAAAAAGAAAGGGCAGCAATGGGGGGTAATTGGGGAAGGGGGGGGGAGGAGGTACGTTGCCTCATCATGATAAAGAATATCCTCAGCCAATTCTATGTGGGAACAATGAGCAATGCACAGAAAAAATGACGCCATGCAACGCACAAAAATGAGGCGGGGGGGTTTCTGAATTCTAGCCGCATGTTTCACACTGGGAAGTATTGTAATCACCTGCGATTGAATATTGCTCAAGTGAATATGGCTCAAGTGATTCCTCTTGTTTTGATTATTTATTTATTTATTTATCACAGTACCCTCAGTACCCTTTCAGTCCAAAAAATATTTTTTTGGTGACCAGACGTTGCATAATGGCCAAATTTCAATGAACAAAGTTTTCATATATGAAGTTAATTGCCAATTTTACCAACTTTTGGTACACTGACGCATAAATAGTTACTTTAGTGAACATCTGACATTGTGAAACTCTAACCATTTATTTCATGGCATAGCAACGGTATCCTGATTACTCTCCTTTTTTGCTTCTTACTAAGTCAATTTTTCCGGTTGACAATGAACTTTTGGCTACTCCAAAAGCTACTCAAAAACACATTCGGCCAACCATGTCACCGCGTTGATTCGGTGTTTTGCAGCAAGATGTTTCACTAGGCTTGTTTTTTGGTTTAACATGATGGAAAGTACAGTGCAAGAAACTGAAGGAAATAAAGGCGAGAGGTTGTAGTGCTATACCAGAGTCCTTCAATGCTTTCTGGTTATGAAACTCCGCCGTCACTCTATGGGAGAGCTTCATACGCTGCTCAAGGTTGCCGCGACGCGGCGCCACTGCGCCACAGAGGGTATCGTTCGGGCTGCTCGCGTACTGAAACGCTTGCGCGGTGCGAGACAAGCTGGTGGATAAGGTGCGTGTATGTGCGAGTTAGCTAAAATGTTGGAAGACAACGATGCCCAACACGTGTTGCGTGCCGGGGTGCCGTTCCGGCTACAAAGGAACGACCGAAAAGGTGTCGTTGTTTTCTTTATCATCGGACAAGGAGCAGAGCGAGAAATGGAAGCGGGCCATGCCGAGGCAGGAAAGTGGCGACTTCAACTTTCAGTCGAAATATACACGTCTGTATGCAAACCATTTTGACACCTCGGACATTGTAACTTCTTTCTGACATTGATGGCAATATCAGCATCGATAACTGGAATATATTAGCCCCTCGTAAATAGTTGCGCATTAAAAGAACCAAAATAACTTTTGTTGTCGTGTTTTTGTCGAAAGCACGAGTGGCGTAAGTTACTGGTTTACTGTCTCTTCTATATGAGATTGCTTATAAAGCAATGGAATAATTACAATACACTGTCAAATGTGTTGGACCTTACTTTTCACGTTCAAACTAAACGCTGCACCGATTGATTTGGGGGGTTTCACGTCCCAAAACCAGCTGTGATTATGAGAGACATCCCGTACTGGAGGGCTCCGGGGTAATTTTGACCACCTGGGGTCCTTTAACGTGCACCTAACTCCAAGCACACGGGCCTCAGCATTTCGCCTCAGTCAAAATGCAGCCGCCGCGGCCGGGATTAGATCCCGTGACCTTCGGATCTGCAGCCAAGTGCCATAGCCATTAGACCACTGTTGCGGGACAAAACGCCGCACCGAAGACTGCTATGAGGTTCGTATTACATATATTGTACCCAAGGCTCGTACTGGAATGCAATTGTTCTGTCGAGAAATTTGAAGCGCACGGGACAGCTGTTTCCTTTTTTTTCGTCGTGAAAAAAAAGGCATTCTACGGAAGCAGTTCTTTCAGTAATTGTTTAATTGTTTGGGTTTTCGGTTGAATAAAATACCACCCGGAGTCTGATACTCTTCACAGTTTAATGGAAATTAAGCAGCCGTGCTGTGCGAACCATCTGGCATTATGCGCAACTTGGGGCAGTCGAGAGGTTTCGCCCACTTGCGGGCGAGTGGACGTGTATCATCTCGTATGTTCGCCTCTGTTTACAAGTGGCACAGCAGGCACATTATTGCGAATGTACGGTGTTCGATTTCAGGCAAATTTTGAAAAGCTGGACCAGTTGCAGTGTTGAGACAAACGAGCGGCGCTCCCCCGGTCACGGCGGCTACATTTCGACGAGGCGAAACGCACGAGAACATAACAGGCGTGTACTTTGATTTACATGCGTATAAAAAGGACCCCAGGTATCAAAAATTAATCAAGAGTCCCCCACTACGACGTGTCTCAAAGTCATATCATGGTTCTGGTGCAGCAAACCCCGAATTTTTGTGTCATTTTCGACTGCGACCGCCGCGAGCTGCATGCCCAGAGCTGTTCTTTTTTTTTCCCCCGGTGCTCATTTCAAGGCAGACTGCACGTTCACGCAGTTACCGATGCATGCTGAATGTTCGAAGTAAATGAGGGAAAGTGAAACGATTGTTGCGGGAGTTTAGAAAGCTTGGAAATCGAGCCAGACCAACACACACCGCAGCGGTAGCGGGCGGTAGCATGCCCTCACGTGCACAGCTGCGCCCCTAGCGGCGAGTGCTGGCTCCATATGAAGCTGAGGCCGCAGTTTCGTGACCAGAAGAGCATTGAAGGACTCTGGCTATACTAACAACTGAATCTTTATTTGTAAGCAGGAACAAGATCGCGGTAAACCTTGGTATAATGGTGCACATATTTGATATTTTGTAGCTTCATGTCCATAGAACATGACTTATTCAATATGACACAGAAGTAACTTCGCTATATTAGATAGTTCGTTGTAAAGGTAATTGGTGCCAGTGTTTTAATGGCAGTATTATTTTTGATTAAATTCTTTATAACTGGTAATATCCGTATTCGTTATATTGTCGTAAAGCGTATTTATTCGGGACTCCAAAGTAGTGGAGTTTCACTGCTGCAGCAGATGAAGATGAAGGCAGCAAATTGAAACTTTCGTTGGTGCCAGTGGGCAAACAGTTGAGTTGCACGTGGTTTTTGCAAACTTCTTTTTTAATGAGGCACCATGCAACTGAGCAACCTCTAGCTGAGGTGCCTTCAACCGAGAGACAGTTACTGCTACAATGAGCTTTAAGTAACAGACTGGCTTTTTTTTTTAGCTGCTCGCAGATATCTGCTGCACTGCTATCAGCTCTGTAGAATTATTGCCTGTTCTGTGAAGTATACTTACAAGACTGTTGGACAAATGCTTTGCATGACATCGTTATGTTTAACTGAAGCAGTAGAAATCTTGGGCTATGAAAACTTAAAGGCGCACTTTGAGACTGATGAAATGACTGATGCTTTCCCAAGTTTTGCTATTTTTCTGTATCACATCTCTTGCCATGGCAACCCAGGGCTGTTGCTTTGTGCCGCTTGCTATCATATTTGGCTTTTCCGCTGTGGTCGTAAGTGAACATTGTCTTTACTAATTCAAAGGTCGGTGAGCTGTTAAACACAGGACATCTGTTTTGCAGACCTCTGCAGCAGGTGTATTCTGTGTCCTGGTGCGGTATACATTTGTTTCAGGTGTGCATTGTTATGATTCACATTGTGCAGCAATGAATAAAATGAGCACCAAATGCACGGAAGACATTGAGGCAGACAAGCCATTGTACTAATGCACACAGGCTTGCCTGTCATGCATGCTGCTTGTGCATGTGTAAGGTGTATGGGCAGAACATAGAAATCCTACTGCCCTCCTTCGTTCACCCAACCCCTCTCCACCAACGAATGAATTCACTGGGTGCCGCTACATCTGGGTTCTTCGCACATGTCCTGACAAGGCTCTCTGCTGTGATCGCAACTGGGAGACTAGAGAGGCCCAGAGTGGCGGCGGATGTAAGAAAGCCAGCAAGCTGCTGCCAAGAATCATCCTAGCCTATCTGCTTATGCATGCCGGTGCACGCATGCGGAACTTTCTTGTACTGTTCTTTAGAATGTACCACTCATCTGTGGTGACCTGCTCTCGTGTGTTTTACTTTGACTGTCCATCAGCCAAAGAGAGGGAAGCAGCTTTTCACTAGCCTTCGAAACCTTGCTGTTAAGCAGTGCTGCTCTGGAAACACTGGCACCATCTCTTGCACTGCTGTATAATTGGACCGACCCTGGTGCAGCCCACAATGATGAAAAGCCAGATTACATGAATGCGGGCAGAGTGCAGTGAAAGCAACCAGTCCAGGCTGTGACACTATCAAGCATTCCCACATCATGTGAATCCCTCAGAAGTGGTATGGGTGTGTTAATGTGCATCAACAGTGGGCCTTTTTCTCCCCCCCCCCACCCCCTGAGTTCTGGCAATCGGATGGAGGGCCAACCAGCACTGGTCATGATAGAAAAGGATGGTGTGGTCACGTGTGGTTGTTGACAATAAGTTCTGGAGAGTTTTCGGACCAATAATGCCCTGGCCAAATTGTCTTGACACTTCCATCTGAAGAAGTCTTAATTTATAATAGCATGCTGACTTGCTCAGTGCTGAGTGGATGAAACCAGACAGGAGGAGACACATAAAATTGCATAGACGGCACTCGTCTGTGTGATTTTATGCATCTCCTGTTTGTCTTCATCCTTTGGGTATACTAGATAAAACAAATTTTTATGGTGCCTTCCAGTTCACCTTCAAGCATGTGTACAGCACTTCGTTGAGCTTTGCATCGCATAGGTTCAAACTTGTGTGTTGTGTCTGCATAATCCTTCTATTTTTGCTTCAAAGCAATATCACTGAAGTGGCTTTGAGGCTAAAATTGTGTGTGCTGCAATACAGGTTCTCTTGCTGGCCACTCTTGGGCCAGTGGGTCCATCATCATCCCGTTGTGCCTCTTTGCCTGAAGAAGGCGGCGCTGCCTGTGCTGCTGAGCCTGCACGTTACTATAAGGTATGCACTGTTGAGGACCTACACCTTTGCTGCAAATGATCCAGTAACTGGCATGTGACAAAAAAAAAAAAAGTGTCACTTCACAGTGTTCAGCCACTCTGCAGCTGTCCTGGGCGGTAGTTCTGGCTTGTCTTTTGGACATCCTCTTCCTGAGCTTTTTGTTGTGTGTGCTCTTTGTTGGCCTTGCAAGCCTCCTCTTGTTCTTTTCAAGGCTCCTTTGGATGAGGCAGCTCCGAGGGCTGTAGCCAAGCTGCTCTGCAAAGGCTGTGCTGGTTTCTACCATTTCATGCTTGTACCATGAGATTGCTTCGCCCACAGTCCTTTCCATAGCAAGCAGAGACTCTAGTGTGTTTTTGGAACTTTGACTCCAGATCACAAGAGTGCAAGCATTCAATTGCATTTTGGGTCATTCCATCAGCACAGTGGTGCAAGAAGTCATGGTCACCCAGCCTTGCAAGACTGGGTCGCAGTGCCCACTCTTTGCATTGGAGACTGTGTTTTGGAATCGGAGACTGACTGTACTGCATTTGCTACATGCAGTAGCAGAAAAAAAAATTTGCAGGACTCGCATGTCAATAATGATGAACTCCATGCCGTGGTCGTTGTTGCTGTCACTCACCGTGCTGACGTTAAGTCGAACTTCTGCAATGTCACCAAAATATTCATCAAGGAAGATTTGATGCTCTTTGCACATTTTTCACGCCCAGCACATGCGTCCTCCTTGTAAAACAGTGTCCATGCGGTCCATGAGTGAACTTGGTTAGGGCACATCGTTCCCAGTGAGCTCCATGCATGAACTTGTGCCAGCTGCATCAAGCTGTGGCAAGCAAGCTTGTGATACCACCGAAGTTGACGTTCAGCATGGCTGCGCTTCAGCCGTCAAAAATACCAACTTTGCCACCGGTGTCACCAAAGTTTGGACTTTCGACTACTCGACGTGCTCGTTAGTAGCACATCGCTTTTTGCTGCATGCTTACTTTCAAAGGGCCGTTGTGTGCCATTGAAGCTTGTGAAGACAAATTTGGGAATATGGGTAGAGCGACCAAAAACAGCGCGGGTGTGAACATATGGCAGTGAGAAAAAGCTTGGCAACAGAAATGGATATGCGTGTCCAGGATGGTGGAGCGAGCAGTAGCAGATGCCACATACCATGAGGCCTCACTGTGCTGTGCCGTGCTGGGGACGCCATTGGAGGAGGCACGTGTCATGGCCAATTTGAGGGCTGCGCTTTGCCGAGTGGTGATCATGTGCGCACTCTTCCCAATCAGCGCCCTGTTTGCAACTTGTCAAAAGGTGCCGATTGCTGCATCTTAGGTTGGTAGGTTGGTTTGAAGCATGCCAAATTTATATGCTAGGAAGCAGCTTTTTAACAAAAAGATGGCACCAATCGGTTATCATCGCACGGAGCTACAGCAGCTTGAAGTTGGGCCCAATTTCTGAATTTTGTTTTTTTTGTCGGACTGCACTTCTGAATTATTCTTTCTTATACCCCTTTCACACGGGACAATTTAAGTACACTTTGAGAGAGTGCACTTCGCCGCTAGTGTCATTCGCACGCTGTCACACGGGAACGTTTAGTGACACTCGGTGCAAAGCGCACTTGCAGGCGAATGCGTTCGCCGAACTCACATCGTGGCGACGGAGAGTGTGGCCTCAGTAGCAGTGGCTTGCAAACAAATACGCTAATGCATAACACGGCGCCCGTAGTATTTTTAAAACATTGCTTTTCTTATTAGAAATGTTGCTATGTATTAAAACAAATCGTATTTCAACAAAAGAACCTCGCTCTTCTCATCCTCAGGCAGTTTGCGGCCACGTCCACTAGGGGAATGCACACTTCTCTTTCTCGTGTAGCAGCACGTGAGCATAAGTGCATTCTGTGAGCGCAACTGCACTCGCTCAAAGTGCACTTAAGCTGCCCCGTGTGACAGGGGTATTAGTGCTTTTTGATGGAATCCAACAATATTTTGGCAGAGTGCACTTTGTACTACAGTGCAGCCCACTTACAACAGTATTGAAGTGCCATGAAAATCACATTGTTATAACCGATAATTGTTATAACAGGGTTGCATGAAAAAAAGCTAAATGAGGGGATCCCAGGCTGGTTTGTGTATGTGTGAGAGGGGGGGACAATGGCTAAAAGCCTCTTCCCATACTCAGTATGCTTCACAGCATGACAGTGAGCGTAAAAATGCCCAAAGATGCCCCTGAACCAACTTTAAGCTGCACACAAAGGACCCCGCTCCCTACCCATCCCTCCCTGCAGCAGTGTTATTTTAATCCCCACCTTTGATTTCAGTAGCCAGAGAAAATAGTGCTGAGGCCTTTCTGGGAAAGATTGCTGAAGTTCCTCAAAACCAGCTTTGGAACCAGTGTCCTTTGTTACTAACATTTTTTTTCAGGGTAAGCCTCATGTTTAGGAACTGGTTTCCATCATATGACAATGGGGCAGCCTTTTGTAGAGGGGAACAGCAAGTGTGCAGTGGCAAAAGTTCGCTTTCTCTTCAAAGATTTCACAATCAATTACCTCTTGGCACCGATACACAGTACACCCAGCAGCCAGACTTCATTGTTATAACCAACAATAGGGCATGGAAACATTGTTAAAAGAGGGTTGGTTCACCATAGAAAACATACAAAAGTTGATGGTGCAGCAGCTAACCGTTTTTATAACCGATATATTGTTATAACCGGTTATAAGTGGGTTCAACTGTATAAGTACTTTAAAATTGGGATTTCCGAAAATTGACATGTTTTACAATTTTTTATTTGTGACCGGCAAAGCATGCCCCTCCCTCCCTCCAGGTTGCCAGAAAGATTAAATTTGGTATTGCTGACATTGAATTATGACAATCTATGTGTGTACCACTTAAATGAAACTGCAGTTATTACCACAAATGCTGGACTGCAGGCACATTGGATGGACTTGCATGAAATGGGCAGCTATGAGTGGCGGCAGCGATATGTGCGCTTTACGTGCTCTTCAAGCAGTCAGCGATGCTCTGAACTGCAGTTTTGGACAGTGATAGCCATTTTTATGCTAGCATACAGGTAGGTGTTAAAAAAACCTTACATTTTGCTTGTGAAAGGCTCTCGCGGTCATCTTGCATTGAATCAAGATAAAAAATGCCCGTCTTTCGGCATGAGCATCTCGTAGATGAGGTAAGAATACTAAAAAGAAAATAAGAATAGTGACTCCCATATCACCAAGCTTTTTGTAAGTATTTTTCAAATATGCAGAGCCAATTGCATGGTAGATGTGTTTTTGAGTTGGGTACTTATCGCATGAATTTGCTTAATATGTCCATTATTACATAGCTGAATCAGTGATTGCGATCACTTTTCAACAGCCCAAAAAAAAAAATTGATCAGTTTGTTTTTAAATAAAAAGTGTGTGCTCCAAAGATGCTGCCACACCATATAACATGATATGCAGACTTGAGTTCCGTCGCTTTCGTTGATTCAAATTTCATTTAATTTGAACTCTGTAGGCATCCCTGCAAAACTGGGATTGAGCTTTTAGTGTAGTTGCAAGTTGGAGCGCGGACAAAGCGGTGCCTAGTGACATGAATAAAAACAAAATTGTTGCATATGTTGTATATGGACTTTTACTAAAGTGGTATGGCTTTGTTGGCTAGTTATTTATCTGCATCACGAAACGAAATTTCAGCTCTTTGAAATTTGTCCCAACTTTTTTGGCCTGTGCAACAAGCCCTCTCCCAACCTCCGAAAAAGAAAGGTGTTGTCATGAGTGATTAAATTCAGTATTGATGATAGCTTTTCATGGTACTTGAAGTGTGTTTGACTGTATCTAGGATGGACTGTACTGTAAGATTTGGTCATGCTGATGCTCCTTTTCCCATGCTGTCGAGCCATCACAGACGTTCTGCCAAAGATGTGGGGATGATGAGGTATGTGGGTTGCAGGTGCTGCCTCCTGTGGGCCGTCAGGAGCAGGGTTGCCTTCCCTGCTTGCCTCGTGACTGTGAACGGCAGCCTAGCCAAGACCTTGCTGCTGCCGTGGCTTCAATGCTTGAGCCACTTGAGCTTGACTGGCCTGAGTTCGAGAGGCCTCGGACCGCTCCAGCACGGTTAGTTTTTGTCACTTGTGATTCGCTATGCCAAGGCGGATCTTTCCATTGTAGACGGTAGAAGACTGAAGTGTAGGTCTCTTTGCATCTCAACTGCAGTGCAGTGTAATCGAATTACGGTGCGTGTGACCCTAGCCTCCTCGATAATTCTGTGCCTGTCAAGATGCCAAGACAACAATAGAGAAGCACTGTCAGTGGAATTGCAGATTGTCAGTGGAATTGTGGCGACATCGTCCCGAACGCTCTTTTTCCAGCCAGTTTCGGTTTCAAGGAGCCTGAGATAACACAAGCTGCTTGCGCGGCCAGAGTGGCCGGAGTGGCGGCGACCACGGGCAGTGACGAAAACAAACTGGGGGGGGGGGCGACATCGTCCCGAACGCTCTTTTTTCCAGCCAGTTTCGGTTTCAAGGAGCCTGCCAAGGGGAAGTAATTGTTCGCGTAGCTCCGACATCCACTCTGCTATGCAAAATTTGACCGTTGGGATAAGTAGTGTCGATGACGGGCTCCGAAGCACTCAGTTTCTGTAGCTACCAATTATTGATAATTAAAAAGTTAATTAGCATAATTTCACCACTTATGCACACAAGATCGGAAATTGTTGAGTATCTAGAGGCACCCAATGCACACACTCGAATGGTACACAAAACATTCCCGCGATTTATGTTTTTCTAATTAAAAAAAATTTGGTGCAACTAAAAGAAACACCCTGTATGTGTATACAGCCAAGACCACTTATAACATAACTGCTTATAGTGCAGGACCGGCTATAATGCGGTTTTTTCTGACCCCCGTTTACCCTCCCATAGAACCTAATGTATACGCATACCGTTTATTGTGCACCTCCGTGGTTATAATGTGGCTGCCTGGAAATCCGTGGATAATTGAGGTAGCGAACAGGCTTCACAATGGTGGAACATGGAACGAATGAAGAAGGAGCGGAGGGAAGAAAAAAAAAAAAAAAACTGGCAGGCAACACGTCCTGGGCACTCCCTGTGAAAATAGGGCTGATAGGATTGCCAAGGTGACAGAATGCTGCTACGACCGTTTGTTGGCTCCGAACGTGCGCTCCGCATAGAATGCGCGCCCGCGATCGCATGATGTCCGCATTACCGCTGTTTGTCTCCAGCTCCTTTTTTTTTAAAAATCATTTCACATGCGCTGCCGTTGAATCACCCCGCAAGCGCGATGTCTTGTGCGCCCGATCCCTGTGTTGTCAAGGGCAAGCTTTCCGCGTGGCGCGCCTCCTGGGACCATACAAACTAGGCCTAACGAGTGCTACCTTTTTGGTGCTGGCTGCAGATAGGATACCATGGGCGCGACTGTTGTTCTTGGTGGGCGCATTTAAAACGCGACGAATCATTTCAACAATGGAAGAGGGGGCATGGATGGCAGGTGCATCACTTGAATGGCGGTTTGCGGCCACTACGTTCTTGACATCATGCATGCTCAGAGAAAACAAAGGATAGCGTGCGGTAATCGGTTTCCATTTCTGTGCAGTCCGTTTCCGCAGGAAATCCGCATAAACGGCGATATCGCTATAGCGCCTTTTCTTTCCTTTTTCTTGCTTGCACAGCGTGGCCGTAGACTTAAATCTTTGAAATATCTTTTTTTTCTTTTTTTTAAAAGCGGGTGACAGCAGCCCGGTCGCGCGCTTCAAATGTCTTAACACCCGCTGCTACCTGCTTGACCTTTTTTATGCGCGTGTAGACATTGAAAAATGTTGTTTTGGTTATAGTGCGGTACCGCTTATAGGGCAGGTATTCGCGATTCCGGCCACTTAGGTTATTAGCAGTCTAAGCTGTACTACAAACACATACATGCAATCCATGCAGTGTCCCACGTAACTTTAGCCAAGAATGAAAGGTGCGTCAGAAGCTAATAGAACCGCACGCATATGATTCATGTTAGCTTATAGTTACTTGGGCTATTTCTGTATTCCCTTTAATTAACTATTTAATTATGTTTAACTAGCTAACTCTCTCATTATTGGCTGGAAACGTGAAGTATGATCAGAGTGTTGTAGAGCGCCTTGAGAGACCACAGACAGATTTGTTTCCTGTACAATAAGTCTCAAATAGTCCTTTTTCCTGTGTTATAAAGAAAGCACGTGAAAAATGAAGAAAAAAATGTCATGGAACGTTTTATTGTGCTGCTCCCAAGTGTGCAATTGTTGAATAAGGTCATCTACAGTGTAATTTCTTGGACGGCACCAGCTCGGACGCCTCTCTTCCTCAGCGGTGCTCGTCCAGTGACATGCATTTGCACCGCAATTCAACAAAGACCAAAGGCCCAGGTAATGGAAACCATCGGAACATTCTGCCACTTACTGTGGCTATAGTCTTGCTGCGGACTGCTTTGTTCGATTGCACATTTGAGTGCACCATGATAGCAGTGCACAAAGCATGTTGTCAGATGGTTATTTATTTTTTCACCTACATCCTTTACAACACAGAAGAAAGTACTGCATATGGTGCATTGTACAGGAAACTATTCAGACAGTTGTTTCTGAAGGTGATTTACAACTCTATGGTCATACTTTTGGTCACCGGCCGATAAAGTTTGCCAATTAAACATAATTAGTTGATTAGGAGGAACATAACTACGGTAACCTTAGGCCAGCGGGAATAGTGGGGATTGTTTCATTCACTTTTGACGCATCTTTCATTTTTAAAGTCTTAGCTCAAGTTACATGGGACACCCTGTATATGAAGCTAAACCTTGATGTAACAAAGTAGGCGAAAATGTCAATTAACTGCATTATATCGAAACTTAGCAGCAACAACCAACAACTGTGCTTTGCATTAATTGGTGGGAACTGATTAAGCTAGCTTGGCTGAAATAGTGCCATGGTGTGGGGTCGTGACCATAAACCTTCTCAATAGGTGGAAGCTCGTGCAAATAATTAAATTCACAAGCATCATTTCGAAGCACTACAATGTGATGTTTAGCAAATGGAACCAGTATACTTATACTCCAGAACTTCAATTAGTAAAGGCTCAGTGCAAATCAAATTGAATAGCAAACACTATTTTAAAAAATGTTCTCAAGTTTGAATATTTGTAACCCCCCCCCCCGCATGGCTCAAATAAAAATCCAATTCTACAAGCTGTGTAGATATTACCTTAGCTTCATGGGTAGCACTATTTTTGGGTGTTACACGAATGATTTCCCAGTTTTGCGTGCCCCAGCCTCAAATAAACATCATAACATGTAGAATGCAAACATGAATTTGTTTTCACGCATCTTTGTCTGTTGTCATTGGTATATTTGGTGGGAATACGAAACAGCAGTGTTATCAATAAGTCCAAGATGGCAGTATTTAAGTGCATGCTAAGCGCATTGTCTCATTTAAATGGCAGTATTTAAGCGCATGCTAAGCGCATGTGTCTCATTTAAATTGTCTGGGTACTTTCCGTGGCATACTTCTGTCGTTTGTGCGAGGTTACAGGCTCTAGATGCACAGATTGATTACAAATCAATTTCTACCGGTTATCTCAAATCGCCCATCTGGTGTCCTACAATTATTGGCCACGCTGTGTATTGACGTCATTATTGGCAAAGCGACGGAAGTGCACCAGTACCATACCATGGCCTAGAAAATATGCGTGCGCCAGTCAACCTTCGTGACATTACCACCAGGGGAAGGGCGTGTGTACTGTCACACCATGCATGGCAGATTAACTAGACATCACTGCTGGGTTGGATTTTGGCGTCTGGTTTTTTTGCCGAGTTAAATGTGAAATTAAAAAATAATTTCACATTTGCTGAGGATTTCTACTGTCAGCATAGAATCGCCATTACCTTGACATGCTCAAAAAATTGCCGGAGCTTATTTTTTATGGGCGAAGCACCTTAGTGTTGAGGCTTGTCCATTGTGCGTCCGTCCGTCACTGTAGGCCTATCCTGGAGGGAGTGCGCCCATACAGTGTATACGTAGGGTTGTCGGGTCAGAAACGATCTTAACAACGAGTTTCTGCTAATGCGCCCGGGCTGTCAGCATCGTAACGCAGTCATCATGGCCACAGTAAAGCAAACCCATTAGCAGCGGCTGACGTTTCCTGTGGGAAACACCGCAGCTTCTTAGGACCTAGCTTTGTCGTCGACTCTCACTGTCACGGTATATAGAAAACCATTGCTATAGCCGAAAAGTAAGCGTGTATGGGAATCCAGAATTCAAGACGATATACGAATTATAACAAGATTAAAATGCAACAGCATTAAAGAGGAACTGAATAAATAGATTTATATATATATATACACTTTATGTAACTCGTTTCACATTCGCAGTGGCAACGCGCGGGTACATACCGGTACGATACCCAGTGCTTCGCCACTCGTCATGATTGACTTTAATGGAGATGTGGTGATTTCTTTAACCCTTTGAGGCTTTTTGCGGTACATATACAGCAAAAATCACTGCTGTACATGTACAGCAGTGATTTTCCGTCCCGCAAGGTCTTTGCCATATGGGTGCGGTCTCGATCCTGTGTTTGAAATTTTGTTCCATAATGACGATGCACGCCTGCTGGGAGGTGCTGCCACGCCATAGGGCTTAGAGGCGTTTGAAATTTGATTGTGCTGCCTTGTTGCAGAGATAAACAGAAAGACAAACAGAACTGATTTCTAGCTTCATCACATTGTATGGCCTGCAGCAACCAGCAGCAATGCCCTTTTGCAGTTTCAATTCTGTCACATGATCACAACAGACGTGCATGAAGCTTTATCTTTATGGGCACTTTCTTGCGGGGGCTGCTTTTATTGGCCCTGCTCTTAGCTTGTTTATCACCGGCACTCACAAGGCATTCTGCTGATGTCAAAATATTGTTCCAGATTTTTTTTTACAATTCATTCCCAACTTTACACATGTTTGACATTCAAAATCTTCGGACTTTCTTGTTTTCTTTTGAAGGAAATGGGGAGGGAGGGGGGGGGGGGGTTTCGACGCCCAAAGGGGTTAAAGGCATTTTTCACTGGAATGTGACTTTACTTCTTTTTTTCCCCCTTTTATATCAGTGGAACTAAATCAGCGAAGCTTTTCCGGCATTTTGTGCTCCTACAGCTGCTACCCCCATAGCTGAAGTAACCTTTACTTTTCCTAATTACCACGACAGTCCCTGAAAATGTGCTTTAGACGAGGTGTGGCAATGCTTTGCTCTGAAGTGTGGTTTCTTTTGTTTGCAGTTTTGTGCGTGTGTCGGTGGTCCATCGCACCAAGGAAACCCGTCCCAGCGTCTCATCGCCATGCACTCCGGACAAAGGCGCTGCCTGTGACACAAAGACTTCGTCGGCAGCTGGAAGTGCCAAGACGGCTGGACCAATCGCCTTGCCTAGCCCTTTGCCTGTGAAACCTTTGCCACTGGCCCCTGGCCCTCCGAGCCCACTGCCACTCGGCCGCAAGCCATTACGTCCACTTTCTTCAGCCACACTTCTTCAGATGCCTTCGGCTGCTTCCGATGATGGCCGCCAGGAACCCGTTGATCCACTGAAGCTTCCTCCTCCATCAGGTAAATCTAATAGCAATGGCTGTATCAGTTTCATACATAGCTCTGCTGCATTACCGTTAGTGTGCACTCCAACCTCAAGAGGGGTTTTGATGACCTCATCTTCTCGTTAGCAATCTCACATTTAAATACCGTGGAAGCTCATTATCTCGGATCCCATTAATCAGTTCGAATTATCGAACCGGCCTAGCTCCATGAGACTGTTGTGTATAATGAGCTCATTATTTCGTGTGCAAATCAGATCTGCTGTGTATAATTAAACTGTTAGACCACCATGGCTGGCACTCCTCTCACTAAGCGACAGTTGGCACAACCTGCTGTACTACAAGTTGAAAAAAATATGGCTTTTTGCCTGAAGGACTCCCTCCAGGCAATAGTGCCGCCGTGTCAGCATGACGCCGTCGCAAGGGAAATTAAAAGGCACATTCTTCCACGCTTATGGTGCTTTTTCAAAATGACTACCCTCACTGTTTACTTGTGCATAGCACACAACATTATCGTGTTGATTTCTACTCAAAAGGTGTAATCCTTGCTCAAGATAAAGGTGTCCTTGGGAACTATTAGGGGGTGCGACTGCACTTAGAGGAGCTTGGTTAAGCAGTTCTCATAAGTGTACAGCGGTCTGCTGTGAAACAGTTAAGGAGTGAAGTGGCATTTTTCTTGACCTGTTGACTATAACCACAGTCATCATTGCCATAATTTGTTTACTGTAAAATCCCGAGCAAGCGCCCCCCCCCCCCCCTCGAGAGGTGTATTGGAGGGGGCCGTTGCTCGATCATGTACCAAATTAAAAATGGTTGTGCAACCACTGGGGAGGAAAAATAATGAAGCGCAGTTCTTTCATTAATATCTTTTGTTCGACGTCATTGCTCTCGAAGCCATTAAATAACTCCTCAGAGTTGGACGCACAAGTTGCGGGCCCGCGAGCTCTAGCAGCTCTGAAGATTAAAGTCACGCTAGCAACAGATGCTACTCACATCCTTCCATTGGGTTAAAGTAACCTAAAACAATTCCAGCCCACTCTGTTCCTATGAAAATGACAACTAACAAAGGCTATCGTCCCCCAGCTATAGTCATGGCTGACTACGCAGATGAGAAATACACAGTTGTGTGGCAGAAGTGAAGCTAAACAAAAAATTTCTTTTTTTTTATTTAATTGCATGGTTTCTTGTGATTTATTCTGCAACTTCTTGAAAAACTGAAGAAACTTTCCAAGCGACCTGACGTTGATGCGCACTGCTGTAAGCGTAGTTAAAGAAAAGGGGAGGGGGCACTTGCGTGGTCACTGGCGCCAATTTCAAGCCTCCTAAGTAAGTGAGGGGGTGGTTGGTCGGGATTTTACAGTATTATTGCCATTGACAACTCTGCAACATCATTCTCGAATCGTGAAGATTATGCTTTATGGTCGAGATAACGTCATGACTGCCTTTTACATTTGCACGCATTTTTCAGACTGGTTCGATGCATCAGCATCGATAGCCCATTCTGGCATGGCAGCAGGTGCATGCATGTTTGTGTCAGCGTCTGTCAGCGTCTTATGTTTGGCAACTGTCTGACATTTCTCTCATGTCTGAACAAACCCCAGTTGAGCGAGTGCGAGAAACAATGCAGTGGTGTGGCTGTTAAAACGTTCAAGTCATCATAATTGTGCATGCTCTAAGCATGAACAAAGGCTTTGGCAGTCTATTGGGAGAAGAGCAAGTGCTTGAAATTAGTTGCTGCAACATGAGCATTGTTGGTTGATGGTTGCAGTTTGATTATAATATCGTTGCTGCTGCACAAAAAGCTCAGTTAAGGGGGGAGATGGCATTAAAAAAAAAATGATACCTTGAGTAGTTCTCAAGTTAAACCATGCTACATGGTCCAATTATATGGTCTGCTCGTGGGAAGCCTAGAGCTTTAACAAAATGTGCCAGGAAGCTGCAAATGATGTTGAGATTTACTCAAAAGAAGACTACAGGGTCTGACACTCTCAGAATATTTTTGTTACTTCTCCTTTTTTTTTTATAGAGACCATCATGGTTGCCTACACACTGGGCCATAAACAAGAAATCGAAGAATGTCATGCCCTCAAGCAGTGTTCAGGGATTCAGGGAAAAAAAAAACAGCATCAAAATTGATCCAGTCATTCCCATGCGATTCTTTTCACGAGCAATGCACAATGTCCAAAACACACTTGTGAGAAAAAGCCTATCAAAGTTTTCGAAGTCATTTGCATTTGTTAGAACGCACCTTGGTATCTTTGTGTGGAGGCAACCTTTTGGGTCTCTGCCCTTTCATTTCATGCATGCTTGACGACTTCTGTGCTCACTGAGCGTCTTTTTCAGCAGCCCTGTGGAAGGTAAGGGCCCCAAGTTGCACACCCATTGCAGCACAAATATTGGTGTACGCTTGCAAATTGCCTGAATTGTACCGCGCAACTGCCTCATGCACTGCTGCTTCTACAGTGAAGAGGGAGGCCTGCTGCTGCTTGGAAATTAACGACCAAATCGCCGAGTGAAGGCTTTTGGCCGCATTTTGGGTCTTGTTTCCACTGCAGCGAGCCAGCAGTTGAGGGTTGGACAGGCGTTGGTATACTGGCCGCAACGCTTCGACAACTTTGCTGGGCAGATTATACTTGTGTGGAGGTTGTGGCTTTCCCTCTGCCTCTGCTGCATGGTGCCTGCACTAGCTGCGGGCACCGGGAGGACACAGCTCGTGATGAGGCTCTAAATCTGTTGATGAAATGTGATGAAAAGTGGCCATCACTGCTTCCTTCATGTCTTCAACATCATTGTTGCTTCGCACTGCTAGGCAATAATAACTGGTGAGCTTTTTGATCAGGTCCTGCGTCAGGCCACCTCTTCCATCGAGCGCCTCTTCCTTCTTTGCCTTGCTTACGGGAGAATGGAGTGCCGTGCCCATCCTTTTCTGAACATGGTTCATGCAGTACTCCTTAGTGAGAGGTACAAACCCATACATCTCCTCATTGCACAGGGCCTGGTAGGTACGACTGTCACCGTCACAAATTATATTCATGTAACGGAGGTCATTTGTACTGAGGGAGCGTCCAAAAAGCTGCAGTGAAGCTTTCACCTCCATGCGTCCCACAGCCACGTCTGTGTTTTTTTTGGCAAACATGCGTCTTCCTCCACTCTTGATGTGCAGGGTTGCTTTCAGCTGGACCTAGCGAGCACCCGAGGCAGAAGTTAGACAGGACTGTACAATCGAGCTTAAGACCGTTGTAAAACTCTATCACACAGCCTACACCTATGTATGAGCTGTGTCCGCGTGTCAGCCATGTGCCATCGTAGACCATGGTGATGTTTTTAGTGAAAGTTCACTTCCATTTGTCGGTAAGTCTTCTTCACAGCCTCTACAGCATCTGCAAAATCTGTTTCTGCAGCTTCTTCAGGAGCTGGCTTCAGCACCTTCTTCAAATGGCGTTGATAAGTCTTCGGGTGGAGCCCTTTGTGTGAGACATTCATCACTGCCCAGAAGTGATTTAGAGCAGTAGGCCCTTTACCAATGCTCCTTATTGCCTGCATAGACCGAACATTCACGTCGAAAACTCGAGCACCTGGTTTTCTTGGCGAGCTCCAATGAGTGTCTGCTGAGCCACAATATTGTCATGTCACCACCATTTTCACGGCAAGTCCATGCCTTGTGTCACGATCCACAACCAAGCTTTTCTCATGACAAACTGGGCAGAGGGTATTCCCAATAATTGCGTTTAGGATGCCCATCTGCATCATCACGTATTCTTCTTCCCTTGACACCGGCGTAGTTGCGCATTCCGGCGTCGTCGTCAGTGCAAACTTCCGCTCAGTAGTGGACATCGCGCCGAGTGACTCGCGAATGGTGGTCGACTGCGCTTCTGTGGCTTCCGCGGACACAAAACTGGGTTGGAGGTGTCCCTGAATGTACGACGCTCGCCGGGCTCAATCGTGGCATCACCCCACTGATTGACGGCATCTGCCAGCGCGTCAGTCATTTCACCATCACCAGTTTCACCATCACGTTGAACAGCACGATCCTCCTCGTTAGGAGAGTGTGCAGCCTCACGTCGATGTACGGTAGCATCAATGTCGTCGTCTTCCAAGCTTGACACGCACCGGCGTTGCACCTCGCCTGCGTTGTGCACTGCATCCCTTGATGACTGAGGGTCCAAAGTGGCATCACTTTTGGCAATTGACTGACGACTTGGTGTGCATACCCACGATCGCCGAGGATTAGGTCTTCGGCACTTTCGCTTTCCGTAAGCGAGCTCAGTCTTGCGTTTCTTCTTGAAGGAGCAGTCGATCACAACAGAACGCACAAGTCCTCCGAAAAGCCTCCTCACAGAGAGCCACGTCAGGCGCATGTTCGGCAGAATGCAGAACTCGTCAATCGCACAATGATTGGCAGGCTGTCTGAAATGATTATCGTCTCGTAAAGGCGGTTTGAACAGTGCCGATACCGATCATAAAAAAAATCACCGAGAGGACGAAGGAGAGATGAACGCAAAGAATGTTTGCAACAGAGGAGTCGAAACAGATAAGGAGACGTGCGGTAGCAGGCAGCATGGTCCGGAGCAGAACACGTGCATGCACGCAGCAGCCAATAGCAGCCACTTGCTGCCCCTCATCCTTGAGGAGTGCGCGCTCCATCCAATCGTACCTGCGCATTTGAGAAGCGCAGCTTTCAAACTCCCCGTGAGCTCTCCAGTCACAAGCGAGTTATGCCTTGACCACACCGTCAGGCCTACCGGCGATGGCGGGGGGCCGGGGAAGCAAGAATTGACGAACAAAACAAGGCCAAGATGGCGGCACTCGGGTAACGGGCAAAGAAGTGGCGCCCGCAATTTCGGCGATTGCTCGCAGCTCAGGAGCTGCCGCTGCTTGCGAATTATTTTTTTTGAAGCACTTTTAGGGCGGATTAGGCACTGATATTTACACCAGAGGCAGTTTACGATGCATACTACCCAAATATTTCGCTGTTGATCATACTGTGATCGTAAGCTACTAGTTGGTGTATGTTTAAAGGAAACATTTTTAAATTCACGCATTAAGGGGGGACACTGCTCTTAGAGACAAAATTTCATGAAAAAGATTGATTTTTTGAAAGTGGCATTTTTGCAACATACAGGCAGTGCTTCGGATGCTGACCAAATTTCTCACATCTCCGACTGATATTTCAGCCACAATAACAGTTTATATCCCCTAATCAAGCTATATTTTGCCTATCAAAAAGCAAGAAAAATGGGCTTTTTTCATGTTAAATTGCTGCTTAGCTACATTTGTTGCAGCAATAGGTATCGAGGTTATATCCCCAATAGCCACAAATCACCTGTCAAGTATATTTCAATACTTTGTATTACATTTGGTCCAAAATGAGTTTTATTTGTTTTCTTGCTTTTTTTCAGAACATGCTTTCACTCACTCTGCTTGTTTAGTGTGGCAATTTCTCAAACTCTAGATACAGCTGTAATTTTGTTTTGCTATATGAAGATTAATGTATGGAGCATGAAGTGCTGCAAGCAGGTTTTTGTTTTATTCTTCCAGTAGCTCTTTTATTTACCTTTGTTCTTGTTCATTAATAGCTATGCTACAACCTCTGAACTACAACAGGCTGCTAAATTTCTAATTGTTGTTTAATTTGAAAACTACTTGCAGCACTTCAATCCTTGCTCATTCTGCTTTCCGCTCATACATTATAAATAGCTCTGTGGCCACTATTCTTTTATCTATTGTCTCGCCAAACAATGGGAATTAACCTCATTATCTCAATAACTATATGAATGATCAAATTGCACCTTTAGAATTGGCGCAGAAAAACACACATATATAGGTGCTTTTACACTGAATTTAGTCAGCATATAAACAAGACAGCTCCAGGTACCATGTCCCCCCTTTAACAAAATAAATTTGCCATTTGTCATCAAACCAACTGCTACTTATCAGATAACATGAAGTTGCCATGTAACTATGGAGTTCCATTTTAAACGCACTGATGATTATATGTACTTGTGATAAATGCCTCATTAGGTCTTTCCATGGAGTCTCGTGTGTTCGCTCGCTGCTTAAACCGTCGGGCTTGTCCTACGCCTATGGGTGCAGTTATCTTTTGTTGCATAATGGTCCAACAGTGCCGCTCAACATGCCGCTCAACAAGCGCAGCCAACGCCACAGTTTGCCACCATAGGTTTCCACCTCTTTGGCTTGATCAGAGACCAGTCGACTGGTGATTCTGACTTGAGCATTGTCGTGGTGATGCCTTCACGGATAAGCATAAGAAAGCAGTGGAGGCGAGATAGGGGCCACCACTGAGTGCACCAGTGGGACTTATTGCCAACAACCTTGTCACAATAAGCGTCTCCAGCTATCTGCCTGGCAGTGAATGTGGCATATAGCGTTATAGGGCTTGTCTACTGCTTGGAAACATTTTTTTTTATTGGGGTGAAAATGGGAAGATCATTCCTTACATTGATGGAAACTAGCATGCTTGTACGCCATAAAAAGGCAGTAATATTTCTAACTTGGCATTGAAAGCCATGGAAAAATGACCGGTGGTGCCATCCTCAGTGATGTATGTAAATCTCCAAGTGTAACGAAAAAAGCAAAAATACCCACACAGATTCAGCTATTCTGCTTAAAAGTAAAAAAATTTATTTTTTACAATTGTATTTGACACACATCTGGTGACATTCTGTCACGCCAAAGGGTAACGTTCATTCTTAAACTAATATTGCAAAAACCCAGTAAGCAGCATCCCTACACATGCAGAACGGTTGATCACGGAGGTCTAGAAATTCCATTTAAAATTTCTTCTGACTTTCCAGTGAAACCACTGCAAGCTTGCTCACTTTGAATGGTGCACATGAAATCAATGAAGGACGGCAGGCAGTCCCTTGAAGTGCACTGTATGTCTTCGAGTGCACTGCCACCTCCTTGTCCACTTTTAAGTGCATGCTGCTTTGTGGAAATGAAGGGAACTTGCTTTTGCAGGTTTGCCATCCTAAGGTACAGTAAAACCTCATTACAATGATGTTGAAGGGGGAGCCGTAATTACTTTGTTATAACCATTAGTTCGTTATAGCCAATATCCATGTCATCTATGGGAATTTCCAGGGGAATTGCGATTGCTTTGTTATATCCAAGAGTTCGTTATATCTGGGTTCATTATAACGAGGTTCTACTGTACCCCAAGCAAGTGCCCCCCTCCCTTCCTCCAGCGCTAGAAAGTTGGAGGGGGGTGGGGGCTTTTGCTCGGTTGTGGACTTCAAGATGGTGGTGCAACTTTCTCAGAGAAGAGAATGTGGAGCTGTTCTTTTGTAAAAAAGAGGTCATGCTCTGGACCCTGTAACAGTTTCGAGATGCTCAGTTCAGTCACTGTGTACTGTTGGACAGTTGTGCACTTGCATTGGAGCAGGCTGCATTGGTAGAAGCATGTTCCGTGACATTGAGTTACATGATTTTGGCGGAAACATGTCACGCGACATTGCATCACATGACTTGATTTTGGTGGGAACATGTCACGTGGCTGCTTTACTTGATTCTGGGTGATGACGGGGCATGTTCCTCCCAAAATCACGTGATTATCGAGTGACCTGTTTTAGTAAACTATCTGTTAGCTTCGCTGTTATCTGGCCTTGTGCAACCCTAGTGGAAGCTGCATAATTTTTCGCGGTTATCGCTACCATTGTAAGGGAAAGGAAAGGGGGTGGAGGTGTTCTGTTCTAGATATGTGCCAGTTCTGGCCATGTCAGCGGGCTGCTTCTGGGTGGAGTTTGAAGCTGGCAAGGGCAGGCATGGTTCAGAGCTGATGCTTCTGGGGTTAACCAGTCAAACGGGGAACAGCAGAAAAGGAAAATGTGCCATTGTGGTTTTCAGAGAACTGCACCTAAGTGAGGGTGGGCAGCACCTGAATAGGAGACTTTTGTAGAATGCATGGTTGAATAGTCTCGGCAAGAAAGCTTAAGACTCATCTTATTTCCTTTTGTTGACTTTGTGCATTCCTTTTCTACTCCTGCTCAACTGAGGTGGAGGGAGAGTAAGCAAAAGTGTTTGTGAACAGTGGTAGGTACCCGCGATATATCCAGGTGCTTGTAGCGACATCAGGGGCTGAGGCTACGCCCATTGCCGCCCTGCATGGTCTTGGCACCGCAGGCGGTGTAATGTATGAAAGATGCCTCCAAGCACCAGGCATCGGAGTGCTGCCGTGTGTTTGCACACGGCAGCAAGTTTGCAAGGGGTGGCCATGAGAGAGGAAGTTGCAGTAACACTGTAGGAAGTATTGAATGAATATGAAAAAATACATAGATGTGCAGCTATGATAAGCTCTGAGAATCTGATTGAAATGTAAAGCATCCTGGCACCATGTATGCTTGAATGATTCACGAGTTCTTATATCGATGATTCAATGTCACTGTAGTCTAGGTCAAGCATTTCCGGTTTAAGTCTAACTAGTGCAAGGATTGACTACCTAGTACATCGAGATGTGTTTTATTTTAAATAAGGCTTGAATTGGTCTGAGCTAAAAATACTGTTATGAACTAAAGCCTCTAAATGCTACGCCAAATCCTTGAACACTAAAAAGTGGATTGGCTTAGTTATACAAACTTGTGAAAAAAAGCGATATTGGAATGCTATCATCTATGTAGATACAGCTGTGATGATGCAAAAAAAAAAGATGCAGTTTATTGCCTAGAACAAGGCTCATGAATAACCGCCAGCAAGGTGCGTCTATATGCGGCTCTCTTCGTACGCTCAACTTATGATTGCGAAGGCATAAAGACTTGAAATGATGCGACAAATTTCAAGCGTGTAGTTTATCAGTGCAGTCTGACAGCTGTGACAATGTAAAGCGCATCACATCCACTACAGCATTGTCCAAGACACTTGCGTTAGGCAGGCCATCGTATCTGCATGCAGTTTGCAAAACTTTGCTGTAATCAGTCTATAGCATGTAGGTATATGAATAAACCTGTCATATACCTACATGCTATAGACAGCGTGCTATACTATCAACGACAGAGCGCATGCTCTGATGTAAGCGTACTTGCTGTGTCTTTACACTTTGTTTATTCCAAGAAACTTTGTGTCGAGTGTTACATTGGGGAATGGTTTGTAGAGTAGTAAGCATGGACACAAACACAAAAGACGACATATAAGCGCTAACTACCAGCCTTTTCTTCTTTTTTTATGTATGTATATTGTGTGTTTCTCTGTGTGTGTGTTTATTGCGCTACAAGTCATTCCTGATGTGCAACCAATAAGCCCAAATCGCCACGATTCCGAATTTCGTTACATTTGGCAACTTAAGACATGGATATTTCAATCAGATGAAACAGACTGCGCTAACCGCTACATAACACGCAGGCTTAGCTGTGAGGGAATGTTTGGCACATGACCGATAATCCGGCATAATAGCTTCGTCCGCCCATTTCTTAAGATGGTCACCAGCAGAAGACTGATAAAAACCTATCACAAGTTCTGTGTTTGTTTCTGCATAATCAACCGCAGCTCAGTGTGTAGGCATGGTGTTTGATGCCTACCACGCGAAACCAAAATGCCCAGATACAGCACCACCGCATTTTCATGATGTAGGCCAGTGGAGTATGTCTATAACTATGCTGTTCAGTAAGTCAGTGGTTGTCGTGACGAAGACAAGTCCACCTCTCGAAATGTTGCCGTTAGTGACATTCACTGTTTTTCATCGTTTTCAACTATCATTTGATCACTTCAAGCTTCCATCTTCTGTGAAGTAGTTCTTTGTATTTTGTCCACAGTGGCTCAATAAGTGTTCTCAAATTTTGCCATAGAAATTCTCTGCCGTCTTTAGAGCACATTGTAATTCATTTTTACGGATCACTATAGGCTCTTACAGGCATCACAATATATTTAACATTGACTTGAAGGTCAGCATCACAACTACTTGTATTCGCTTGTTTTTGTTGCTTTTATGACTTTCGGATTAGCTTCTTGTAGCAAGAGGGACATTTATGGTGTTGTGGAGGGGTAATTTACTAATATACAGATGAAATAGTTTCATTGAGCAGGTGTGAACTGACTTTTAAAGACCTCATTTTAAGTAGCAGCTGCAATTTAGTTTCTTTCAGGACTACAAAGTACTGTACAAAAAGTCCTCTTTATGTGCTTCCGATGATCATGAAAGACTTCCTGGTGGCACTCTATTATAGCATTCCTCATATTCCATTGTACATTTTCAAGCTGTTGAAACCAACAATTTGATGTTTTTTCTATGGGAAATCTGGAACAGCCACTGAAATCATGCACTCGGATGGCACAAAGCTGAGTCTGCCACTGGAACACGGGACTGCTCCATGCAAGATCATATTGGAAGTTCTTTTTGCACGCATCACACAAGCCACTTCTGGAAACTATTTTTGCTTCTGCTTGGACATTTGTGGAGCAGTTCTGAGAAAGCCTCCCAAATTAGGGCTTTCTGCAGCACCTGTGTGTCCTTGCAGTCGTCATCGTCCAAGCTGAAAGAGTTACTGCTCCATCCGCTCTCATCGTTGAAGTGCAAGCTCCACAACAGCAGAAAATGCAGCCAATTTGCAAAGCTGATGCCTTGCACAATGATGGAAGTGATGTATTCAGTTCGTCCCATTTCTGCCCAAATTTGCGACTTGGCAGAGGAGCAAATGAGAACGATGTGGTGCTGAAACGACCAGTGGAACACCAGTGAAAAACGGATTTATCACCATGGAGCAATATGTCTTGCCCTTGATCGACCAGTGAACAGCACGGTGAAGTCAGCCTCCCCAGCACGCAGCGTTGACATAGCACATCTGTGCTCCAGTCTGGTCAATAGATGGACATGCAGTGCTTCAAGAGGAGTGGTGAAAATGCTTTCCGCTGCTCTCTAGGCTCAGTGTTATGGCACTGCTGCTGGTATATGAAATTCCACCCATGGTTTCCCACAGTACCTTGTTGCTTAAGCGCATGGTTGAAAGCTTGATTTCCATATGTGATGGCACATCTAAAAAAAACATGCTGCATATTTGGAATGCCATTTCGATGGAAACGTAAGCTGCTTCTGTAAGCCTCTGGCATCAATACAGGTGGTGGAATGCATATGTTGGATGTCTGTGTGGTAACCAAATGCATTTCAAGGCATTACCACTGTTAGCAACACTCCTGCTTGGAGTATAATACAAGCAGTGCTTCTGCAGAGACAAATTAAAGAAATGCTAAAGGTAAATGCAAAGTTGAAAATCTCCAAAAAGCAAGGAGGACAACATCCAAGGAGAAAGTCTCCTCTGAACGACGATATACTACTTCTTTTCCATTCCTCTCAGAGAAGCAGCCCTCCCAATTCAGTGACAGTTTTTGTTTTAATGTCTTTTCTTTTTGCGCCGTGCCAACAAGCAACTTGTAGTCACTGCAAACACCACTTGTTGGCCATTTCTCAAGTGTAATCAACCAAGCTGCATGAAGTGCTTTCGTTTAACATACCCCTCAATGCATCAAGAAGTTGACTTAGCAGTGTTGCTTGTCTTCCTCAGCTGGGAGTGCTGAAGGCATTCGCTGGGCCCTGGGTGATGCTGCACGCCATGCCACAGTGTTGACGCCAGCTCAACTGGGTGTGGCCCCGCTGCTGAAGTGTGTCATGGAGCAGGAACTGTGGAACCTAGAACAGGAACTGAACAATAATCGGTCGCGCTGGGCACGTCAGGCAGCTGATAACGAGGGGGACGACCGAAAGACTCCGCCACCAAGTGAGTTCACAAGGCCAACTGAATTTTATTGTTATGCACATTACCAGGCACACAGAAATTTACTGTCTGGGCAAAGGTTACTATTTGTTGAACTTGAAAACAGCTTTTTGGCTGATGTTTTTAATCATCACGTGGGGCCCTGTTTAAGGTTCCTCTGTGCATGCCATTAGGAATATATGCTACAGTGGCCATCCCAAATGTTCATGTGATATCTCTTTTTCAGTTTTATTTCACAAGCTTGCAAATACGTCATTGTGGTCACATTCAAAGCTCTTCTTTTGGGATACATTGCAGCGGTTTCGCCTCTTTTTAGCTGTTAGCACCCTCGTTAGCTGTCTTCCACTAAATGCTGGAGCAGTGTTGTTTCCTTTTAAATTGCCATCACATCTCCAAAATGTCATCCCCGGTTTTCATCAGAAAGGAAAAGATGCAGTTGTGTGCTGACAACTGCGAGGCATGCAGGGTCATTACTGTGGTGCATAATCCAGTGTTAATTTTTTGACATATTTGGTCTGATGTAGGGCATGTTTCATTTTTGGATGCTTCAGGGTCTTCATGTAGAAAGCTGCATTGACATTTTGACTTTCTTGTGCCAATTCTTGGACAAAATTTCGTGGCAGTTGTGTTCAAATAATACCATCTACATGATCAATTTTTCCTTTGTTCTTCCACGCTTTTTTTTGGCTTTGACTCATCCTTCTTTGCGGCTCCAGTTCAATTTTGTACTTCTAAATGCAAGTGTCATTGCCAGTGGCAGCAATTTGCAAGAATACCGTACATATGGTACCACTTAAACGTGAGCGTTTGTCAGAAATCTCTGGTTGGGCAAGATAGTGACAGTCGAGATAAGGTGACACTAACCACAAGTGTAAAAATTCCAACATTTCGAGGCCACCTTGGCCTCAATACGTCGGAATTTTTATGTTTGTGGTTGGTGTCACCTTATCTCAACTGTCATATTGTACCATGTCAAGAATCACTAAAATACATTGTTGTAGTTAACCATCTGAACGTGTAAATTGAGCTACGGTAAACCTTCGTTACAACAGAATGAACAATACAGTGAAAACCTTTGATAAATGGTAATTTGGCAAAAGGGGATGCCCCTTCAGGATTCTGACAGTAGCATATTAGCTGTTTGCAAGACTAAAAATTAGGAAAAGGATGTGAAACAACTGGGGGTGTCCGAATATTCAGAATTCTGAATAATTTTCAAATAGTGTCTGCTATTCGATTGGATTCGCACTAAACTTTTACCGTTAAAACTATTTGAAGTTGCTAATTAAGGGAAAAAAAAATGGCCTTTGTCTCATGACAAGTGGCCGATTTTCCCATGTAGTATGCTTCACCGCATAACACCTGTGTACGGTGGCAGAGCTAATGCTCGTGTACTTTGGCAAAGGTAACACTCGTGCACTGTGCCAGAGTTAACACTTGCGTGCTGCAGTGAAGCTAACACACGTACTGCGGTAAAGCTAACACTCGTGTACTGCGGTCAAGTTAGCTCAGCTTTCCGTTGCACAGTTCTCAGTTGGAATGTTTTTCAAGACTTTAGAATGACACTGTGAGGGTACACTAGGCATGCAATAAATCTTTTTGCCCATGTTTAGCAGCACATTTCTTATTAATTTGTCATGGTATTGCTAAAGGAATATTTGAAAATTATTCAAAAATATTTTATTCAATTTGCGCTTGAAAATAAATGTTCGGATTCGCTTCGCATTCAAAATTTTGCTACTTGCACAGCTCTAGAAACAACCCTTACCTCATTATTTCAGTAATGAAAATGTCTGTTTAATGTTACGCAAGTTGCTGCCAAGTGAAAACAATGCCAGTTTCAACATGTGCTGTCTACCATCCTTCATTGCTGTACTGTTTTTTATTGCAATTGACCGTGTACCATTTCAAATGTCCGAGCTTGCAGTGATTTCTCTGGAAAGTGAGCAGAAATTCTTGAAAGAGGACTTTTTTTATCAGGGTCTCGCCATCCGCCTGTGTAGGTCCAATCAGTCAAAATGAGCATTGTGCCAACAGCTGTTCTACTTTTGTTTACTCAGCGTGAAAAACTAATGCAAATTGCCATGAAACTTGGTGTTTCCAGTAACTCTGGCATGCCGGCACCGTGAAACATAAGCTTGTACGTGTAATGGACGTGCCTGACAAGCACTTTCCTTTCTGTACTCTCCAAAACCACATGCTTAAGATGCTGAACAGATCAGATTGGATGCAGGAACAAAAGGCACAGTGAGAAGGAAAAAAAAAAAGTGCCTGTTATTGAATTTGTATATGGATATAGTCTTGTATGCAGCATTGGCATATGTGTATGCCACATGTTGCCATATGGTGACTCACATTTGCCTAAAGAATGTTGAGAAGCAGTCAGGCATTTGGCATTGGGAAGTGGCCCAACTGGTTGCCTGTTTCATGCTGCTGGTTAATTGCATTAGTAAGTACTTGAACTTTTCAATGCTCAGCAGCTTGGCATTCTTGTGGGTTGTGGTGAACGATTGCCATTTATGCAGATTACTTTTGAAGTTTGGTATTTGGGCTTTGGTGGCGTGCTCCTCTTTCACTTGGCCGAGTGTGCTGATAGAATTTGAGGTTGATGTTACTCAGCCTGCATGTATTCTAGCAGCCTGCCAACTCTCCTGTAACCAGAATCTGGTGTATAAGGCACAGGTAATTTCTCGTTGTACTCTAGCGCCATTTCAACTTCCTAGTTGAGGTTCTCGTGCTTTATGGCTCCATGAATATTGTTTAGTTTGATGGTGCTGCTTCCCTGTCTACCAGGCATACTGTGTCTGTTGGGCCGTGAAGCATCTGGATCTGGGTGTTGCAGCAGGTTTTTCAATAGGGTCAGGGCTCACGTGACACCATCCTCGAGTGCACCATGCTTCATCTTTACTTGGTCTAGTTCCATGGCCGTGATGTGAAAGCAAGTCTGGGTGTGTTCGACGACACCAACAAATGTTGCGAAGTGACTGGCTTTCTGGACATGAAGAAGGGACGTCCATTTATTGTCAGTATTGAGGCAAACTGCCCAAACCATGCCACATGCGCATGCCCTCGATGTCCTTCATCCTAAGCATCCGGCACTCCTTGTTGCTCTGTTTCGGCTGTTTGTCTACTGCTCTTAGAGGAGCTTTTCCTGTAATTTTTTTGTTACATTAACTCTGTGCCCATAGCAAAGGTGCCCTCGTTTTGTGCGCTTTTCTTCATTTTCCTGAAAGTGAGGGTAGACATTGGCTGTTCGCGATAACCTTCTTGAAAGACAGGTGATCGAATACCCGGAAGCTTATAGTAACTTTGCAGTGTGAATTTCGCTTATCAAAATAATAATAATAATAATAAAAAAGGGCATCCCTTATAAGAGGACCCAGAAACCATGTCAAATCTTGCAGTAACCAAAAGAAAATTTCTTGGGTGGATTGCAGTGCAAGGTATGTCGAACTGGAAACAGCTTGCAGAGTTCTTCTGGGAGTGTTGCGACCCAACGACGACCGCTCCGAAGAGATTTGTTTTATGCATTTGGAAGTACGTTTGTTTAAAACTGTAAATAAGTGCGCGCCCTTCCTTTTCCTTTATATATACATTTTTTGCGTTTCTTGTATACCACGAAACCACCATTAGCAGGGGCTTTGCCATTTCTAACAATGCTTATAAGTGCTGCACGACGACTGTCACTTAAACTAGTGAGAGAGGGACAGACGGGGAGCTAACAAAGGGATGGTAGGAGCGGGACTGTGAGAACAAATGACCAGAACTGACCAGAACGACTTGGAGGAGTGGACGAGAAAGGACCCAATGACTACCGCTCCGAAGAGATTTGTTTGATGCATTTGGAAGTATGTTTGTTTAAAACTGTGAATAACTGTAAATAAATAGTGTGTAAATATCAAAGCGTTCCTTCCCCTCAACAAGCATCAAGCAACTGCCGACGCTGAAGAATTAAATCGAATAGGGAGCTCTAAGCAAGACCTATGACTTCAGAGTGCGTCAGTGCAGAAGCTGTTAAAGACTGTATGCCTTTGTGCTCACTGGGATGCAGTTCAAGCCTGCTGAAAACTGCCTGGACAGCTCATAATAGACAGATAGTTTCTGTGTTATGTAATCAAACTTATCACCATCATGACTACATGATAAGGCAAATGGGAATAGCAGGGAAAACTTTATTCTGGTTCAATGTGTCCCCAAACCTGACTGTTATAGAGAAAGAAACCAAACAAGTTGAACTTTTAACAACTGGCAGTGAGCAATGACAGTTCATTGTGATGCTCATGTGCACAGCTGGTAAAAAGAAGTTGCCCACTTTCATAATTTTAAAAGTTTTGCCGAAGGAAGGCTTTTTTTAGTATGTCATCATCACTAAGGGCTTCATAAATGATTCACTAATGCTGTAATCAATCTGCGTTATCTGAAATCGGCAGCCTGATGCCCTTTTCCAGTGACCAAGCATGTTGGTCCTCGACTTGCTTCGTGACCTGAGGCCTCGCAGCCTCTGTGAAGCTAGCCTTGTATGATAACAAGATTGATCTCGTGGTGATTGCTGGCACCTGTGCTGCAGCCACTGGACATGCTGAATAAGTCATTTAAAGATTGAGACTGTGAGCTTTAAGGTGACTGTGCTGGGCAAGAACCCCACTGGCTGCTTTTGATGTCCACAGTTGGTAACCATTTGTAGCTGGGTGTCGTTGGCATGGAACTCCTTTTCCGAAGAGATGCCATGCTGCTTCAGTAACAAGCTGGGTGGAACCGAGGACGTGTGCATGTCATCAGACTAAAGTTTAGGTGACTAGGGTGATGCTCATACATTCTGTGGCCTTCTGGCATATACAGTGCACAGAGGGAGTGTTTAGGGACGTGTTAACGAAAGTAAATTTGAATATTTGAAAGTTTCAAGTATTCTTTGAATATATTGTATCTTGATTATTTGTATTTGATTTGAAAATGAGGTATTTGATATTTTCAAAGATATGAAGTGATTCGAATATTCAGAAAGCTGGAATATGTGATCCAGACATCTAGCTGACAATGACTGATATTCCATGTTTACACTAGGTGCTGGCACCAGCAATACAGTCGAACCTCAATATATCAAGCAACACAGTGATCACGAAATAGTTCGATATAGCCCAAATTCAATATATAAAATCACTTAAAGAACGCACCAAAAACTTGTACAACTTAATCAATGAAGCAATAGTGGCGCAGTAAGTGCTCACTTGAAGCTTCAAACAAAGTATTTAATTTGGCTCAAAGTACTGCAGCAGTGTAGTCTGCTTCTTGGTGGCAACCGCATCCTTAACCATGGCGTCCTCAACATAGTCTCAACATAGTCAACAAGTGCTCCACAAGCGATAGACCAGTGCCTTCTATTGCGCTGCAGTATCGGCGTACAAGGGCCAACACAGCTGCAGCCTCGGTTGAAGTTTGGAGCAGGGCAACGTCGTGCAGGATCAACTTCAGCAGCGTCTTCATTTAGCCGCTCAGCAGTAGCTTCAGCTGCGATCTCCATGTCCGTCAACTCCGCCGTTGTTCCGGTGCTGTCATCACCGCCATTGACGTCTTCAATGCACATGCTTTGTGGCTCAGCACCAACAGGGTGCTCCAATGTGCTCCAGGTTTTATCAAGCTGGCATTCTTCCTCCAATCTTGCCTCTTCAGTTGCTTCCTTGGTAGCTTCTTCAGTGCGGCCAACGAAACCTGCATGCCGAAAGCAGTTAACCATGGTTGACTGCTTGATGTTGTCCCAAGAGGCTTTCAGCATTTGGATGGCACCCAAAAGGTCAATCTTTAGCTCTTGGCCCATCCGGAGCTTCAAAAGCAAAATGTCGATCAGCTGCCACCTGTAGATGGACCCAGCTGACACCTGTAGATGGACTTAAAAGTGCAAATAATGCCCTGGTCCAATGGCTGCAGCTTCAACATGGTGTTCACCAGCAAAAACTTGATTTCAATGTTCAGCTGAACATCGGTGTGGTGTGCCGTGCAATTATCAATGAGAAGGCATACCTTCCAGCCCTGCCGCGCCAACTCTGAGTCCCATGCCTTCAGCCATTTTTGGAACATGTCCCAAGTCATCCACGGCTTCTTATTCCAGGCATTTGTCACCAGAATACTGGGGCACTTGAGCGTGCACCTTGGGGTTTAAAATTTGCCTATGACAAGTGGCCGTAGCTTCATGCTTCCATCGATATTAGCAGCCAACAGAACTGTTATGCGAGCCTTGCCTTGCTTGCTGCCGTGGAACTTGTCCCCGTGGGTGTCAAGCGTTTGTCGCGGAAGCATTTGCCCGAACAGGCCAGTTTCGTCCACATTAAATATTTGGCTTGGCTTATACTTGGCGAGAACCTGGGACCACTCTTGTTCAAGTCACTTTTTATCTCTGCGTCATTGGCATCCTCACTTCCCCCTGAGACTCTTCCCGGCAATGTTGAAGCAGGCCTTAAAACACTGCAGCCAACTGCTACTCCCATTGAAGTTCTCGGCGCCGAGAATGAATGTGAAGTTCTTAGCCTTCTGCTGTAGAATCGGTCCTGATAAGGGAATATTCCGGGCCCTTGCATCAATGAACCATTATGCAGCGACTTCTCAATGTCTTCAAAGGCGGCTTTGCGAACATGCCGCGTGCCTGAGTGCTGGTCCTGTTCTGCCGTGGCCTTAATGTCGCTGTTGTTTTTCAGCAGCGTACTCTGAGGGCTTCTTGGTGTGCTGAAAGCTCTGGCAACACTTGCCTTGTTTTCCCCATTCTCAACACACTGAATGACTTCTAATTTTTCGGCAAATGTCAGGGTCGTCTGCTTCTTCACTTTTGCAGCCATCACGACAGCAACCACGCCACACCAGGCCTAACTTTGATCACATGATAACGACGACAGCACTGGCAGCCAGAGTTCTTCAATCATACCAGTTACCAAACTCCCCATAGGCCCCATGTATCAAAATCCGGACATCCCAAGTGCCAAAACTGTGGAGGTTAGCAGATTGTCGCGCCATCTGTCGACAGAGAAACTAACTAATAAATGGCAGGTTAGTGTGTTTTGTGTTACGGAGCACAGAAAGCTCCACCGCGTCAATGAAGCGACCCTTATGCAAACAATGTTGCGCACACAGAACATCCGTCAATTTCGCCATTGTTCTGGCATCACTGGAGTCTTATGCAGAACAAGGAAATTAACTGACCTTGTGCCATCGCTCCTGCTTCTACACGAACACCGAGGGTTCACTAAGCGTTTTTCTGTGCTAAATGCTCACACGAAAGAAGCAGGAAATCGTCTGCATGGCTGCCAAGGCCGCTAGTGAAAGAACAAGAAAGCTATTCAAACAGCGGATGACTTTTGGTGAATAATTAATTGATTTTTTTCATCTTTGAATGTCGATGTGTCATTGGGGATCCAGCACAAAGCATGCACCTGTGGAATTCAGTTCACATGACTACAGCAGTGATGTGTCAACACAGCAGAAGGCTTTTAGTGCAGAGCGTGTCGTCTGCAAGCGAAAAAGTGCATGGTGTAAGTCGACCATCAAGTGCTGGCAAATTGCAATGCAAGATGTCTCTTTCTCTCTCTCGCTCCTTTCTGTTCTTTTTTTTCGTCTTTAGCTACATTTGTTGCCGTCACTTTCATGCAGTAAACATCGCCTCTGACGTTTGTTGAAAGTTACATCTCCCAGATGTGGCGACAGTCTGCTAACCTCTGCAGATTTGGCCGTTGGCTTGTCCGGATTTCGGAATGCAGTTTGGCAACTGGCATGACAGGAACTCTGCAGGCAGCGGCACCGAAGAGTCAGTCGCCAAATGCAATGCGTCGTTGAAAGCCGCCACATGCGTACGCTGCTACGTTCAAATGGCACCCACGGCGCTATCGATGTGTGCAGTTCTTGCGCGCAGCAGTCGGGAACGCCCATTGTGCGACCACTATCTTCGAGGGCATTGCAAGAAAGCTCGCCGCCTGTCAGCAGAGCGCACATGGTCTGGAGTGGCAGAGTTTGATATATCCATTTTGTGTCCGACCCCGTTCGAAATCAAAAATTAAAAATGCATACGATTTTCTTGGTGATATGGAAAGCGTTCGATATACGCAATAATTCGATATATCCGTGTTCGATATATTGAGGTTTGAGTGTACCTATCCAGGTAAGCATTGATGGTGCATGGAGGTGAAATGGCGGCCAATTTAATGAAAAATTTGGTATTCACACCACTAGAATTAAAGTTCGGAGGGTCAACCTATATTCTGGTCCAACCTATATTTAGGATGTTATGGTACACATAACACACTATTTGAACCTGCTAAGATGTTGCACATTGCTCAGTAAGCCATTGCTCATTTCCCTTCCATCAGCAGGGCTGAGACAGCTGCACATTGTCCACAGTTCTGGTACAATTCCGGTTTCCTGCTCAGAGGTGCTTCAAAGGCATGAAAACTGGGAAAATTGCTCCAAACTGCTCCAAAACAACCTGGAAAGCAAGTGTTTTGGTGCTCACACCAGTTTCAATGGGGAAAAAAGAGCGGACTCTCGCAACATGAATTGCGTGGTTGAATCTCAGGAGTCTGAGATTTGCTGCGGATGCTTCGATTTTCATGTCAACGTACGTTGCTGCATGTGGTCACTAGAAATGAGCAAAGGGGATTCTTTTTTTTAAGAATTATTTTAAGGGAGTGAATACTTCCGATTGCGTTTATTGTTGCCTTTCATGCATCGCGAATTGTCTGTGCACCTCCACTGCCACATCTCTATTTTTCTGTGTTCTGCCCACCCGGAACACTAAATGGACACAAGTACCACGAAAGGTGGCGTAAGACGCTTCATAAAATGACAGCCGTGGCCGACGATCCTCCGACATGGGGTTTGGGCGTAGCGCCGACACTTTTCACAGCGTTCGTAGTTGCAAGATCGACGCTGCGGTAACAGGGCACCTCAGAACAGTGCGCCTCCGAAAATAATCGAGCACCAGTCCGAGGTCCTGCTTAATGGTCCTATGCGAGATTGATGCGATCAGCATGGTGCTCCCAACTGCTACTTCCATGAGCAGAAACTGGGATTTGTGCGGCCAGCCACAAGAACTGCGAACATCAAAATTTGATTTTGCTGAAAGGGTTCTAACCAGGGGTGTGCAAATATTCAAATTTTTGAATCTATTAGATTCACATTCAGCTTTTTTTATTTGAAGTTTGTATTTAAGTGGTAAAACGTGCTTTGTCTTGTCACAATTGAGTGGCCCATACCCGCAGGTACACTTCGCTGCATAACACTCTTGTACTGCGGCGAAGCTAGCATTTGCGTATAATGGCAAAGCTAGCGCTCCTGTATTGTGGCGACGCTAACACTCCCTTACTGCAGCAAAGCTAGCACTCGCATATAGCATACAGAAGCAAAAATAGCACTCAGTACCCCGGCGATCAAAGTCGCTCAAACAGTCGCTCAAAGCGATGAAGCGAGCACTCGTCTACTGCGGCGAAGCCAGCACTCGGGTACGGCACCAAAGCGAACATTTGCATACTGCGGCAAAGTTAGCACATGCATGAGTGTACAGCAACGAAGCTAGCATTCATCTACTGCGGTGGAGCTAACACTTGTGTACCGCAGTGACGCTAACACTCGCATACTGCAGAGGAGTTGGCACTCACGTACTGCAAGTGTTACCTTTGCCACTCGGATGCGGTCAAAAACTCGGACAAGCAACCAGCCACAAGAACCGTGAAGATTGCGCTGGAAAGGTCCTCACAAATCTGATCGCATTTTTACAGCATACCTTTAATTTTGACGGATCTTCCTGTAACTGCGGTAATATTTTCAAGGATACAAGCTTCTCAAGTTGTTTTAACTCATTTTCACAATTCAAAGTTTTTTGGAACTTTCACCATTTATGTGCAGCATTTGTGGACTTGGATTTCTCCTACATTAATGAAACTTGGCATACATATGCTCCAAGACATGTGGAATGCCAGTATCTACATGAAATTGGAGTATCTTCCATGATTAGTTGCCACGACAGTATTGCAGTGCACTGGTGAAAAGCTCAGGTGAGCTTCCTCGTAATGGTGTGAAGCAGAAAAAGGGTCTTCACAAAACCTAAAGTGACCAGACCCTCTTGACAAAAGAAAACACTAGTTAACCTACCAGGGGTGCTAGGGATTCTTCAGAAGCTAAATAAGAAAATCTGCAAAAAGTCAAAGCAGTAATTGGCGAAATCATGTCATTGGTCTTAACAAAAAGGCTATTGCATGTCGAGAATATTTGTGCAGTGAGATTTATTTTTAATTTTGAGAAGTGTACTGACCCCTGGTTGTGAAAAAGATACTTGACTGGCTGGGCTGCCCCAAGTTCCACTTTTTGAGCTCTTAGGACATTGCATTAAATGTTGTGAGCTGCTTCAAATCAAGGTTCTCCTGCTCCAAAATGAACATTTTGCTGATCCAAAAACTGCTCCCAAGTCTGTTTCTGCTGTCTCACCGCTGAATCAACAGCAAAGAAGAAACAGACAGGGAGCGGGTGTCAGAAGAGTGGTGCTTTGAATGTCCAAACTTGAGTTCACGAAAATTCAACTGTGATGTTTCTACTACAATAAGGGCATGCGTTACTGGTGCTGCTCACTTTTATGAAGGGAAGAGGACTACACAGCATTTGCAAACAAATGCAATGCAGTATTGTATTGTGCTCAGCCTTTTTATGCACTCCTGGAAAGGACTCTGCACACCACATTGCGTTGCTGCTATTGCTGGAACCTGTTGTGTTATCATAGATTATACGAATTTTATTCTCAATGCTCATATTCACATTCTCGAAGTGGCATGGCCAGCTCGGGCTCAAGCTTGCAAATTTGTATGCCACTGGGCTTGTTCACCGGTTGATCTGTGTCCAAGTGAGCCTGAGCGAGTCGACTAATGAATGAATTTGCCAGCCTAAAGCTAAATTCACAACTAATCTGCAGAAGATGAATGCCAAGTATGCTTTTTGTCCCTGTTCACTTTTTCTGCAGACAATTCTGTGCCGACATCCAATGGGCCTTCAAACGGGAACTCTGAGAGATCTGCAGGATCTTCAACGGATGCCTCTGGCTCTGCTGCTACTGTGAGTTTTCTGTGACATTCTTTTGTAGAGCAAATAAGGATTTTAAAGTGAAGGTGTTGTAAGATCACTTAAGTGTGTCAGTATCATGATGTTAGAAGGATGTAACATGGTAGCAAGTCATGGAGGAGGAAGAAACATGTTTCCGACTTTCTTAAAAGGAGAAAGATGAAAACACTGTAGTAGGGCTTTGGTTCTGCTGTCTAATACAGTGATTCCAAATCCCTTCCTCTAGCTGAAAAGTTTTTAAATCTGCGTTGACACTTCTTAAATAAACTGCATTACTTAATGAATGAATTTATGCTTAGTTTTATTATTCTTTATGATATTTCCCAAACCACATGTAAGCTCATCAGCACATGCTAGCTCTCTTCTCGCATCTGGCAGGCATTACTTTATTGAAACACTCTAAAATGAATAATCTGGGTTTGGCTGTGTCTGCCCGCCACGCTAGAGCTCAAGAGTGCAATCTTTGCCATTTAACCCTGTAATGCATTTACAAGAAGCAGTTGCACATCGCTGTTTCTAATGCATACCATTTCAAATCAGATGACAGCAAGCCTTTGAAACAGGGTGCACACAGGTCCCTGAAAACCTTGAATACCTTAGAATTTCAAAAGTCTGTTTTCAAGGCCCTTAAAAACCTTGAATTTCTGACTAGTCCATGAAAAACCTTGAATTTCATAAATATTAAGTTTCAATTTGTATTTATCAGCATCAAAACAGCTTTTGTTGGTGAAATTTTCTTTTTCTAAAAAGTTCTGAACTGTAGCGAACAAAGTCTCGGTTTTTATACCCATATAGCCAATTCTCGTTAGGTGGCTGGCAACACTGGTCGCGTGGTGTGATCAGTGCGAGCCGTGCGAGCGCTTGCCGAGTCATGCGGTCACGCCTGTGCCTTGGCTTTGCCATAGTCGTGCGTCCTTGGCGTCAATGCTTTTCTAAATAATCAAGCCTTCTGTGAAATGATGTGTTGATCAACAATGCCTGGAAAAAGCAAGTTCCAACCTACGTGGCTATACCACGACGACTACAAGCAGTGGATTGCACCTGACACGAGTCCGCATCGGGCTAAATGCAAGATTTGCGGCAAAGTCTTCGATGTGACTGGCGTGGGTGAATCGGCTTTGAAAAGTCATATGAAAGTGCGAAGCACATTCGTGCAATTAATTTAGCGCAAGGGGGCGCACTGAAACGCTACCTGACTCCTGTCGCGACAGAGCGACAGGGCAGTTGGCTGCCGCGCCTCCGTTGCAGGCACTAAGCGCAACGGATCGGGAGGTGTTGCCAAGCCTAAATGATGCTTGTAAAGTGCACGAGCTTGTCACTGATGCCAAAATCCTTTGGACCTTGAAGGTGGTCACGTCCCATATGTCATACCGGACGTCATCCCAAGCAGGGGAGTTATTCCAGTGGATGTTCTCGGACAGTGAAGTGGCAAAGGCATTTCGTTGTGGCGAGAAGAAATGTGCCTACATGACATACCATGGTCTGAAGCCTTTCTTTCGGCTTTGCAGCGAGAGATACAACAGTGTGAATTCTTTGTTTTACTTTTTGATGAGTTGGCAAATGACTGCTTGCAAAGTAAGCAAATGGATGCGCATCTGTGGTGTTGGGATTATACGCCATGCGCAGCGCCTATAGGGGCGCCACTGAAAGCCGCGTAGCGGCGGCCGTGGGAACCGGTGGTGGGTCGCGTAGCAGACGCCTCATTTCACTGCAAGCATCGCGGAAGTGCGCGCGTGCGATTTGCCGCTTGTGCACGTCCCAGATAATTACTTTTGCGGCGATAGTGTGTGCAAAGGAGCTGCACATTATAATAGTGGACATGTGTCCGATGTCACAGCTGTGTGGGACGACAATGTCACCATACGCGCCAAGTGTTTGCCACAGACAAGCGTCAACAAGCTTCCCTACGAAGTGGAGCTCATCGCACCGCTTTCTTTATAACGTCCCGATCACTGATGCCTGCATGCGTTGACGCGTGAACCAACGTTTTTTTTTCGACACAGTAGCTTCGTTTACTTGCCATGTAGATTTTGAGGGATCGCTGTCGCACCGGCGCATAGATTTCACGGGTGCGGCCACGCGAAGGGTCAGCGTTGGTAAAACTGAAACCAGCACGATAAACTTGTGAATATATTGTTTTGTTTTGTGGGGTTTAACGTCCCAAAACCAGCTCTGATTATGAGAGACGCTGTAGTGGAGGGCTCCGGAAATTTCGACCACCTGGGGTTCTTTTACGTGCACTGACATCGCACAGTACACGGGCCTCAACATTTCGCCTCCACCGAAATGCAGCCGCCGCGGACGGGATTCGATCCCGCGACCCTCGGATCAGCAGCCGAGTACCATAGCCACTAGACCACCATGGCGGGGCTTATGAATATATATCTCGGCAGCTGGCGCTAGTGGCGCGAGACTGAGTCACTGCGGAGCTGGTGGTCACCTATAGCTTGCCGTAGCAGCTTGGCTACGTATTTGCTAGGTTTTTTGCAGCTATTACCAAGTGTTGCAAAATGGCGTTACATTCTACGTGATCGTCAAAGTCTTAAATGTGCATAGGTGCCATGTTTTACAGCTAATATGCAACTTGAGGCGAGCGCACAGCGAAGATTCTGCACCGGTGATCGCATTCCAGTGCCATCAATAGGTAGAATGCAGCCGATTTCGTGCAGCACACGTGTGATTCCACGGCGCTTTTGTAAAGGAGCCGTCACCTGCCCCACATTTTCTGACATTGCGCTTCGCGCCATTCGTTTTTCAAGAGAGCCTAGGCATCGCGTCTTATCAGTACTAACAACCTCATGTGCATTGTAGCGTCTACAATGCAGGCGAGGCGACCAAGTGTAAACGTAGTAGGGTTCGCTGAAGACGTAGCGACATAAATGGAGAAATAAAACACGATAATCGTTCCAGCACTGCTGTTAACAAGAAAAGAGAAATAGCGGGCGCAAAAGAAGACGAAGTAGGATCGCGAGCGCGTGATGTTCTGGGTTTTTCTCTTTAGAAAAAAAGAAACGGCATCGTAGGGTCTCGCTGCTCGGCGCTCTTCAGGCGTATTGTCTTCCGCCGCACTTCGAAGCTTGGTTTATTCTTCATCGAGGTCCTCGGACTTTACACTCCTGCAAACAGCGCGATTGCTTGCCTTCTGCGTCGTACAGCCGCAATCCACCGCCGCCATCGCTCTCGCTCATGAAATAGCACCGGAAATCTGTATAAGTGCGTTCGTGGCGATTTCTTGTGTGTGTCTGAGTAGCCGACAACGCAGCAGTTATTTTTGGCATCTCTGAAGCCCGAGAGAGTCGTTAAGTCACGATGAAAACACATCCATCCGCGCACACGCGTACACGCTCGCGGGAACACTGCTCGCTCGGACCCACCAACGCTTCCGAGCCGTGGCGGCAGATGGCGTCGTCGGCGCTTTGCGCATCGCCTATTCTCTCAAAGTGACGACCAGGTATTATACCTCAGTTTTTATGGGCCATTCTACCGCTGATGACATTCAGGAAAAAAGCACCCTTGAGCCATTGCCTCTTGCAAAGATTGTTCAGATATCTATGGACGGTCACAATGTTAATTTGAGGTTCTTCAAGGGCCTCCAACAGCACTTGCGACAAAACTACCAAGTGCAGTGTGTGGACTTAGACACTTGTGGGCACAACGCTTACAGGGCGGGAGTTTCAGCTATTAAAGGGACCCTGTAATGGTTTTGAAAATTTTGTGCAAACATGGTGATCCGGTAGAGCAACTCATTAGGATCATTAGAGGAAAGATTTCAGCGCTCTGCATAAAGTGTGTAATTTGCAATAAGGCTTTCAACATACGCATCGCAAAAGATCGCCGCGGCACGCCGAAATGCGTTTTCAAACGCCCGCGCCTATCGAACGATGGATAGGAGGCCGCTGATTGGCCCCTAACAAGTGACGCGCACGTAATTTTCTCCGACCTAACTAAGAACAATGTGCTCCTACAATGTGCTCCTTCGTTTCAGCCAGCGGTATCGTCGCGGCGTCTGGCAGCGCACACACGAGTCGCCGGCGCTCTATTACAGAGGCTAGCACTGCCAAGGCCGGCGACCTCAGTAACGATATCGGGGCGCTATGTCGCTGCGGAGGGCTTGGCAGGGCGGTTGACGCGGGAGGCACAGCCGTCGCTAGCGTGCACTCCGCAGCTGATCGAGTTGAGGAGGAATAGCAGTGGTAAGGAGGAAGGCGACAGAAATATGCCCATAGCTGCCTTAGCGTATGGTGCTTCGCTTTATTTATGGCCTGAATGATTTCACAATTGTGTTGCCTAATCAGTGACGCAATGTCAAAAACCGCTTCAGGGGCCCTTTAAGCAGGGACTTGACCGCCTGCTGTTCAGTCTGAGTGCACTGTTTGAAGGTGCTTCAGCACGTAAAGAAGACTTTTTGGCAGTCATGGGCAGTGCACCTTTCTCCTCAAGTTTGTTGCCCACCGGTGGCTGGAAAATGCCCCTGTAATTGAGAGAGCATTGTTGGTGTGGCCTGACATCAAAAAGTACATTGAGGCTGCTAGAAAAAAGGATGTGAACCTGCTGGAATGTATCTGATTTAAGAACTTGTCGGAGCACAGCTGTGTATTGCTGCCGGTGAAGTTGAACGTCGCATTATGTGTTGCAATGGCACTAAAGCCTTTCCTAGTAGAGTACCGGACAGACAGAGCAATGTTTTTTTTTTTCCCTTGCTGGAGATTTGGAAACTGTTTTGAGGAAGCTGCTCACAAAATTTTTGAAGTGTTCTATCCCTTCCGCCAGAGGAATTGTGGGCCCACTAACGATTGATATTGGTAATCCTGACAACCATGTTTCACTTGAAAAGGTGGACATTGACTACAAAGCAGAGCAGATTATCAAGAATTCCCGAGTAAGCTCGTAGGATGTGTTTCATTTCCGGATGGAATGTAAACAGTTTTTGATCAGTGCTACTAACAAAATCCTAGAGAGAAGCCGCTTGAAGTTTGCACTTGTTAGGGGCCTTCCCTTACTGGACCAACGACACATGTCTTTCAAGCCAGATGAATGCATCTCGGGTTTCAGAAAGGTGTTAGGCACCCACATCACTGCAGGTAGAATGGCCGACCACCTTCTGGACACAGTGTTGGCAGAGTACACTGAGCTCCTGAACGAGAAGCATGAACTTAGGCAGTTTGACAATATTGCTGACAGACTGGAAGAATGCTACTATGATCTCCTCAAAGTCACTTCAAGCTACTCAGTTATGGACGATTGTGAAACTTCTGCTTGTACTTAGTCAATGCCAGGCAACTGTTGAATGAACTGACAGGTGTGTGTAGAAAATCTGAAGGACCTTTCATATGTTTCACAACAGATTGTGTGGGATGCAGTTGAGAAGGCAGGTGGTGTTCTACAAATTCCAATCACAAAGTATATCAGCGGATTGCTGTGTAGGCAGCTAGGCAAAAGTAGGGAGCATACTTGGAAGCACAGAAAAAGCAGGACCTTGAAGCTTCAAAGCAGAGAAAGAAGCACTCCATAGAGGAAGAGCTTGATGCAATGAAAAGAAAGAAAAAAGCCTGAATCAACAATTGATGATCTGATGGCTTCTGCAGATGCCTAGGCTGAAAAAGCAGAAGCAGACAATGATTTGACACATGTCAAGTCAAATACCATGGGAAAGACTGCAAAGGAAAAGACGACCGAGCTACACTCAGTCAAGCTTGAAATTCTGCAAAAGCTGCTGGAGCTCCCCTGAAGTGGGTGGCTATTAAGAGCTGCTTTCTGGTAATCTTTTGTGCTTTGTGAACTAGAAGCCATTTTGGACAATACAACTATTTTCTATTATGTGTGATACGAACAAATTTGTGTTGTGATATCTGGTAAACTATTTGTGTGCACAGTACAAGCAAGTTTACATTGTAATGTTTTATTTATTTGTGCAGTAAATGTGCGAGACCTTTCATGAGTATTACTTGATACTTCAACATGAAATAAAAAATTAACTTTTAGAAAAGGGCCTTGAAAATCCTCCAATAGGGCTTTGAAAACCCTTGAATTTTTGCCTTAAAAACCGATAAGAACCCTGTTGAAAGTAATTATTTCTGGCATAATGAGTTGATTTAGATTTTGCAGTTCAGCACTCTCAAACACCTGTTCTGCTTCATTATGCAAAAGTTGCTCTCCTCATGAAAAAAGTCAGATGCCCCATAGGTGGGGCATTCAGAGTGATAAAAGTATTATGAATCACCTGAAGCTTTGTAGTTATATCAGCTATAATGTTGTTCGTCATATCTTGCTCGATGACCATGACTACACGCTGGAAGAGTGCTGGCAGAGTGAATGTCAGTAGAGAAGTAGTATCACTTCATACTGCCCTTCTCTTTTGTGTGCTTCCAAAAAGATGATGCACACTCTGCACTAGGTGAATGGAAATGCCTGGCCAGGCTTGCTTCTGTGCAGTGGCACCACACGGGTCCAACTGTTTTCCTACTTTCTAGCTTTCATATAAACGTATTATTTTAGAGGAAATGAAAGTTAATGATATGTTTACATTTATAAATGTCTTTAGATGACACCACTGACTAGCACTTACTCTGGCCTGTGGTGTCTCGTGGTCATTTCCGGGAACAGGTTTCAAACAGCCATTATTAGATGTACATTGAATATTGTGTCGAAATATTTCGAAATCGGCATGTTGTATGCTTATTGAAGCAGTGAAAATTAAAACTGGGCAGCTTCATATTCTTTTCACAACCCCTTTAATCTAGGCTTTCTAGTGCTGTTTTAATTTGCAGCTGAATTTTAACCACATGTTTGCATTTGTCTCTATCGTATTCTGCAGCCTTGTTGAGGAAATCGTACCTGAGCCCTGCGCTCAGCAGAATGCCATTAGCTCTGCACACCTTTTGTCCCCCATAGCTTGTTTGTTTGGCCATTATGTGTCTGGCTTTTATGCAGTCATGCACTGGGGCTCCCTCCCCAGAACATACGTAATCAGTTGTCATAGAAGCCACGGTTGCTATGCTGGAGATTAGTGTATGCAGCGTTTGTCGTTTGATCCTAGCTAGAACTGGTTTTCCTACCCATTTGCAGGGTGCCAATGTGGCTACAATGCCTGCAGAAGCGAGTGCTTCAGCAGTTAGTACGGCTGGTTCAGCAGGCTCAATGTCAACTGAGACGTCAGCTAGCATGACTGGGACTGCCAGTGGCAGTAACATGGCACTTTCCGTGGATGTGGGCACCGTGTCCTCTGCTGAGCTGAGTGCTGGAAATGGATCCGAGCTTATGCCACTCACGCTGGACGAGGACTCGAGCAGCACTTCAGAGTCCAAGACTGAGGATGTGCCAGTGGACCCACTGCACCCGCCCCCTGGGAAGACTAAGAAGAAGGGCAAGCGCTGCTCTTGGTGCAACAAGAAAACTGGACTAGCCTCCACCTATGTCTGCAGGTGAGCTTTAATGGGAAATGAGGTTTGAACCTTTCAAACATATTGCGGAGCATGGATCTGTTTTAGTAGGACAGACTGCTGGGCTAGTTGGTTATGCGTCATGAAAAGTTCAACTTAGCGCGATTTACACAGGGAAACAAGAAGAAACCTGTCTGTTTCGTTTCTTCTTGTGTCCCTGTGTAGATCGCGCTAAGTTGAACTTTTCATGATGGACCTATTGTGTGGTATTCTGCCAATTGTGTCATTTAAAGCTTTTTTTTGTGCAACTTGTTCACAAGGGGGGTGCTTCCCCTTAGCTTTCGTGCTTCCATGTCAAGCATGTGATGACTGCAGTATTGCCTTTTTTGTTAATGTTGATCAAACTCTTCAGTGTATTCCCACTGAACTGCAAGCCAGTGACAAAGGGAATTATTGTTCTGTTCTTGTGCAGGTGTGGAAGCACTTTCTGTGCTGTTCACCGTTACGCAGAGGCACATGCTTGCTCTCATGACTACAAGGCGGAGGGGCGATACATTCTGCAGCGTAACAACCCTGTAGTCAAGGCGGCCAAGTTGCCCAAGATCTAGTTCCTTTTTGCCTAATGGACAGGAAATGGATGTCGACAACTATGCCTGCTAGAAAGCAGTGGGCTATGTGCAACCCTTTTCTTCTCCATTCATGCAGGCTTTTTTCTTTTTCATTGGCACAAGCATGCCACTACTTTTGATTTCTTAAGCAAGCCCATGGTCTTCTGATTGGAAAGATGTTTTGCTAGCAGAAGGACTGTTAGCATACAATCCGTCACCACACAGCTCCACACTTGCAGATTACGTCAGTGTAAGGCCTCCCTGCCTCAAAAGACCCAGTGGCGTGTGGACCGGTGGTGCAACCTTAGGACTTCTGGGCAAGCGTGACCATGCAACATTTCTTCTCATTTTTCTTTTCTTTGTGTGGCTTTGAATTTTCAGCAAAGCAGTCCTTGAAGTTGCACAAGGCACTTGTGGGGCACCATGTTGGTGCATTTGTATTGTCTTGTTCTCCAGCTCTTTTTTTGTCCCAACGAATTTGGACTGGGATCTTCTGGTTGCGAAGACAGGCTGCTTCTCTCTCCATCTGGCTTTATACCTCCAATTTTTTTTTTACTAGGACTAATGTTTTTTGAAATTATATCTGAATAAATTGTAGTTCATCTGGAAACATGAAGTCTGTGTGAGGTTCTTTTTGCACGTTCAGACAAAAGTGCTCCAGGCACATGCACACCTGCAGATTTGTCACACCATTAATCTCGTTCAGCGCGTCCGTCCCTGCCTTTCCTTTCTTTCACTTCTGCCTCTCTCTTTGTAAATCGTCGAACTCACTGCCGCAATCGTCGACATCGCAGTGAGTTCAGGCACCGAAGACATTCGCTTCGGCACCTGAAATGTTTACGATGTCATCCCTCCTCCCCTTCCTTTCTCCGTTTGCTGCAATCAACGACGGAACGCACTGCGGAGTTTTGTGCTTCTTGCAAGGGACTCATTTGAGACTCTGATAAATTGGATTTGTTATACATTTACTCTGTTTATTTCAGCACCTGAAATGTCGAGCCTATGTAAAATTAGCACGATTTCTCTGACAAAGTGCTAGATGACCCTAACAGTTTTTCACTGTGGACAGTAAATTATACTGGTGTCACACGGGCATTTCCAAGGCCTTCGAACCGACAGTCCGTTGGGGCACTTTCGATGGCCATCGAGTCGATAGTCTATCGAGTCAACAGAGCACCCAGCACCGCCGTGCCAGCCGCTCTGCGAATTAGTACAGAACTTTTCTGTGTGCGTCGGTGAAATTCTGCACCTCGCTCGTATGCCCCGTGACTGCACACGTGGCAGTATAAACTTGTCGAGGTACTTGTGTTAATGCCTGCTATAATTTCGGTTGTGCGCGGTGTTATGCCACGCAACTGTTGCGTGCCATTGTATGGCACATATGCAAGGAAGGAACCTCAGATCTGGTACTATATATGGGTTTCCGTACGACGTAAAGTACCGTAAAGTATGGCTAAAAAAGATTTCTCGACACGGTATAACTGGCAAAGGAAGCGTGTGCGAGCCAAGTGACAGGTCGTTGGTGTGCTCACGTCACTGCACTGACGGGGACTATAAGAAGCCAACGAAGCTCAAGATGTTGCTTTGAAGGGCTGTTTCGACTGTTTTACGGATCTAGCGTACATGCGCAATGGAAATGAACACCAACAAGTGCGGAAAGCGATGCCGAAGCGGTGACCATGTTTTTGGCGCAGAGCCTAGAGCCACTGCTAAGGAGTGGCCTGAGGAGTGACCATTGGCCTGATTTAAAATTTAATCGCAGTAAGGACGAACAAGCAAGAAAATTATTCTAGTGCCCCAAAAATAATTGTTCAATATTGCCAGTGCAGCATGTTATCAAATTTATTACCGTAGTTAATGGTACAGGCTAGCAAAGGAATTATTTACATACTTGATGATGGGTCATGGCTTAATTATAGCTCTGACGATTGTTTACACCTTTGTGAACATAAAATTGCAACAACATAAAAACTGCCATGTATAGGATCCTGCTAGCACAAGCTGATTTAAGGATTTATTTATTACTTTATTTACAAAACACTGCAAGCTTATTTGGGCCCAAGCAGGTGAAGTAGCAGGTAATTTGCTGCAAAAGTGTTCTGCACCTTCGGTGTCTTGAATTCTCCAATAGCACCTGCTACTGATTGCCTAATTTGCTGCGAGCAAGTCATATGGAAGCATTCGTAAGAACGGCATTTCGCAGGTTTTTTTTTTTCAACAACAAGCAAGCAAAGCAAGCAGTCATGTAAGCGATAAAGAACTTCCCAGTTATATTGAATGGTGATCGCGTGTCGAAACCTGTTGCAACAGTGCGCAGTCCGGGCTTGTGTGACTTTCGAGAACGCTTACTTTTATTTTGACAAAGCATTGGTCTCTTGTGAATAAAATTCAAACTCTCAGCGTGGCATTGCGCGAACCTTACAGAACCAGCGGCTCCTCCCGCGCGTGCTTGACACGTAGCAGTGGTGCCGCTGCAGTGGCCTTGGGAACTAGGCTCTTCACACCGTGGCCTCCGCGATCGGCTGCGGCGGCGCAGCGTTGCTTTTGGGCGACGTCGCTGGCCGCATTACGTGCTCTCTTATCGAGTGGCCTGCGACGTCGGAGGCCACGGCCGTATTTATGTCGATCAACAAATGGAATCGTACACCGGTGAAAAATATTAGAAACGTGCCGAGGGGCCAACGTTCTCACTTTATTGAATTAGTTCTAGAAAGAATATGCTGTCACTGCCATAAAAAACAAATGCCATGCAGCTGGTGGTAAACATAAGGAACCTACATGTGCGCGCCTCTGTTTCTTAGGGTGGTGACAAGCATGGAGGAAAGAAAAACTAGGAGGCGGCGTCACGTTCACGGTAAGGGCCCCGATGGAGGAAGGACGGCGAGAGGCCGACGAAAGGCGTGCCTGACCCGTGTCTATATAATTGATAAGGCGCCATTTACGCATGCTACTGTTGTCGATGGACTTGCCAGTGCTCTCGCGTGGAAAGCTTTGCAGAGCGTTGGACCGCGATCCATTTTTGCCACATTAAGGTTTGTGAAATCAGCTGTTGCGCCCTTTAACCGCGGTGTGTGTTTTCTAGCAAATTTTGGCCTCGCTGTTTTGCACTTACAGGTGTTTTGAGGAAAATCATATGTCGCGTTTCCATTTTGTCAGTCTCCGATGTATTAACCTTTTAATGAACGTGTACATTTTAGATGCGCTTCTTCATATTAATGTTCTTATATATGTATGCCCCTCCTGCTTTGGGCCAGCAACCTCGGCCCACAGTAAGATGACAGCATTAGCCGGCTCGACACGCCGAGGTCGTCGCCGTTTATTCGGATTTACGGGATGTTTTTTTTGCAGTGTGTGGTGCCACGTCGTTACACTGTCGAAATGTTCCTCGGGCGTCAAGTCTTGTTACACATGTAAAGAAGCATTGGAACCTTGTAGTGGGCTGTCCTCTCCAGCGCCTTACAGTGGGGTTCGCTCTTCAGCGCTCTGTTGAAAAAGACACCGCTCGTGCTCGAGGTCCGTGCCCGTTTGGACAAGACCGTTGCCGCACGGCTGCGTCTAGTTTCATCTAATAGACACCTTAACGCACAATACAGCCAGTGGACGGAATTCGTGCGTCATGTGAACTAGTCCATGGGTGTCGGCAGGATTTTGTTTTGAAGGCAGCGAAGCCTGTTGTTATATTCACCCCCCCCACCCCTCCAGCCAGAACGGTTGGAGGGTTGGGGTGAATATAATAACATTGGGACTCCACAGTGTCTGAAACACGAAAAAGTAAGCAAGCAAGAGTGAGGATTGGGGACATCGGTGATAGAGTAAGAGTGGCTGGCGTGACTTGGTGGGATTAAGTGCCCCTCTTGCACCCCCCTGCATTAGTCAGCACTTTTCGAATGCGATATTAGCCCTGCAACAGCTCCTCCAACATTGCGGTAGGGACCTTTCTTTCACCGCTGATGTGACACAACATTGGAACAGCCATTTCCATGACATATGCGAGCTGTTGGTTTGGAAAACTGGACACACAGCACCAAAGGGAAAGCATGGGATTCATGTGGGCTTGTGGACTGATTGTGCAATTGCCACCGAACTTGGATGCACATTCTTTACAACACTGATTGTTTTGTTATTTATTGAATGCTCATTTGCACGTTTCACACAAATACAGGAAGAAACAAGATAACTGGGTATATTGTAGATGGTAAAGCAGTAAAGAAAATTGCAAGCATCACATAGAAAAAGCTAATTATGCTGCTGGTCCGTGGCATCAGTATTAGTGACCATATTTGAATGCTAGAGGACATATGTATAGTAATGTTATACAATAATGTTACACAAGCACCCCTATACATTGATGTAAATAAGACAGTAGGGTCAGGTATTCTTGCGTTGTAGCTGCATTTTTGCTTACAGAGACACTGTATGTAATCTTACCACTACAGGCCATATGTGTGCTCTAATCACAAACACTTGGAGGCTTTTGTGATGGTACTGGTTACAAAAACAGGCAAATATATGCAACCATCTCAAAAGGGCAGTTGTCGGTCACAATATTAAAGTTGAAAGAAAAAGGTGCTGTGAAAGAACAAACAATCTGCAGCCATTGAACTACACTGGCTTTTGCTGCAAGTAAAAAGCAGACAGCTTATGTTTTATTGCACACCTAGAAAAATGTTAGCACTGTTCAAGCACAGCCAAAGCATTGCAACATTAAGTGGCAAACAGATTTAGTAAGCTCTGATCCCCAAATGAATGTACATTTGACAGAGTATAAAAACTGTAATCAAGTTACACCTCATTTAATATACACACCAACTGTTCATTGTCACAGTGTACATGAAATCATAGAAGGCTATTGTAAACAGAGTACACTAAACCCGTTGAATATTTTGGTAGTAAAACCATCGTGTTTCAGGTGACGAAGAGACAAATTTGACAAAGATCAGCTGAAGGATGTGCTGGAGTAAACATTGAAAATGCATTGCTGTCCTCTAGGTTACACTTGTCTCATGAATAAGGCATTGAGAGCATTCACAGAATGTCCACATCATTACTATACAGTATGCTCTAGCGATGCATAGTCATGGTTCATACAGTTTGCTTTGACGCCATGGAAAACAAATGCTTTAGCAGAATTTATGTGCAAGTGATTAAAGCTAGAACTTAAAGCAAAACAAGAAACATGCTACAGTAAGGCATCTCATTTCTCCCCTGATATCTGCACACAGTGCTCATGAGCTTGCCACAACTTCTCAGTGGTAGTATTGTTTTATGAGTGCAATGTCACAAGTCTGTTTTCTAGAAGTAGTCACATTCCAGCGAAGGAGGAATGCAAAAGTCATTCCGTGCCTCAGTTTATTTAGGCAGATGTTGAGGAACCACAAATATGACACTTGGAGCTCAAGTCTTTAGGGTTTTGCTTGTTTGCATGAGGAGTGAAGCACTTTTTCGTACAATGCTACATGCCAATGACCGATTCGAAAACTTCATGCACCCTAACAAAGCTTTTTCAGTGCGCACACAGGGCAAATGACCAAAATGAATGGTAGGTTTTGTACACATGAAACTTGGTTCACCGTGAGGAAGCTGAACCTACTGACTGCCATCATGGCCCAGTGCTCTTAGAACTGTACAGTCATGTTCATAACACTCTCGTTTTAATGAGATTCCTTCTTGCACTCCATTAGTGATCCATGCAGTGTGTGTTATCACTAAAACCAGTGGGTCCTTGCAGTGAATGCTAAAACCAGGAAGAGAATCGAGCAAAAAGGACCCTGTTTCTCGGCAAGAGGCTGCAGGCACTATGATTAACTTTGCTGCCACACACTGTCGTGGCAACACTAAAAAAGGCCAGTCTACTCTTTGGATGTGAAGTGAACAAGCTCTCCAATACATTGTTGAGAAACTACTGCTTGCCGACTTGCTAAGAACCACAAGCTTTTTTTTAACTTTGCTTTCATTTAATAAAGTAATAGTGGCCTTTGAACCTTCATGTCAATCGTTTGTTCTCACATAAAAATTGGGAGTAACTGAATAATTATCCAGTGTTACCACAAAAGAATTCGCTACGTTATCTAGACTTATTAGTCCTTAAACTGTGTCAACTTTGTGTGCTTTTGCCTGATTCTTTTTTGGCGGAGACTGTCTGTTGTCATTTGGGCAACATAGCGCCCAAATGACAACAGACAGCCTCCGCCAAAAGAGGCCACTGCAACTTTAGCTGCAAGCCTTTGGAAAGGTAGTGGCAAGCACACCAGCGCTCTACGCAGGTCTTTCTCACATTTTCGGCAGATGTTCAGGACATCAGATGAAGCACAGATGAGCCCGCCTAGTGTTTTTTGCCAAATCGGGGAATATGCAGGCATGGATGGGGGAGTTGATACCTTCCACACGGAAGCACGTTCACCACACTGAAGGCGAAGCAGTAAGCTGCAAGCTACGAACCCTGCTATGTGTACAACAATTACATCTCCGCAAGTCGGACACCCTCCCTGGGTCAGCAGAGTAGCCATGATCTAGCGAAATAGCTTCAGTAAGTTCACTGCTTGCAGGGCTTTTTTCAGGGGCAGTCAAATTACATCAAGGGACGCTGGTTTTAGATGCGAAGCAGCTCTTTGACTAGCCTGTGTAACGCTCTCCCTCCGTACGTCCGTACAGAACGCGCCGCAACGCGCTCCCCTCGCCGAAGGTGTTGGAGCGGTGCCAAGTAGATCACGCCGCAGCTGCGCGTTGACGTCACTGCGCTCGCAGTGCGCGCTGTCGTCACTCTCTCCCTCGCCTGCCCCGCGCTCGCCGCAGCTGCCGCCTGATGGAAACCTGACGCGCGCCTAACGTACGTGTCACCTCTCTCTCGCTTCACCCTCTCCACCGCTCGCAACGCTCGAGCGCACATCTATAGTGGTAACACTCTTTCGGCTCGTTTCTTCGATGAACGCTTTACCAGCTCGAAGGAATGAGAACGCGCCCTCGCCCGCGCGAGAACGCTGACGCAGGCAGCGTCTGCTAGCGTCAAACCGATGCAAACGCGACACCTAGTCAAACCGATGCAAACGCGGTGTGCACCCCACGTGCTGCTTCGCACCGGCTCATGGTCCCCTTTAGCGGGAGATGGTGTAATTTTTTCAGAGGAGCTTGCAAAGAGGATTTTGATGTGTTTTCATGGCAAGCAATTTCCTCCATCTATATCCTTGACCTCACTGTGCACTAGGAAACATTTGTATGCTACTGCCAACTGCTTTGCTGTTGTATTGTCGTTGCAATGCCCAAACGACCTTACTGCACCAAAAAATAGCCTGACTGAGCTTGGAAGTTGGAAGGTATGCCAGTAGTCCATTTTCTTTCACCATGTGGTTGTAAACATGGATAACGCTGTCTAAGCATAGCACAAAGCCAATAAAGCCTGTCTTTTGGTCAGTCTCTGCCATTAGTTTACATGCTGCAGACTCCCTGAGTGAGCTAAAGTAGGCCTTCAATTCTTGGACATGCGCAGTGACATGAGCCTCATTTTTTGGACAGAGTGGCTTTTTCCATCCTCCTTGCCTTCGGTGTATTGAATTCTCCAATAGCACCTGCTACTGATTGCCTAAACGTTTGAGCTGCTAACGAGACTTTCATGGGTTGGTTTTTCCAATTGATGTGTGCCTGTCTAAGTTTGTCAGATATAGGCCTTCTGTGTTCTGGACTTAATAGAGCTCATCAATGTGTTTCCGCAATATAAACTGTTGATTCACATTGACAATAGCCTTTATATCACACGAGGTCTTCCACAGCAGCTTCAGCAAATGACAAGAATCCAATAGGACAAGCACAGGCCTTTTAATAACTGGGTGGGGAAAAGAAGCATCCAGCTCAGTCAGGTCCATCTTACAGCCAAGGCTCCGCAGCAGTGATAAGTTTGCTGCAGCACCATCACAGGTCAAACTAACAATATGTGCCTTTTTCGTGAGCGAAGCTAGCAGCCTCCAGCACCAGATTACTTCTCTGTTCACTATCAAGGCCATCATCTAGAAAGTAGCCAATTGGTAGCTTCCATCTGCCATTGATTGCAACAAGCATTAAAACAAATGCATCTTTGGCAGCTGGAAACGCCCAAGTCAACACATCCATGCATCTTCCGTCCTATTCCACATGCCTTCGTATAGCCATCTCATCCACAACTAGATTGCATAATGTGGAGTATGTAACCATTTTGTGAATTTTGGTTTACCTTCATGGACAATGCAGTCAGCGCCTCCTTTGAAAAACCAGCAGCCCCATCAATTGATTGATACCATTTGCATAGTGTCCTTGATGCCGAAGGCATGTGTCAAACACATTTCGCACGTGTCGATAGGCTCTTGGAGATTAAAAGTGTAGTGTCAGTGCAGTGTACCTTGGGGTATGGGTAAATGAGGGGGATAGATACATGGAGGTACACGAAAAAGCCTTGGCAGCAAAGGGAAAGAGGAACGCTGCAGTAATGAAGCACAGAGCGTTATGGGGATACAATAGGTACGCGGTGCTTAGGGGTCTGTGGAAAGGAGTAATGGTACCGGGGCTTACATTTGGGAACTCAGTGGTGTGCGCGAGGCCAGCGATACAATCAGGAATGGATGTATCAAAGAACTGTGGGACGCCTCGCGTTGGGTGCTCACGGGGAAACGACAAATGAGGCTGTAAAGGGCGATATGGGATGGGCGAGTTTTGAGGCACGGGAAGCCCAGAACAAAATAAAGTTTGAAGAGAGGCTAAGGAATATGAAAGAGAGTAGGTGGGCAGTGAAGGTGTTCCATTATTTATAAAGAAAGAGCGTTGACACCAAGGAGGTTCCATTGAACTTCCGGAGTCCCTGCAGCCGCCTACGGGGCCAAGTGAAGCCAGCGACGGCCACGTTACTAGAGGGAAAAAATGGACGCCCGCATCTTCCCACGGGGGGAACTCGAGTAAATGCGTCGCAGAGTGGTGGGGGTATCGCGTGAGTGTTGCGTAATTGGGTATGGTTTGGGAATGCTTAATTGTTATTTCGTCTTTATTATTCTTGAGCAAAGCGTCAAGTCAAGCGAAAGCCAAGTAAAGACGCCCTTGACTGAATTCCGAACGCGCGCTCCGCCGCTTGGAGGTAAGGGACGCTCTTATCATCCAGCTTCTTTCTGACTTGGGAAGGCAAGTCGCCGAATTATTTCCGGCGGACAATCCGCAACGTGTCGCGATCCTCCAGATTGCCAGCGTATTGCGCAGTACTGTGCTGAGCATGTAGAACTTCACGCCGGCGGCGGAAACACCAAAGCATTCGTGCGGCTGCTGCCTCTGGACCGGCTGCCTTTGCGAGCAGTGGGACGTGCTTCTTCCTGCTGCTATCGAACGACCTCTCTCTTCCTTCTTTTCCTTCCTTTCTTCTCCTCCACTTTTATATCCCTTATCCCCTCCCCTAAGGCGCTTAGCCGTGTCCCCAGCATGGGAGACACAAATTAGCGTCTCTTCCTTCCTAAGAAACCACTACCACCACACCGCCAGCGTTCGAGGAAGAGGAGTACGGGGGAGAGGTCCGCACCCCCACTGCGCATGCTCGGCTTGCTGAACGCCCGCCTGGAGCGACAGTTTTGCGGGTGTCTTCCTGGGCCGGCACGAGACGAGCCGAGCATGCACAGTGGGGGTGTTGACGGCGCCGCCGGCCGCCGACGCCGAAGCGCGACATCGTGCGACTAAGAAATTCTCCGCATTTAAAAGTACGCGGGCGCGCCATAGACAGCAATGTATTAAAGGGCCCATGACAGCTATTTTTTTGTTGGAGACTTTTATGTTCTAATGAGTAGAACAGTGTCTTGTAGTCACGGCATGGAGTGGCAAATTCTCCAGCGCGAAGTCTAATTAGTCACAGCATCGTTAATTTTGTTCAGTTTTAATGAAGCTTCGAAACGCGCGCCAAAAACTGCAAGAAAATAGCGCCGCGGGGCTAGCGCGGCGGCTGTCGGAAGTGAGCGCATGCACTGATCACTTGAGCTCAAGATTCGGTGACGTTGCGGAGAGCGCGAGCGCCAGACCAGCTCGCCACACTCGCTTTGCATCATAGCGTGTGTGCAATGTATGCTTGAGCGACCAACACGGAGAGGAAGCAGAAAAATACGGCTTTTGGCGTGGCCTCCGCGATCGGCTGCGAGAGCCGATCTTGGAGGCTACGCTCGGAGGCCATAGCGCGGCGCGCCCGTGTCTCTCTGTGATGTCACGATATCAACTTACAAAAGTGAAACGTCACAGATGGCCCACAATCTACGTCACACTAGTGGCGTTGTCACGAGGTGCTGCAAGCTCGAGCATTCCCGCTTACTTTGAAACCATATTAAAATTACTTAGAGGCGACGTTCGCCGCTAATACTTGGTCAAGATTGCCTTCGTATGCAGGAAAACCAATTAACGCAAGCATCTCGCGTTTGAAATTTTGTTGTCATGGGACCTTTAAGATAGGCGCTCGACTTGTTTTGCAACCTCACGATGAAACACTGAGACAAAAAACCAACTGTATGCTGATGCCAGTTACCAACGGTATTTTCTAGTTAGAAAAAAATTTCCCGCGTTCGTACTCAGCTGCAGACGTCGAGAAAAACAAAAGAACACCGCTGACTGAGAGGTTATATGCAAATAGGCGCTTAGCCGTGCTCCCTTACGGGCTGCAGAAATTAGCGCCTTTTTCTTTTCCTCAAGCCACGATGATATGCAAATCTTACTTGCCCGTTTACTTCGTTTGTTAGTAGAAACTAGGTTTTTATGATGCGGCGATGCGATATAGCGCAAATATGCGGCACTGTGCGACTGCCAGCTGAAGTAAAATGCATTTGTGCCCTCTATTTAAACATGCATCAAACCCATTGAGTACAGCGCGTGCTTTCTGCATGTTGCCTTAACCGCATGCTTTTCTTTTTGGTCTTCCACGTACGTTCTTCCAAATTGGTTCGCTCTTAGCGTTTGTGAAGTCTTCTCAGATCCGCGTCTATCAAGAGCCTTTGGGTCCGCCCGGAAAACTTTCTTATTTAGTTCTGACTGTAAACGTACATAGGAGATTTCTTACACGGGACACGCGCCGAAAAGCATGCACTTGGCATCCCGACCAGAATTTCGTCAAATGCTGAAGACAGAGGTCGGGTTTTTCGTTGTCGATAGAGTAGAGGTGATCGAGTGGCTGTTTTAAGCTTTCCATTCACCCCTCCGAACACCACATGTTCTCAGTCAGAAGGCTACACACAGTTTTTTCCCCCTTCATTTTCGAAACCAGTAGCACGGAGAAACACGCCATACATGCTCGCTGCATTTGCGCATTCGTCAACACGTACGCATAACAAATTCTGCGTCTATGCTCCGGAAGCAGAAGCCCTTCCTCTAAAGTTCGTATAAAAACACTGCAGGGACGATCCAATACGCGCACCAGACATTGCGTGTGTTTTAGCAGAGCTCGAGCCCATGGCAAATCATGCACGCACGGATCTGAAAACGAAGCACTAACAAGTATTTAAAACTTACAGTTAAGTTTGACGCAGGCGTAGGGATGTAATATTATACGGATCCTAAATGTTCAAAATTGTCCTCTACTTAGCAAAATGCACTTAAAACGGGCAGCCGTACGTGAAGAAAGTGAGAAAGACTTACACATGAAATGTTATTCCAGGCTGCTTCTTAACGCGATTCGCGCAGCCGAAAGCGACGCACGAAGACACCGATGCCTTCTCAGATATTTAGATGCTTAATAAAACATGACACTGGTGTTTAAACATCACGAAACAGCGACGCGCTGTCTACGCGCTCCGCCGTCTGTGTGGTCGTCTGCTATACTCTTTCCTTGAGCAAGATGGCGGCGACGGCTTCACTTTCGGCGGGCCGCTTCCACTCCAGAAAAGTAATATATAACCTCCTTGGTTGACACGCAGTGGAGAAAAAGAACTAGGAGGCTCACCAGTAAATATACGGCTCTAAGAGAAGTGACATAAAAGAGCTTAAAGGGAAAAGTCAGAGAGGCGGAGAAGATTTACTGGATGGCAGCGATGGACAAAAAAAAAAAAAGACTGAATAACTACCGAAAGGGCAAAAACGAAGTAAAGAGGGAGGCATTTTATAATTCAAGAGGAAGCGCTTTACTGTTTGAAACGAGATAGGGCTCCCTTAGAACGCGTAGTTATAAAGCGAAATTCAGTAACGAAGAAAAATGCACATGCTGTGAGGAAGATAGGGAAACCACGGGGCATGTTCTGATATAATACAGAAATATCCATCCAGGTGTACGTTTGGGCACCACCCTACATATGAAGCCTTGGGTTTTAGTGAGAACAATGGAAAGCTGAACATAGCAGCGATTGAAATAAGTAAGATACGGTTAGAATACTGGTGGCAGAAAACTAGAGAGAACGGACAAAAATAATTATAGGGAAAAATAAGGACTTTCTGCCATAAGAGGCAGAGAACTGGGCTATGAATTTACGTTTTAGCTATAGTGTGATCGTTTTAATTGAAGTAGATTTATAAGGCATGAGGACAACTTAGAGAGGGGAAAAAAGGAAAAGTCCTTAAATTTTTTTACGAGCCTGGTGGCGCACATGTTACCGCCCCATTACAAAGGGGACGCTCATAGCATCCATTCATCCATCCATCCATCCATCCATCCATCCATCCATCTATCCATCCATCCATCCTTAGGGAGCTTACATGTGCTCACTTCCGTGCCTCCGTCATTTAGGGTGGTCTTTGCCCCACACTCGCCGCCGCCCGCCAAAGCACAGTTATAGTGCCTAGAATATACTAGCTAGTGTGCTGAGCACGCGCGCTCGCGTGGCCACCGCGCTGATGCCTTCCCACAGCCATCGCATAGCGGCGCTGCAAGTCTTAAGGTCTAGAGTTACTGTATATGTTCCCCTTGGGGCTCCCGTAGGGAGCATATACAGTAACTCTACTAAGGTCTAGAGTTACTGTACATGTTCCCCTTGGGAAGTTACTGTATATGCTCCCGTAGGGAGCATATAGAGTTACTCTACTAAGGTCCATGACGCGTCCGGGTTACGCGGCACCCGCAGCTTCTGCTCCGTAGCACTGCGCTTTCTGCTCCGAATTCAGCGTTCCTCGTGGCTTTTAAAACGGTCTCGTCTGATTATCGTGGTTCGATTATGGAAAGGACACTATATATTTTCTGCAGCACATGTCGGGATCACGGCCCAGAATCCATGGGGATACGGTGTAATTGTGAGAAACTCTAGGGGGTAAGGGAATGATAGAGATATAGAAGGAAGAGGAACGCCTTAATTAATAGAGGGCTCAGGAATTTTTTTACAATTCTGGGGTTCATTAACGTGCACTAACAAAGCACAGTACACGGGCATCTGGCATTTTCGCCTCCAACGAAAATGCGACCGCCACATCCGGGATCGAACCCGTGTTTTTGGAGCATATAACCACTACTCCACCGTAGCGGACTCTCGTCTGAAACGCACTAACAGAAAGAAGAAAACAGCGTTAAATCACTGCCCACCGAAAATTCTTACATAACGCGGTACTAGAAAACGACGGGACGTTTAACACGCCGTCTGCTAGTTTTCTTCATTCTGTGGTTAACCGCTGAAGTGAAACAAAAAAGTCAAAGTATATAGGACAGACCCAGCTTGACAAGGGAAAGTACTCCCACCCTACGTGCTCGCGCGAAGAGGATCCGCGGCTGATACATTTAACTTGCAAGACGATGCTTTTTTATGCAAAGTTGACCTTATGAGATTGTCCACGAGCTAGAATTTCGGTTTTAACAGAATGGCAAGAACCAAAAAGAAAATATGGGAATCACATCAGCGATCTTCAAATAACAGAAATTGCAAAAAAAGGCCATGGCAGTAGCACTGTAACATGATTTTGTAGATGTAAAAGATTGGTCTCTGATAGCCTAGATGTTCAAGCATAATTTACACGTACTTGGTAACCAGGAACAGTTGCGCAAGACTTTTTTTTTTTGAAGGCGCACATAAAATGCACACAGCAGATGTGCCTGTGCGCATTTCATGTTCGTCCCTGCCTACTAAAAATAATAAACATGCGAGGCGTACCTACACCATGTGTAACCGACAAGCTCCCCACTATATATAGCTGTTGCTAACCAGCGCGAATAACGTCGAGGTACTCTTCTGTGCCTTCAGAGTGTGTGTTGCCCTTTTAATTAGCTTTTAATTGCCCATCCAGGCTGCTAACTAAGATACTAGAATGCACTTTTGAAAGTGGACAGCTTTAAATGTGACGTAAAAGGAGTGAATTCAGCGGCAGCAAACAGCTCGAAAATAAACTTTGGAGGCGTTCAAGACTGGCACATGTATGCCGTCAGTAGATGTTTCGCGTACAACTGCAGCTCGCCACCCTGCCCCCACGTATTTCATCCTTTTGGCATGCTGGCACATTTTAGGCTTCTATAGGAAAATGTTCATGCAAAAGCTGTGGAAGCTCGTGGAACAGTTTTGGGCTTTTTCTCTCGTTCACTAGTTAAAGCTCGGAATGAAAGGACGCTTTGTCGCTATCAGCTTCGCGATCAGCACGATATTTCTAGGATTTTACTAATTTATGCTACATGTGTCGTGTACTCGATGTATCACGTTGAAACTCTTGAAGTATGGTACTTTTGAAGTGTGGTGCTCTTAGTATCACAACATCGAGTCTTAATTGGTTAAGAAAAAAAATTTAACTTGCTTGGCGTCGTGAGATAATCCAGGTTATAATATCCATCCCACTGCACAGCAATTCTTAGCTACAGTCAACTGCCTGAGCTATTTCAATCTGGCCAAGAGCGTTCCAAGTGCAAATATAGGTTGATAAATTAATTCACCCATGAGTCTAAATGACCAACCGGCACGTTCACATGAACAGCGGTTGATTCATGTGCTGCTCACGATCGAATGGAGTCCTTGTAGGAGCGGAAGCTGCAGTCTGTGCAAATGTGTCTCGGGACTGACACATTCCGTGTTTGGGTGTGTAACATTGAAGAAGTTTGTTTTGGAAAGACTAAGTGCCTTGTCTGCACATGCAGTTAGTGAACTAGCTGTCACTGATTCTTGCCTCAAAAGGGAAGGAGTCAAACGAAGCTGTGTTCACAGGAGGAGATGACTTCGGCGCCTTACTCCATCTTCGACTCAAACTCTTCCTTAGTGTAATCTAGAGGACATCTGACAGATGCTTCAGCTCTAAAAAAAATTACACCATCTCCCGCTAAAGGGGACCATGAGGCGATGCGAAGCAGCACGGGGGCGCGCACCGCGTTTGCATCAGTTTGACGCTAGCAGACGCTGCCTGCGTCAGCGTTGTCTCTCGCGGGCGGGGGCGCGTTCTCGTTCCTTGCGAGCTGGTAAAGTATTCATCAAAGAAAGAGCGTTTCCATAGTCAACGCGCCGTTCGGAGAGGAGAGGAGGAATGCCGAGAAGAGAGGAGATGAGACAAGGAGAGGAGGGGGAGGAGGATGCGCAGTGCGGGTGAGGACGCCGCACGGCGGATGGATGGAGGGAGGGATGGAGAGGGTGACAGCCCCGACCATAAGCTGCTTCGCATCTAAAAGGCTAGCTTTAAAGGAGTACTGACATTTGCGGCGGCGCAAAATATACGTTTTTCGTTTTCTAGCCGTGCCCCACGTGTAATTTACCACATACGACAGAGTTACAGCGACGCTATCACGAATTGCTGTCCCTACGTGACAAAGACGCATGTCCGACTATGTTGACACGTCACTAGGAAGCCGCCCCCTCAAAATCGAAACCGAAAGTGGGTTTTTAAGGGAGCCGTATTCAAAATATATTTTGAGTTGCGAGGCACCGTGATGCTCTATTTGGACTTCTCCACGCCAGTGCTTTCATTTACAGCAACAATACGAGAACGTCAAAAATTCGTGTCAGTACTCCTTTAAGGCAGCATCATGGAATTGCTGGCTGTCATACATGGCAAAAGGGGGAAAAATCGCTACTGACGGATGAGCAACATCAAAATACTCTTAACAGCTATAGCTAATGTGATTGAGTTTTGAATAGTATCCAGGAATAACTTATGTTAAAGGATTACGCAGAAAGTCGCTCGACACTTGAGGCCTATTCGCATACCAGCAGGGCAATCGTACCGTGGTGTTGGGCGGTGGTAGACTGGAAAGCGAGTATTTTGTGTAAATAAAGGTTATTTTGTGTGCTATATGGTATGTGTTTATTTTTCGCTAACTCTGCAACCTCTTGTACGTAGCACGAAAGCAGTGGTACATCCACTGTAGATTTGCCCCGATACAGGAATCTAAAAAGCCCCGCCATGGGGGCCTAGTGGCTACGGTGCTCGGCTGCTTATCCGATGGTCGCGGGATCGAATCCCGGCTGCAGCGGCTGCATTTCGATGGAGGCGAAATTTGAGGCCCGTGTTCTGTGCGATGTCAGTGCACGTTAAAGAACCCCGGGTGGTCGAAATTTCCGGAGACCTCCACTACGGCGCGTCTCATAATTTGGGACGTTAAACCCCACAAATCAATCAATCAAGAATCTAACGAACAAGATATCAAACGGTAATAAAATATATTAAAATAACACCTACCAAAGAATGCCCATTGAATACCATGTATATTCGAGCAGGTCGCATTTCACATATGACGAAAAAAACAAACGTTGCTACGTGTCACAAAATAGTGTATATTTCGATGAGAAACGCGGCGTCGAGCTGTAGAGAAAGCCCAAAACAGCAAGAAAATCGGCGCGCACGGAAGAGGCGCCCAAGGTCACGCCGAATCTCCAAAAGGGGAGAATGTCGTATAGACCTATTCCACCGGGCCTACGTCACGAAGATGCGGTGGCGCTGTCGTCGGGAGTTTTGGTTTCGCATGGTAGGCATCCGCCGGCGCGCCTACCGTAGCAGCCGCTGCGTTTTCGCTTGTGCGGCCGCTTCTCACCGCCTTGCAATGAAGAAAAAAGTGTTCACCGATGACCTGCGCCGTGGGTTGGTTGTTCAGCAACGCACAAGATATGTGCGATAGGTTTTTATCTGTTTCCTGCTTATGTCTGTCTTAAGGAAAGGGACGAACCTGTAATGCCGACTGTTTGGCACATCGGTTATGCGCCAGGCGTTTTCGTCACGACTAAGCATGTGTGTAATTATTTAGCGTTAGTGCGCGCTAGACAGACGCAGAGAGAGAAAAGGCAGAGAGTACCTATTGACGCTCCTCGTGCAGTGAGAGGGAGAAAGAGGCGCGGTCCAAATGGCGAAGGACCGAGAAAAGGCGAGAAGGTTCCCAACTTTGTGCATGCTTGTATCATGTGGGCCACACCGAAACTTCTAAAATGGCTTTCCAAGGCTATATAAACAGTCGACCACTGGCCGCGAGGGAAAAGAAGAGTAGAAGAGCAGTAACAGTAGCAATAATCGACGTGGTGTGTGACTCAGCGATCCAGCCGACGAGCCCGCCTGCAAGCTTCGAGTTGAGAAGCCGCCTCGAGTGACTTGGTGGATAGGACTCTTGTGTGTTTTATTCTTTGTTGCAGTGCATGAGCTTGTTCATGTTGGTTTTGTGTAACATTGTAACCCATCTGTGTTTAAGTTTGGAAGAGCCGTGTTGTGTACGTTCTGTGTAACTGCCTGTTTGATGAGAATATACTTGTTTTGTTTTCTCACCCTTGGGTCTGACTCAGTTCTTTGAACCACTAGCTGCTGGCGTTTTGCTAGGGTGCCGAAGGGGACCAAAAAACCTCATTGTCCAAGCTTTCGTGGGATCTTTTTCGGGGAACCAAGACGTTGGTTCTTGAAATTATTTCCGGCGATCGCGTCCCGTATCTCACAGCACGGGATTGGTGACAATATTTCTGGCGTCCGCAACAGGACTTCTTTGGCGCCTAAGTGTTCAAAGTAGGGAGGACAAGCCTTTGGTTGTGTACGTGTTGGCGTAGACGATATTGTGTGTTGCACCACGTTCTCGCTAACCTGTGTGCAGAGAATATTTTGAGAGTTGAGTGAGATATTTGTTCGTGCACGAGGCTAGATTTTGTGGAAGGGCACCAGGGATCTTGAGAAACTGATTGCCCTTGGTGAAAAGATGGGTCTAACCGGATCTGAGTTACGGAAATGGGTGAACCAAGAGAAAAAGGAGCTGCGGAAAGAGAAAGACAAGCTGCTGAAAGGGCGGAGCGAGAAATGCAAGCAGAGATTGAGAATTAAGCGGCGGCTAGCAGCTGAAAAAGCGGAAGAGTAGAGGAAGAAGTAACAGTAGCAGTAATCGACGTGGTGTGTGACTCAGCGAGCCAGCCGACGAGCCCTGCCTGCAAGCTTCGAGTTGAGAAGACTCCTCGAGTGACTTGATGAATAGGACTCTTTTGTGTTTTATTCTTTGTTGCAGTGCATGAGCTTGTTCGTGTTTGTTGGTCTCGTGTAACTTTGTAACCCATCTGTGTTTGAGTTTAGGAGAGCCGTGTTTGTGAACATTTTGTGTAACTGCCTGCTTGATGAGAATTTGTTTTATCACCCTTGACTCTGACTCGGTCTTTGAACCACTGCTGGCGTTTCGCTAGCGTGCCGAAGGGGACCAAAAACCTCATTGTCCAAGCTTTCGTGGGATCTTTTTCGGGGAACCAAGACGTTGGTTCTTGGAATTATTTCAGGCGATCGCGTCCCGTACCTCACAGCACGGGTCTGGTGACACTATGGTTTGGTGTAAATGATTTCCAAATTTTAGTGCACAGGAAGGAGCCACTATGAGTAGCCAAGTAAAAGCTTGTGACGTCGCGGCAAATTTAAAGGGGTCGTGAAACGCTTTCTTACTAAGTGCGTATTCGGGATCCTGATCCTCCAATCAACAATATGCATTGTTCCGTTGCATCGTGTGGGTTTATTTAGAGCGATAAAAAATGCGGTTTCGGATTCACTGCGCACGTTCCCCTCAAATCGGCAGTTGACGGCATGTTAGTCGCCACCAGGCCTCCGAGATCGGCGCGCCCTCGGAGTCCACGGAAAAACAAACAGTGTTGCAGCCTTGCTTCCAAATGGCGGGACCGCACGGTCTCTAAGTATTTTCGTTATTTATAGTTTTGAAGTCTACTTTTTTAGAGCAAACGCCATTTCACTTTACCTTTACACCTAAAGATGTCTTACCTAAACGTCACCGAATAGTCCATGCTGGCCCATAGTGTCGCATAGTCGTTTCGGGAGCGCAAGAGCGCTGGGGTTTCAAACGGGCGTTATTAAATGTGCACCGAATATTTCGGAATCGGCTTGTCGAATGCATATTGAAGCAACGAAAATTACAACCGGGCATCTCCATATTTTTTCACGACCCCTTTATGGAAATAATGTTATTCGCCATCACCATCGTGACAGATTTCCTTTTATTATGCCTTTTTATCTCAGGGTGGGTGGTGCGAGTTTACTTCTGGTCCTGAATGGTCGAATGCCACCTTTATTTTAAACCCACCCCTTATATAATGCACCAACGTGGGGCCTTTAAGATAATAGTGAGTTTTAGTATATCGGAAAGCAGCAAACGCAAAGATTTAGCGTAAGGTTAACGTTACCGTGGAACACACCGCGCATGCGCAGAACGTTAACGTATACGATACCCTTACGTGCCTACGCTATTTTCGGAAGATATCGTTCAACGCTAACGCTCGCAAAGGCACCCGTACGGCTGGCAAGATGGCGGCGTCAGTCGAAGTGAGACCACTCGCTTCAGATCTGTCGGGACATCGGCCTGCATTGTTAAGCTCATTCATTACCCACTCATGTTCTTATTTGCCTTAGGTTTGGCTAATTAAGCTTCGCCAGCCGTGTATTGGTGACAATGTGTCGCCGTTTTCAAGATACGCTCTCAGTAAGCGGCACACAAGGCTTAAAATGTGAGTGCACTCGCTTTCACGGCCTTCGAGACTGCGCTTGCCGGCGCTTGAAATCTCAGAGGCCATGTCGCTTTGCTCACGTTTACGGTAGTCTCGTCGAAATGGCGGCACTGCCACCGGTGCTTTTTTTTTCTTTTTGTACATCGGCTGTTTCAAGCTACAACCAATTAAATAAAGCCGAGACGAGTAGTGTGGTGCATAACTGATGTATAATGTTTGAAATGACAGTATTGTTTGGCGAGGTATTCCTTCAGTCACAAAGGCGACTTGGATAAGCCAGCCTTCGCAGGTACATGCACAGATGCGCACCCCTTGGGCACTGGAAAAATGTTGCAGAAGCTCCGGGGCAGTGGATGACAAGTGGAAAATCCGCCTTCTCAAAGCGGAAATGTCGGCGAAATTTCTCGTATGCGGCATAGCCTCGACGACATGGACTGCTTGCGTAGCTTCTCTGGTTTCCAAAGTATAAATTAAGCGCTGCTATGTCATCGCAACTTCGAAATGACAGGCAGTACGGGTCAGAAAGGAGACTCGATGGCGGCATTTTGAAACGAAGCGACGTTTTTCGGGTCTGCCGACATAACAACACACTTACACGATACTGGCTCAATGATTTTGTGGCGCACTTAGGGATTTAATAAGAGTTGTTTTAAGGTGTAGTTGTCGCCGTACATGTCTTTGCGTTAGCTTTAGCGTTTCGCTCTCTTCCGCTATACTAAATGTCTAGTTTGTGCCGCTAAGTGCACCCAGCTTTACCGTAACGTTATCCTTAACGCTAAATCTTTACGTTTGCTGCTTTTTGATATACTAAAACTCACTAATAAAGTGAAAGTGAAATAGAGCGAAAGTGAAAATAAAGTGAAAGTGAAAAAGTTCACGAAGCCTACCGGTCGCAAAGGAATCCAAACAGGACTGGGATGAAGCTGGTGCAACTGGCAACGGGATGGAACCAAGGTCAACCACCGACACGCTGGACTCTGAGAGGAGCGCGAGGAAGCTGTCACGAAGAGCCCAGGAAAAAGTCTCGTGAAGGGGAGCTGGGCAGAGTGACTCGCAAACCCTTTCCCCTTAGCTTCTTCCACTGCTACTAACCTTCCACGTCTTACAACAACCGCGCGTATTACACATTACGAGCAGGTTCCAATAACGCGCAGGTGCAAAAATGATTAATGACATGGCCCGAATGTGTAGGCGCGAGGAGGGTGTGAGAGAGAGAATAAGTATATTTCATTACATACTATACTCAGCATGTGAGAACCCTAGTCCGGGATCCCTAAGATGATCTTGGCGACCACACGGGCCCACTGAACTAGGGCCCGGCGGACCTCGGGAGGCCCGTCGCAGATCATCTTCCCACAGCTAGCTCTCTGTTGTGGAGGGGACGCAGGATAGCGGGGAGGGGAGGGAATAATGTGGAGGCGCACTCCACTGTGACATGGAATGTCGTCGGGGAGCAGCCACAGCTCGGGCAAGAGCCTCGTAAGGTTCCGGGTAAAATTTATGCAGTGAGCTTGAGGAATGTGTGCGTTTGAAGTTGACGGAGTGCCACGTACCTCTTCCTCTCTCGAAATAACGGCGGTGGCGGGCGCACGGTGAGTCTAGCTGCTGTATAATATCTTAATATGGCTCGGTATGTGAGTGGAGGGCCCGCCTGGTCTGGACTCTCGTCCGCGCCATGCCGGGCAGCTCGGCGGATAATTTCTCGACGACCGCGTGAGCGCGGTCTTAACCCGACAATGAGGCATGGCCACGAGTCAAGACCAAGTGGACACGCTGTGGGTCGGATGTGTCTCTGTTTGTGTTTGGCGATTCGCGTAGAATGCGTTAAACCGCCTTGGAGAAGCCGCGTCCCATCATAAAGGCGCGACACGCCCTTTTTGGGAGTCAGTTACTATGTAAACTTCTACGGAAATGTGAGCAGTGTGTCGCACAGCAAGTGCAACACCAGGGACTCCGCCGTCTGTAGGTGTAGAACCCCTCAAAGAGGCAGCCTAAGCAAAGCGTCAGTTCCATCCAACACCACTGCGGAGTACATGTGTGGGCACCGCGCGGCATCAGTGTATAAGGTGTTTGTCTCGGGGATGTCACCGAGTATGCGCACCAAGTATCGAACATGGGCGCGCCGGCGCCCTGCGTCATGCTCCGGGTGCATGTTTCGTGGAAGTGGGTGCACCTTTAAGGTTTTACAGACCGAACTCGGAACTGTGATTGCGGTGTTGTTGTTATGTGGGGTTTAACGTTCCAAAACCAGCTCTGATTATGAGAGACGCCGTAGTGGAGGGCTCCGGAAATTTTTGACGACCCGGGGTTCTTAACGTGCACTGACATAGCACAGCACACGGGCCTCAACATTTCGCCTTCATCGAAATGCAGCAGCCGCAGCCGGGATTCGATCCCGCGACCCTCGGATCAGCAGCCGAGTTCCATAGCCACTAGACCACCGTGGCGGGGCGATGGCGGTGTCCCCGTCGCCACTGGGTAATACTGGGTATCCCAGTCGCGACAGTACATGCCAAGGGCGCAAGGTGAGGGCATTAATCAACGAAATGACACACACGCTCCGCCAAGAATTATACGCCAATTGAAAAAGAGTTTCAGCAAAATAGCACCTGCGCAGCGAAATGCAATGCAACATATTAACTCAGAGTTTGCAACAAGGTATAGGCAGCAACTTAGCCTCCAACTCATGTTTACTGAACTAACTGGAGAATTGAGACTCCAAATCCGATGCAAACTGTCACCCACAGGACATCCCAAAGCCGCGCCCGGGTTAACTCGCTCGAGGCTAGAGTTCATGTACAGACAAATCCATACGCACGCCGTCATTCCAGGCCAACACTATAAATCATGACCAGACAACACAAGGCAGCGCAGGAGCAAAAGTCTGCATTTGGCAATGGAACTGCCGCTGTTTCCGCCATAAACACGAACATCTTGCGCAGTTCATGCACGCGCAGGCACACACGCCAGACACCGACACTGCTAGAAACATGCGTTGAGTCTATAAGCTTACTGGACATCATGCGTTTGTGTACAAAGACTGTCAGAATAGTCAGATAAAGCAGGTACATTAGTATCAAAGAAATTAGCAGCACTTGACCACATACTTAGCTCCGAATGCATATCCGCACGTATTCACGGAAATCGTCCCTCTGTCTATAGGAAGGACCCCGCTTTGTCTTCAACATAAAGAGCGGACGGATTGCTTCGACAGGCTCTTCAAGTACGCACTATATACAGAAGGAAAACAGCGGCTGATTATCCTAGCGAGTCTCAATGCAGCGCATCCGAAATGGGGATACGGCCGACGACTGGCACAAGCACAACATTCTGACAGCATGGCATTCTGACAGACGGCCCAGCCGACGAGAAGTAACAGTGCAAGTCGAGTCACCTGTCCGGACCTCACGTTGATCAAAGATATCGGGTACTACGGATGGCATAACCTGGATGAAACGTTTGACCGCAATGTCATAGAAACAGAGTTTACAGCGCGAACAAGGATCAGATTGATCTGATTGATCTGTGGGGTTTACGTCCAAAAAACAACCCCCTAGTATGTAATGTGTCGAAACAATAAAAAATGAAATGAAAGCTTAAACAACGGATAGCTGCCTTAATAGCCGATGCGGAATGTTGTACTACCGAATTAACGAGGAAAAATTGGAAAAATCTATGATCAAATGTAAGGTACCCTGGACATTTCAAAAACATGGGTACTGCTCGCAACTTTCATCGACCCTAATCGGAGCGTCTCATTGTTTGGAAACCCCAGGAAAGAAAGCATGCGCCGCCTGATATCGCGATCACAGTTGAGGACGAGCCCGTTAACAAGTTCAACAGGTTACGGTTACAGGGTCTACATGTCCAAACTAACGCAAAGGCGACTTAAACCCATGACGCTTCTGAAGAGGCAATTTAACCAGATAATCCACAGGATACGAAGGGTCAGCAACCGCCGCCATAGCCTAAAAGAATCGGACGTAATGTGCATCATACACGCGTTAATCACAAGTAGCATTATCTATCGCGCACCTTACCACCAACTCAGTGAAAAACAAACCAGCTAGACATCCTCATACGCACAGGAGTGAAAAAGGCCACAGGCCTCCCTATCTCAGCCTCTAGAGTAAAATTATTACATATTGGTCTGCATAATACCACAACCGAATTAATCGAAGCTCAGAAAGTCGATCGGGTATAGTACTGCGCGAATAGAAAAGTAGCAAAGAATACAGGAAAGCGCAGTACTATACCAGATCGGCATGAACCAACTAGCCTGCAAGAAGATTTTGTTGCAACAGAAAGTCAGTCAAATCGAACGACTGAAACGTACACCGAGTGGAAGGAACGTCCTTAGACAACTGCGATATCCGATATCAGAGTTCAACCCACGCGAGCCTCAGCCAATAGCATCAAACACTAGAAACAGTATCACGGTAGCACCCATCCCACGGAATATGCATCCCGAGCACCACAAGGGCAGAGGCGCAGCACGTGCAAAATCCCTGCACCGAGCGTACGCAACGACAGTGTGCGACACCTTTTGTGCCGACGCCACATATTATTCTGACCGCAAAGCAAAAGCGGCAGCGGTGGCCGATTGGCATACCGAAACGCTAATATGAGCCACAATATGCACTGGTACGGAAGCGGAAGAGTGTTAAATTTGTCCCCCTGCGATCGAAAACAAGTTAAAATAATGGGGGGGGGGGGGGGTAGCCCGCACCACCCGAAGGTATATCGGGCTTACAGCCAATTGTAAAATAAAGAAAAAAGGGAAAGATTCCCGAAAGGTGAATTTCGAGGGAGAGCCAATTATCTAACAAAAAGGGTGGGGGAGGGTGTAGGAGGCCAAGGCAGTGAGGGGTCAATCTGCGCGTAATGAGGCGTGAAAGTTCATGGCAATTACGATAATGCCAATTTGAATTTCTAGCAGAGAAGGCTCCCGGGTATAGTTCAGTGCAGAAGATGTGCTAATTTATAAGTTTTAAATGCGTGAAATGCAAGAAACAAAATGCCCTATCGCGAAAATTGAGCAACTACCGATTGTATAAACTATGGGTTAGTCCAGGTGTTTTTGTCGTGGAAGAGTGTGTCATAGCCCCTGCCATCATCGCTCAACGTTGTATAACGAATTCACAGCATGTCGAAACTTCGCACAACCGCGTATATCTCCTGTGCCTCATAAAATCCTGCACAAAAGGCGCAATGCCCCACTAGTCTGCCTTGTTTGAACACCTGACCATGCGTCTCTCCTTATTAATGAGCGGCGCGTTCATGCGACAGCCGAGGCATCACCCTCCGGACGCGGAAGACCAGCCCAACCCTGAGAAGGTAGAGAACATTCCACTCGCGTACGCACACATATTACGACACTACAGACTAACCCGTAGAACGTTCCCTCCGCCGCACGTGAAATTAAACTGCAGATGCGGCCGCCAGCTCCTAATACGTTACCCAGCCTTTCACTCCGCCACTTTTTTTTTTTTTACCCGAGCCAGTACCCTGACCGATGTCCTTTCAGTGGAGGACACCCCAACCTGTACCACGCTACATGGGAATGCCACCAACCACCTGGATACCCTAGAATAGTCAGCCACTCCCTTTCCCAGTGGGATATGTCGCTCTTTCCAGCACACCCTTGGGCTATCAGGGCCGACTGATTGCCCGGGCCAGCCGAATTGCAGCAGCAAATGGGGCCCTGGACTGAAGGCCTCACAGTCTTGGGAATCGCTAGAATAGCGAAAAGAAGTTTTCGGCTGATACTAGTATATATATATGTTTGACCGTATAATGACAACATTTCGTAAAGAACACATTTGTAGTCTCGGCATCTTTTCGCAGTGTGAACGCTCACGTGACCGTCACCGACGTTCACTGATGTTCTCACGGCATTCCCGTCCCATTTGCTAACTGAAATGACGCAAACGGTCTTGCAGCCAAGGTCGTTGGCACTCATGGCGAAGTCTGTACGCAGAATAGTGATGCTTGCCAAGCACTAGGCTTTGGAAGACGGGAATGCGCAGCGCCGACTTGAGAAGTGATGCACTTCACTTATCGCGTGAACAAAAGAGCGCACGTCAGAGTGATAGTCGCGTTGTCGGACCGGTGTGAAACGATCGTCCCACATGGCAGGCTCCTCCTGGTCATGTTTTATCGACCGAAGTACGCCACAAATGAAAGTGCTATACTTTCAGAAAGTCTTAGGAACACGCAGAGCTTGAGAGAAAGGAGGCGAGACTAAAGAATTTCATCTTTAGTCGAAATGACCACGTATCACTGTTTGGCAATGCTAGAAATAAGGCATGGTGAATACGAGCTAAGAGAAGAGCGAGCGAGCCTGAGCACGAACGCAATGTATGCGAGCTCGTGTATGACCCCGAAATTCTGTCAAAGAACGCAGATTTCCTGGATTAGTGTTTAAAAGCAATACGCAGAGTTTCATAAAAGCTTTATTGCGGTCATGACAAGCAAAACACGCAGTTCCCAAAAAGTGTATTGGGCACTATAAGACATGATACCGCCCTCCCCTCCCCCCCCCCCCCCCCCCCCCCACTGCCTACCAATAAAAGCAATAAAATAATATCCACGTCAAAATGAATATAGCGAAGCACTATGTTCCTCCTAAATGGAAACAAAGGTGCCAGGAGGAAGGCAGCATCTAATGATGTTCAGTTTACCTCAAAACAAGTAATGAAAATCTGCGTTTCGGAACCCGCGTAAGTGCCTTTATACAGCTGCGCTGCGCTTCCTCGTTGATCGCCACGGAGTCGTCCTGAAAGCAGACCTCGAAGATCGTAGAGTCAGTAAACGAATACCGTTTACAGATGAAGTGAACTTCGTAAAAAGTAAACGGCAACGTCAGCACTGGTTAAGAAAGATTTCTATGGAGTTACTGTGATGTTGCAAGGAAAATAAAAAAAAGGGGGGGGGGGATGCACTGTGATGATGACTGCCCACAGCACATTGATGCCAGTAGCTGATAGCGCACAGGCAGCCATTGAACTGACACTTCTGCGGGTAGGGGCTCAACGCAAGATGGCGCCAACAATGCATCTGTTCATTCTTCACTGTCGAAGGTACACAGTCCCTCGACATTTAGAGTGCCTCGCTGAATGACGCCCTGTTGGTTCAAGTTTTCGCGTGACGGTATGTAGTCGCTTCTGTAAACGCATGAGTACGCTTTGTGCTTAACACTGCTGGAGTGAAACGCGTAGACATCGACGGTGCGGAGCATGACGTCAGCCGCGGTTTAGTGGCTTGTTGAGCCCTATGAAGGTGGCCGTGGAGCAGAGCACGCAGGGCCCGCCTGGAATCAAGGTGCCGCTCGTTTGCGGTCCCGTGTGGCGCACCCACGAGACCTGTTGCTGGGTGCCGTGCTCGATGTGCCGGTAGTGGACGTGCAGGTACTTCAGCTTCGGCAGCTGGGCGACAAGTTGTTGCACATGTTCCTCCGCGGCTTCGTCGGATACAGGAGCTTCCGTCAGCAAGCACAGGTAGCGAAGCCACCTGACGCGAGTCACGTTATCCTGCAGAGAAAGCAGAGCGCGCAAAAATTTTCCTTTTGCAAAACAGTTCTATGACAGCCTGCAAGGTCGAGTAAGGCTGTGCATAAACTAACGAAAAAAATGTCACCCGCACGTTCGCAGTACAAAACTACAAGGAAGTAATTTCCCAGAAAAAATTCTCAGTTGACAAAAAGTTGTGCTGGTCCAGGTTCCAAAATCGGGACCAACAACCCTCCGGGGCAGTCCCCTGAAGTAACCTGGAGGCAACCTATCGCAGCACGAGGGCGAATTCATCGACAACTTTAAGCATGAGGACCAGTCATGGGCACGTTACCAGTAAAAAGTAACAGTGTTACAGTTACAGTTACCCAAGCCAGAAAAGTAACTATGTTACAGTTACAGTTACTCAGCTTCCAAAAGTAACTTGTTACAGTTACAGTTACTGCAAAAAAGTAACGTCGTTACTTTTCCGTTACTGTACAAGATTATTACACCGCAAACGAAATTATTTAGTTCTTTCAATGAAAACATATGAAGGCGTGCAGTTAGTTGAACTTGCTCGTAGCAAAGCGCCAGATAAAAGAAATTGAACGGGCTCACTAAAATCCCAACACCAGCAGTCGTTGCGTACGTCTCATTTTCTGCAACAACTTTTTTATTAATTGTCGGGAATCTATTTACAGAAAAAAAAGGCAGATCCCACGTGCAGTGGGAATCAAGGAAATGCAAAGCATGCATTAGGAACGTAAAATGGACCTGCTTTGTTGTCTCGCTATATTATGGGTACATAAGAAGTTAACGAAGCGGCCGCAAAACCACCACGACTGGAATGTAAACCATGCCGCTCATGACACGGATGTCATGATTCTTGTGCTATGGCCTGTCATTTACGTTCGTCATGCAGTCGTTCACGTGCCATAGCAATTTTGGTGTACATCCCATTAATGAAACGCGTGGCATGTTAATCATGCCGCTCATGACATGCATGTCACGATTTTCATGTTCTTAGAATGTGTCACCCATGGTCGTCATACATTGTTGTCTCGCCATACAAATTTTGGTTTTTATCAACTTAACGAAACGGCTGCAAGAGCACCAAGACCGTGGCACGTAAATCATGCCGCTTATGACATGCATGTCGTGACTTTTGTGTTAGGATGTGTCGTTTATGTTCGTCATGCTGTCATGTTGTGCCATACAATTTTAGCATACATCCCATTAAGGAAAGGCCAGTAGAGCACCAAGACCGTGGCACGTAAATCATGCCGCTCATGACATGCACGTCATGATTTTCATGTTATGACCTGTCATTTATGTTCGTCATACAGTCGTGTTGTTGCGTACCACTTTTCGTATACATTCCATTAACGAAAAGGCCAGGAGAGCACAAAATCGTAGGCGGCTAGATAGATACCTAGATATATGTGCTCAAAGTCGCCAAAGTTCGCTAAGAAATGCATCGCATTTAATACGTTGGGACAACCTGGTGCCACGAAGCACTGTTGCACGCTCGTACATAAAATGGGAGCTCATCCCGAGGCGTGAAAAAAAGGATAGGCCCCTTCGAGCCATTGCTGCCGGCACTTTGGGAAGTGCTTTTTGGAAGTACCGCCGCTTTGAGAAATGAACGTGTGCGAGGCATTGAAAGGCGTCTGTTTCTAGGTGGCTTCCGCGTGGGTGGTCTTGAAAAAATGGCTGGCCACGCAAAAAATCAAGGATGCTGCACCGGCCTCTGAAAACAGTGACTTTCGTCACTTAGGCCGACCATACAGCGGCGTTGCGCACCTTTCTCTGCATGGGGGCGGGGAGAAGAACCCTTCCCCGCCCTGTTTTGTCGCCGACCGGCGGTGCTTCGCTGGCCTTCATAGAAAAGTCTTAATTTCCGCCTTGGAAACATGTCAGTACATCCACAAAAAAAAAAAAAAAAACCAAGAGATGTCCGTGTCCTGCACAGCATCGCGATACAAACGATACATCGTAAAAGCATTCCACTAGTGAGATAGATAGATTTTGCAAATTTATCTAGATACAGAGGTAAACATAGTCATAAATATTTAAGAGAAACATCGCGATAGCGCTGAACCCTGATTTTAAGAAGTGTTGGTGCAGGATATTTTTTTAAAGGAAGTAACTGTAACGGTATTTACAGTTACAGTTACCGTTGAAAAAGTAACAGTGTTACAGTTACAAGTTCCTCTAAATTAAAAGTAACTAGTTACAGTTATAAGTTACTGAAAAAAGTAACTAGTTACCGGTAACGCGTTACTAGTAACTAGTTACTGCCCAAGACTGATGAGGACATAGATTCACAAATTGCGGGCAGCCACAGAAGCTGTTAGAATCCCGGACGCGACGAATTCTTGCAAGCCGAGATTTCAAAGAAATATGCATGGACGTTACAAACGAGTGAACGGCAATAGTATCGTTCAGGAGGATTTAAGCTCTCACATTTGCATTCACCACTCAGCCCAGGAGAGGACTGCGGTCGTATACAGTGGTCATGATGCTCTCCTGCTGGCCCGAAGGACGCGGGTTCGTCTCCGGCGGTCGAATTTTCGATGAAGGCGAACGTGCTAGAGGTCCGTGTACTGCGCTATGTCGATGCATGTTATGAACCCCAGGTGGTCAAAATTATCGTATCCCTCCACTACGGCGTGCTTCAATCATATCGCGGTTTGGCCACGTGAACCGCAGCAATTAAGTTGCTAGTTTGCTTTTTGCAAACAAATTCAAGCAGATATGTCCAGCTGGGTAAAAAAGCAGTTCCCTCATCAACACCAGAGCAGTATACAGGGCCTTGCCGCTCATGATCAGCAAACTCACCATCAGTTCGGTCGTCGTGCCCAAAGCCAGTGCGCTGTCCCGGAGAACGAGGAAACGCAAGTTCGCGTTCCTCAACAGCAGGTCTCCGATGTCTGCGAAGTCGTCCAGCGATGAAATTCCACAGTCGACGAGGCGCAGTTCATCCACCTGCGGGTAACAAACACAGGTAGTGAACGGAAGAGTGACGCGGCACAATAAATGTCAAAATAGCTATTTGTTCTGTCAGAATGGACGCATAAAGCTAACAAGCCTGTAGAGCCGTTAGGATACGGTTTTGCGACTGCTGTTAAGAGTCGAGACAGAAATCACGGATTAAACTCGGGGAAGAAAAGTGGGAGGCGGTTACGTGCGCGGCCACAGATCGAGGCCGGTAGTCGAACCCCATTTCTAGAGCGTAGCAACGCAACATATACGAGCTGTACGACGGTGATATAAAGACTGCATGGTGGTCTAGCTGACGAAGGTGTCGTTCGACGGCTTGTTGGTTTGTCAGGGCGGAACGGAACACAATAAGTGACAAACCGAAATGCGCGCTACAGATGAGCGCGTGTTTGTTTCAGGCTGTTTCACTAGCGATTGCATGCTAGAATTCGAGTTGAGAACCATTGGCGTGCGGCGGTGAAAGCGTGACTTAAGTGGCCACTTTCGGACGTAAGGCGCATGTACACAATCAGCGAGTGAGCCGCTGCTTCGGATTTATTCGCCCGTGCTTCACACTGATTGTAAAGATAGTGAAGCGGCTTGATACACCACTGAAGCAGTGGTGAAGCCTGCCAGCACTGCATAGAGACAGTGCTGGCAGTCTAAGTGGCAGAGTATAGTATTGTCGATGCTTGGCTGACGTTTTTGTTCCAAGCACTGACGGAACGCTCCCGACGTCTTGCAGTACTTGAAGCAACCGGGTGGCTCACACTGAAACCGGATACATACCGATTTGCGTACAAAGCTCCATTCAGTGGAGATGAAAAAAGTAATAGCGAGCAGTCGAAAGAAAAAGCAGAATAGGTCAAAAAGCTCGGTTAAGTATGTGTAAGGTATTGTAGCTTTTGAAGAAAAACGGTAGAAATAAATTTGTGGGCGAATGACGTAAACCAGGCACCAGAATAAATTCACTAAGCGCAGAGTGAGTGGTAGACTATTCAGTCCTCGCGTCATGTCGAAAAATTTATATCGACAAGACGGGGCAGTACTTTTATGAACGCCCCACAGAGCACGTCAACGCGTTACGAGCGGGCACAGGGAGCAGTCGAGCTTTGCACGTGTAAGACTAATCGCCAAGAACGAGCGTTGATTGCTAGAAGCATTTCACATCGAAAAGAATGGGCGAACCCTTATAGGAGATCGTTCGGCGCTCTTCACGGAAATAGTGGCGGTTTTTATCGGGGCGTGGCTGCCTGTATGAATGGTTTGAGACGGGAAAAGACGTTTAGAAGTATATGCGGTTGCTTCATTAAATCTGTTGCAACATAGGGCAGCGTGTAAATTGACCCGCACTAACGTTCGGTGTGCGCATTCGGCAGGAAGTGTAGAGCCATTGATAGGTCACCAAACAGTAAGTGAAACACTCTTCCGGGAATGGTGCGCTATTGGGAAGGGGAATTAAGACGAAGGGCTCTAAGGGGCGGCTACCATACGTTGCTGCTGCGCAGGCGCACCACGAGCGATCGCTGTATCGTTTGGCGAAGCTGCAGCTTCTGCGCGCGCAATTGAGAGCACGCAGTCCGGGCAAACTGTCCACTATGCACATTTCCGGTGAGCAGATCGTTCAGGTCGATGTGCGTCAAGGAACGCTGAAAACCCGGCATACCCATTAGAGAAGCACAATGTGCCGCGCATGCGCAATTTAATTGTACCGAAGACCTAGGTTCGCGAATTAGTCTACTTTCGTGAAGCAAGCTGTTGCTGCAGTAACCAATTATGTGTTATATGAAGGAACCGGATTAAAAGTGGGAACACTGTATAACCAATATATATGGTTCTTTTCTTTGATGTGGCGAAAATAGAAATGCAAATGCTTGCGCGCGCACACGTACACTGCCTAGCTAGCTGTATAAAAAATTTTTGCTTATCGCCGCAATTTACGTACTGTTTTGCAGAACATTCGCATGCGTGGACAAGCCGCGACACCGCCCAGAGCGCCGACGCTGTCGTTCGCGCTGACCATGTGTATACCTGTACCACATTATCGCTTGTCAAACCATTCCGCCATGGATCATCAGGCAATGGCTAATGCTTTAAATTTACAGGTCCACATAGAGCTGTTCCCATCCGGGCAGCATAGGATTAGAACTTTACGTAACGACCTTAAGATTAGTGTGGCTTAGTTAAGCAGCAATAAGCACGATAAGCGAGTAAAAGTAAACAAATACAAGGCATACCTTGCAACTCTCGAGAAATCGCAGAGACGCCAGGCTTGGCACGCCACTAAGCGTCAGTCGACGGAACCTGCGACGAGACCTCGGGAAGTCGTCCTGCAGCGCGGCGACATCACAGGGGTCAAGCCGGAACTCGAGCTGACATATGGTGCATCCGAGCTGTGTTCCTCGCTGCTCCACGCGCACGTCCAGCTCGACGAGCTCCCGGGAGACTTCAGCCAACCGACGCAACGCACCTGGGTGGTGCAGCCCGCAAGGTGCCGTCGAAAGCGCCTGCAAGAACACGAGTTGCGCGTCACGCAGCATCTGTGACAGATCGACGTCAGGCCCGAAGTGAAACGAGTTGACGTTCAACTCGACGAGGTAGCTGAGTGCGGGAAAGAACTCGCGGAGTCCGTCGACGTAGGAGATATCGGCCACCGGGCTAGGCTCGATGGCGAATGGTTGCTGCGGGAGAAGCACGAGGCAAAGATAGCGGACACCCGTCCAGTCGTGTCCTCGAACGGCCGCACCTATCCTATCTGCTAGGACGTCGGCTTCGTGAGTGACGATTACGACAAGTTGCGACGAAAGCTCCTGTTTGGTGCTTTCGAGGTCGAAGTCGCACAGCCAAACGCAACTGCAGGAATAGAGGAAGTCCCAGTAGCTGACGTTCGCGCAGACAAGTGCCCGTGCGTTGAAGTCCGTCATCTCGAGTGGGACCAGCTGAGCCGTCGGCGGAACGTCGGAGGTGAACGTGAAGGCCTCTAGCTGGTGGCTCGAGAACAGGATGTCATTAATGTGGAATACAATTTTCTGAAAGCTCCCACTCACTACGTGCACGTGAAGCTCGGTCACGCTGGGGCAGAAGCGAAGCAGCCACCACAGGAGTACAGCGTTCTCCTCGCCGATCACTTCGACGTACATGCGGCGTAGGCTTTGTGCCGGGGTGTACGGCTGCTCTTGGGAGGACGAAAATATTTGCTCGAGCTCGTTGCCAATCATGTCATCAGGAATAATGAGCGAGAACTCCAGCTCTTCGAGCTCGACAAGCCGTTCCTGTAGCAGCGATAGCAGGCTAGTGGCCGGCACTGGGCAACCGAGGCAACGCAGGAACCGTAGGTTCGAAAACATACCTATGTACTCGAACAGTACGTCCATATCGCTGACTACACAGTTTGTGACGTCCAGTGCTTGCACTTTCGTCACCGTGTCGACGCTTCTCAGTAGCTTGGCTAGGTAACGTGCCTCGGTGCTGGCGGGAAGGCTCCGCATCATGATGGCGGTCTTACCTTGCTTTGATATGGTACCGTACAACTCGTCGTTATTGAGCTTAAAGCTCAAACGGAACTCCCTTCCAGGAAGCCAATGACAAACACCCTATGGCGCGACGTGAGCTCGGTGCTCTTGGCAGTTAATATGGCGCCTCCTTCACAATCACGCTCTTTATGACCGTGAAAAAGTTCGCGTCACTGGATGCAAGCAGATCCCCCTGGCGAGTAGTTTGTGTGTTAGACGCAAAAAGCGCAACTTTTGCCAAGCAGACAACTGTCTCCGTAATATCTTTTGTTTTCATGTTCGAATAAAGAAACAAAATAATGATTTATGGTAAGAAATTTAGAGAAACATGTTCTGCTTCCGCCGGAAGTGTGAAAGGCAACGAGCGCCGGCTCACGGATTTTGGCTGAACTGAGGGAATCGTAGCCGCAATGGGAAAGCGAGAGGCGCGTCTGGCATGTAGTAAAGGAGGCGTTGGTTAGACTAGCTGATAAATCTAGCGGATGCCCTACCTGACGGCATGCACGCGTCGAGCGCTAGGTATATAGTGCCAGAACAGTTGCGAGGCGCATGCGTGAAAGACCCCATGCGCCTTATTTCCAGAAACCGTGATGGTGCCAGTATATAGCAGCCGGCTCTAGAAAGTGACTACCTGATGCGTCCGATAAGCTTATATGCAATAACATACAACCACAAGCGGCGTGAGCGGTTATTCTATCTGTATTTACCGGTGCTTGCTGCCGTATTTTTGATCATAAGCCTGACAGGGGGCGTCTGATTGTGAAGCTCATATTGAGGAGCAAAGATACATTGATAGGGTCATCCGTACGCACAGTACGTCTGCATCGTAATCTAGAGCGGTCGAGCCAGGCGGCTGCAGTCCGCACCAGCGGAGCATAGACCGTTTGCGCCTGTCCTGTGTTCCTTCTTCGTCCGTGTTTCTTTTTTTTGCGCTACCGTCCTACCGTGTTTGTGTCAAGAATGCACCAACTAACCCAAACAAGTGCGTTTGCAGGCACCAGTCTGCGCAACTGAAAGGAGGCGGTGCCTCCGTCACGTCGCGCGCTTCGGACAAGGTCAATCTATATCGGTCGCGAAACTTGGAACGAAAAGCGGTCGGAAACGCATTGCCACAGACATCAACACCCTTGTGACGATTGAAGCGCGACTAGGTGAGGAGGGGACAAATAACCAGAACGAAAAATTCATTGAAACGTTTATTTTCAATATCTTTAATTTTATCTGTCACAAAATAAATTAGTAGAATACCTTATAAAATTCTAGCGTTTTCATATATGGTTTAATGCCCATTTTTTTCTTTATTTCCAGAAACAGCGGGCGCATGCAGGCAGTCTGGTAATGTGGGCAAGGTCAGTCTATATCGGTCGCGAAACTTGGAACGAAAAGCGGTCGGAAACGCATTGCTACAGACAAAGACACCCTTGTGACGATTGAAGCGCGACTAGGTGAGGAGGGGACAAATAACCAGAACGAAAAATTCATTGAAACGTTTATTTTCAATATCTTTAATTTTATCTGTCACAAAATAAATTAGTAGAATACCTTATAAAATTCTAGCGTTTTGATATATGGTTGAATGCCCATTTTTTTCTTTATTTCCATCAACAGCGGGCGCATGCAGGCAGTCTGGTAATGTGGGCAAGGTCAGTCTATATCGGTCGCGAAACTTGGAACGAAAAGCGGTCGGAAACGCATTGCTACAGACAAAGGCACCAACACCCTTGTGGCGATTGAAGCGCGACTAGGTAAGGAGGGAACAAATAACCAGAACGATAAATTCATCGAAACGTTTATTTTCAATATCTTTAATTTTATCTGTCACAAAATAAATTAGTAGAATACTTTATAAAATTTTAGCGCTTTGATATATAGTTGAATGCCCATTTTTTTGTTTATTTCCAGAAACAGCGGGCGCATGCAGACAGTCTGGTAATGTGGGCAAGGTCAATATATACGGGCGCAATTAAAGGAGTACTGACACGAATTTTTGACGTTCTCCTATTATTGCTGTAAGTGAAAGCACTGGTGTGGAGAACCCCAAAAAGAGTATGATGGTGACTCGCAAGGCAATGAATATATTTTTAATACGGCGTCCTTAAAAGCCCACTTTCGGTTTCGATTTCGAGGGGGCGGTTTCCTAGTGACGTATCAACATCGTCGGACGAAGTTTAAGTCACGTAGGGACAGAAATTCGTGATAGTGTCGCTGCAACTCTGTCGCCTGTGGTCAATTACACGCGGGGAACGCAAACAACGACAATTTTACGGTCGTCCAGTGACTCTGACAGCGATTTCGGCGCTTTTTTTAGACTGTGCTCATACGTCATCGTAGTGTCCATTGCACTGGGGCTGGCGTGCAGTGCTCGTCGAAGAAAACTTTAAAACCAAACTAAAATATTTTGTACGTGTTTCCTGGCTTCCGTGTGCGGAGGGTGTTAACAATGCATGGCTAGAAAACGAAAAATGTACATCTTGAGCCGCCGAAAAATCGTGTCAGTATTCCTTTAAGAGCACTCATCACGTGTCCCCTCATGGCCGGCCATGGTCAAACAGAGTCAAACACACGAAGCGCTGCCAAGCTAGACTACGCTGATTGTGGCTGAATGTTTTGTCAAGTTTTTCGTGAGGGAAAGCTGCCGTGTAGGTTTGGAAACTGGTCCACCTCACCCGTTGGTGCAAAAGTGTCTCATTCAAATTCATTTGGTTCAATATGCCACGTGTCGCAAAAAGCACTCTGCTTTGGTTTGGAATGGTTTTAATCAATACTCAAGAAAGGTCACATCGCAATTCGCCGCTTCTGTAAGTAAATCTTATTTTCAAGTTCGTGTGCTGTGTCTGAATCACGAGAACGTTATTCGCGATGGCCTCACAATTACTTTTTCTCGTCTGAAAGGCTACACATTTGACCTTGATGTGTTTACTTTGTAACTTTAATAGCATGTTATGTTGCTATCAGGTAAATGCCCTTGGCTTGTAGCAATCGCGAAGGACGCACTAGACGCGTAATTTCCGGGTGCGATTTGAATTGTTACGAATTGCGCATTTATAGTGCTTTGATGGCCGGTAAACACACTAACGTTTCCATCTGTATGAGGAGAATATTTTCATCTTAGTGCAATACGTATTGTTTCCTATTAAAGTCCTGTTTTATTATTTGAATGTTCCTTTCTGATTGAAAGGCTTGAGAAGAGCCAAAACGTCAGTTCCTTTGCGTAGTCAAGGAGGGTGTGCGCTCGTGTTCGGTTCTGGTTGAGCACGTTATAAGCAAACGGACAGCTCTCGAGGTGTTAACAAACAAGCATCATAACAAGTTGCTGCAGTTTAACCTTGACTACATTATTTTTAATGCTTGAGGTCATTGTTTGTTTTGCTCGGTTAGCTAGTATTGAACTACATTTCTTTGTCCTTGGCTCTGATCTGGCACTGTTTAAGTTATTGACGTCATGACCTACCAATCATGTTACTCATGCATTCGAAGCCATCCAAGTCAGTTTTGGTATATTTCAAGTAAACGAGGCGCGAGTTACGCATCTCCTTTTCTTAAAAATTATTTTTGTTAATGCGAGGCAAAAATTATTTTTGTTAATGCGTATGATCACATATTATATTTCACTTCGTGTGAACCAGATAAAGGTCTGACCTTCATAAAAACAAAGAGATCCAACGCATTGTTTGAATGGGTGTCATGCCTATGACACCCATTCAGAAATTGCCTATGGTGAATCGTGTGGCATTCCCCGAAACGTTGCAAGTAGGATGAACGTTTTTGTGCAAAGTGCATGAGTGAGTGTATGATTAACGCGGCCTAACCAGAAACGTCGACAGCACCGAATGGTACGGCGTAACGTTGACACCCCCATTAGTGCACGGCCCTTTTAACGAAGAGAAATGCAGACTACGGTGCGCTGATGTGCATATCATGAGCGCCGCTGTCGAATTATCAATAAATCAATCAAAGAACTTTATTTCCATTAAAAAAGCATTTGTGGTGAAGGTATTCCTACAAGAGGGAAAAAAATTGGACATAAGCATGCCGAGTGATACTAGAACGCATAGGACATCTATGACATCGCTAACACAAAGCGTAATTAGCACAGCAACTGACCATTACACAACCGCCATCATAACAGCTGCTGGTGCACAATGGCGTAAATCATCGGGTGGGTCAGGGGGGTCCTGGCCTCCTCCCCCCACCCCGGTGTTTATACTGGAGGAGGGAAGCGGTGGAGGGGGGGGGGGGCGCTCCTTCCAAGGTCCCCTCCCTTGAGATTCTGGTGTTGCCAGCGTCTTTTTGTTAAGTGGAACGGTCGTCCAGTGTCCTCAGATCACAAAAGACATGTCTGCGGAGCACGATGGGCAAAACGCGCCTAAGATGCATGTCATATTGGCTCATGTTAATCAAGACATTGCAGACAGCATATAGTTGCCGAAGCTGATGAGCGATTTTATCAGCCCATTCAGTAATCGCGCTGTCGTTTTCGGGCCCCCACAAAGGTTCTAAACCGGGAAACTTATAAGTACGTTAGTTCCTTTTTTTTATTACGCTTAGTTTTTTTAACATTTGTTCCGCATCCATCGTGTAGATCCATTGAATGTTCATCGGCTGTTTGGAATTGTGTTGTAGGACTTATATAATTATATAGTTCGGAACATTGTATGAGACTCATTCGTCGCGCACTGCAGATCGTCAACGGCATTGGAAATAACGCGAGATGGGAATATTCGTGCATGTTTTTTTGTTTTGGTGTACAGTACGTTTTCACTTGTGTGCAAAAGAAAATGCATATTTCTAATAATCAAGATGGCTGCCATGGCACAGTTCGTGACCCCCCGTTATATTTCTGGATTTACGCCATTGCTGGTGCACTATGTTTGTTTACTATGCCTCGTGGGAGTAGCCGCCGTAGCCTAGTGGTAGCGTGCTAACTTGACACCTTGGAGGGCCCGGAATCGATACCCGCCTGCCGCTTGGTAGGTTGCCTGAAGCGATTACATTCGTGCGTGTTTGTGTGCTTGTTACGTATACATGCCAATATCGCGATATGACAAAACGCATGCATTTGTTGTCTTTGACTGCACTGGAATGATATTATAAGTGTCTACTTTAGTTGGTACACGAATGACAGGGGTTATAAAACATTCAAACGCGTATGGCACATACCCGAACGCGGGATTGCCGAACACTACGGGTATGAGCCACACGTGATTGCGGTATCGTTGATCGTGATGTTCAAGGCGAGTACATCACGTTAGTTGTGTAAAGATAAATCATTCATCATACCTTACCATCACTTGGGTGAACATGGGGTGAACGAAACGACCAGGACAGCATCGAAACGTAGGCGGTTGAATAGATAGATAGATAGATAGATAGATAGATAGATAGATAGATAGATAGATAGATAGATAGATAGATAGATAGGTCAAACTTGCTCAAGTTCGCCTAAAAATACTTCACATTTAATGCTTATTCGAGACCATTCCCAAGGACGCCCGGGCACATAATATAAAGCACATGTTCACCAATCGTCGACCGAACGCCCGCCTTCCCCAAACAAGTTCCAGGGCGAGATGGTATATGCCAACAAAAGGAATGCCGGGTGACGACAGCACATCCGAACCCTGAGGAAGAATCGAGGTACCCTCTTGAAATGAGACGTTGGTTCAATAAGTAAAAAGTTGTTTTCTGACAAAGCCTTCACTGTGCTTTCATTTCTATATATATATATATATATATATATATATATATATATATATATATATATATATATATATATATATATATAATATATATATATATATATATATATATATATGATGTGCTTCGTATGTGCCGTTACGGAGTACATAAATGAATGACCGCCAGTTATAACGGCAATGAATTAAGGCTGCACCACTAAAGAACTGAAGACGCCTGCACCCAAACCTTCAGCGGTTCCATGAACTAACAGGCGCAAAAAAGAAACAAACGTAGCTGTTGTTTCTTTCAAGTATTCTTTATTTGTGCAAGAGGCAGTGAGGGGAGTGTATTACGCTACCGCTGAAATAGTAACAGCAATTTCAATCATTCTTTTACGTACTTGACGACCACATTACATATCACTCACAACTGAATTTATTTTTCCTGTTTGCAGTGTACCTCTTATATGTACGTTATTCTATGTGAACATGATGTGTTGTGTGATTTCTTGAAAAATTCTCGCCATTCTACTTGCTCCCAAACATCCAAGTAACATTGTGTAAGTTCTCGTGACCCGTGTTATCACTTTATTATTCTGTGTTTTGTATTGCTTTGTTTGGCATTATTGAATACACCACATTTTGACGGGAAGTATGCAGCAAATGCATGAAGAAATGTATACTAATTTATTTGGGTTTCTTTTCTTTTTAATCGCAGATATTTTGATACATCATACCATATAGTCCTATAACACTGTGGCGTTTGAACACGATTATCAAAACTTTGTTTAGTGTGCCTTTGAATTTTATAGTTACATAAGTCGCTCTTGAATTTACATCTAAACAATCATGTGAAAAAAATGTGTGGTCTGCTCATGCATCTAGCGCACAGGAGTGAGTAATAGCCGGGGAGGCTAACAGACGGTATTCCGCGAAGCGAGGCTGGCACGGGTAAGTGCGTGACATCGCGGGGAGAGTGCGCAGCGCCTTAAACTGTTCTAGGTGGCTTTGGCCTGCCCTAGCAGCAGTGCACCGCGTGAGGTGCTGAAAATATCAGTTATTCATGTTCGTCACAGATTTATACCCTACCTCCCAAATATTTGGATATACCAGGTGAAAGGAGGCGAGCAGGAGAGCACCAAGATGTAGGCGGATAGATAGATAGATAGATAGATAGATAGATAGATAGATAGATAGATAGATAGATAGATACCGTCAAAATGACTTACATTTTCCATGAAATGGTTCGCATTTAAAGGTCTGTCTGCCCCTCGGAAAATTTTTCAGATTGCGGTAAAAATTGGGCAGATCGGGCATCACATGTACGGGAACGAGCAGGCTTTCACCTCACAAAAAAGGAATTACGTTTTATATTTTGCTCTGAAAGTGGCGCGAAAAACGCCGCTGGCGACACCCAATAGCGTGTTTGTCAATTTCCAAGTGTACGAGAACCAGTCCACGAAGGCATGCATATTCTGCTGAAGAAACAATTATCTATGTCTTACAAGCATACAGCACCCTCTGAGACACCTTTTTGTAGCGTGCAAGCGCGATTCGTCCTTTTTATGCTGCTTTCGGGGTGGCGCTGGTAACGCTGCCTTCGAATTCGTCTGCCCACGGCCGGTCTGGACGCGCGCGCTCGCTCTCTCTTTTACGGCCTGCGCACGGGAGGCTGTTGCTACCTATCGCCGCAACTTGGCGGGGGCGCTCCGAGCCAACCCGCTCTAAACCAGCTCCCGGCCGTTGCGGAGGCTAGCGCGCGCTGGGAATGCTCGGCCTCAGACTTGCCGTGTCACTTTCTGAAGCTCCTCTATATGCTATGCATGGTACCAATGCGATGAGAATACGGTAGCAAGCATATATATGGAAACTCTGGTGCTTTCCGCTTTTCCGAGGAGAGGCACAAGCCACTGATTCGCCCGCTTCTGCTGCTCGTGAGAGCACTTACCGATGCGCGTCGCGCTCAGAAAGCTCGGCCGCATGATTCGTCACCGACCGTCAGAACAAATGACACGAAACATTCTTTTTTGAAAGAAATTGGTTTCCAAAACGTTTACGTCAAATGCACGTATGCCAACCATTAATGTACTTGAAAATGATAAAATATGGTCATTTATATTCAAGCTGTCGCAATTCTTGCTTTATTATTAAAATAAATACCTCGAAAAGGGGGAAAGTCACACTCCCCACAAGTAGCCGTGAGTCGCAATCACAGCAGAAGGAACATAATAATAATAATAATAATAATAATAATAATAATAATAATAATAATAATAATAATAATAAACTCGCACCACACCACGCTGAGTCCCTGCATGCATATAAATTCCCAAGCTCTCACGTGTCCAGACGCGGTCTTCAGCGTGCAAGAGATGAGCAAACTGTTCCAGATGGAGACGCGAGCGTGCGTGTGTTTTTCTTCAAAGCACGTCCGAAAAGCAGCGAAAACGCGCGCGCGTCACTGTCGCCTCGGCTTTCACAATGCGCGCGCTATGGGCGAACGCACGCGCGTCTCATAAGTGCACCAGCTACGTTTTGTTAGTTCTAACATAAAAGCAATACACACACAGTGCTACGAGCAGCGCCGTTGTGCTCAGCCACTACAATGACGCCGGTAATCTCATATGACGGTTCCGGGAAACATTTTGACAATCACACAATTGAGCGGTTCGCCACAAGGCTGAGCAAATCCGTCTCATTGTAGAAACTAAGCAGAAGGACGCACTTCGGGACATCTGCATCAGCATGCCGTCTATCATCCGAAAACTGCGTTATGTTTATGAAGGACGCCGTGGTGGAAGGCTCCGGGAATTTCGACCACCTGGTAGTCTTTAGGGTGCACCTAAATCCAAGCGCACAAGCCCCAAGCATTTTCGCCTCCATCAAATATAAGATGGTAAAGTTTGACCAACCAACCAACCCATTCTTGTTGCTAGTAGCACTGTGTGCCTCTTCTTTTGCCGACTGCATGAGTACCCAGAAATCCAGACTGTCCCCACACGCACCTGTACTGCTTCCACCACTTTCTACATGCGGAACAAATCATTAGCAGGGTAAAGTGGCCGGGAACAGCTGGCTTACCATACGAAGCGTATGCAGAGCAACACGCTTTGGGGGGTTGGCTCGCGACGCCCTCGCGCGGAACGCGCCGTCGTCCTGTATACACCTTTTCAGAAAAGGCTCCCTGGGCGCCGCCATAACCACCGCTGGGCTGTGCAACATGTGCGTGACCCACCAAAAACGCACTGTCGAGGGTTTGTAGTAGCGATTTTGGCGAGTTGGAAGGTCTTTATTATCAAACAGCCCACATAGGCGAAGAAAAACGGAACGTATCATACAACACGAACCTTTTTACTGCCGTGCACAGCCCAATATGGCGGTGCTCCATGTCTCCTGTGAAAAGGTGTATAGAAACAGATCCATTGTAGTCGTGGCAGCTGCTCAGGCCGTAAAAGAGGGAGCGAGCGAGCGCGTCCAGACCGGCCGTGGTCTGCCACCATAGTACTGCGCTTGTCATGCATGCGGCGCTGCATGTCCGAGGCGCACCTAAGCGCGTCGACTTTCCCTCGCCGCTCCTCCTCCTCATCTCTGGAATGTCGTCCTTGGAACCGGTTCCTGTTGACAAGAGGCCTCCCGCGCCCGAATGGGTTGCCAGGGAGACGACGACGCATCGAGCACGGTAACCATTGTTGTCTGCGTCTGTACACGTAGGATAGGGACAACTTCGTAGATGAAAAAATCCTTTTCAATAGTTTCTACTCACTTTCTGGAGAAACCACTGCACGCTGGGACACTTGGAAAGGTACGCTTTCTGTTGAGCCAACAAACGGGAGAACGATGAAGGACGGTAGACAGTCCCTTTAAAGAATAACTTGGCTGGGTTAGGGAAGCTGATAGACGTCGGTCTGCGCGAGCGTCACGTAAGCATTCACAAGGAGTGTGCGGTTATGTGAAGCAATGTTATGGTATTCTAGTCTGCTTCAACACGAATTTTGAATTTCCGAAATTTTTATATATTTGCAACGAATGATCAGAAGTATTTTTCTGCATGTAACCCGCCTGAAAAGATGGTTTTACTGCAGCACGCTGTTACCATGCTAAAAAACTAGCTTTGCAGGCAAACTTCGCACTACCGTGAAGCCACACCTTATAGTGACATGCATATTTGCAACTTGATTAATTTTTTTAGTCTTAGAGCGGGCTGTCAGGGCTAAGTATGGTAGATTTTGAGTTGCTTATTTTACTATTTATAACCTACACTCTACTACTATTCAAATTCTACTGTATATTTCAATTTGATTTGAAGTTATTTGTTACCACTTACCATTCGCGGCGACTTCACTTCGAACCAAAAAGTAATATTCGCGTCACCCTAGCTATCTGCTTCCTCTTTTGTCCGTTATAAGCTCTAGAAAGTGGCACATTTTGCGAAATATGGAGCAGCCAGTCTACGTCCTTGCTGTTATCTCTCTGTCGTTGCATGCTATCCTTGTGGAACGGAGCACCCTCTCTTACTGCATATAGGCCAACTAGTCTACAATAAGCTTTTGTTGGATAAGAAGCTACAATTTGTTATGATGCAGTGTGTTATGAGTCCAAATTGATAACTCCCCACCCAAGGGTAAAAGCACGCGAGCGGGGGGATGAACGTGGCTAAAGCAGAGATCAAACGATACCGGCCCATCTCCGTCGCTCGGAGCGCGCGCTGTCTCGGCAGCCATTAGACGTACAGCGTACTGCGTCGCAGCGCCTTGACCGCGTGCTCTGTCCCAGCGCCGGCAATGCCCTCGCCACACAGCGCTCACGCGAATGTGTGTACGAGTGCCGGTAGGAACGCGCTCGCTTAATGCTGCAGTCCATGAGCCAATTTTCTCGATGGTGCAAAGTGCACGCCGCTTAGCGTGCATCCACACGACGGACTAAATCCGTCTTTTCCGCGGCGGACGGCGCATCACGTGACCCGACGTCACGGTTTTGTGCCGTCCGTGCCGCGGCCGCGGACCTCGCGGACGGAAAATGCCAAGCTCTTTTTCGCATTGGGATTCGCGCGGACTAACACAGCAGATTTAGCCGAGAGTGTCGTTGTAGGTCTGGCAACAAGCACTGCTTTATTTTTCTCGTTTGGTTTGAACTTAAAATAACTTTGCCACAAAGACGAAAACATAAAATCCTCCGATACATTTGCTAACAATGAATATGTTATCGACTTTCATACTGTTCGCGCCATCTATAGAGAAAAGAAACAAGCAAACATTCGTACACTATTATGGCCTCTGAGATTTGGTTGCCCTCGGGCTACCGTAGATCACCGAGCTCATGTTCTGCCAATACAGGCACTCGCTAAGCCTACAGCTTTGACAAAACTAGTACGGTTCTCGGAAACGGTGCCGAATCGTCATGAATACGTTGCTGGCGAAGCTTTCGGACACAAACCTAAAGCAAATACAAGCGTCAGTTTGGGGCTAACGCCCGGCGCAATGCGCGACGAAGAGCTTAAAGATTCCAAGCGGGCAGCTCTCGCTTCAGACAGTGCCGCCATGTTTATTTTTCTCCGGCGCGTCCGTCTACTCGCTTCGTCCGCCGTGTGGATGCGCTTCGCAGCCGGACGGGCGGCGGAACGATCGTCCGCGGAAGAGATATCCGCGGAGCCGTCCGTCGTGTGGATACACGCTTAGCACGATCGCGCGGTGTGAAACGCGGGTCAAAAGAGATCAAAACAACATGACTTAGCTCGCAGCTCTGCTGGGCCGTTGTCTCTGCCGTTCGACCATCACATTGTACCTTACGCAACTGCATGCTTGCTTAATAAGCACACGTTCACAACAATTCAGATTGTCCCTAAAGATGCTACTCTTACTTCGTATATCGCATATTGCTATCGCATTTATTGCTTCGCCCTTCTGGCGAAACTGTGATTTTTTTATTAAGTAACGAGTGGAAGACGCGGTCGAATGCCTGAGAAAAGTCGATAAATATTGCATCTGTCTGTTGTCTAGAATAAAAAGCTTTAGCAAAATAATGAGTTATTTTCATGATCTGTGTAGTAGTTGAAATCGCCCTTCGAAAGCCGTGTTGGTTAGGGTAAAGCAGATCATACCCCACTAATACAAAGCATGTGCTTGTGAATGATATTGGCCTGTACGTGTTTATCAGCTGTTTGTTTCCACTTTTGTGGATCGGCATCACTTTCGTGCATGACCAGTCAGCAGGATGGACCGCTGTTTCCATCGATAAGGCAAATATCTTCTGCAGGAAAGGATAGCATAGCGTCTAAGGAATATGTCCGAGATTTCGCGATTTCATCCGGCCCATGTGATTTTTTAACATCGACCTGTATAAGTAGGTTAATAATGCCCGATTATGATATAGCTACCTCGCGCATCTGGTCTTCGCTGCTATATGGCGGTATAGATATTAAGGATGCGTACATGTGAACACTGACTGGAAGCCTTCCAGTCAATAGGCGCGTCTTCAGTGGTGCTACCTGAAATTTCCATTTTTGACAGAGAGCTTTGTGGTTTAGGTGAGTACTCCCAAATCTTCGTGGTTGATTTATCATAAAACCGGTTAAAGTGTTTGAGAATAAGTGCTCTCTAGCAATCTTTATATCAGTTTTTAACTGGCGCGTATGCTCGGTGAAGGCAATGGATTTGTTTTTTTTTCCTCATTCGTTGTATACTTTTCTTTCTAGGTGTATTATGCTTCTCGTTATCCGTGGTGTTTTTCGCTTGGTTGTTTTTAACTTAGTGGGTACAAAGGCCGATTCATGATGCGCGATTCCAGATTTTACTTTGTCCCATAGGTCAACAACATTTCAGGACGGATTAAAGAAATCATCCTGAAGTGTTTCGAGAAAGTCTCTAACGCTTTCGGTCATTCACTCTGCTGTAATTTTTAACTGGTATTTGCGTAGCTGCGTGCGATAGATGGCTGCCCATGACATGAAATGTTAGTAGAGTGAACTTGTGGACAGATATTCCTTCTTCAATACTAATTTATTGTGCTAAAAAGCTAGACACAAACGCAAGGTCAAGCACTGTACGTGTCGATCTCTGGACGCGGTCCGGTAGCGTCACCTAGTTGTGTCAGCAAGAAACTAAACAATATATCAAAAAAGAATGTGCCAACCTTTACCTTCGTTGTTTCCGATTGTGAAACTGCCCCAGTTAACCCCTGGCATATTAAAATCCCCAGTTAGTATTATTTTCGTTCGCTCGTTCACAAAGCTGTGAAGAAAGTTCTGCAGTTGTTGAAGGTATTCGTAAGGGGCACCTGGGAGTCGGTATACACCACCAATTGATGCAGGAGCGTTATTAATGAGAACCATACACAACACACTTTCATGACCAGGGATATATGCCGATTGTCTTTTTGAAAGGACAAGCCTCGTTCAATGGCGATGGCCACAAGCCCACCGCGACCATCTGTACGAAGCAGTGCGTAGGCTGAAGGCACAAGTTCTGAGTCCTGAATATCAGTTTAACCACGTTTCTGTAACGACCACAACATCAAGTCCATATAAATTGCTGTGCTTTGTTTACAATAGTTCTCGTATGGAAGCACAATAACTTAAATGGTTCTGCTGCTGTCTCGTTTGAGGAATTCATGCTCTACTTTTTGCAACCTTCGGAGTGAATATGTTTCACCGCTACTATTTTATTTTCTGCTTCATTCCATGTAAAGCATCCCCGTTAATTTTAAGCTTGCCGTAAACTAGTGTCACTTTAGCTCCGTTACTGCGATTCACCACAGGCGCCTATCACAGCTTCTTCCGAGTTTTTCGAACAGACTTGGAGTAATCTTCACATATAGATATCGCAGTACCTTTTAATTTATGGCAGTTATGTAACACCACAATTTTTTATGCAAAATCGTACAAGCACAGTATTACCGGCTGGTCATGGCTAGATCTCTTGAAACCAATCCTGTGCACGCGCTCAATAGATTTCATTTCGATGCCCAACATTTCGAAAATATCCCTCGGGAGACTGCTTTTCCTAATGACTTTGGTTTTTCCTCTGTTTCTTTGAGACCGCAGATAACGATATTGTTTCGGCGGCTTCTGTTTTCAAGATCATCAATCTTGTTGTGCACCCCTTCGAATTCCTTCCTCATGGCTGAAACAGTAGCTTCACATTTTTCAACCTTTTCTTGGCATTGCCTCAATGACGTAAGCGTAGATTCAATCAGCTGCACATCCTTAAGGCGTGTTTCGAGTGCTGTATGAGATGCCCTAATTTCGGTGACGGCCTTTAATGTTCTATGTATTTCATCAGTGCCTGTATTTTCTTCAACGTCGCCGCGCTACCGTAGACGCAAAATTACGACACCAACACGCTCTAAGTAGCAACAAAACACGCAATGTGGAGTTCGTAGCACAACTAGACCTACATGACTAGTTTCAGTAGATTTAACGAATGATCATTTATCGTGCTCTGAACGGTGCTGCCAAGCCCAATGAAGCGCGCGGGGTTCCTGTTGGGCCTTTTATGCAGCGCCGTCGACGTGCTGATGTCCCTGATGCACCAAAAGCATCCACAGGGCATGCCGTAGGAAGTTTCCACGTTGATGGGATCGGTCCGGGCACGTATTGCCTTGCACGTATTGTCTGATATCCAACGTCGTCGGCGCGGTGACAGAATGACCAAAGCAATCCGGCCCGAAAGGGCTGTTAGTTCCGAAAAGTCCGAGGGATACCTGTAGAAGGAAGAGCACGTAGTTTGTTATGGTGCTCCGAACGACGCTGCCAAGTCCACTTGTTAAGTTATCCTTCAGGTACCTGATAACTATTCAAACTACTAACTTTAAATTTATTGGATCTTGATCACTATTTGCTAATAAAGAAAATTACTATTTGCTCATAACGTTTCATTAAAGTCGATAAAATAGGCCCCTTGGCTGCATAATTCCTAAACACGATTATAGTAACGCTGATGAATAAACCAGCTGTTCTATTTGTAAGTGCACTGAATTTGTTGTGTCTTTTAGCAGTGCAGTGATTGTAAAAAAAGTCGCGTATTAATTGGTGAATAGGAGAGTGGTGAATGGGAGAAATCTGAATAGGTGAAATGGTGAGGAGAGGTTAGTACCATACTAAAGGCACCAACTTCTCCTACTCACTATTTCAATAAAAAAAAGATTGCAGAGCAACGTGGTTCGCAGTTAATGCAAGTGTCGTGCATTTTAGGGGCGAAGCTCCTTATGGCATCACCTGGGCGGTTCTCGGTTGTCGATGCATCCTGCGTAGCCAGTAGCGTCTCCCTTAGCATACAATAGATGGCGCTGTACCATAGAGATGTATGCAAACTGCACTTGGGTGACGATACACTAGATGGCGCTGTGCGCATTCTGTGTCGTCATCTCCATTTCTCGTCTAGTTTCCTAGATGGCGCTGTCCCATAGAGATGTGTGCATCTTAGAAAAATTCCGAAAGTTGTGTCCGAAGCGCGGAATCGAACCAGGGACCCCTCGCTTCCGAACGCGCGGCGCTAGCCACTACGCCACGAAGCGCACGTAGATGCATGCACCACGATGACATTAATACCCAACATTAACGAAAGACTGCGCGTTACTAACGCGTTTGTGCTAGCACGTTACGGCCCGTGTAAGAAGCTGGTGTAAGACTGCTGTGGCCTCTCCGCCTCTCAGCAGTCATGTGATGGCGTCGGCAAACGCGATGCGCGTTTCGGCCTATGTAAGGGGCTGGGTAAGACGTCTTTACACGATGGTCGATCGACTGGGCGAATTACACGGAAGATTCACGGTTTACCGATGATTCCCTCCGGAGCTTCGCCCACTCATCATCATTCACCCCGTGGATATGCTGTGATTTTTTTCTTGAACCGCCGGAGGACTTATTTCTGGTTGACAGTTTGACAAGCAGGTGGTTTACCGGTCAGGGAATATGCTGGAAATCGTCAGAGAAAACCTCAAAGAAGAAACAATTAGGTCAGGGAATTTGGAAAACTAAGCTTGGCAGACGCACCGAGTACCATGGTCTAATATAGCACAAGCCAGTGGGCTGGCAAATTAGAGTGGCGCTGCTCGCTAGGCAACATGGCGGCGCCCACGAGGTAACCATCTGTACGCCGCTCAGAACTATACCGCAAATGTTAGGGGTGTGGAAATATTGGAATGCTTCGCACATTCGTCCACTATAACTTAATTATACGTATTCGATTCGCAATTGGGCTATTCGAAATTTTAAAATATTCGGAAACATGGAATATGCAATATAGTCATCTTACCGAAAACTGAGGAGTGACCTTAATTTTAGGTCGAGTGGTCCTATGCCGCCCATTTCCCACAAGGGCGGGTGACCTCCAAAATGTACAGTACCTTCCATCTGCCGAGCACCAGGCCGGTAGTGCCCTTGTCCCTATTTCACCGGTAGGTACCTGGCGGCAGTGGCGGATGCCTCCCTCCCTACGTCACTAAGGCCGTGGTGGGTAAGGTGTGCCCAGGGCACCTGCCACGTCCTTATGAGGCCACCTTTCGAGATAAGTACACGTAAACCGAGCGCCTAAGTAGACATTCACACACCACTTCCAATTAAAGCCCCTACAAGTAAAGTAGCGCCAAGTGCACCCCTCCGCTTCTCCCTCCTCTCCTAGCAGCTACAGCAGCGCCCCTGGAGTGTCCACAAGTAACTATGGGGGCGAAAGCGAAAGCACGCGGCGGCCGTCGCTTGTATGCAAACACGCGCGGCTGCACCCCTGCACGGGGCGCTCTGACAGCCCTGCGTAAGCTGCGTGTTTGACGGCTAGTAGGGCCGTAGGATGGGCTATGAGGGCCAGCTTCGCCCTGAGAGCACGCGCTCGATGCCGCAGGAACCGTCTTCGGCTACCATCGTCCCGCATTTGGTCTCCGGCTTCGCCGTTGCCTCGGCGTGTGTGCGAATAGCTGTCCCATGCGCTGGAGCCACACATCTCAACGTTTGGCATTTAGCTTTCCTCGCGGAAGCGAAAACTCCTTCTTTCCGTTGTTGTACGTGCTTTTGCGGCATCCCAAAACATGCAGCGCTGTCTGCAGATTCAAGCATGATCGCGCAAGGTCGAGCAGGCGCCGCGCGCGTTGCACGCCCTGGTCACGTGGGGTGGACAACCAAGATGGCGTTCGCCCGACCTTCAAAAAGCTAGTGGTGCGTCGTGCTTTGCGATCTCTTAGCACGGCCGAAGCCGAATTTGCATGGCGCGCGGCGGCGCTGCCATCGACAGCGTCAGCCCCTAGCACATCGGTAAGAGAATGCTGGGTTCTCGCGTCGTGTGCTGCTCGCTTGCGGGGATGGGTTTTAGCGGTACAAGCGCTTCGCTTACTTCATTCTTCTACAGACTTCTTTTATGACGCTGTATGTTTAACATATTGCACAAAAACTCATAACTGCGCCGTAACCGTGGACCTGTCCCATGCCATGTTGCCGACACCACGCACATAAACACACGTTGAGCACATGCATGTACTCACTGATAATGTACTGCATATTTTTACATTAAAAAAACACTCCACTTGCTCCTAATTACCTTCTATTGTCGTATTTACCAGCACTTTCCTAATTATTCCTCTCAAACTTCCCCCAAAGGGTCCGCAACGCCCTCTTGCGTTTAGCTGAACGTACGACGGCGGCCAAGTGCCTTCTCAACTACCTTCATCTACACATCTACGAAGCAAACGAGAGAGGAGGTGTCTCCACACTGACACGAATGGCGCTACTTTAGTTATTTTCAGGGACTTTACTTCCAATGCCTCGCCATCTGTGAGCTGTGCTCGCCCAAGGCAATTGAGCATTACTTTAGTTTTCTGCATACTAATTTTCACGTCCACCGTTCTGCTTTGCCTGTTTAGGTCCGTAATCATGCTTTGTAATTCGTCCCCCGATTTACTTAGCAAGGCAATGTCATCAGCAAATCTGAGGTTACTGGGGTATTCACCATTAACCCTTACACCCACCTGTTCCCAATTCAGTGCTCTAAATACCTCTTGTAAACATGCTGTAGATAACATGGGAAACATCGTGTCCGCTTGTCTTACGCCCTTTCTTATAGGTATTTTGCTGCTGTCCTTATGGAGGACTATGGTGGCTGTGAAACCGTTGTAGATATCTTCTAGTATTCTTATGTAGTGCTCGTCTACGCCCTGATTCCGCAATGCCTGCATGGCTGCTGAGGTATGGAGCGAGTCAAAGGCTTTCTCGTAATCTATAAAGGCTATAAACAGGGGCTGGTTATACTCCGTGCATTTCTCGGTCACCTGATTGATAGTGTAACATGGTGTACTCCCTTTACGAAACCCCACTTGTTCTTTGGGTTGACTAAAATTTAAGGTGGCACGAATTCTGTAAGCGATTACCTTGTAGATGACTGACAGTAAGCTAATCGGCCTGTAGTTTCTCAAGTCCTTTGTGTCACCTTTCTTATGGATTAGGGTGATGTTCGCATTCTTCCAATATTCCTGTATGCTCGCATTCATTAGGCATTGCGTATACAGGCTTGCGAGCTTTTCTAGTCTAATCTGCTCACCATCCTTTAAGACAACTGATGTTATCTGATCCTCACCAGATGCATCCCACTTGCATCTCTTTCAAAGCTTTCATTACTCCCTCTGTCATTACTGGGCAATGTGAACTTCTCCTGAACTACTTCCCCGTTCAATATTATCCTGGTTATTGTGGCTACTGTAGAGATCTCTGAAAAACTCATCGGCTATTGTAACTATCTCATCCCTATTCGAGATAACATTGCCTTGTCTGTCTCTTATGCACACGTCTGATTTTTGCCTATACCTACGCGTCTCTTCACCGCTTTCAGGCTCCCTCTGCTCTTTAGAGCATGCCCAATCCCCTCCATATTGTGCTTTCGTATGTCGGCTGTCTTAAACGCTTATTGATTAGGTAGTGACCCTGGTCCGAACCATGAGGCTGAGATAATTAGGAGGATAAGAATGGGGTGGAGTGCATTCGCCAAGCTTTGTCAGATAATGAGTGGCTTACTATTGTTTCTCAAGAGGAAGCTGTATAACAGCTGCATCTTACCGGTACTCACCTACGGGGCAGAAACTGCAGAAACTTGGAGGCTAACTAAGGGGGTTCAGCTTAAATCGAGGACGACGCGGCCAGCAATGAAACGGAAAATGGCAGGTGTAACCTTAAGGGACAAGAAGAGAGATGAGTGGGTTAGGGAACAAACGCGTGTTGGGGATATATTAATAGAAAATATGAAGAAGAAATGGACGTGGGCGGGCCATGTAATGCGAAGACAAGAGAACCGTTGGTAATTAAGGGTAACAGAGTGGATTCTTAGAGAAGGCAAGCGTGGCAGGGGGCGGCAGAAAGTTAGGTGGGCAGATGAGACCACGAAGTCTGCGGGGATAAATTGGGCCCAGTTAGCACAGGACAGGGATCCGTGGGAGAGGCCTCTGCCCTGCAGTGGGCATAGACAGGGTGATGATGATGATGAAACGGAGCGCCAGGTGTATATACTCCTCTAGCCGTTTTTAAACCGGTGGGTGTCCGGCCGGCACTGGGATTTGAACCCGGAACCTATATAGGTGTTTCCTAATGGTGCCGCAGAGGCTGAACGATTTTGCGCTCGAATGGCCGCACATGGATATACTACAATGAAACACGCCTTTAAGGAAACGCAATCAGCCGCGCTGAGCGCAGTGCACATGTTCCCTGAACACGGTGGCATGTCCCGTCACGAGCATCTCGTATAATCGCTCAGACTGCATGATGAAGATGGACATCAGCGTCATTGCTAGACTGAAAGAGACGCTTCGCTTTATCGATACTTCGCGTGATTTCCGAGCTAGAGCCCCGTAACCGGTCGCTTTTACTCACTCGAACGCCTCAGCGCAAAGTAATTGTTTCGTGTTCTTGTTCATCTGCATAAACTTCGCTCACACCCACTGTGGATCACTGACCAAGAATTGGGTGTTTGCAGAAAGATGTAAAAATAGAGTAATCCCCGTCTTTTTCAGAACCCCAGATTTGCGTTGACGAAGTGGCACTTGAGGCGAAACTCTGTCCAGAGAGTTGAGGCCTGTTTGTGAGTAGACGGTGGTCGGTGTACTTTTGTGCCGCACGGGCCGAATGCGAGCGAAAAGCGTCATCGCCATGTGCGTGGGCCCTTCACCAGTGGCGCGCCGACGGGGGGGGGGGGTCGGGGGTTGTAACCCCCCCTGTGGCCGACCTAACCCCCCTCCTACTCCGTAACCGCTCCTATGTCCTAGAAGAATGTGGCGCTAATGTCTCTGCAAAACGCCGAAAAAAATAATACAAATAATAATCATCATTGATGTTACTATTATTTGCAATTTTATTTACTTTTTTTACACACGCAACAACTGTGTAATCGCACGCCCGGCCCTTCGTGAAAAATTAAACCCCCGCCCCTGGCGGAGATCCTGGATGCGGTACTGCCCTTCACCGTTTGTCTATACCTGAAGTTAGAGCTAGTATATAGAGGGCTGCAATACAGAGCTAGTGGTGGGTTTGTGCGCAGTAGCCATAAAAAACAAATGCGCGAGTGGCCACAGAGGGAAAAGAAAAGTACGTTACAAACACAAGCACATAAGCAGACACTTTATTGACATATATAATGGCGCTCTCACATAGCCTCATGTTGCGTCACAGGTAAAAGGCAAGCACTTTGTTAACTCGACAAGCTTTGGTCAATAAAGGATATCCATGGTACTTTCTGAAATGAATATGCCACCGTAAAAATGGTGTTGTCCCGTTTGTCTAAACTCGTGGCGCTCCGGAAATTATAGCAGTTTAAGAAGGGGAAGGACCTTCGAGAATTCGAACTGGAGCTAGTTAATCGATATAATGACAGCTGATGATAACAATAGTAAATAAAATGCAGTAGAGTTACACGTAAGTAGAATTACCTCTAATTTTCACCAACGAGAGAAAAAAACGAACCTCATTGTTTTCTAAATTCTTTTTTGCGCAAAGTGTTGCGTCGGGCACGTGACCCCGCGGCAGATCCTTCAAACTACTACTGCACAAACAGCAGCCTTAGCGAAGTAACGTCTAAAGAAAAAAACAGACAGTGGACACCGTCAAGATCACCACGCTGGATCCGAGCACGGACACCATGCGAGAGAACCTGAAATGGCAGTTAATCGTCATATACGAGACGCGTGTACCGCAAGATTGCTGCCCTTAACCGTTTCGTATATGATGCGACAACCTGAAGGGTGTAGAACTGATTGGCCATCAATGGCTAGTACGTATTTTCGTTCACGCACGCACTATCGGTATGACAACTTACCACGAGCAAAAGTTGCAATCCTGGCTCACATCTACCCTCAATCAGAAGCCCTTCACGCGTAAACTTACGTAAATGTGAGTGTTGTTTCAGCCTTCGCACTTAGAAAATATGGACAGACGCCACTTGAATTTTTCTAACAATATAGGACGAACAAAGCCTGTCTGGATAATCAGCGTTTTTTTGCTCACTGATGCATTGTAGGTACTGTAGCGGCGAAAGTGGAAGCGACATTTTTTTTAAATGCTAGTTTCAACCAAAACACCTATCGCACACGCTGTTATGTTGCTCGATGAATCTGTTCGAAGGAGAGATTGGAATAAAGGCTGTGTTATACGCTCATGGCTGCGGTGGACGCCATGAGGTAGAAGATAGTCGACCCACATATGACCACGAACTGCACTACTGGTGCCGCGACATCGACCTCCAGAACACAGTAATTTTCCAAAGCATGTAAAACAGATTACGCAAAGTTTCCCATGGAATACTGCTGCAATGCAACGCTAGCGTAGTACACAAACTACTGTCACTCTGGCTGCAGAATCAGGAGTGGAAAACGCTGTCCCGCTGAACTTCGTACTCCACGTAGGTAAATTGTCGAACAAAGCATCTACCACACCGTCTTTAGCCTTGGATCGCCTGCACCACAGCTAAGGGACGCACCATGTGACGAAGTCCTTCTTGCGCGCCACGTTATAGAATAAGGCCCCAGCGGTTCAGAGGCTTGGTGAGTCCTATAAACGTGGCCGTTGAACACATGAAGCAGGGTCCGTTTCGGATCAGGTGGCCCTCTCCAGATATGTCCGGCGATCTGCGCAGCCACGAGACGCGCTGCTCGTCGCCGTCCGCCACGCTCCGGTAGTGGACGTCCACGTAGATGAGCTGCGGCAGTCTAGAGGCCAACTGTTCTACGTGCGCCTCCGCGATGTCGTCGTGCAGGGGAACTTCGGACAGCAGGCACAGGTACTGCAGCCGCGTGGCGCGGGAGACGTTGTTCTGGAAGAGCAAACGGAAAATTCTGGGACGGCTGTTGTTCGGCGGCACGCCGAACAACGGGAGGGCACCACGCGACTCTGGTAAGGTGAGGATCGAATGTGAACAAACGCGACGTCGGTGCTTCGTATGACAACATCGAAGGAAAAACAAGGTAAGCTAAAAAAAGAAAACACTGCAAGGAGACTTGCGTGTAGGCGAACACTGTTGTCGCATAAGAGCGTCCCAAATCACAGCATCTGCTTGAATCACAAGTTAGCCACATCGACTCAACTAGTGCATTATACTGACACGTGCGGTTGTTTTGATTTAAGGGGAAAGCCGTTATCGCTTCCCAGTGACACGCGCGCTCGTTTTGAGCGCGCGTGTCAAAAGGCGTGGAAAACACGGACACAAGGGAAGAGCAGTGGACACGGTGTTCGTGTTGTCCACTCCTCTTCCGTTGCGTCCGTGTTTTGCGCGATTTTTTCTTACATAATGAATCCTGACCGACTCGCTCAGCTTTCTGTCCTTGCAACCAGTGCTTTGTGCACTCGTGATCCAAACAACAAATACTGCTGCATCCAGGCTGTTCCACATGTGCTAGTTGCTTCGTTATCGTGTTTCTGGTTGCTTCTGGACAAAGCTGGTACATCTTAAGTGGAAGACGACGGAAATGAAGAGATTGTGAACCGCGGTCTATTCCTAGAAGAAGTGATTCCAAACGGCGCGCCTTAGAGGCAGCAAAAGCAGCAGCAACTCCCGAATTGCATGCACAGGAAAAAAAAAATTAGAAAGGTCTCTCGTGTCGACAAGCTCAACAAAGAGCGTCAGAGAAGAATTCCAAGCGCTCCCAAAAGCCCAGTCCTGCATCTCAAAGACGCAGGGCTATTAGGACCGATGCATGCTGTAGAGGGCGCAATTAACGAAAACAGATTCGTGACGTGTGTTTTCTCATTGCGATACGGCTCATTCGCTGATATGCAGACTAACTTTTTTAAAGGGGGGGGGGGGGGAGGGAGGGTGTCTAATGCAAGCGCAAACCAGAATTGTTCAAGCAAGGTAAGTAAATCACTGTGTTACGTATCTATAAGAGCCAAATCCAAACTTCGCTCCTGGATTACGGAGATTGTGGGCCCATACATTTTAACTGCAACATAATTTCGAGGTATCTTGGTGACATGAGCGCACTGGGAAATACAGTTCTAAGAGCCTCGACCGTATTGCGAGTAGCAAACAACTGCGTTTTTCTCAGTTCTGCTTAATGTGGACTGGGCCCTTTTAGATAAACAAACACCTTATGCTGTTGTGAACCACGGTTTCCCAGGTTAAAGGTTCTGAATAGAAGCAGGAAGAAAACCGCGCGGAAACTGCTTGAGGCCTACCATATCTGTACCAGTGGTCAAAATTGAGTTACCCAGACATGTGTTTCGCTATATGATGCGGAAATAAAATCGCTTAGCTTGTCTTATGTTCGATAACTTGTGTCTTAATTGACTTTCTGCATTCCTAGATTCGAGAGTGTGTGCACGTGTTTGTATGCACTTAAATGCTTTGAGCCGAATAAAAACTCATATAAGTGCGGCACCTTCTTTTTCTTTCTGTCTTCCTCTTAGATTTTTTTTCAGAAGTGCTGCGCTACAAAATGAAAACCAACGTATGTCTTGCCCTGTATGTTTATGTACAGTTTTTATTTTATTTTTTCATGCCAGCAGTGCTGGAATGCACTGCCTGGAAACGAACGTACAATCATAATAATCGCTTGTGTTTTACATGCCAAACCACGGTATGGTTATGAGGCACGCCATATTGAATGGCTCCGGAAATATTGACTACTCCAGAACGTGCACCGATAAGGCACAGCACACGGGCCTCTATGGCATTTTCCTCTCCATCGAAAATGCTACCGCCGAAGCCGGGATCGAACCCGCGTATTTCGGGTAAAGCACCATAACCACTAGACCATCGCGGTGGACACCTGGAAACGAACCTGAATTCCCCGTAAATAAATTTGCAGGTGGTAATGAACGGTGGTATTGTGTGTAAAATGCGTAAATTTTTATCCCTCTCCTGCTATTGCCAAATATGTGGCTACAGCACATCCCCTTATTTAAAATGAGTTCTGCAAACAGACAAAATACACTTCGTGCGGAAAAGTGTGCTTTGATTACATCACTCTTAACTTCACCAATAATGTCCGATTCTAAGTTTGTGACACCCTCGGTTACTGTAACAGCTTCACATAGGCCGTAATTAGATTCATTATCCTCTACGCATGCTCTGGCTCTCGCAGCTTACCGATAATTGACATATATATATATATATATATATATATATATATATATATATATATATATATATATATATTGGAGCGCAGTTACGAGTTATGTCTCACACTGCCTTGTTTATTCAGTTATTTTAAATATTCACTATTTTATGTTATTACAAATTTGAGGCACTAAATGAAAGTGTACTGTTTTCTAGTATCGCTGCACAATTAACTTACACAAATGCAACAAAAATTCGTTTGAATCTCGCTAGCGGTTCTCCCATGAAAGCATTCACGCGTTTTACGCTGTACACTTGTAGTATAGGAGGTGCAGGCGCTGGTTCAGACTGCTCGTATTTAGATAGGCAGGCACGCGGAAGTCATTTTCATAGACAACCACAGCAGCGAGCTTGATTCTGGTTGTGCAACGGCGCCCGACCATTCTCTATGAGGCATTTCTTTCGCTGGGATGTTGAGTGTATGTTACATGCTAGAATTGAAATCCCTCTCGCTCCGCGGACGAGTTTGAAACGTATGTACAGGGTGCTTTCTTTTTAGCTGCAACAAATTTTTTAAATTAGAAAAACATAAATCGCGGGAATGTCTTGTGTACCATTCCAGTATACAATATATACAGAACAATTTCCGCACTTGTGCGCATAGTTAGCGAAATTACGCTAATTAACCTTTTAATCATCAGTAATTGGTGGCTACAGCAAATGAGTACTTTGGAGCCCGTCCTCGACACTACCTATCCCAACGATCAAATTTTGAATAGCGGAGTGCATGTCGGAGATACGCGAACGATTAGTTCCCCGTAGGCTTAAGGCCGGTCCCCACTAGCGGCAAAAACGTGCGCGGCGTGTTGCGCGCGGCGAGCGCTTCCGCGGCAAGCGCGCGTCAACAAGTCCCCACTCGCGTTTTGCGGCAAGCGGCGACGATGCAGCCAAGGAACGACCTGACGCCATGACTTGTGTTGTTCCATTCGAAACGTCTCGCGAAAACGTGAGCTCTAATCAGACGATTTCGTCTTTCGTCGACCATGTATGTCTTTCTAGCGCTACGGCTGGTCAAGCTATCAAAAAACTGCTACGGCGAGCATACTTCTTGCTCGGCGTCTCGGTACGGGTAGGCTTAACGAAAACTGTATATAGGTCTGGCATGGCCTCTGAGATTTTACGACGGCGACGTCACTTTCGAATCTCAGAGGCTGTGTATTATGGTTCTATGCTTGACGGACAGATGGCGCCACGCGTCGGCACCACCGTCGGCACGCCTCCGCGGCTCGCTTCTGATTGGTGCTTTTTTCGCGGCGGCCGCGGCTGCCGCAAAAAAATGGGTCTCGACCCATTCGAGCATCTGCCGCGCGTTGCTGCCGCTTTTCACGAATATCGCCGCTCGCGGCAGCAACGCGCGTCGCTTGCGGCGTGCCGCGCGCGTTTTCGCCGCTAGTGGGGACCGGCCATTAACAAAAACTGTATATAGGTCTGGGCATGGCCTCTGAGATTTTACAACGGCCATGTTACTTTCGAATCTCAGAGGCTGTGTATTATGGTTCTATGCTTGACGGACAGATGGCGCCACGCGTCCGCACCACCACTTTTGAGGGAAATTATCGAGAAAATACAGTTTGCATAGAATGGGAAGGAATCAGTAGCATAGAGAACGTTGATATTAGCAAGGGGCTGAGACAGGGATGTCTTTTGTCGCCGCTGTTATTCATGCTGTACATGGTTAGAATGGAAAAAGCGCTAGGGGATAGCAACATTGGTTTTAATCTGTCACACAAACAGGGCAGAGTGATGATTGAGCAGATGCTTCCGGGTTTATTTTATGCTGACGATGTTGTCTTATTCGCGGACAGTCGAGATGATATACAACGGCTGGTGAATATATGCGGAAAGGAAGGCGGGGCTCTAGGACTAGGATTTAGTGTAACAAAATGCGGATTGAGGGTATTCAATGGTCCCAACGACAAGGCGGTATGCATACAGGGCCAAGAAATACCGAGAGTAAGCGAATACAAGTACCTTGGCGTATGGGTAAATGAGGGGGATAGATACATGGAGGTACAAGAAAAAGCCTTGGCAGCAAAGGGAAAGAGGAACGCAGCAATAATGAAGCACAGAGCGCTATGGGGATACAATAGGTACGAGGTGCTTAGGGGTCTGTGGAAAGGGGTAATGGTACCGGGGCTTACATTTGGGAACTCAGTGGTGTGCATGAGGCCACAGATACAATCAGGAATGGATGTGAATCAAAGAACTGTGGGACGCCTCGCGTTGGGTGCTCACTGGAAAACGACAAACGAGGCTGTAAAGGGCGATATGGGATGGGCGAGTTTTGAGGCAAGGGAAGCGCAGAGCAAAATAAGGTTTGAAGAGAGGCTAAGGTGGGCAGTGAAGGTGTTCCGCTATTTGAATAGAAAGAGCGTTGACACGCAGTGGAGAAAGAACTAGGAGACTCACCAGTAAATATACGACTCTACTGACAACAAAGAGCGTAAAGGGAAAAGTCAGAGAGGCGGAGAAGATTTACTGGATGGCAGCGACGAAAAAAAAAAAACGACTCTGAATAAATACCGAAAGGGCAAAAACGAAATAAAGAGGGAGGCGTTTTATGATAATTCAAGAGGAAGCGCTTTGCTGTGTGAAGCGAGATCGGGCTGCCTTAGAACGCGTATTTATAAAGCGAAATTCAGTAAAGAAGAAGAAAAATGCACATGCTGTGAGGAAGATAGGGAAACGACGGAGCATGTTCTGATTGAATGCGGAAATATCCACCCAGGTGTACGTTTGGGCACCACCCTACAGGAAGCCTTGGGTTTTAGGGCGAACAACGGGAAGCTGAACATAGGCGCGATTGAAATAAGCAAGAGACGGTTAGAATACTGGTGGCAGAAAACTAGAGAGAACGGACAAAAATAATTATAGCGAAAATAAGGACTTTCTGCCACAAGGGGCAGGGAACTGGGCTATGAATTTCCGTTTCTGCTATAGTATGATCGATTTGATTGAAGTGGATTTAAAAGGCATGAGGAAAATTTAAAGAGAGAGAGAGAAAAAAAAAGAAAAGTTCTTAAATCTTCATACGAGCCTGGTGGCGCACATGTCACCGCCCCGTTACAAAGGGGACGCTCGTAGCATCCATCCATCCATCCACCGCCGGCACGCCTCCGCAGCTCGCTTCTGATTGGTGCTTGTTTCGCGGCGGCCGCAAAACTCGACCCATTCCAGCATCTGCCGCGCGTTGCTGCCGCTTTTCGCGAATCTCGCCGCTCGCGGCGGCAACGCGCGCCGCGCGCGTTTTTGCCGCTAGTGGAGACCGGCCTTCATCTCCTTGTTATCTGCGACGTCGGGCGCCGCGGGCGAGTGACGAAATCCAGGGAGGCGGCGACATCGACGTCACACACGCTCTTTTTTCCGGCCAGTTTCGGTTTTATGGAGCCTGCTACGGGGAACTAATTGTTCGCGTAGCTCCGACACGCACTGCGCTATTCAAAATTCGATCGTTGGGATAGGTAGCGTCAAGGACGGGCTCCAAAGTACTCATTTGCTGTAGTCATCAATTACTGATAATTAAAAAGGTAATTAGCGTAATTTCGCTAATTATGCGCACGAGGGCGGAAATTGTTCTGTATCTAGGGGCCGCCAATTCGTATACTGGAATGGTACACGAGACATTCCCGCTATTTATGTCTTTCTAATTTAAAAAAATTTGTTGCAACGAAAAAAAAAACCCCTGTTACCCACCAGCAGATTGGTCGTGCCGTACGGCAGTGCTGCGTCTCGAATAAGAAGGAACTTGAGCCGGTCGTTGCAGGCCAGGAGTTCCCCGATGTCCACGAAATCCGGGTGCGACACATCGAGAGTGTCGACGAGGCGGAGTTCATCCACCTGCGAAAATAACATTTTGGAATGACGAAAGGGAAGGGGTCAAGGGCTCGTTCTTTATTTGTTAGAAACAACTTAATGAGCAAACAGACAATGAAGCTAGGAAAGCATAGGGGAAGTTACTTGTGGTATTGTAATTGCGGACAAAGTAGAAAGGAATTAAAGTGGACGAAAAGACAAACCTGCCTTCGGTGGGACCCGAACCCACGACCTTCGGATGTCGCGCCCGATGCTCTACCAACTGAGCTACAAAGGCGGTCGTCCCCCCGTCCACTTTATTGTGCATTTATGTATTATCCTGGGAGTGTTAGGCAGCCACACGTGAAGTGCGGTCACTGGCAGCATCGGCTAGGCCGCTTGACATCATCTCGATCTTGCTAAAGATAGACGCGCACATTGCGTTCATTCGTTGAACTCAAAACAAACAAGTAAAGCGTGGCAGATGATCTTTCTACGATCATGATATCAACCGATGCTACATTTTTGCCTCAAGCAGCGTATAGTCCGTGTACCCAGAACGTCATTTGTTGACAGAAGAGGAGGCACTATTCAGCCGTATTTGAAACCAAATAGCAAATTCCATCGTTCGCGAAGCTCAGTAATATTTGGCTCACATGTTCACAGTAGCCTCCACAACTGATAGAAATCATTTTCTGATTTGTTCCAAAAAAAAAAAAAAGGTGTTGCGGGGCACATTCGAAGGGACCGACCGACAATTTTTAAGGTACCTATACATGTTTTGTTTATTTCAACGGAGAGCTTACCGGTCAGCTTGTCCCATCATGCAACAACAGGGTAAATGCCTTGAAACATTGTTCAGTACAACTTTTTTTTTTTGCTTATGGAATCTTCCACGCAATATACGCGTTGCAAACAGTGGCCGACAACCGTCAGGTGAGCTTGCGCCAGTTTCTGCTGCTCGCGCATGCACGCAACGCCTGGGAGACGCGTCGCGCACATGCACCACACGCGGTTAGAAAGCAGGTTTATGGACCATATGGAGAGCATATGGAGTAACTCTACGGGAACATAACAAAAAGAGTACACGAGTAACTCTACGGGGAAGCGGCGCTTCTCAGCGTCGTCTCCTTTTACATGCGAATAAAGGAAATGATGAAGCGGAGTTGGCTTTAAATGTACCGACTGCAATTTCAAGCTCGACTTGTGGTCGATATGAACAGCAGCAGGCGACATATACAGCAATTTGAACAGTCCAGAACACGGTATACTGAGGCTTCATCACCAGATTAACGCCACATTTCACTTGCCGTGATTTCGCTTGTCGATCTGTTTAAGGACCAAACCTACGCCGTCTAATTTGCGTTGATGAGGACCAGCTGGACCAAAATTTCTACCCTGCTCGTGGCGGCCGATACATTCACGGCTCGCTGACAAATAACATCGGCGCGAATGTAGATAATACCTAACGAGGAAATAGCATTATAAAACGATAAAGACATCTGTAGTTATTTTTGATTAATTTCTTGTGTTCTACGTCCCAAAACCACGGTTTGATTATGAGAGACGCCGTAGTGGAGAGCACCGAAAATGTGGACCACCTGCGGATCTTTAACTTGCACTGACATCGCACAGTACGCGGTCCTCAGCCGCGAGCCTCCATCGAAGTACACTTTATTATTTTTAAGTGAGGAGCGCTTTAGTGCCCCGGACCTTCGGCGTGCAACGTGTCGTGTCGTACGCACGCTGAGAAGGCAATTAATAGTGGAAAGTAAAGCCAGAACGTCTATTTACTTACTAAGACCGGTTACCTTGGATCCAGATTAAGAATAGTTAAGATAAACCGGTTTAACATAATAAAATAAAGGACACAAGAATGGTATGAGATCAAAATAAGCGAAAATACGAAAACGCCAACGATGGAAACAGGCGAATCACAGCTCCGCAGTTCGTATAGCTTTCGCGCTAGCAGAACTGACTTACATTTTTTTCTTTTCACTACCTGCTCGATTTCAGTTAATTCACGCGTGTGAGCGCATGAAATTTGCACCTGTATCACTCGGTGCGTATAGCTCCGTGAATTAGAGCAGAAAAGACATATATATACGGGGAGAGCTTCCTGCGTAAATATAGGCTTGAAGAACAGTGACTCAACCAGGTTTCGGGCTCGCAGGATCCCGTATTCTTAAATGTACACCTTATATTTATTGCTAGTTTTCTTTATCTTCCCTGCGCCCTTATCGCGTTTCATGAACCATTTAGGGCAGTATCTACACACAAGCCCTGTGACAGTATTTCGCGTTGATTACCATCTTAAAACAAGCGAAAAGGACAAGGCACACGTATGAAAACGGGCCTTAGAAAGCGAGCCGGCCCTTGAACACTGGGCCACAAATTTTCCATTTTCTCCACGTTACCATCACTTGGCGCTTCAGTGTCTTCAGGAGTGCACACCGCGCTCTCTCTCCCACGTTCCGTAGTTGAAGCAAGTCACCGTGGTGGAAGGCGAGGGAACGAGCAGGCTGGCAGGTATGAAAGGAAACACGTGCGCAATGCTTGCTCTGTAGCTTAGCCGTGCGACCGTAAGAAGGCGCGGCGATGCAGTTTGTTGCGTCTCTGACAGAACTCGCCGCTCGCGCCCCCCATTCGCCTAGAGCGTTCACGTGCGCAAAATGCGTCCATTTTTAGGGAAAGCCAACTTCACGGCAGCGCGTGCGCTGACGCCCGCCACGCCGCCGCTGCCCGATGTTCGACCGTGGCCTCGGCAATCGACGACGGCAGCTGCCGATCGCGGAGGCCATGTTTCGACGTTCAGGCATAGCTCATTTGGCTCAGCTGTGATCTAATAACGTTGGCTGTGGCAGCGTGATGTGTGGTTTAATTTTGATGGAAACTCTGTGTTCTCAAACATGTGCCAAAAAAAAAAGGAAGTGACACTCGAAGCAAAATATTAAATGGTCGTGGTCGGTCGTCGAATTCGGCACAGCTGGTTATGTCGGCAGCTCGATGCGACCCAATATTTATTTCAGCTTAGCAGTACGTTCTAGAATGCACATCCCTACATACGCCTCGCATAAGATATATTTATATGGAGCAATTATAACTCTCATTAGTAATATTTTTGTGATAGTGAAATCATAAACGTTCAGGATAAGTAGGACTTCACGCCCGCTTGGTAACAGCTGGCTAGCCGGTGACAAAAATCGCACCGCAAAGAACAAAAACATGCGCGTTTGAATATGCATAAGGATTCACTTTGTGTAAATCTAGCAGACTGCTACGCAGCGTAAAATTTTGTAAGCCGTATCCAGTTTCCGTTACGCCGGATATCCCTATGGATCTGCGAAGATTCGCCGTGAAGGTAATCTTTTTTACTTGTGTTATCTGCGATCATCGTTTTTCAATGTACCTATTTTGTATTTTAAAGCCTTGCGTCACGTACGACGTGAAACGAGAGATTTGTTCAGCTTATACATTTTGTCCAGAATAGTGTTTTCATTTGATATTTACAAAAAAAAACGCTTCTGCCGATAGTGAGGGTCATCGAACTGTTTATAACCAGTTATGTCTAAATTGGTAAATTGATTGTTTGTTCGAATCACCTTTCTTTTTCATTTTTGGAAGCGAAGGTCTTTCGGCCAGCGACGCGGAATGAACGAGCGAGAAAGCGCACGCCTCTTCTGAACCGAGCCGTCTCCTACATTCGAGAGTAGCGGCTTTGCCGCTTAACGCGAATGGACGTGCAAGATGGCGGACCTATGCGAAACTCTGCTCCCGTAGGGAGCGTATACAGTAACTCTAGTTTTGGCACGCGCACCCGTGTTCAAGGGAATTTCGCGCTCGACTGCACATCTGGTGCCTTAGTGTGCGAGAGATTTATACGACTGAGTCTTCATTCTTCATGCGAAGCGACGAGAACAACAGGCTGTTGGCAACTCCTGAAAAAGTGGTTCATCTGGCGACATTGCTCAGATGTCCACATCCAGGGTCACGGCCGCGCTTTCGCTTAGCGCTGTGCTAAAGTTTCTCGACTGCGGCGTCGAATAACGATGCTTCGTCGAAGGCGAAAGGGTTCTTGCTGCCCAATATCTGATATTAATCGGCCAAAGCGTTGGAGCGGCGAAACAACGGAAATAATTGTGCTGCGAGTTCAAACATCGCACTTGGTCGGAGTCCCGCACCAGATTTTTTAAAGGATAAGGAGCCTTTCCAGCGAGCCTGAAGTTAATTGAAGAAGGCAGGTGTTCATGCGTAGCAGGCCTCTCCGAAAGATGCAAGCACCTGTGGGCGGCGTTGCTCCATTGAGTACAGATGCGTCACTTATAAATGTGTTAAAAGAGTTCAGTTCTATGGGCAGTGCCGGAAAACAAACTTAGAGGCGCGGTGAACAGGTCGAGGGCTCGTAAGTTGGAACCAGCGCAATAAATCCTCAATTGCCACTAGATTAAATGCAAACGCGCTACGTTAAAAAATCACACATTAGTCCCATATAACTGCCAAACAAATTACGAGGCGCAGCGCGTATGGGACGAAGGCGGCGAACGAAGGCATCTACTTACTACTATGCAAGCGGGCGAAAGTACGTCAGCAGTAATATTACCGCTGTTCAAGTTAAGCATTGACACGGTCAGAAAACGTTACCAGGTATAAACAATGTCACTATTTTGTTCAGGCACTTACCTAAACTAAACTACACTCCGGCTCTTCGACAAGCGCGCATGATAATAAACATGCGCACACACAAATATAATCTGTGTGCTCACCGGATAGGAAGGAATCGCCGCGAGTGAAGTGCCTGGAACAAACTAGCACAGTTCCCGTCACATTCTTGACCATGCGCAAGTTACTAATCCATGTTACCCTGCGCGAACCGTCTTCTGCTTCTTTGGGGAACCGATGAAACGGCGTGTTGCTGTCTTTGCATCGTGATGACACGCGCTGAGGCACGCAACAAAAGTTTTTTGGTGAGGATTTTTTTCTTTTTCGGGTTGCTTAGAGGCGGCATGGCGTCGATTAAGGAACTATAGAGCTGTTTTACAGCGCGCGGTAATGCGATAACGTGCCGCCTTTCGAGGTCGACCTTGGACGTGGCCTCCGCGATCGGCTGCGGCGGCGCGGCGTTGCACCGGCCGTCCCATTCGCTGCTAGCGCCTAAAGGCGCCACTAGGTGGTGCCCTTAGCCCAAGGCTCAAGGATATGGACACAGCTTAATGGCACTTTTGGCGAACTCCAAAATGGATTTTGCGCTTACACAGTGTATAGAAATAGCCGGAAAGGAGAACAGACCTTTACATTTGGCATTTTTGGATATTAAGGGTGCGTACGATAATGTAAATCAGAATATTTTATGGGACATAATGAAAGAGACTGGAATAGGGGATGACTGTGTAGAGCTCTTAAAGGAAATATACAGTGGAAATACATGTGTGGAATGGGAAGGTATGGCGAGTAATGGTAGAATGGAGGTCGTCGATATAGGTAAAGGGTTGAGGCAGGGATGCCCGTTGTCTCCACTATTATTCATGCTTTACATGACGAGAATGGAGAAAGCATCGGAGATGAGCAATATTGGTTTTAAGCTGTCGCACAGACAGGCAAGTATAGTGATAGAACAAAAGTTCCCCGGGTTGTTTTATGCAGACGATATTGTGCTATTCGCAGACAGTCGAACAGATTTGCAGGGTCTGGTTAATATATGTGGTCGGGAAAGTGAAGATTTAGGACTAAAATTTAGTGTGATAAAATGCGGTTGGATGATATTCAATGACAGCAACGATCAGACCATATCAATACAGGGCGAGGAGATACCCATAGTACGAGAGTACAGATACCTCGGGATATGGATAAATGATGGGAATAGATACATAGAAGTACAAGAAAAAGCTACGATAGTTAAAGGAACGAGGAACTCCGCAATAATGAAGCATAGAGCGCTGTGGGGTTACAACAGGTACGAGGTAATCCGAGGTTTGTGGAAAGGTGTAATGGTGCCAGGACTTACATTCGGAAACTCAGTGGTGTACATGAGGTCAGAGGTACAATCAGGGCTGGACGTGAATCAGAGGACGGTCGGGCGTCTCGCGTTGGGCGCCCATGGGAAGACCACAAATGAGGCTGTTAAGGGGGATATGGGATTGTCTGATTTTGAGGGAAGGGAAGCTCAGAGTAAAATTAGGTACGAACAGAGATTAAGGAATATGAAAGAAAGTAGGTGGGCAGTGAAAGTATTCAGGTATTTGTGTAGGAAAAACGTTGACTCACAATGGAGGAAGAGAACTAGGAGGCTTACCAGTAAGTATACAGCCAGTAACGAAACGGATGGGACGAAAAAGAGCATTAAGGGCATGGTCAGAGCCGCGGAAAACTCGGATTGGATAGCAGGAATGGAGAAGAAGCCGGCATTGAACAACTACAGAAAAGGGAAAGACGAAATCAAGAGAGAAAAATTTTACGACAATTCAAAGGGAAGTGCTTTACTGTTTGAAGCAAGGTCCGGTTGCCTGAGAACTGGAAGTTACAGAGCGAAATTCAATAAAGGGGATACATGTACGTGCTGTGGAAAAGCTAGGGAAACGACAGATCATATTTTGATTGAATGTGCTGATGTCCACCCAGGTGTAGCTGTGGACACTACCCTAGAGGAGGCCATGGGTTTCAGGAGTAACACGGGAAAGCTGAACATGTCGGCGATAGAGATAAGTAAAAGGCACTTAGAGTATTGGTGGCGCAAAAGTATGGAGCAAACAGAAGCGCAATGTAGTTCGGGTAAGATTGTTACATCACAGCGGAACGATAATAGATAAAATAAATAGACGAAGTAAAAAATTAGTTGTGAAAATATGTGTGATTCGGGAAAGAAATGTTTGCAGAGGAAAAAGAAATTAAGCTAGAGCTTGGTGGACCGGCTACCGCCCCGTTATAAAGGGGACGCTCCTGATATCCATCCATCCATCCATCCATCCATCCATCCATCCATCCATCCATCAATCGCTGGTGGCGCACATGTCACCGCCCCGTTACAAAGGGGACGCTCATAGCATCCATCCATCCATCGCGGTGCGTTCTCCGCGCTCGCCTGACCAGCACTGTCGCAGTGCGAGTTCAGTCACGAGTCAGCCGTTTTGACGCATTTTCACGCAGAAGAACCGCTGACACGCAGTAAAATTTTCGTTCGACTCCTTCCTGCAGCTACAAGAAGTAAAGGCTGAAGTAAAGGCTGAAGAAGTTCAGCCAGTTTTCAAACACTTACGAATCGCGTGTGCATGCAGCTTTAGTGGTCGTTTACTTGTGGATTAAGGTAACTGAGACTTTCGTCGCAATACACTTGACCAGAGTGCGGAATACCGCCTTTCCTTTGTTAAAGAAGTTGTGGTATGTGACGACACTTATTTATGCAATGTATCCCTTTCTGGCGATTCTGAAAGTACTGGGCAGGCACTTTACAGCGATGTTCTCTATGGCTCGAACAACATATACAGTTGACTGCACTAGTCGGAAGTTCTGAGATCTGCTTTTATGCCCTTGAAGAGAATATTTTTCTTTGCCTTGCTATGCCGTATACGTACGTTCCTTGTAGGTGCGAGCAATTTCACATACTGGTGACATGCCCCTAATAAATCATTCGCCGCATGATAAAAATTGCATGGCTATGTGTGATGCGCTTCACACCATAATTCCATATCGTTCTTTATGTACAGATAAATGTACCACTGCGTACCTTTCTGTCACTCTGACAGGAAGAAAAAGCTTGGGATAAGTTTTCACGAATTTCGGGCAAATTATGATTGTCACCAAGCATGGTTAAAGGCCATATCGAGAAAGGACTTTGGGCCAAACTACAAGTCCGCTAGTAGTGTCGTTTGCAGGCTTCACTTTTTAGAGTTGAACTGTACTCTCGGTTCCACAAAGGTGCGGCGGCTCAAGCGAATGCTGTTGTGAGCGTTTTCCCCGGGCCATCCGAGCGACATGCAGCAACAGGAGCCACAAAAAAGATGCAAATTGGAGCGATTGTCGCAGAATTGTTCTCTAGACCAACAAGAGACCTCAAATTTATCACGTGATCTTGATGGAGCTCTTGGTTCAGCCTGTAACCATGAAATATGCAAAGACAATTTGTCAACTTCTGCCCACTCGTTGCGCGTAGTGTTTGAAGAGAAGACAGCCACCTTCATGTATCCTTGGAGGGACATGAAGCAACAAGTGCTGAAGATGCAGGCGCAGTGAAAGCCAGCCATCAGAGGCTTCTGCTATCCGCGTGGCGACATTTATGTCTGAAGATAATCTGGTGGTCGGAGGTAAGGGAGCAAGTGGACAAAATGCAGTCGGTGAACTGCAGCAGTCTAGCGAGACAACTGAGTGCGCAACGTAGACTACTGACGACCTTCTTCCTCGCAAGCAGTCAGATTTAAACAATATAAACCGCATGAGGATGGAAATGTTCAGAAAGGCAGATGCTATCAGGAGACTGCAGTGAGAGAACTGCCGCCTCAAAAAAGACGGCAGATCCCACGTGCAGTGCGAATCAAGGGAATGCGAAGCACGCATCAGGAACGTAAAGCGAACCTCCATTGTTGTCTCGCTGTAGCGATTTTAGTACATATGAAGTTAACGAAACGGCCGCAAGAGCACCAAGACTGTGGCATGTAAACCATGTCCCTAATGACATGCATTTCATGATTTTCATGCTATGACCTGTCATTTATGATCGTCATGCAGTGATGTTGTGCCATACCAGTTTTAGTATACATCCCATTAACGAAACGGCCAGAAAAGCAACAAGACTGTCGCATGTAAATCATGCCGCTCATGACATGCATGTCATGATTTTCATGTTATGACCTGCCATTTATATTCGTCATACAGTCATGTTGTGGAATACTAATTTTCGTATACATCCTACTAATGAAACGGCCAGGAGAGCACCAAGACCGTCGCATGTAAATCATGCCGCTCATGACAAGCATTTCATGGTTTTCATGTTATGACCAGTCATTTATGTTCGTCATGCAGTCATGCTGTGGCATACCAATTTTCATATACATCGCATTAACGCAACGGCCAGGAGAGCACAAAGTCGTAGGCGGCTAGATAGATAGATAGATAGATAGATAGATAGATAGATAGATAGATAGATAGATAGATAGATAGATAGATAGATAGATACGCTAAAAGTCGTTGAAGTGCGCTAAGAAATGCTTCGCATTTAAAAGAAGTTGTGTGGTATGAAGCTTTATATAATGTCGACCTGCCTCACTCGGCTCCCAAGTCTGTATAACAGTTTCACAGATGCCTATTTACGCCAGTAAGCTGCTCTGCCTGACGCTGGCACTGTTTTTCAGTAATTTCCTACTCCGATTTGGCTGCGATAATCGACTTTTCGTCAGCAAGTTCCGCCCACGCCATGGAAAACGAGCCACACGAGCCTTGGGTTGCGCGCGCCACGGTGCGGTGAGAAGAGCGGCCACGTCCCTTTTTCGCAATTACACCCTCTCCGTCCAAATTGGACGGCCGGAGCTCCGCCGCGCCGCCGCAGCCGATCGCGGAGGCCACGCCTTGGATCGGCTGGTTCCAGGAGCGTCCGCTAGGTGGCGAGCATTTAGATGGAATCGCGAATTGGGCGAGTTAGGATTCCTCATAAGAAAGAGCGCGTCAACACAAGACGAAGGAAGACAAGGGACGTGTGCTGACTCAAGTGGCAGATTACTGAAAGCCTACGTATATTTATACACGATAAATCACTAACGTCCCGAAACCTTTTTCTTTAACATAGGGTAAAAACACAGACGAGCAGGAATTGCTGCTGGGACGTCAACGCCATGATGCAAGAAAGCCTAATGACTATGCGTTTGAAATATGCAGCGCTACTTTTTAGACGCAGACAGTACAGTAAACACACAGGACGGGCGCCACCGTTTCTTCATATTCACTAAGGCATACCGAGGTTAACCAGTCTTGCAGAAGTCTCGTAGAAGGTTAACCAATCTTGCATGTGTGACCGACTAGCCCAGCAACGTGTTTTGTTAAGCGGACTACGCGCTTCCTGCAGTAATTGCAACTCGTTTTGTGTTAATCACTGATTGGCGGCTAACGCACATATCTTTCTCATTAAAAATAAACGCTTGAACAATTTCCCGTACGCCGATTCGTAGCCACATACGCCACCAATGTTCTCTTATGTGCGACGGTTTATCAACCTTGTTGGCTATTTCCCGCCTTTTAAGACGAAGGCGTACGTTAAGGGAGTACTGCCACGAAAATTTTCATTTGGCGTTTTTTTTTGCATGAAATGAAAGGCCAAGCCCTCCAGAGCCCAGAAAACGCACTGGTAAGCGTGAGCGCGCCGTGAAAATTTATTTACAGCATGCTTTTAAAAGCCGGTTTCGGTTCCTACTGTAGCCTGACGTCACGACACAGTATGTGCATAGTAATGAGCCCTCGTGACGTATTCCCGCAAAAAATCGTGACGTTTCCGCCTAGTGGTCTCTCGCGCACAGCGTCTGCAGCAAGTGCGGGGTCAACGATGTACAAAATTTTTTATAGTGACTCCGCGACGACAGCAAATACTTCGGCACAGTGCAAGGTGCAACGTACGGCACGCACGGTGGGTGTCGGCGTGGCTCCTGAGCCTGCGATAAGCTAAGGTGGCCTCCGAGACCTCCGCGGCATTTCAGGGGCAAAACGTCGGAACCATAGAGAGCTTGCTTTCCGATTATACGCGGGCACACACGACGATAGAGAGTAATTCGACTTCGCTCGCTCGCTTCATGGGCACTGTCAACTACGGCGACTGAACGGCGAGAGCATACGACCGAGAGTGACGCACGAGCGGCCATTTTACATGCTTTTTTTTTGTACCTGACGTCATCACAACTTGCCATACTGCTGCGTGAAGTCACCAAAATTTGTACTGTAGCCTGACGTCACACTAGTGTCGATGTCAGTAGGCACGCCATGTGAATATTGACTTTGACGTCCAATTAAAATATCTTATCAGCATTTCCTGAGCTTAACATTTGCTCAGAGCTGTGTACGAATATAGGAGAGTTGTATAGTAGAGTAAACTCAGCTTCGAAATTTGGTGTCAGTACTCCTTTAAAGCCCGCTTGTCCTCCGTCGTCTTGCGCTGCCTATTTGCTAACGACGAAAACAACTAGGTCTAGCCGGCGCCACCGAAAGACGTGGACAATCCTCCGTTATGATGTCAATAAAACAAAATGGATGTATGACACACTGGTGAAGGTAAAAAGAACGAAAGAAATCACCTTGCAACGCTCTAGAAAAAGCGGAGACCCCAGACGAGGCACACCGCTGAGCGTCATCCGGGTGAGCTTGCGGCGGGGCCATGGCGCGCCCTCCTCGAACAGCGTGACGTTATCAGGACCGTCGAACCGCAACTCGAGTTGGCATATGGTGCACCCGAGCTGCGTCCCTCGCTTCTCCACTCGTACGTCCAGTTCGATGAGCTCCGGGCAGACATCAGCCAAGCGACGCACCGCACCAGAATGCTGCAGCCCGCAAGGCGCTGTGGAAAGCGCCTCCAAGCTTTCAGCGCCACAGAGCAGTTCCGTCAGGTCGACGTCCGGCTTGAAGTGGAAAGAATTCACGTTGAGCTCGGTGAGGAACTTCGTGACCGAGAAAAGCTCGTGCAGGCCACCGAGATACGGGTGTTCGTTTGTCGGCTGGAGCTCGGCGGCAAATGGTCGCTGCGGTGAAAGTACGAGTGTTAGCCAGCGCACTCCAGACCAGTCATGCCCGCGGGCTGCCTCGGCGATCATTTCGTCCTGGGTGTATTCGTCGTTCAAGATCACGACGAGCTGCGAAAGAAGTTTTCGGCGAGTGGGGTCGAGGGCGAGGTCTCGCAGCCAGACGCAGTTATAAAACCCGCCGCACACCACAACATTTCCGCAGGCGAGAGCGTACCTTCTGAAGAGAGCGGACGAAGGGTCCTCGTCCTCCATACCCACGAGCGGGACATCGGATGAGATCGTGAAGGCCTGCATGCTATTCAGGTGGTGGACAATGGTTTCGATTTGGAGTAAACTGAGCCGGAAATTCCCGCTTGCGAAGTGAACGTGAATAGCGGTCACGCCGGGACAAAATTGGAGGAACAACGACAGCAGAAAGGCGTTGTACTCTGCTCGCACTTCGGCATACACGCGGCGTAAGTTGCCCGCCACTTTCAGAGGGACTTGGCTCAAGGCCTGGAGCACCCGCAGTTTTTCGGCATTGGTGTCGCTACGCGAAAGCAAGAGCGAGAAGCATAGCTCCCGGAGCTGCACTAGACGTTCTTGCATTAGCCACAGCAACTTACTCACCGGCATAGGGCATGCGATGCAGCTCAGTGACTGTATGTTCGGGCACATAGCTATGCTCTCGCAAAGCTTTTCTTGATTGGCGATTATGCAGTTGTTAACGTTCAATTCTTGCACATTCTCCGGACCGATGGCTGTTAGGTGCTCGTGAATGTTCATAGCCGTGCTGTTTGCTGGGAAATGCGTGGACATGCTGGTGGTCACTACACACAGTAATACCACAACCGTGGCGGATATGCACTACACCGTTCCCTAATACAAAATGGAGGCGTTGCTGGCTGTTTGTCCAATACCACGTGATTTAATCATCGAGAACATATTGTCGCGCCACCTACTGTTTGACATCGCTCACAGGGTGCAGGGCTTTGTCGCCTGCTGCAGCTTCCCATTTCCTTCGTTTATGCTATAGAGTTTCCTACTAAAATACTAGAGGGAAAAATGGCGCTGCGATCGTGAAGATGCCATGGGAATGATGGGTATGACATGGATTTGTCTAGCCTTCGTGCCTGCGGCTTCTAACGTTCTGGTGGATTTGTTTATTCCTGTTTCTTTAGCGCGAGTGACATTACTACACTTTTTCATTACGCGACGAAGGCAGCGGCTGTAGTGTACTATATATACCGCTAGAGGTCATCAGACTGTCGCATGTACTAAAGTCGTTTGAATTTATAAGATGCCGTGCAGTCTGTTTCGTTGTTGTGTTGATCGATGGCTACACATAATATTTTCAGTGGTATTTTACCCAACTTTAGAACTAGTATTGGCGCTGTGTCTCGCGAACCTTATCGATGCGATTTTTCTGTTCTTTTTTTTTCTTTTGTATTAGGTGCGACATAGTCTGTAAGCGCAGGGTCCCTTTCACGGCTGACATACGTACATCCCTTGTGACAAGGCTGTCCATATATCTTGTACTACAGCATTTCAATTCCGCTGCCTGATTAAATCAACACTGACATGCGCCAAGCAAGCGCACAGTTATCGTGCGTAGTACGCACCCAGTTGGCGATAGGCAGACGCGCCTGCGGACGACGATCAAAAAGTCAGCTCAGATCGAAGCTCAGGCGCAGTTTCCGACGGAGTTTAACGGCACGGTTGCTTATTTAACATTTTGCACAAAACTAACCACCATACGTTGCGCTATACTGCGCTTCGGCTACGGCCCTCGCACAGCGGTTTGATCCATATAGTTTGTGAAAAGGCAGTGGAGCACTTGCACTGCGCCTAAAGAAGCGAGCGAAAGCCGTTTGCGAGGTTTAGAAGACGCGCCTACCTTTACATAGTTGAAAACGTTAGCATGTCACTTACAAGAGCAAAAACCTTTATTATATGTTCGAACACAACTATATCTGGAACTTAAACATTCATGGGTGCTGCTAAATCTGGGCACAAGAAGAGGAGGCAACATTGACATATCGCACAATATTGCTAGAGTGAACTAGAACTGGGGGGCTATCGGAGATGGCATTTTAGCGAGAGCGTTCGGAATCGCCGCACGCGATTGGCCAGCGCCGCTCCGCTGTCGTCATCCGCGGGGCGTGCCCACGGGACACCTACCTATAACCACATTAGAGAAGAGAAACTGTACCGTTGACAGTGCAACGAAAAATAAAAGTAGCGGTGGCGTCCTAAACTAAGATACACGATCAAGAGATGGCACTGCATGTACTATCATCATTATTGTTTAGATGCAACATGTTTGTTTTGTTTTTGACGCCTACGCCTTCTGGCCTTATTGAGAGCCCCTAGTAGGAAAATTTCAAACTAAAATATGGGGCTAGGTTAGTAGTTCCACTCTACACGCAACTTGATGGAACGCGCCGCGGCTGGTTTTTTTCGCCACCTGTAGCGACTTGTGGAACGTTGAACCTACCGGGGCCCCGAGATTTCGGTGTCGTCAAATTGACGTCAGTTCCCTGTCAATCATTTTCAAACCGAGCGTGTCGTCTGCTACGCGGAGAACGATTCCCGAGGCCGCTCGCTCACCGAACGGTTTGCGAACGATTTACGAACACTTTGCGAACACCGGCCGCGGCAGCGGCTCCGCTTGGATTGAAACGGCGGCTGCGGCTGCGCAATGTTGTGTCACAGAGGGAAATGGCGGTCCACTTGGGCGCTGAGTCCTCGCATTGTCGGCATTGTCGTCGCTGAAATAGGACGCGGAGCAGCTGGAGGTTCGCGATGTATTTGAGGATTTGACAGGAAGTGAATTCCGGTGTCAATTTCGCCTGTCGAAGCGAACAGTACGTTGGCTGTGCGCCGAACTTGATCCCGAGAGAGAGAACAACTTTATTTTAGGAAAAAAAAAATCCTCCCCGCCACCTCCTCTGCTCGTCTGATAGCTGGAGTTGTTTTCCAGGCTTGAGTCGCGGTGAACGGTGTCCCATGCTCCAGGCGAGGGAATGGTCAAGAGATCGGAAATTGGGTGCCAAAGAGCCCGTGGAATTTCGACGGAGAGAAAAGAGCTGCGCATGTTGATGTTCTTTGCTCCTGGAAGTTTCCAGCGCGCTGTCGGTAGTGAAGAGTTTGTCGGGCTTTCACAGTTGGGGTGCACCTCCAAAAATGCGAGAAGGAGCTCCCTCTGCCTCTGAGCACCCGCGGGCCGAGATGCACGTTTTTGTGCGAGGACATGGCAGCAGCAGACGACGACACGAAATTTAGATATGACGCCACTTACGCGCACGCTTCTTGTTTTTCGCGCCCGCGACACCGCTTAGCGAACCTGCAGAGAACGATATTGATGCTTAAGAGCGTGTTTACGTCTGAGAAGAAGAAAGCACCGTTTTTAAAAGGAGCAGATTTCTTAATTTCTCGGGAGAAATTTTGGCTTTCAGAAGCAGACGACAAACGGAGTACGTCATCATCCGAGGAGCGCGCCGCTTCTCCATTGGCCGCGCCGGCCGCGCTCCTCCCATTCTCAAAGCATTGCTCAAAGCTATTGCGGACCACCCACTTTTTGACGTCAGTGTTCGGAAAGCGTTCTCGAGCGAACACCCGATCTCCGATAGCCCCCCAGGATAGTGTCCGGAACACGACCTACTGTACAGTACAGTAAGTCGGGGTCCGGAACTCCGGAATGAAGTTCGAAAACTGAAGCAAAAAGAGGATAAATCCACTCGTGGCGTTGCGATCGTTAGCCTGCAGTATACGGTGGCGCAGTGGTAGAATGCCTGCATCTCACTCAAAAGACATGGGTTCGAGCCAGAGCGGGTCGGATACAGTTTTTATTTTTTATTATAACATTTTCCGTTGAAAATGATTTTATTTTTACTTGCGACGAAAAGTCGCTTCAGTTGCTACACATTAGCACAAGAATTGAAGCGAAATATAATGTAATAATAACAAAAACAAGAAAAAATTCTATTGAGGGCAATAGAGTTACTCTATATGTTCCCACCAAAGCACGACCCCAGCGATTTTAGCGCATGGAAAGCCTGTCTACGTGTTCTGTGCTCTCTGCTTTCGCTCGCCGGCTGCTCGCGGGAAAAACAAAGCAGCGGACGTTCGACAACCGCGATATCAATACCGCAAGAATGCAGTCGAGTAGCACTGGTGTGTGTCAATTTGAAGCATGCAATTACCTTTCTGCGCCTGTTGAGAAGGAGGCCGTGGGCTCCCGCGCTTCCTGTGTGCTGTCGACTTGTCGTCTGCTAGGAACGCTTCACACTGTTTGAACTACGACCAGACGGCATGCAATGTTGCCGTCTGCGCTGTTGTCGCTTGAAATGAGTAAAGATTCACTACGTGTCTTATGCCTCAATGAAACGAAACATAAGTGGTGAAAACAAGCATTTTTGTCGTACGAGTGCACCTACGGTGGCCCCGTTGTAACGCACATTGTTTAGTGTTTTTGCCGTCTGCTTTGCTGTCAACGGCAGCGAAACGACAAAATGCGTCCACGGCATGCCGGCCTTTTGATCTTCAAAGATCAAGCAAGACTGCTCAATCGGTGAGTCGGTGCTTTATTTCTAGCCACGTTAAATTAGAGAAGCGCTTGATTTGTATCGACAGCAACGTAGCACCGCCTTGCGCGCAAGTTTTCCAATAGCTGAAATTTTCGCGGCCCAGCTACGATGCTACAACTTATTGTGATCGCTAGCGCTTCTCTACTTTAACGTGGCTACAAATAAAGCACCCACTCACCGATCTGAGCAGTCTTGCTTCATCTTTGAAGATCAAAAGGCCGGCATGCCGTGGCCGAATTTTGCCGTTTCGCTGCCGTTGACAGCAAAGCAGACGCCAAGAACACTAAAAAAAGTGCGTTACCACAAATTATTATATTAAACTCCTAAAATTTCAATTATAGTATTTTAGTACGAAACTCTATGGTTTATGCCACGGCGTTTTTTTTTTTCTTTAGGGCGGAGCTGGAGCACCGTCAGCGCTTCCGCCATGCTTTGATGCATGTCCCCCAAACCTCATAATGCGGCCAAGCAAACGACAACTCGATGCGCCCGATGGCAACACCGTGCGCAAGCAGATGCTAAAATATTTATTGACGAAAAGATGTAATTTAACCGAAGAGACAGACGAGCACAGGCAAACAGTTAGCAAGACAGGGAAGCGGCTGACTACCAATTGAGTGGCGCACAACTATATACAGTCACGCGTTCACATGGACTTACGAACAATCTCCTTCACATGCATAATCGTGCTCATACGAAACTTCCTGCCTCCCCTCCACCCCCGTTTTCTATCTTGCTGATCTTGTAGTTCCTTGGACTCATAAAGAAGATTCCATAAACGTTATTTCCTTTCTGTGTAATGTCGCGGAGATGTCACTGCAACACGATTCGCCTTTTTTCGTGATCTAAAAGGCCTCGAGCACGGAGAAAGAAGTATTTGAGGAGGGGAGACTGCTATGCCACGGCAGCGTGCGGCGGCGGCCCGTTAATGTAACGCTTGGGCGAGGAGGAAGTTGCGTTTTCTGCGCATCACGACAGACGACGCTGCCGGCCTGTTGTCCTATGGGCGCGACGCAATCGTGTTACCGTTTCACACATTGCAAATTTTCTCAGTTTCCACTCTGCAGCGTCAATGAATAGGGACGGCGGACATTTTAGCTGCACTTAGTAATAAGTGCTGAATTAATTACATGCCGTACAGCGCTTGGAACGAGCTGCTTGCACTCACTCCAGAGCAGACGACACATGCCGCTGGAAGCCATTCGTTGGCGTGTTGTGAGCATGCATGCGTAAATGGCCTCGGGAAGAAAGGGCGTGAGCTGCCGCGTATTCTTTGTCATCTGCCGACTCTAAAACAGCCACGGGCATCCGCAGCGCGACGTCGCGCCGCCGCAGCCGATCGCGGAGGCCACAGCGCGACGCGCGCGTTTCTCTTTTCGTCCGACAGAGGGCGCGTCGGCGCGGTGCCCTAATGACTTTGAGGGAAGGGAAGCTCAGAGTAAAATTAGGTACGAAGAGAGATTAAGGAATATGAAAGAAAGTAGATGGGCAGCGAAAGTGTTCAGGTATTTGTATAGGAAGAACGTTGATTCACAATGGAGGAAGAGAACTGGGAGGCTTACCAGTAAGTATACATCCAGTAACGAAACGGATGGGACGAAAAAGAGCGTTAAGAGCATGGTCAGAGCGGTGGAGAACTCGGATTGGATAACAAGAATGGAGATGAAACCGGCATTGAACAACTACCGAAAAGGGAAAGACGAAATCAAGAGAGAAAAATTTTACGATAATTCAAAGGGAAGCGCTTTACTGTTTGAGGCAAGGTCCGGTTGCCTGAGAACCCGAAGTTACAGAGCGAAATTCAATAAAGAAGGGGACACATGTACGTGCTGTGGAAAAGCTAGGGAAACGACAGATCATATTTTGATTGAATGTACAGATGTCCACCCAGGTGTAGCTGTGGACACTACCCTACAGGAGGCCATGGGTTTCAGGAGTAACAGGGGAAAGCTGAACATGCCGGCGATAGAGATAAGTAAAATGCGCTTAGAGCATTGGTGGCGCAAAAGTATGGAGCAAACAAAAGCGCAAGGTAGTTCGGGTACGATTGTTTAATCACAGAGGAACGATAATAGATAAAATAAATAGACGAGGAGAAACATTAGTTGTGAAAATATGTGTGATTCGGGAAAAGAATTGTTTGTGGAGGAAACAGAAATAAAGCTAGAGCTCGGTGGCCCGGCTACCGCCCCGTTATAAAGGGGACGCTCCTAATATCCATCCATCCATCCATCCTAAGGCGTGATTATAGGGGGCGCCCGAGCGAGCGCTGTTTCACCTCCTCAAGAATTCCTGCTCCGTGGCCTCGAGTATTTCACGAGCTGTTCTGACTTTTGGCCAAAATCCTGATTTTATCGAGAACCGGCTCGCACATGCACTCTTTGCACTTGTTTTTGCACATGCACATGAACTCGTTTTGCACATGCACTCGTTTTTGTAACGATTTATAATGTTCCCGGGTTCTTTCCACGACCCGTCTGGTCTAAACAAACCACTTTTGCTCCGTGACATTGCGCAGAAAGGAAATACTGTTTACGGAAACGCTTTTGTGATCCCAAAGAACTACAAGATCAACGCAAAAGAAAATAAGGGCAAAGAAAAAGCGAGGGAGGAGGGAGTTTTCTATTAGATATACTACATGCATGGTTGTGCTCGTGAAGTAGGTTGTTGGTAAGTCCATGTGATCGCGCTACTTTAGATATTTGTGTGCCGCTCCGTTGGATAAAGAGTTGGTCGTCAGCCCCGCCACAGTGGTCTAGTGGCTATGGTACTCGGCTGCAGATCCGAGGGTCGCGGGATCGAATTCCGGCCGCGGCGGCTGCATTTCGATGGAGAGGGCTCCGGAAATTCGACGGCCTGGGCTTCTTTAACGTGGTGCACTGACATCGCACAGTACACGGGCCTCGACATCTCGTGTCCATCGAAATGCAGCCGTGGGCACGGCCGGGATTCGATCCCGCGACCCTCGGATCAGTAGCCGAGTACCATAGCCACTAGACCACCGTGGGGGGGGGGGGGGGGGGTTACATAGGGACATTTGATGTACTTCCTTTTTATTGGGAGGGGGCTATGAGAGTGGAGGGGGTTAGGGGAGAGAGATGGACGAGAGAAAGACATGTATACTGTGACCATTATTTCTGAGGTGTAGCTCGATGATTGCGGAGCTAGAATTCTTCCCAGTAATTTTCGTAGGAAGCTGTACGTAAACGCTATTTTGTTGTAAAGCTTACTGCGTGCCCATTGGGGAGGGAGGCCGGTCAGTAATCTGAAGTAAATGCTGTTCTCTGCGGTGCCTCAGCTCATGAAATGAAAGCTGGACGTATACTGTAGGCGATGTTCCTTAACACTGTGTAACAACTTGTACTGTTATTAGGCTTTATTAAAAAGAGAAGAAGACTTGTTTGTCTGCTTGGGCGGGCGGGGACGTGTGTATTCCGAGGGGCCGTAGGTCCTGGCCACTCGTCAGGTGGAGCTGGTTCTCGGCCGCGTCTATAGAGTTACTGTCGTACGCCGTACACCACAACATCTATAGTCGAGTCGGTACATGCTGGACCTTCCTCTGCTTCTTGGTTGGCTGCGTAGCGGTTGACACTTGGATGCCCACACACGCCTGTATCATTTTACCCTGTGATACAGGCTGTCCAGAGCCAATAGATGCTGGCGCTCGCGGTCATACGGGGCCCGGTACGTCGCTTTCTTTCGTGTCTTGTCCAGTCGTATGTATGAATATGCTTCATATCTTACCTTTTCAAACAGACGCAATCACGGCAAAAGCATCTGCTGTATAACGCAGTGTCTGCGTCGAACGACAGCATCACTTATTAACGCATCACCTCACCACCGCGACTGAGCGTGGGGAAGACCTGCGGCTGCGATTTGATTAATTGCATAATTTATAGGAGGCCTCGCTATTTCTTGCGCTACTTACAGGCAACCATGTGCAGATCAGTAATTCTTTGTACTTGTTCACACACACACACACACACACACACACACACACACACACACACACACACACACACACATATATATATATATATATATATATATATATATATATATATATATATATATATATATATATATATATATATATATATATATATATATATATATATTTTCGCCCCCCTCAACTACGACCGCGCTCTCAGAACGACTTTCTCAAGTACTCTGCAAAGCACTGTGAATCGCCTCAGCGGTCATAAGAAAAACTCGCTGTCCAGTCAGAGTGTCGGGTAAGAAACGACAACGAAGTCATCGTGCGCTTGGACGACCTGCGTTATCAGTAACTGTCGTTCTAACAAATGGCAACCGGAGAATCGCGCACGGAACCTCGGCAGCGCTGCTGCACGGGGCAACGAGCTCAGAGGTAGAAGACAAGAAAACATAAAACAAAGTCACGTGCCATTCGCGTATCCCTGCCACAACCCCCTCCCACACATACGCACACTTTTCGGAGCGAGTGAGGACGAAGAGGTCGTAAAAGCGCCGCCAGCGGTATAACGCACGCCACGCGACCGCGGGTGCAGCCGATCGCGCGGCGAGAGGCAGCGACTGAGGCGTGGCCAATCGCGACCCGTCAAATTTCCCGCGTGGCTGCTCGCCGCCATTTATCTGCCTCGTGCGCGTCGGCAGGGGCACGCAGTTTGCAGCTCTTCCTGCACCGCACTGTACAGCGGTGGCGCCGTCTTTTCCGCAACGGGAACTCTTCATGCACTTACAATCTCTTGCTGCACCGCCCCGCAAACGGAGAGACATTTGTCTCGCAGTTTTTTTTTCCCTCTTATTGTGCGGGCTTTGTCCTACGTAGTTGCATGTCTTTATCCGGGCTACTTCATGGAATGCCAAATAACGATACAGAACTGTCGATAGTGCTATCGATACTATCGATAGTTGAATCTCTATTTAGCTAAAAAGACAAAAAATCTCTCGATAGCGCTATCGACTGTACTATAGTCTATGCGATTGCACTGCTGCATCGGTACCGACAAGCTCCGATTATAGAGCAAGAGCGTGTCGGTAATGTTCTGCCGCTAAAACTCAAGACACCGGCACAGTAGAATAGCATCTTCAGTATATGCTAAAGAAGATCACCGATGTTGGAGGAGTGCTAACCTTATAGCACTACCCAAATTTACCCGAATGCCAAGCCCGTCAGCAGGCGCGATAGAACGTTCCCTGAGGATGTTGTGGAAGTATTGGAACACTTCGAGTAGGCCGCGAAATTAGTATGTGGGGATGAGTGCACTTCAATCTTCTTGGTAATTCCCGTGGCTTGCGGTATCGCACGAAAGCTGGAAGGGCACATCAAGACTTCTGCCTCCTGTCACCGCATACACACACGAGCACGCATTGTCTTTTTTTTTGTATATACAACGACGAAATGGGGATAGAAGGCGACGTGCACAAGCAGAAAAAGATTGACGACCCTCTAAATGCGTTTAATTGTTACGGCAAACCAAGTATACTTTGTAGAGTCAGAACATTTAGGAGAATTTGAATTTGACCTATAGTTGATGTTTACTGCATGACATATTGAGCGCTGATGGAGTCACAAAGACACACACGAATTGTAAAAGGGAAACATGGGCGGTAACTTTCAAGAGCCAGGATAGCGTCATGTCTTTTGTTGTGGTTGCTGCTGTTCGTTGCTAGTGCTACTTTGTTGCCGACTAGCTTACGCTGCCGCCGGCCTATATATTCGTAGGCCCTATAGGGAACGCTGGTCATACCTAACTTCTGCTATTCGCTTCCGCCCGCCCAAGGGACTTTGGGGTATGCACTTCCAATTTCTTATCTTCGCTTCCGGTCTGTGCTCTGTTGCGTTCTACACTTCCGGTTATAGCTTTGCTAAGAAGCAATTTTGTGGATATGTCCTCCCTGAAATGATCGTCGACATCCAAAAAGACAAATATATTTTGTGCAAAGAAATGTGTTCCATTCTCCACAGGACAATCCTCCAATATCCCAAGCACTGAATCTGTGGCATGCGAAGCAGTCAGCGATGAAATTGCCTACGACGAAATGTTTGACATTAGGCCAAGTCGTACGCGTAGTATTAAGGTCTTTATGCAAAGAGCATGAATGGGCGTATGTTGAACGTGGCCTAACTAGGAACGTCGACAGCACCATGCATGGCGACCGAATGGTATAGCTCGTGGTACGACGTAATGGAGTTTGAATGCACGCTACGGTGCGCATGTGCGTATCATAAGCGTCGTTTTTTGAAGTATTCCTACGCGATCGTGCAAAGCATGCGGAGTGATAGCAAAGCACGTGTATTGTTTATTATAATCTTGCGATAGCGCTTTACACGCATTAGAAACGCAATTAACGTTACACAAGCACCATCATCATAACTTCCGGTGGGATATAGGTATTCTTACTATACATACAGTGTGGGAGGAGCCGTCGTAGCCTAGTGGCAACGTGATCACATCGGGCTCGATGCCCCCTTACTGCTTCGTAGGAAGGAAAGGAAGGGAGGTTAACCAGTGTAGGACAAACGAAGGGCAGAATAGAACAGCCGGCCTGTGGCAAAGGCGCTGTCTCTGTGTCTCCTATAAAAACACGCAGGATAATGCTTCCTAGGTTGCGTCTGTGCCTGTGTGCTTGCTACGTTTATATTTCAATTGTAAGCTACGACAGACGGCGTGGCTTTCATATTTTAAGTGTGATTTAATTATATGTTAGATGTATATTTTGGTTGGTCCTGGATTGACATAGGTTCTACAAAATTCAAACACCTGTGGCGCACACCTGCATATCGCAGGCTGAGAACTACGGGCGTGAGCCACACATGTTTTCGGTGTCTTTAATTGTGACGTGTACATGATGAGCGTATGCTCAATCATCCATGTACGTCATACCTTTGTACCCTACCATCCAAATAGATAGATAGATAGATAGATAGATAGATAGATAGATAGATAGATAGATAGATAGATAGATAGATAGATAGATAGATAGATAAAATTACTAAAGTTCGCCAAGAAATGCTTCGCATTTAATAAAGGCAAGTGATCACGAAACAGCCGCAATGAAATGTGCTACCGAACAGTAATAACATCGAACGTGCGGGCGGTCGCACTGTCAACGAACAGATGGGAGTGATTAGCGGGATCCGTTGTCAAGCGTAGCAGCGCTGGCTTAACAATCACCGCCGCATTTAAGGCCGAGTTGAGAGCCATCGTGACGATGGCTCTCAGCTATGCTTTAAATAAGTCATGCCAGCATGAAACCCAAGGAAGTTCGACGCACCAGGTCACACGACTAAACTATGTTGGGTACTCCAGCGGCCTCATTAAAGAAGTCGCTGAAGGACTGCTAAAGAACATAAAACCCCAGAATAACGCCGGTGACGAAGAGAAAATGCTGAGCGGAAGAACAAGAACTTCGTCGTTATTTCATACGTACAAGGCCTGACTCACACACTAAAGAAGATAGCCGGGAAAGAAGGAGTTGCAGTTTGTGCGTTCTGCATCAAACAAGGCATATTCAATGTGCGCGCAGGTCAACAGTAGCGGTGGAAAGAATCTATGCGGCAAAAGAAAAGCAAAGGAGAAAGAAACACGAATGAAGCTACACCACGTGCAGAACAGGGGTCACCTACGACATACCATTATCATGCGGACAACGGTACATAGGACAAGCCGGTAGATACCTAAACGATCGGACAAGGGAGCACGCGGCATCTTTGGAAACAACCTCCGCTGGACATCTCGCCTTTCACACTCGGCTTTGTCAGTGCACCGTCAAATTCCATGACGTCATGATCTTAGCAAAAAGTAAAGAAAAGCTCACGTGCGAAATCTTAGAAGTCAAGGCCATTGACGAGAGTGGACAATCAAGCATCAGTGCGCCATCCATGTATTTAGGAGAAAAAAAAAAACGTTTCATGTGCACAGATGGCTGATAGAAGGGAATAACCAAAAGAAAGGGCAATCTGACACCCAGTGAGGAGGTGTTGCTATCAAGTGGTATCAATATGGAAAAAAAACTTTCAATAAACGTTCGGTTGGTACAGTCCAGCGGGGTGTCCCCAATCTTTCTGTACGTGTAGAAGTACTGTAGTTGGCTGGCGCCTTCTTCGCTATGTGCAACCAACGAGCTCAGGCAAGCACAATCCTGAGCTACGCAGCTCAGTCAGCAAGGTAGGAAGGAGCATCACATCTACGACGTCAAAACGATGTGGTGGCTCTCGCGTCCATATACATCGTTTTCCGTATATGCGAACATGAAGTTTGTCCGGGTGATAGCTGTGGTCCTGCTCAAACAGACAAAAAAAAAATCATTTCGCAGAATAGCGGAATGCGAGGTGTACAGTGACAGTAACTGGTCGAGCAGCTGGCCAGCTACCCTATACGTTTGCTCAGCAATTAGTTCCTATAAGACGCGCTGTAGCCGAATCGTTGGGAACAGTTATACTACTTACGTCTGTCCCTCGGTCTGCAGGCACCTATGAGCGTTAGTATATATGACACCCGAAAACAGATAAATATGCCACAATTTGGGCTACCGAACCTTCGGATCTATTACCAGTTCGATAAGAAAAATACGCAATGCCCCTGATAACATCTGCTACCACAAATGGAAGAGCTCAATTTCTTCAACGTGTGAATCTGCAGCCGTTCAGCTCACTCGTAGCTTTCATTGTTGTGCAGTCGTCCTGCGCGTTCGCGGAAGAATAGCAGCACAGGTAGCTAATACGTGTAAGTGCTTGTTTCCTTTTAATTTTGTTGTGAGGCAATAACAGACAATGGTGCTGCGCTAAAAGATATATTTACAGGGTGATCAAAGTCGATGAGTTTTTTTTTTTAATTTAGCGCTCATATATACGTGACGACCACCTCTAGAGTAAGGTTATTCTTCCGGGGTGACACATAATGAGGTGGTAATTATGAATGTCGGTTGCCTAATTAACTAAAATTGAACCATTAACCTCTTAGTGACTGCAGTAAGCAGCCATGCTTGTATTGAAAAGCTATAGGCGCAATCGTGTTTTTGCGCAATTTCATTCGAACCGGCGCTATGCTCCTCCCATACGTGACGTGCCTGCTGCGTATACATATGTTTAGCGCGCCAGCGCTTGTGGCGTGGCCACACATTGAAGCTTATCTAGCGCATGCTCACTGGGGCTCGAAGGCGAGGCTTCGCTTTGCTTGAAAAGCGCGGGCGCCTACCACGCCGCTTCACTTGTTTCAGCATCATTAAGGACAGATGCACCGTCTTTATTTATTGAAGACGAAACGAACAGCTAAAGCATCACTAAGCATGCGTCAGCGATCACGAAATCTGTCAGTGCTAGTTCTGCCTCAGGTGTTGCACACGGTGCTTCTGGTGACGTGATTTGCTGAGAGAAGAGCAGGCGATTTCCAGCCGAATTTGAAACCACACTGCGAATTCACCTAGTGCGCTCAGTGCAATATTATTTCGCTTACATGTTCACAGAGGAACCGGTGCGACTGATCGGCGCCGTTTTCTGACAACGTTCAAAAAGTGTTGCAGGGCCCGTTTAGTGTGTTTGAAGCGTCATATTTATCATCATCAATATTATTTCGCTTACATGTTCACAGAGGAACCGGTGCGACTGATCGGCGCCGTTTTCTGACAACGTTCAAAAAGTGTGCAGGGCCCGTTTAGTGTGTTGAAGCGTCATCTTTATCATCATCAATATTATTTCGCTTACATGTCACAGAGGAACCGGTGCGACTGATCGGCGCCGTTTTCTGACAACGTTCAAAAAGTGTTGCAGGGCCCGTTTAGTGTGTTTGAAGCGTCATCTTTATCATCATCAATATTATTTCGCTTACATGTTCACAGAGGAACCGGTGCGACTGATCGGCGCCGTTTTCTGACAACGTTCAAAAAGTGTTGCAGGGCCCGTTTAGTGTGTTTGAAGCGTCATCTTTATCATCATCAATATTATTTCGCTTACATGTTCACAGAGGACCGGTGCGACTGATCGGCGCCGTTTTCTGACAACGTTCAAAAAGTGTTGCAGGGCCCGTTTAGTGTGTTTGAAGCGTCATATTTATCATCATCAATATTATTTCGCTTACATGTTCACAGAGGAACCGGTGCGACTGATCGGCGCCGTTTTCTGACAACGTTCAAAAAGTGTTGCAGGGCCCGTTTAGTGTGTTTGAAGCGTCATCTTTATCATCATCAATATTATTTCGCTTACATGTTCACAGAGGAACCGGTGCGACTGATCGCGCCGTTTTCTGACAACGTTCAAAAAGTGTTGCAGGGCCCGTTTAGTGTGTTTGAAGCGTCATCTTTATCATCATCAATATTATTCGCTTACATGTTCACAGAGGAACCCGTGCGACTGATCGGCGCCGTTTTCTGACAACGTTCAAAAAGTGTTGCAGGGCCCGTTTAGTGTGTTTGAAGCGTCATCTTTATCATCATCAATATTATTTCGCTTACATGTTCACAGAGGAACCGGTGCGACTGATCGGCGCACCACAGCGCACCATTAAAGATGAAGTTACGTCACCCATGCAGGCTTATGTGACAGTTTGATTTCTTTGATTACGAGTCCTGGGTGCAGCCTTACTCATAGCTCTTTCAAACGGGAAATGCGTCTGGGCTCCACAAAACCGTACACAAAATATTAATAATCGCGCGCTCGAGCCCTCGAGGTTTACAGCCGGAGTAAGCGGGTCATTAGCTACTTATTGCAAAAAAAAAAAAACAAGATGCAGAATTTTTGTGTCAGTACTCATACAACGTATCAACGTAATTGAAAAATGATTTACGAAACACCGGCTGCCAAAAGAAAGATTCCCCGGGCTAGTGTACGAGGTTCCGTGCGCCGATTGCCACGCCACTTACATCGGCGAGACAGAAAACTTTGCGGAAAGGATACGGTAACACCAAAATGACGTACGTAGCTTCAACGCTACGTGGAACGCGCTCGCAGAACACAGCGAAAAGAATGACCATCACATCAACTTCGACGACGCCCGGGTCCTCGACACGGAAGGTAACCGCACCAAAAGGCAGTTCTTAGGGCCGTGGCGCGTCCAAACAACACCTGGAAATATCAACGGCTCAACTGGGACCCTGCCGGAACCAATGGAGAAAACAACACCGACACAAGAAAGGCGGAGGAACGACGGTGTAGAGAGGGGCAATCACTAAGAAAAGTCGCTAGCTTCGGAGCTGGCCGGACAGTCACCCCATGATGAAGAGACCGAATGGGCCTCGAAACGTTGGGCCAGTTTTTAATTTCAATATTAAAAACTTAGATTAAGAAAAGTGGCTATTGAGTTTTTTTTTTTTTTTTTTCGTATAGGCCAATTATTGGACTTCCGCCGCCGCTGTAGCGAACCTCTTTAACAAGAGGCCTCCCTTGGCGCCGCCATTATCCCCTTAAAAGGCGTAACCCCCCAAAAATCCGCCGTCGAGGCTGTGCAGTTGGCCTTTGTACTCCCTTGGTACAATCCCGAAAGGAGGTGTACTAACTTCTTTCATCGCCGGTCGTTCACACGCCACGCACGTGGATCGGCGAGTGTGGCCTCACCGCAAGCTGTGGTTCCTAGCCGGACCTATGCGCAACTCACATGGGGAGGAAAGCAATGCATGCTTTCCTACCCATGTGAGTTTATCATCGCGTCTATTGGCGTATCATTTATCAATAACGCTTTGCCGAGAGCGTTCAGCCCGTTACGATTATACTTCTGCACTACACATAACGATCCTCCTCTCCGGGCTCCGGCGGGGGCTATGCCCCCCCTTGGAAAGTTCGGGGGGGGGGGGGGGGCTCGAGCCCCCGAGCCCCCCGTACTCTCCGCCTATGTCTGCTACCACAAATGAAGAGCTCAATTTCTTCAACGTGTGAATCTGCAGCCGTTCAGCTCACTCGTAGCTTTCATTGTTGTGCAGTCGTCCTGCGCGTTCGCGGAAGAATAGCAGCACAGGTAGCTAATACGTGTAAGTGCTTGTTTCCTTTTAATTTTGTTGTGAGGCAATAACAGACAATGGTGCTGCGCTAAAAGCTATTTACAGGGTGATCAAAGTCGATGAGTTTTTTTTTTTTAATTTAGCGCTCATATATACGTGACGACCACCTCTAGAGTAAGGTTATTCTTCCGGGGTGACACATAATGAGGTGGTAATTATGAATGTCGGTTGCCTAATTAACTAAAATTGAACCATTAACCTCTTAGTGACTGCAGTAAGCAGCCATGCTTGTATTGGAAAGCTATAGGCGCAATCGTGCTTTTGCGCAATTTCATTCGAACCGGCGCTATGCTCTTCCCATACGTGACGTGCCTGCTGCGTATTCATATGTTTAGCGCGCCAGCGCTTGTGGCGTGGCCACACATTGAAGCTTATCTAGCGCACGCTCACTGGGGCTCGAAGGCGAGGCTTCGCTTTGCTTGAAAAGCGCGGGCGCCTACCACGCCGCTTCACTTGTTTCAGCATCATTAAGGACAGATGCACCGTCTTTATTTATTGAAGACGAAACGAACAGCTAAAGCATCACTAAGCATGCGTCAGCGATCACGAAATCTGCCAGTGCTAGTTCTGCCTCAGGTGTTGCACACGGTGCTTCTGGTGACGTGATTTGCTGAGAGAAGAGCAGGCGATTTCCAGCCGAATTTGAAACCACACTGCGAATTCACCTAGTGCGCTCAGTGCAATATTATTTCGCTTACATGTTCACAGAGGAACCGGTGCGACTGATCGGCGCCGTTTTCTGACAACGTTCAAAAAGTGTTGCAGGGCCCGTTTAGTGTGTTTGAAGCGTCATCTTTATCATCATCAATATTATTTCGCTTACATGTTCACAGAGGAACCGGTGCGACTGATCGGCGCACCACAGCGCACCATTAAAGATGAAGTTACGTCACCCATGCAGGCTTATGTGACAGTTTGATTTCTTTGATTACGAGGAGCGTTTTGGTGCCTTTGGTGCTTTCCGAAAGCGGCAGCAGTGGTTTGGAGGTGGAACGATTTTAACTAACGCACACTGAGGCTGCGCGTGCACAAGCGACTTCGCAATTACACTATACAATTGGAAAAACCCGGCAGATTCCCACGAATCGACGGCATACGAATAGGGATGGTGGATTAAATTTTTTAATCGATTAATCGTTAATCGTTCGTCGATTTAGCCTTTCATCGATTAATTGTTTTCGCTGTGATGTTTTAATCGATTAATCGATTAATCGACATTTTTTACAAGTGCTTGAAAAATGATGCCTTGTTGTTTGAGAAGCGTTGCTTGTGTTTGATATCGACGCAAGTATTTATCCGACGCGCTAGAGATCACATGTGCCTATTAGGGGCTCCGTGAAAATTCGCACTTTCGCCCACTGAACACAGGGAGCCCGTCCTCTTTGGATTTTGTCAAGGGTCTAAGATTCCGTGAGTGGCCATGACCCACGGACTATTCGGCAGCAGGTCGTAATTCCTCGAAGCCTGCCTACTAGAGCGAACCGAAATCGGAGGTACTTTCGGCGACCACACTGTTTGGAAAGTTGTTCCGGAAACATGCAGTGTGGCCGAAGGGGAGGAAATACCGAGAAAGGTAAAAAAAAAAAAGAGAAAGAGAGGAAAGGAAAGTTAAAGACGCTCGCTCTTGTAGGGACGGCAACATTTCTCGGTTTCTCTGTTAGATATTGTGGAAACCTTCGATGCTACTATAACCACGAACTGACGTGATCTCTTCTTCTTTGAGGCCACTCATGCGAGATTGCACAGCAACAAACTGGTCTCAAACAGGCCGCCAGTGCAGGCATCTGAGGGAAATAGAGCGACACGAGTTTTTCCTCCCGGCTAGAATAAACGGCAGCTGTGCGAGTATACTGCACAGGTTTCACCTGGTCGCCGACTTAACTCGGTGCTACGCGGGCCTTTCCATTCGCGCGTACAGCTGGGACTGTGAGCGCTGTCGAATGTATCAAAGATTAGAACACACAGTATTTCGCGACTGTCCTCCATTCGGGCCACAGCAGTAGACGGCGGCCTCTAGGCTCACTGGCATGCATGGGAGTACAAGCAATATATGAAAGCTGTATTTCACCCGAAATAGGCGACCATACAGAATTACCAAATGCTGCAAGTTCATTTTTTCTATAGAAATGGACTGGATGCTAGACGTTCGGTATGCCATTGCGCAAAGTTGCGGATTATGAAAAGCGACTATTCGACTTAAATGCACCTAAAGTGGCTTCTTTCCATTATGCGACTATTAGACCTTTTTCATAATCCTCGAATGCGTTTCCCTGCACAGCATATTCGCCCAACTAATGGCGGCCCCTGTCACATTTCAAGTGGAGGAGACGTCCCAGTTACACGTGCTGGGGTTTGACTATTATCATTGTTTATGTCAAGAGAGCTGAGTCGACATTTTCCGCGTCATAGCACACTGTTTTGCAGAAGTGAATAGCTGCCATAAGTAGGACTAACTGCATTGCAGGGAAGCTAGCATTACAGTTATCAAAGGGTACATAGGCGTTAAGGCGGGCAGTTGGTCTAGTTGCTATCAAGTGTAATTAAATATGAATACTAGCGTCCATGTCCCCTTTGCGCAGGCGGTCATGTCTTATTATGTATATACGGATCACTCATTCTTATCCCCATCATCATGCTTCATCGCTCCTTTCCCTTGTTGCGTCGTCCCCAAAGTAGAGTAGAAGGCCGGGGCATACTAGATCAGGGCACCCTCTCTACCTTCCAATAGATTATCTCTCTTTCTTTCATTGGTGACAATCTTTAATTCGTTAAGGAGTAAAATACAACCGCAATAAGAACGGAACCAGTCAAGAAATAAGCAGCCCATATTACAGTTGTGGCACTTACACAAGAAGCAAGTAAAATCTGGAGGTTAAATAAAACGGTGTAGGCGACGGAGATCGGGTCGAGTTCATTTCTATCTCTATGGGGTATGGCCGCCTGCGGCTCCGGGCTCCTTCTACTTGCGTTGAGATATGCGCTCGACATCTGCGTCTCGTCGTCGCGCGCCTTGCAATCATGCGCTCCGGCCAAGGGGTGGTGTTGGGGTGGGTGCCATAATCGATTAATCGAAGAGATTTAATTGATTAATTCGATTAACTGAAAGGGAGAAATCGATGACGATTAATCGATTAACGGCGTGCATTTAATCGATTAATCGATTAATCGTTCATCGATTTTACCATCCCTACATACGAAACAGCCAGCGAGGAAATGGCCAACGCCGTGTTGTTTGGCATGCAGCCAGGTGTTCCCAGCAGGATCAACGTCTTTTGCAATTTGGGCAGTTGAGTGCCCAACGTGGGTTTACCAGACACGTTGACAGCAATGGCGAGAAAAGCACACTCATTGTACAACGCAACGCCGGCACTTACGTCAATGCACAGACGCCCATTTCTTCGAACAGAAACGTACGCTACGGCGCGTTGGTGTGCTCTTCATCGGCGTCGTTTGTTGGAGCTGCGCAAAGCTGGGTGAAAGTATGCTGAAAGATAGTAGTACGCATGTACTATTTCGTACAGTTATATAAGATCATTTAACACGCACCAGAACCGTAAACGACGTTATAGACGAGCACCGTCACCACAACTACTGGTGCAGTAGGTTATTTACGATATGTTCCGCTTGACAAGAGCTGGCATGGACGAGTGCAAGCGTGTTTGCTTGGCACATCGGGCACTGGGTTCGATTCCTACTCGCCACTACGCAGTACGTTGCCTTCGGTCGTTACAGTACGCTCGCATGCACCTCTCAGCTTACTATGTCGGCATTTCTATTTCAAGCTGCGATGAACGATACGTGTTTCTCGTTTTTAGCATTTGCACAGTGTCTTCTCGACAGATTTTGAATTTCTATTTTGCTTGGTCCTAATTAAGATCGGACTGTGATGCCCATGTTCAGCCACCTGTGTTGCATACCCGTATGGCCCGAGAAATGCGAGTACGAGCCACACGTGGTCGTGTCGACTTCATAGATGTCTAGAAGAATCATTAGTGTTCGCCATACATTGGTACCTTACGACTCCAATTTTAATGCTTACCAAGTGAACGAGACGACCAGGAGAGCGCCGAGACGTAGGAGAATAGATAGATAGATAGATAGATAGATAGATAGATAGATAGATAGATAGATAGATAGATAGATAGATAGATAGATAGATAGACAGACAGACTCAGTCAAAGTTGCTCAAGTTCGCCAAGACATGCTTCGCATTTAATAATGAGAAGAAGAATCACGTGGATTTCATGTAGCATAGGGCTTAAGACGACGTTCCGGCACTATAATATCCAATATCCCTCCACGAAATTAGATAAATTTCAAAATGTCAAGCGTGGTCCTATAAACGTCTTGCTTTTTCTATTAGTTTTCATCCTGCACTATCATAATCTACCATACATAACTGCCTTTTTCAGGTTTGAACGTACGTTTCCATTTTTTTTGTCATGCGAGTTTTCCTGTTCTTCTTTTGCTTTGCTGAATCGCAGCATGTTTTGGTGCTTTTGTTTCACTGTAAAACTGCGCAGTAATTCCTTTCGCGTATTGCTTTCACGACAGCGCTACCTGCTGCGCTGTTTACTTGTACACGTTGCAGTTCAAGTTGCCGACAAGCCTCGTGGTTAGGGGTTTCACCAGTGCTGCTTGCTTTTTGTGATCGTGCTGTAGATGCGTCAAAAGGAAAGAAATAAACAAAGAAACAGAATGAGAATGCTATTGCAACTGCGCGTGCTCAGTCGAGGCTCCGATGAGATGGACGCAGGTGTGCACCATGGTGGAAAGATATACATACAGATGCTCACAATTGTCAA